>CM065733.1:28368523-28441023 GCA_033310375.1 Conus canariensis | reverse complement strand
GACATATCATGTCGAATGTTGTCAAGGGAGCAAAACCTAATGGCTTTAAGCGCTTCAGAGGAAAAGAATTCCGCGCATGGTAGAGACATAGGTAATTAATGGTCCGATTAGCAGTATCGCCCTCACCTAGCGCATAATGGTCGAACAGGGTCAAGGAGGTGAAAGTGGCCCCCGAAGTCGTCGGGAATTTTCGACGTCCGTTTGGTACGAAGTGGTTGTTGGCTAAGCTACTCTGTAGGGATGTGTGTAAATGCTGATGTGTGGGAGGATGTAGCTAGAGGGGAATTCATTGTGCATGTGACCAAGGTGGTAGAGAAGTAACACGGACAAAGACATGGCACAAAGGGATATCCTTTGTGTCCATCCTACCTAAACTGAATGGAGAACGAGAGAGGGGGAGAAGAGAACAACATCACGGAGCAGAACACCACCACCGTAGAGAGAAGAGAGAACAGCTCCTCGGGGGGGGGGGGGGGGGGAAGAGAGAGAGAGAGAGAGAGAGAGAGAGAGAGAGAAGGACAGATTGGGTCAGAAACGTGGTCTGGACGACAGAAATGGCGGCAAGGTCTTAGCGTAAAAGACAAGCTGAGAAAGAAAGACTGAATTCAAAAACCCAGAGGTGGGCGAAAAAGACAATGAAGATTTCCACGTCGAATCCCAAGACGACCATGGAGACCCAGTCCTGGAACCTGGTGCCAGACAACCATAGGCGTCACCATCACCCAGTGCTGAAGAAAATTAGAAGTGACTTGTTCGAGAACTCTGGTATGCCGTGCATGTAGCCTATGTGTGTGTGTATGTGTATGGTGTGTGTGTGTGTGTGTGTGTGGAAACCTAGCCAGGCAAGAAACCTGTTCAGTATAAAGCCCGGGATTAGGAAGTATTCTTTTTGTATGTTTGGATTTTTCATAAGTAGCATAGAAACAATACTTCATTTCTTGTTTTCAGTTGTTTTAGGAGAGAAGCGAATGCATGACATCCCACTCCCAGAGAGCGGTGAATGATCGGTGGGTGTCTGAGTGTGCATACACGTGTGTGAGTGCAGAGATAACCTTGGTGTGTTAAGCCTAACTAATACATCATATTCGGCGCAAAATGCCTGTTGCTGTTGTTTGTTTTTGCCTGAAGAAGACCCATGAGGTCGAAATGTATTGTGATTTGTCCTGTAATCTGTTTGTATCCGTGGCGGTAACTAACATCATTTCTTTTTAAATTTTACTTCATCTTCCGCCCTGTCACCTCGTTTTGAAACCAAATGAAACTGATCGGGCGAACAAGTGAGTAGTGTGCGCGTACGTCTCATGCAGTGTTGTGTATGCGTAACAGCAAACGTTAACAGGGAAGGGTAAGATTTTTTTTTGTAGAAACGAAACGTTTACGCATATACGGCCACACTATTGAGAGCTGGTGGAGATTTCAGTTTGGCGTTGATATTTGCTTGTTTTTTGAGTGTGCATCTTCATTTTTCCTCCATTTTTGTTTACGAGATAGAATTGCGTGTGTTCTCCTGTATAAATAGGCTAAAGAGAGGCCTAGATTAGAGTTGGTTTAAATGAGAGAATGATGAGAGTTTCGGCTCCTTGAACGTGTTTTAGCCAACGCAGGGCATTGTCTTCAACGTGGGGAATGTCAAGGGAGCGAAACGGTTCAAACCTCTCACAAACGGCTTTAAGCGCGTACCATCACGATTTCCCTCGTCCTGGACAAATGTATCACCACAGAAATGGCATGATGAATTTAACACCATAGAAATAACAAGTTGAATGTAACGCTATGGAAATAGAATGTTGAATGCAACACCATGGAGACACGATGTAGGCTATGTAGCCCCCTGATGTAATTGAAGGCCTCTGATTATGAACTGACAAGATGGGGGAGGGGGGGGGAGTTTCCCAGTCATAATATTATCTTAGTTCTAGAAGTTCTAACTCCTCCCTCTACACACACACACAAAACCTCTTGTACCTAACAACAGTCCTGTGAAAGAAAGACTGTGTGCATGTGAGAGGAGTGTGAACGACCTTGAAGACTATGATAACATTACAACTAGGAAACTGACATGGGTTTATAGCAAACTTTTCTGTCATTTTAAAACGATAAAAAAGGAAGATAACCACTGCAAAAATTCTTCTCTGTTCTGACGGAAGAAACAGACAGAGAAAGTGCGAGCCAATGCACACAAGCTGCGGAAATTACGTTTACGTTACAAGAACATTAACAACTGGTTACTTTAGAGCCTCAGGACTTTTCTTCAAACCAGTGTATCACATTGATAGCAAACTGGTTGTAAATCACACATCATACTGTAGCCATGGTTGCCAAGACTACCGCAAAAGAATAACTTGTCCCTAAAAGCGTTTGCTGTGTGGACGTAAAACCCAACCATTCCGTAGCCATGTTGTGGTTGAATGACACAAGCACTGTCACACTTTTCTATGTCTACACTGATCCAGTCATGGTGATGTGCATCCCATGTGTTTGCTCACACACACACACACACACACACACACACACACACACACACACACACACACACACACAGAGTCTCTTTCTTTTTTGTGTGTTTAATGATGAACATAAACTACCTAAGAATGATGAAATCTATCAACATACTGAACATACATACGTATACAGCAAGCACCAGCAAGAATTAAGCAAATACATTCTTTTGATCGGCACACTTCAATCTGAACAAGCAATGAAATAATCATGTCAAATGCAACAGAACAACATTTTTGAGCCAGGTACTACAAGGCAGTGTTGACCAAACTAACTCCACTACAGACAGTAGAAAACACCATTCATCCATCGTAAAAATAAGACCTAATTACAAAACAATTAAGACTGATAAGTAAATCATGCTTGTGCCTCAAACCTGGAATTCAAATGAACTTTCATGCGTTAATTACTACAGCTGGGTATGATCATCCTCACACAAATTTTTGCAACGCCGTTTTTCTTTTTTCTTGTTCTTGTTTTGAAAACAACTCATTAATTTTTCTTTTTCTCTTCTTTGTTTTGAAACCGACTCATTTGTGTGGTATGAGGGGTTCCAATCTTATGAAAAAAACAGCTTCTTCCAAACAAACCCCAACACATGGAAACGGCATTCAGTGAGGGACATAACAGCCCCCCCCCACCCCCTCCCCCCCCCCCTGCACGCTGTGACCACCTCTGCACAAAACACAGCTGTGTCCACTATAGGACACTGTTCTGATCCTGACGAACATTCACTTTTTGTACTTGGGTATGTGCATGTCTGGGTCTGATCCTACAAACACCATAACATTCTTTCCTAGATGTGGACCCTACCAAGAGGAACCCTGTCCAAAATATTGAATATCCATTGTGCTGTCTTCTCATTACCTTGCAGGGGGGACACACACACACACACACACACACACACACACACACACACACACACACACACAGAGTAAAAGAGAAAACAGCTCACAGGAAACACGCAACAGCTGATTCCAGGGAGAAGAGGATGTCAATGATTTTTGCCATGAAAACATTCCTTTAAAAATGTAGGAATTTAGGACACATTCCAATCAAACCTGAATACACTAAAAACAAACCTTTTGTTGGTCATTTCACAGCATCACGTACAGCACATTCTCACATAGCATCTCGCCTGTTTGTGTGTGAATAATGAAACAAATGTTCAATTAAACAGGTGACACATGTAAATGTTCTGGAGAAGTGTGCTCCACACATTATGCACAACTCGGGTTCATCTGACAACTCAAATCAATCCATAAGCTCAGCACTCAACTCAAATAACTTTGTTCATAAGCTCACCACTCAACTCAAATAACTTTGTTCATAAGTTCAACATGAAACTCGAATAACTTTGTTCATAGGCTCAACATGAAACTCAAATGTGTAGCAACTCCCTATGACATCCAGCTCTAAGCTTTACATCCGACACCTTCTGACTGGTGACTCTGAACCTGATCCTCTCAGTATTGGGCTGGGGAAGAATAGAACAGAAATTCATCATTACACATCTCAAGTAAAAAAAAACACAAAAACCCAACAACAACTCTCTATGGAGGGGAGTTCTATTCCGAGATTGGCACCTTATCATGTGAACCTTTACCTCAAAAAGTAAATTTGATACACCATGTAAACAGACCTAAGCTTCGAGTATTCTGGTTTGTGAAAAAGCATCTGGACACATCATGACTGTTATCTTGAGAACAGTCGTTGGTGTTTTATACTGCTGTCCAAGATTTTGCTCGACAGTCCCAGTTGCAGGACGAAAACTGACCCCTGACAGGCAACATGAATGGTTTTGTTATTAAACCACATTTTCGATGGTCCCTATTTGCCTTTTTTTTCATTCAAATTTTTATTCTCTGCTCACTCCCTTCCCCCTTTTCCTTTCTAGTTAAATTGTTACCAAGTCACTGGTTTAATGATAGGCAAATTGTTGGCCCGTGGTTGTTTTCTTCCACTACTTATTTACTCAGCAAAGTACCCCTTCACATGTAACAGATACACAGTGGTATAGAATGGAATCATCTTAATTCTTCCACTCCCTATCAAAGGAGACTGTGCCGTTTTTGAATGAATCATTAAATAAACAAAGAAACCCACAGATCAAACATAAAACGTGCCTTGGTTTGAGGATGGACAAACTTACAGGAGGCTTCACAGTCCATACCTTTTGCACAAGATACAGCTTCATGACTTTTAATCTGCAACTTTAGCAAACTGTACCCGGCCTCTTGAAGTATCATAACGCACTGGGGTGATGAAAAACAACGATGTATTTGAAACAAATGTCTGTTTTCCCAAACTGTAAAATCAACATTCAAAATGTAATTCAACAATAAATCTACTACAAAGTAAGCAAACACCTGACTAGTAAATGGGAAGTATTGAGTGGGAAGTTGACTGGTTTGTTCTAAGTGTCTTTACCAATGTTGGCTGGTGGGTAGTCCACACAGCACTGGCCAGGTAATTTGATGTGCTTTTGTTCCACTGTGGGAGCCAAATTTACTGTATTTGTTTACTGTTTATGATTTGATACCTTTTATTTTACTGTGGGTGCCAGATTTACTGTACTTGTTCATTGTTTACCAGTTGATACTCTTTGTTTCACTGTGGAAGCCAAATTTTACTGTAGTTGTTTATTGTTTACTGTGATATCTTTTTTACTGTGGGCCAATTTACTGTATTGTTATTGTTTACTGCTGTATCTGTTGTTTCACTGTGGAAGCCAAATTTTACTGTAGTTGTTTATTGTTTACTGGCTGATATCTGTTGTTTCACTGTGGAAGCCAAATTTTACTGTAGTTGTTTATTGTTTACTGGCTGGTATCTGTTGTTTCACTGTGGAAGCCAAATTTTACTGTAGTTGTTTATTGTTTACTGGCTGATATCTGTTGTTTCACTGTGGAAGCCAAATTTTACTGTAGTTGTTTATTGTTTACTGGCTGATATCTGTAGTTTCACTGTGGAAGCCAAATTTTACTGTAGTTGTTTATTGTTTACTGGCTGATATCTGTTGTTTCACTGTGGAAGCCAAATTTTACTGTAGTTGTTTATTGTTTACTGGCTGATATCTGTAGTTTCACTGTGGAAGCCAAATGTTTCTGTACTTGTTTATTGTTTACCAGTTGATACCTTTTGTTTCACTGTGGAAGCCAAATTTACTGTACTTGTTTACTGTTCACTAATTCATATCTTTTGTTTCACAATGAGAGCCAAATTTACAGTACTTGTTTATCGTTGACTAGTTGATACCTTTTGTTTCACTGTGGAAGCCAAAGTTACTGTGCTTGTTTATTAATTCATATCTTTTGTTTCACAACGAGAGCCAAATTTACAGTACTTGTTTATTGTTCACAAGTTGATACCTTTTATTTCATTGTGGTAGCTAAATTTACTGCCCTTGTTTATTGTTTACTTGTTGATATCTTTTGTTTTACTGTGGAAGCCGAATTACCACACTTGTTCATTGTTCATTAATTCATGCCTTTTGTTTCACTACAGAAGCTATGTTTACTGTCCTGATACCTTTTGGTTCATTGTGAAAGCCAACTTCTCTGTACATGTTTACTGTTCAGCAGTTGAAACCTTTAGTTTTGATATGGGAGCCAAATTTACTGTTCACTGCTTGATACCTTTTGGTTCCACTGCGTAAGCCAGATCTAGTGTGCTTGTTTATTGTTCACTAGATGATACATTTTTGTTTCCTTTCTCACAACGGTATACAGTCTGAAAAAAGAAACCTTCACACAAACATCTACAGCATTCCTACCTCATACACTGACCACACATCTGATTTCTAATGCCACACATTCAAACTTCCATAAACCAAGGAATTCTAAGCCAATGAGTTTCCATACACTGACCACACGTCTTATTTCTCATGCCACTCATGAAAACTTCAATAAACCAAGGAATGCTATCTAAGCCAGGGAAACTCATAACAAAGTTAGAAAACAGTCTTGTAGAAATCAAGCATACAAACTCTAAATGTAGCTGCAATACACAACCACAAAAAGCATGATTATTCAATCAAATAGAATCAGATGACAGGATTTAATGTGTGTTAATACATTCACCAATTCATCTACACATGAATCTACTTTTTAAGAGGAATAACTGTGCACAAACTGGTGTCAAGATAACACTACTAATACACCAAGCAGCAGATTAAATGCGACTAGCTTTAATGCATAAGCAGTATTCATGTGTGACTAGAACATATTAATTCTTAACAGACTCAAACAAAACTAAAAGAAACACGCATGGCTTGCCTACAAAGACGGACCTTGCTCATGATTCTACTTTATATACAGTAAATGAATATACAAAAGACATAACAAAAAACAAGCGCCAGTGACCTTGACCTTCTTCGTTTATCTTAAGTATAACACTGAACATTTACACCTAGGAGATCTTAACAATGCCTGTTATTAATTCAAGTCTCATCTGAATGTGATGAGTAATTTAAAGTGATGGAAATGTCCCTGAATGATGTTAACCTACCAAGACCTAAAATGCACAGGTAAATATACAGTGTTTGGATATGCATTGTATTTCATTTCCACATCAAATAATATGTGAGAAAAAGCACCAATGTTGAAAGCAGCGTTTTTGGCTCATTGATGCTTAATCCAGGTCAGCCATAAGGCTCAGTTGTTTCCATCACAATTTGGCGATGCCATCACAAACGGCATCGGAACTGATCAAAACATTGTCAGAAATGTTTGTCAATGCATGCAGGCAGTTTACTTCACTCGTCTAAGCTTCACCCAGAAGTTACAAGTTTTAGACAACTCCTGTCGGCATCACACGCATGATGCATCAACATGGCAATATCTGTGGACGTCAGTCTGATCAAAGTCAGTGAAGCAGTACCAGGAGAAAGACGTGCAGAATAGCAAAAGTGCCTGACAGTGGGATCTTCGTACAGATCAAAGGTCACTACTGGTCAGTTTACACAAAATCATACACTTCATTGCCACTTGGGGCAAACTGAGTTGAAACTGATGCCCAGATATAAGAGAAATATCAATATCTCTGCATTATCTCTGCTGTTAGACCTCCACTTCTGGTCAAAGTCACCAGAAAACCAAATTTTTTGTGGATGTAAACATACTGAGGAGTCACACGGTGCATGTCAACCATGAAATAGATTAAATTTGTATCTAAAATTTCTTCAGCTGGCATGATTGTTATTTTTCAAGTGTTTTGGTATACTGTTTTAGTTTTAATTTAAGATTGGACAGAGATGCTTTACTTCAGGAAAACAAAATAAAACCCCAAATGACAGCCATACAAATATTTTCATTTTATTGATCTCAGCATCAGATGAATATATGTTATTTCAGTAGATTTTGCTTGTCATTTCATTTATCTTAAACATGGCAGAGTTAGGATGCGTCTGTCTTCTACTGACTTCAGAGGACAAATTAAAGGACACCTGTGTCCTACCCTCCCTTACACCTGTGTCCTACCCTCCCTTACACCTGTGTCCTACCCTCCCTTACACCTGTGTCCTACCCTCTCTTACACCTGTGTCCTACCTTCTCTTGCACCTGTGTCCTACCCTCCCTTACACCTGTGTCCTACCCTCCCTTACACCTGTGTCCTACCCTCTCTTACACCTGTGTCCTACCCTCTCTTGCACCTGTGTCCTACCCTCTCTTACACCTGTGTCCTACCTTCTCTTGCACCTGTGTCCTACCCTCCCTTACACCTGTGTCCTACCCTCCCTTACACCTGTGTCCTACCCTCTCTTACACCTGTGTCCTACCCTCTCTTGCACCTGTGTCCTACCCTCTCTTGTTTCTTTAGCTTTTTCTGCCTGCCACATAAAATTTTGTGTACCAACATGGGTCTCTAATGACTCACACTTTTAGTACAGTAATAAAGCCTTGCTGTACACCACAGGTTTCCGAGGACTCATACTTTTTGTACAGGAATAAAGCCTTGCTGTACACCACAGGTTTCCAAGGACTCGCACTTTTAGTTCAGGAATAAAGCCTTGCTGTACACCACAGGTCTCCAAGGACTTATACTTTTAGTACAGGAATAAAGCCTTGCTGTACACCACAGGTCTCCAAGGACTTATACTTTTAGTACAGGAATAAAGCCTTTCTGTACACCACAGGTCTCCGAGGACTCATACTTTTTGTACAGGAATAAAGCCTTTCTGTACACCACAGGTCTCCGAGGACTCATACTTTTTGTACAGGAATAAAGCCTTTCTGTACACCACAGGTCTCCGAGGACTCATACTTTTTGTACAGGAATAAAGCCTTGCTGTACACCACAGGTTGCCAAGGACTCATGCTTTTCCTGCAGGCATGAACAAGTCTTGCCATTTGTCAAAGGTCTCCAAAGACCCATGCTTTTTCTGAAGGAATAAAACCTTTCCATGGTTTTGTTGTTGTTTAGTCCTTCGTTTGTTGGCAAAAACAAACAAACAAAAAAAAAACCCTTTAGGTAGAGACGTGAGCCATGCTTTATTGACAAATCACATACTTCATTGAAACAACTTTTTGTTGTTGGTTTCTTTACAGGATTAAGAATCAAATGTTGTGACTGTAGGTTATTTTACACCCAGAAGTCCTACAGGAAAGGTTCAACAGAGACCAATACATCAGGACAAAAAACAAAACAACCAAGAACAGAGATGAAGAGAGTCCAAGCTAGAGAGGGCAGCAGTCCAAGGGAGAAAACCCAATGCATTAGTTACATCCACATCAGAGTAGAGATACCAATACAACCCTATGCATTAGCTAGATCCACATCAGTGTAGAGATACCAATACAACCCTATGCATTAGTTAGATCCACATCAGTGTAGAGATACCAATACAACCCTATGCATTAGTTAGATCCACATCAGTGTAGAAATACCAATACACATCTGCACTGGCACATCTGCACTGCAAAGACCCACTGGTTACAATTATGTTACTCTCTTTGAACACACAAGACTGATTTGAAGCTACTCTTTTTATGATAGTTATTTTCACGCATCAGTCAAATGCTGCCAGGTTTAACAATCCACTCAAGAACAGCAACATGGGATGATAACATTCCACCTGAGAACAGTAATACGGGAAGATGTGTTCCCCCTACACTGTATCGTCTGATTAAGTGCCAGGGAATTTTGTAGTCGGTGTGGAATGGTAAGGTTTTCTTTGTTTTTGCTTCTTTATTCATTTTTTTTTGTTGGTTTGGATTGCTCACATTTTTACCATGTGAACAAACCACTGAACATCTCTTTGTTACATTATGTTGGTGAGCTAATTCATGTGTGATCCTCAGCCCAGTGTGGCCTGCTGGGCTGTCTTCAAATGTTCATGTCGTGATACTTTATAAAAAGCCTCAGTCTCATTTTCTAGTCTCTAAAAGCTTTAAGGATTCAGGAGACACTCTGCACAATGCAAGTCAAACTCCATGTACCTTTTCAGAAGACCAGGTCATAGGGTTGCTGACTACTGAATTCTGATATGGATTGAAAGGCTGTCAGCAGTGTTCCTTCTCAACATCAATGCAATGATTTGCATGTTATGAAGATGGACATGGGAGATCAAACAAGATAAGCATAATGTCTTTAATGTATTAAAGTTCATAAACATATAAACACACACTTATCACATCTAAATATGATCAGTTCAAGATATGCTTGATGTTTAAGATGAAAAAGAAAGAAGGACAAGTCATGCATGTACTGTTACTAGCACACAGATCATTCTTTGATTATTCACAAAACCAACAACTGTAATATAAAACAAAAATAAATAAAAGATATTCAGGGTTACATTTACCACTTTCAAATTCTCCATTATGAGGATACCTGTTTCTAAAGAGAGACCCTGTACCATATAGTGCACTGTAGTAACAATTGCGTGAAGAATGGTCTTCCTACCCCCTTCCTAGTCTCAAAATGGAATGGTCCCTATGTCACTGGAAAATGACATGTCTGATCCCTCCTACCCACACCCACAAGTTCTACCTGGTCTTGAAAGTTGGCATCACTTTTTATAAATTGGTGCCCCATGTCCTTTGAAGTTTTCTGAAGAGTTTAGGTGCCACCTAGTCACTACTGTCTAGATTTCCAAAAACTGTGAGCGTCTAACTGCTGTACACAGAGCAACTCTTGCACTGGTCTTTTTTCTTCCAGTGCTAGCTGCACAACCCTCCATCCTCTCATCAGCTCTTCACCTAATCCACCTTTTCCTCTTCTCTCGGTCCTCCCAATCCCACCTAAACCTCCAGTTGTGCAAATGACTCCATTACAGCTCACACTTCCAGTCTTGTGAAATCTGCTCAAATCTACATAAATAGCCACACACTCCACATGCAAACTAGCACCGGTCTAGTCTATCATGTTCACAAACATTTCTGTACAGTAGAAAGGGGGAGTAAAAAAAATATCCACTAGATAATTACACGACATTTCAACACAGTAAAACTGTCAGTATTAATTCTGAAACAGTGACATCAGCCATCAAAACAGTAGTGATTCCAAACAGAAGCTGCCACACAGCCAAATGTGCTTGCATACAGTCACTGAAATCCGAACACAGGGTGGTTAATCTGTCACAGACATTCTTACACCTGTCTTAATGTAATGGCTACAAAGTTGTAAAAACAAGACATTGTGAATTTCTTGTGTAAATTCACACAGCAGGGTGTTTATCGATGCACACAGTTTATTTACCTATAGTATCAAGCATTCATGAAAATTCAAACAGGCTGCACACATAAATACATTTAACTATCAACATGGATTCACCTTCTGTCAGTTACAAAAACGGTAAAACCAAAAAAGGTGATTTGTTTGCACACTGGATTACAAGAAACTGTGTGTTGATTTGCATCTTCTAACAGACCAATGCACTGTGTGTCAATTTGCACTTTGTGACAGATGGCGGCAAGCAGACACAGAAAGAATAACACCACTCAGGGATGATAGTTCTTTCCATTTGTTCACACTTGCCCGATTATGCAAACTTTTTTTCTGTTTGAACCTTTCTTGAATTAAACAGTTGGTAACCCCCACCCCCACCCCCGAGAAAAAGGGCAAAGAAAAGAGGTTGAAAAGTGTTGGAGGTAAAGCACATTCCTGCCTCTTCAATCACTAAGACTGCTCCTTGTCAGGGCACTGTCAGTGTCCATGCAGTCTGGGTGTGGCTCAGCACAGTGTTCCCAAAGTCGCTGCACTGATGATGCTGTGTGTGAAAACAGTGGCAGGCCTCGGCTGAAATAACATCTAGGACAGGGGAGTCTGACACCATCCTCCTCCCATCGTTCCAAGTGTTATTCAGCACTGTCCTTCTGCCTTATATGCTGTATTGTCTGTCCTTTTTTCCTTTTCTTATCAGGTCAGAATCAAAAAAAAAAAAAAGGCTGTAAAGCTTTTCTGTCAACCCTCGGAACTGATGCTTTTGGCTGGAACACAAACATTTACTGAAATGGAATCTTAATAATGAACATAGCTGTCTTTTGCTACATACCTTAGTCTTTCTCTCTCTCTCACACCACACACACACACACACACACACATGCATGCACACACACACATGTTCTATGTGCAGCAAACACAAACATAAAACCCACACCAATTAAAGAGTTGCCTGTTGAAAACCTGGTAAAAAGGGCGTGGCGCGCACACACACACACACACACACACACACATGCAGAGGAGGTATTGCTATATTGTGGCCACTGATGGAAAACTGTTACTCACATTCCTGTGGACTGAGTGAAACATCAGTCAGTGTCTATGATATGTGGAGAGACTGATATGTGTACCGAGACTGAATGCTTCCACTGGGCGAGAATAGGTCACCTTTACTAACACTTTGGTCAACACCAGTTTTCAAAAGTCAAAACACAGCACAATTACTGAGTACATCATCAATAGAAATGATTAACAGTAAAATGCAATAGAAACATTGGTCACACAACACATAAAAATATAAATGGAGAAGGCTATGGGAAAGGCAAAGAATTAGGAATGTTACCATGTTTTGGGGAAATATTGCAGTGAGAATTACCCAACTTTACACATAAATCATTATCACTTTCTCAAACACATCTATATGCACACACACACACAGACACACACTCACACACACACACACACTCGGAATGCAAGTTGTATCAATGACCCTCGGTTGATGCACACAAACAATGAAGAATGCACGTGCTGTCAGTCCATATTTCAAAGTCTTTCTGCTCTGGACTTACCACTTTTCAGTGCAACATTCTGTCCCCATGTGCCTGCCCTGTGCACACACAGCCCAACACACCTGCAGTGTCTGGCACATACCATGCACACACAGCCCAACACACCTGCAGTGTCTGTCACATACCACGCACACACAGCCCAACAGTCCTGCAGTGTCTGTCACATACCAAGCACACACAGCCCAACAGACCTGCATGTCCGTCACATACCACACACACACAGCCCAACAGTCCTGCAGTGTCTGGCACATACCATGCACTAACACACCTGCAGTGTCTGGCACATACCATGCACTAACACACCTGCAGTGTCTGGCACATACCATGCAGTCTATTTGTCTTTCATGAGATCTGCTTGTCTGGCACATAGCGCATGATCTATATGTCCTGCATGTGAGCAGGGTCCTTCCACTTCCTCATCTGCCTGGTGCAGGGGTGGACTACTTCATCCATTAAAAAAGGGGAGTGAAGAAATGGGGGCAGGTGGGTCCTTTTTAAAAAAAAAAAAAAATTGATGAGAGTAGCAGCTCATCTTATTCTTCTGGGCTGAATCGAACACACTTGCTAAAAATCGTCAAATACGATGAGAGAACGGGAGAGGAAGGGTGGGTAGTCGGGGAAGAGGGAGTGGAGGGAAGGTGAGGAGGATGTAGGGGAGGAAAAGATGGTTAGAGAGAAGGGAGTCTGTGGGAGGTTGTGTGGGACAGGGTCCAAAGGGGGAAAGGGATGGGGGCATGGAAGTACCACTGTATCATCTCCATGCTCTCTAGAATATCCACCGACAATGTGTTTCTGTTTTTGTTTCTGTTTTCTCACTTTCTTTCTATCTTTTTTTTTTGTAATGATGGAATCATTTATAAGGCACTTCCACTTTTCGCTGGGTATTCAACTGGACAGAGGGGAGGCCCCTTGCTACCACCTGCTCAATAACCTGTGGCATCCATGTGTGACTAGGTTAACTTCCTCCACAGCACCGCCTCTGAATGATTTGTTTGGCTGGTTACATTTCACAGTCATTTCCTGTCATGTCACATGTGGACCCCATGTTCCTCCAGTCTCAATCATAAACTGTTCCCAATACTTGAAATGGATTTTCAAAATGCTTCAAGGCTTATTTTCAAAATAATCACTGTAGTGTTTGTTACCAGACATCTTATCACTGAATTCACAAGAATAGCAAAGAGAAGAGAAGTTAGGCAAGGGGAATGCCCAGATATTCCGTGATGCTGATTATGTGTAAAAGAAATTAAAAAAAAAAATTCTCACAATTACCACACTGTAAAAATATGTGGGTTTTTCTTTTACTTACTTTTCTTGTTGTTGAAAAGGCCTCTCCTGAAAGTTTTTAAGTAATGCTGAACTGGATGTTCACACACAATCATCGCTCTCAGTGGAATGTATGACAGAGAAGAGTTAAAAACCTGTAACAATGATTAAAATCTGGGTGAACGATGATGGTAATGAGGCATGTGTGTACAAACATATGGCAGAAGTCAAGGTATGAGTGTCAAGCTCAGAGTTAAGAGCTGAGATCAACGTCAAAATCCACAGTCAAGGTCCATCTGTAGAGCTCTTCTGGGAGGTGGAGACTGCAAAGGTCAAGAGCATGGCCTGCAATGAGCGCAGACTGATAATATTATTCCCTCAAGATCAGGGGTGTGAGTATGGGCCGTGTTTCAGATCTCAACACTTCCAAGTCACACGTTCCCATTTTGTACACATGTGTCAAGTTCAGGCACAAATGCAGGGTGGAGGTCAGGGGCTCCTTCATCTATGGCTCATGGGAGGTCGGTTGAGGATGCGGGGCTGAGTCTCCATGACCCGCACTAGCAGGTTGTCGATGTAACTCTCCAGGTCCTTGATGTACTGGTCCTTGCGGATGAGCTGAGCCTTGTTCTGGATCACCACTCGCAGCAGTTCCTGACACACACACATACACACCATGTCTTAAAGTACAATGCTGTTATCAATGACACACACACACACACACACACAGACAGACACAATGTTTAAAGTACAATGCTATTATCACTGACACACACACACACAATGTCTTAAAGCACAATGCTATAATCACTGACACACACACACACACACGCACTGTCTTAAAGTACAATGCTATTATCACTGACACACACACAGACAGACACAATGTCTTAAAGTACAATGCTATTATCACTGACACACACACACACTGTCTTAAAGTACAATGCTATTATCACTGACACACACGCACAATGTCTTAAAGTACAATGCTATTATCACTGACATCACACACACACACACCACACAATGTCTTAAAGTACAATGCTATTATCACTGACACACACACACACAATGTCTTAAAGTACAATGCTATTATCACTGACACACACACACTGTCTTAAAGTACAATGCTATTATCACTGACACACACGCACAATGTCTAAGTCAAGTATAACTGACTACCACACAATGTCTTAGTACAATCTTATCACTGACATACACACACACACACACAATGTCTTAAAGTACAATGCTATTATCACTGACATACACACACACACACACACAATGTCTTAAAGTACAATGCTATTATCACTGACACACACACACACAACTCTTAAAGTACAATGCTATTATCACTGACATACAGAGAGACAGACACAATGTCTTAAAGTACAATGCTATTATCACTGACATACAGAGAGACAGACACAATGTCTTAAAGTACAATGCTATTATCACTGACATACAGAGAGACAGACACAATGTCTTAAAGTACAATGCTATTATCACTGACATACAGAGAGACAGACACAATGTCTTAAAGTACAATGCTATTATCACTGACATACAGAGAGACAGACACAATGTCTTAAAGTACAATGCTATTATCACTGACATACACAGAGGACAGAACAATGTCTTAAAGTACAATGCTATTATCACTGAACACACACAAGACAGATACAATGTCTCAAAGTACAATACTATTAGTCACTGACACACACACACACACACACACACAGACACAATGTCTCAAAGTACAATACTATTAGTCACTGAATACACACACACAACAGACACAATGTCTCAAAGTACAATACTATTATCACTGACACACACAAGGACAGACACAATGTCTCAAAGTACAATACTATTATCACTGACACACACAATGTCTCAAAGCACAATGCTATTATCACTGACACACACAGACAGACACACACAATGTCTTTAAGTACAATGCTATTATTACTGATGCACACAGACAGATAGACAGACAGACGGACAGACACACACACACACACACAATGTCTCAAAATATGTTATATTATCACTAACACACACAGACAGACAAAGACAATGTCTTAAGTACAATGCTATTATCACTGACACACGCACAGACAGACACAACATCTTAAAGTACAATGTTATTATCACTGAGACACACACACACAGACAGACACACTATGTCTTAAAGTACAATGCTATTATCACGGCACACACCACACACAACACACACACACACACACTATGTCTTAAATTACAATACTATTATCACCGACACACACACTATGTCTTAAAGTACAATGCCATCATCACTGACACACACAGCAGACACACACTCTATGTCTTAAAGTACAATGCCATTATCACAAAATGTGAAGTAGTTCCTCACACACACAGACACAGACACAGACTTGCCTTCAAGTACAATGCTATTATCACAAAATGTGAAGTAGTTCCTCACACACACAGACACACACTATGCCTTCAAGTACAATGCTATTATCACAAAATGTGAAGTAGTTCCTCACACACACAGACACAGACACACACACTATGCCATCAAG
Source organism: Conus canariensis (assembly GCA_033310375.1). Classification (NCBI taxonomy): domain Eukaryota; kingdom Metazoa; phylum Mollusca; class Gastropoda; order Neogastropoda; family Conidae; genus Conus; species Conus canariensis. Next base: position 28,424,453 of record CM065733.1, on the reverse strand, counting down.
TACAATGCTGTTATCACAAAATGTGAAGTAGTTCCTCACACACACAGACACAGACACAGACACTATGCCTTCAAGTACAATGCCATTACCACAAAATGTGAAGTAGTTCCTCACACACACAGACACAGACACACACACTATGCCATCAAGTACAATGCTATTATCACAAAATGTGAAGTAGTTCCTCACACACACAGACACAGACACACACACTATGCCTTCAAGTACAATGCTGTTATCACAAAATGTGAAGTAGTTCCTCACACACACAGACACAGACACACACACTATGCCTTCAAGTACAATGCTGTTATCACAAAATGTGAAGTAGTTCCTCACACACACAGACACAGACACACACACTATGCCATCAAGTACAATGCTGTTATCACAAAATGTGAAGTAGTTCCTCACACACACAGACACAGACACACACACTATGCCTTAAAGTCCAATGCCATTATCACAAAATGTGAACAGATGATAAACTGAATACACCGCAACAAAAGCAGTGCAACCCATTCTTTGTAATGTAAAACAAACGGAAGTGAGTCACATAGCAGTCTTCAAACACTGCACACTCTGATGCCATTCTGCATTGTGACAATGCCATCCAGTCCACTGTGACAGTGCCATCCAGTCCACTGTGACAATGCCATCCAGTCCACTGTGACAGTGCCATCCAGTCCACTGTGACAATGCCATCCAGTCCACTGTGACAGTGCCATCCAGTCCACTGTGACACTGCCATCCAGTCTACTGTGACAATGTCATCCAGTCCACTGTGACAATGCCATCCAGTCCACTGTGACAATGCTATCCAGTCCGACAGTCCACTGTGACACTGCCATCCAGTCCACTGTGACAATGCTATCCAGTCCACTGTGACAATGCCATCCAGTCCGACAGTCCACTGTGACAATGCTATCCAGTCCACTGTGACAATGATATCCAGTCCACTGTGACAATGCTATCCAGTCCGACAGTCCACGGTGACACTGCAATCCAGTCCACTGTGACAATGCCATCCAGTCCACTGTGACACTGCTATCCAGTCCACTGTGACACTGCTATCCAGTTCACTGTGACAATGCTATCCAGTTCACTGTGACAATGCTATCCAGTCCACTGTGACAATGCTATCCAGTCTGACAGTCCACTGTAAAAATGCTATCCAGTCTACCGTGACAATGCTATCCAGTCCGACAGTCCATTGTGACAATGCTATCCAGTCCACTGTGACACTGCTATCCAGTCCAACAGTCCATTGTGACATGCTATCCAGTCCACTGTGACAATGCCATCAGTCCACTGTGACACTGCTATCCAGTCCACTGTGACACTGCTATCCAGTCCACTGTGACACTGCTATCCAGTCCACTGTGACAATGCCATCCAGTCCACTGCTATCCAGTCCACTGTGACACTGCTATCCAGTCCGACAGACCACTGTGACAATGCTATCCAGTCCACTGTGACAATGCTATCCAGTCTGACAGTCCGCTGTGACAATGCTATCCAGTCCACTGTGACAATGCTATCCAGTCCACTGTGACACTGCAATCCAGTCCACTGTGACAATGCTATCCAGTCCACTGTGACAATGCTATCCAGTCCACTGTGACACTGCAATCCAGTCCACTGTGACACTGCAATCCAGTCCACTGTGACAATGCTATCCAGTCCACTGTGACACTGCAATCCAGTCCACTGTGACAATGCTATCCAGTCCACTGTGACAATGCTATCCAGTCCGACAGTCCACTGTAACACTGCTATCCAGTCCACTGTGACAATGATATCCAGTCCATTGTGACAATGCTATCCAGTCCATTGTGACAATGCTATCCAGTCCACTGTGACAATGCAATCCAGTCCACTGTGACCTGCTATCCAGTCCAATAGTCCACTGTGACAATGCTATCTAGTCCTCTGTGACAATGCTATCCAGTCCACTGTGACAATGCTATCCAGTCCACTGGGACACTGCTATCCAGTCCACTGTGACAATGCTATCCAGTCCACTATGACACTGTTATCTAGTCTGACAGTCCACTGTGAAAATGCTATCCAGTCCACTGTAATAATGCTATCCAGTCCACTGTGACACTGCTATCCAGTCCACTGTGACACTGCTATCCAGTCCACTGTGACAATGCTATCCAGTGGGTAAGGCTACACAGGAGCACTTAAATACATCTTCATAAATCAGACATCTTTGCTGAAGCTAACAGTGCTTATTTTGCATTTCCCAAAAGGTATACCTGAGTACCTTAAACATCCACAATGCTGAGAGTCCAGGTGGACTTCCCAAAGGTATACCCGAGTACCTTAAACATCCACAATGCTGAGAGTCCAGGTGGACTTCCCAAAGGTATACCCGAGTACCTTAAACATCCACAATGCTGAGAGTCCAAGTGGACTTCCCAAAGGTATACCTGAGAACCTTAAATATCCACAATGCTGAGAGTCCAGGTGGACTTCCCAAAGGTATACCCGAGTACCTTAAACATCCACAATGCTGAGAGTCCAGGTGGACTTCCCTAAGGTATACCTGAGAACCTTAAACATCCACAATGCTGAGAGTCCAGGTGGACTTCCCAAAGGCATACCTGAGTACCTTAAACATCCACAATGCTGAGAGTCCAGGTGGACTTCCCAAAGGTATACCTGAGAACCTTAAACATCCACAATGCTGAGAGTCCAGGTGGACTTCCCAAAGGTATACCCGAGTACCTTAAACATCCACAATGCTGAGAGTCCAGGTGGACTTAGGAGACGGTCCAGCACTACCCTTCACACACCAGCCCCCATCAGAATTTGAACCCATAACTCTCAGACTGACAGTGCTCCATTCTAAGCACTCCACTGTCACACTGACCGACTGTTCACTAATCTTGCCCACCATTCATTCACTCAACAGACTGAAGTCTATTCTGTCCCCTCTACATTCCCTGCGCCTGTGTCTCAACTCCCAGTGGCAGAAAGCATTGCAGCAAAGCACCTCTTTCGTCATGTTTTTGTAGACAGAGAAGGCATCATCAGGGATCTCAGTTCTGGACGAATCGCTGGGCTCAGACGGGCTGTCGTCATAGAGACCTGACAGGCGCCCGTCCATTTCTTGCACGGTAAATCTGCGACCAGCTGCCAAAAATAAAATGATATACATCACACTCAACATATTACTTAGACAACTGTACACTGATCACAAAACTCAATGACTATTTTCCCATACCTTGTAAGCTGAGACAGAAATAGGACACAGAACCATCTTGGTTGAAATATATGAATTTCAATAAGAAATTTTACATTTGGGTTTGACTGAAAATGTGGTTTAGAGTTTGCTTATGGACTAAATCAAAATCAGGACAGACATCAGTGTGAATAAGTTTTCATTTTTCATCCCATTGACAATGAAGCTAGGTCACGGCCCAGTGCAGCCAAACTAACAAACAAATAAAAGGTCATCAGCAGAGAGATGCTGGAGAAGAATATTATAGATGCTCTCGCCCACAGAATATAAAATACATACATGCATATGCTGAGTTGTCAACCTGTGGGAAGATAACTCAGACATCCAGGGAGGACAGGGGTCAGGAAAAGTGTGCGCTTCTCTCATAATATCTCAACAGTGGGCGATGGTCCTCCACTGACACAACGCACTTTCAATGAAGGGAAACAGCCTGATGTAAGGCAAAGGAACACTCTATTTCTATTTCGGCAACAAACCAGTGCCCCCCCCCCCCCCCCCTTCTCTTTTTTTGCAGATTTCTTTTCAGTTTCAAAACGAGTAAAATATTGACATGTGGATTTCATGCAGATTAAACAATGGATCAGTGTGTTTCATTAAAATACTAAATCTCATTATAATTGTAAAAAGCCAGGGGACAGACTGGTTTGACATTAAAATAAATTGTTGACAAGGGAACTCCATGTTACCCCCCCCCCCCCCCCCCCCCCACTCTTGCTTTCTGTTTCTACGTTGTGCAGTAAGATTAGCCATCATATGTAGACGTGTGTGCAGACAGAACTTTCCAACACCCAGATTAGGGGCAACCACCCCTGACTAGACACATCTACAGTAGTGGTCGAGTGGAAAGACCTTAAAATTCTGATCCAGTAACCACTGTACCAGGAGGCTTTTCCACTCTCAGCTAACCAGCTGCAATACCAGCCTTGTCTAGATTAATAAACAGCAGCAGACAACTGGTGATGTTCCTATGAAAACAAGGGAGGTTAGCAGCACAGCTGCCCTTAGGAAAAGCTCCCTGTCCCCAGTAATGGCTTTATTCACAAGGGTATGAAGACCGGCAAGTCAGCAAGCCACTTTGCTCTTCTTGTTGACACGCTGTGAGAGTCGGAGAGGAACGTGAACTTGACACACTATTAGATGCTAAGAGGAACTTAAACTGAAAGTGCAAAAGAAATGTTCTTCTTGGAAGACACATGTATAAGCTAACACACATGCACGCATGCACACATGCATGCACACACGCGCACACACACACACATATATATAGATATATACATATATATATATAATAAACACACACACATCTCTCTCTCTATATATATATATACATATACGTGTCTCCCTGATGAGTTCCGATCCAGCGGACGAAAGGCCTAGAAGCAGGCGATACATATAGATCTGCCTTCGAGAGAGATTGCGATGGTTCCCTCATGCAGCTAGTGAAGGGTTTTCATTCTTTTAATACACATTTTCCCTTTTTTTTTTTTTCTTTTTTTAAACATTTCAAATCTTTGCCAAGTCATTACTATAATGATGGAAGAATTGCTAACTTACACTTGTTTTCCCCCACTACTTAATTGTTCAGCATTATATATGCACACACATCTCTCTCTCTCTCTCTTATATATATATATACACACACATACATACATATATATAATATGAGAGAGAGAGAGAGAGAGAGAGAGAGAGAGAGAGGAGAGAGAGAGAGTGAGGAGAGAGAGAGACAGACAGACAGAGAGAGAGAGAGAGGTGTATGTGCGTGTGCGTGTGTGTGTGTAGAGTGTGTGTGTGTGTGTGTGTGTGTGTGTGTGTGTGTGTGTGTGTGTGTGTTACAAGACACATCAAGCAGCAACGTGTGTGCTAACATACTAACCCCATTCAACCCTCTTTCTCTCCCTAACTTAGTTCTTATCCAGTCTGATGCCCTTAAACATAGATCTATCATGTGCCTTGTTGCATAAGTGTAAACATTTTTTATTTCTTATCTGTTCAACTTATAAAGAGCAAGCATAGCAGTTTTAAATGAGGGGTGTTGTGTGTGTGTGTGTGTGTGTGTGTGTGTGCGCATGCTTTGCGTGCTGACAGGAGAGAGCTAGGGCAGTGAGGTGATGGGTATGTGAAATGTTGATGTATTTGTGTGCATATTTCTTGTGCATTTTGTAGGAGTGCACGCTGATTTTTGTTGATTTTTTTTAAACACTCTAAGCTTAGTCAATCCTCATCATTAATGTCATTATTACAGCTGATGAGAAAATTTCATACTGACATTTGAAGTAAGGAAAAAGCACAGGAAATTAGGAATAGGTAGGCAGCTACACACATACATGCAACACAATTGTACTTCTGAAGGCAGACACAGTGACAGACCCTCAGAGTTCCGTTGCTCACCTTGTCTGTACATCTTCAGCTGCTCTCGTCTGACCCGTTTCCTCATCTTCACATCCCCGTTCACCCCCAGCTGTCCACTGCTGCTCGATTTCTTCCTCAGTGACGACTGATAGTCCTGTTCGGTCAAACTGCAGAGACCCGTTTGTGATCATCTCAGATCGGTGCAGCTCAGCATACTGTCCTTTCCCCTCTTCCATTGGCACAGGGGTACCCTCCCTTGAACTGGCGCCCTGTTGGGGGGTCAACGAAGCCAAGGCTTTCAAGTCTTTGGGATCAATATTCAGGTCTGCTGAGAGAGGGCGAGGACGAGGACGGATCCCTCTTGGAGGGGGCAAAGGTCGTCTGCGGGGAGCCTCATTATCTGAGGAAGAAGACTCTGGCTCAGTCCGTTCACGGATGCTTTCATAACGAGCGTGCTCCCGCCTCAAAACAGAGTCCATGTAGGAGCTGCCAGAGACCGGCACACGTGGGGGGTAAGGCAGGGTGGTGGTGGCACGCACCAGGTTCATGTCATCCTGGAAGGATGGACGGACCTGGTAGGGAGGTGGGGGCTGCGTGGACGGCAGTTCTACCATACTGTGCCGATTGCCGGCAATGTTGTACAGTGACTGGCTTCTGTTCTCCTCTGTCAACACATTGTGGAGCTGAATAATCACAGTGCATCTTTTTTTTCAACATGAAAATAGACAAAAACAAAACAACCATCGAACACAGTAGTCATGTGAACAAGTACATAAGCTCTGCCAGAGAGTTACATGCATTGAAAAAGAAAAAAAAACAAAGAAAGAAACAAACAAAAAACATAAGCAAACAAAACCACACACACACACACACACACACACACAGAGGGAAAAAAATGATGGCAAGCAACTCACAGTACATCTTGTTCACAAAGTCCTTTTTCTTTTGAAGAGCCAAACAACAATGTCCCCTTACATATCAGATCAGCTCAGAATTCCAACACTGTACAAGCTTCAGGAACCTACAGACCAATAAACATGGCCCTCCCAGGTTCTGCATATGTCCATACAACACAACTAAGCGTGCCTACACACACATCATGGATGATATGACTGCCGGTGGAGCACCCGCACCGCAGGGTCATGGCTGAACTATCACCTTCACCAAAGAGCTGATGTGTTCACCTGCATTGCTGCTTTGTCTGTCTGTCAGCACAATTGTAAACACAGCAATAACACACATTGTAAACACAGCAATAACACATCATGTAAACACAGCAATAACAACACATGAGAGAGCGATTGTAAACACAGCAATAACGACACACTGGAGAGAGCTAGGATTGTAAACACAGCAATAACGACACACTGGAGAGAGCTAGGATTGTAAACACAGCAGTAACAACACACTGTAAACACAGCAATAACAACAAATTGGAGAGTGCTAGGATTGTAAACACAGCAATAACTACACACTGGAGAGAGCTAGGATTGTAAACACAACAATAACAAACATTGGAGAGAGCTAGGATTGTAAACACAGCAATAACAACACATTGTAAACACAGCAATAACAGCACATCGTAAACACAGCAGTAACAACACATTGGAGAGAGCCAGGTAGAACGTTGGAATGCGGCATAAAATGATCCTATCATATTGTGGTACTGATCTGTGTGCATGCGTACATTTTGGTGTGTGTGTGTGTGTGTGTGTGTGTTGTGTGGTGTGTGTTGTATTTCTCTCTGTTTTCCTTGATTAGCTGAGGTCCCTTGGGTCCTGAACCTACCACTGTCTGTCTGTCTTTGCCTGCGCTCCACATTCACTGTCTACCACGCCACACTCACAGCCACACGACACATTCACTACCATCCACACCTCATGTCATTCACACCAATTCACTCTACCACTCCACACCCTCACTGCAATTCACAGCCACACAGACACATTCACTTCTGCCATCCACACCTCACTGTCATTCACAGCCACACAGACACATTCACTGACTACCACTCCACACCTCACTGTCAAATTCACAGCCACACAGAAACATTCACTGTCTGCCACTCCACACCCTCACTGTAATTCACAGCCACACAGACACATTCACTGTCTGCCACTCCACACCCTCACTGTAATTCACAGCCACACAGACACATTCACTGACTACCACTCCACACCCTCACTGTCATTCACAGCCACACAGACACATTCACTCTCTGCCACTCCACACCCTCACTGTCATTCACAGCCACACAGACACATTCACTGTCTGCCACTCCACACCCTCACTGTCATTCACAGCCACACAGACACATTCACTCTCCACCACTCCACACCCTCACTGTCATTCACAGCCACACAGACACATTCACTCTCCACCACTCCACACCCTCACCGTAATTCACAGCCACACAGACACATTCACTTCCACCACTCCACACCCTCACTGTCATTCACAGCCACACAGACACATTCAGTCTCTGCCACTCCACACCCTCACTGTGATTCACAGCCACACAGACACATTCATCTACCACTCCACACCCTCACTGTCATTCACAGCCACACAGACACATTCACTCTCTGCCACTCCACACCCTCACTGTCATTCACAACCACACAGACACATTCAGTCTCTGCCACTCCACACCCTCACTGTGATTCACAGCCACACAGACACATTCATCTGCCACTCCACACCCTCACTGTATTCACAGCCACACAGACACATTCAGTCTCTGCACTCCACACCTCACTGTCATTCACAGCCACACAGACACATTCACTACCACTCCACACCCTCACTGTAATTCACAGCCACACAGACACATTCACTACCACTCCACACCCTCACTGTCATTCACAGCCACACAGACAATTAAAACACAACACCCATATCAAATTTTCTATTCATAGCATCACATAGAGATCATTACACACCATAATTCCAAACTAATTCATTTGGAGTTATGGGAGTGTATCTCATCATAAAGCAACAGTTACCCTGCTAGTTTGAAAGATATACTATTTACTGTTCCCTGCCTCATTCAAGATTACCTTTCGTAGCATCACAGACTAAACAAAATGCCGCACCAGAGTCATGGGACAGGTTACAGAACATAATAGCTTAGACAGTAAACACAACTCCTCACCAGCTTTCTGTATCAAGTTATGATTGTTAGCAACACGGACAATAAACAGACTACCTTTTCAAGTCTTCTGGGTTGAGTTTCAAAGCCGCAGTGGCCACTAGGTGAACACCTTACCTGCTTGCTGAGCTGTGGTGGTCAGCTGCAGGATGTTGCCGCGGTCCACCGACATTGTCTTGATGTATGCTGCTGACAAGCTGTAGCTCCGTGTCAAACCCTCCTACAAACAACAACAACAACAACACACATGATCAAATGAAATCAAACTGATGTCTGCGACTCCTTTCAATGGACCAGCTTACCATGAAAATCATCTATTGTCTGCAGAACCAGTTTGGAACGATAACGCTGATTTCAGACTTTTGTCATCGTCTAACAGAAATCATATAACAGAAATCCGACGTACATAATCCCAATATAAACATCTGCGATATGAATGAATTTAAATGATGAATGAATGAGTTAGTTATTTTTGTACACAAATGAAAGAAAAGTTATCACAAAATTAATAATAAACAAACACAACAGAAAATAGTTAAGACCACATAGTTTACTGATTTAGAATTGTGTTAATGTGTAAAAACAATAGTTCATAGGCAAGAAAACACGTAAAAACAAGTTAGAAAATAAAAGTTAGTATATGTGTATAATGCAGATCATAAGCAGACCAGTAAGTAATTACTATGTTCATTGCTTTTGTGTGTCTAGAAAAATGTCCAAGCAGACTGAAATGCCTGCAATGTGAACTTGATCTACCAGTCTTTGCAATGACATTTGTTTTTACTCACCCATCACTGGATCTCCTCCTATCTGTTGTGATATATATATATATATATATATATATATATATATATATTCATCACTGGATCTCCTCCTATCTGTTGTGATATATATATTCATCACTGGATCTCCTCCTATCTGTTGCGATATATACATTCATCACTGGATCTCCTCCTATCTGTTGTGATATATACATTCATCACTGGATCTCCTATCTGTTGTCATATATATATATATATATATATTCATCTCTGGGTCTCCTCCTATCTGTTGTGATATATACATTCATCAGTACTGACTGAAATCTTGAGATTTTTTTTTCTTGAACATTACACATGAACAGCTTACTCCAAAGAATTCACTGTGTGAATCAGCATCTTTCTGCTTTATCGTCAATTCTACACATACATTTCCTCCCTCTTCTCTCCTGTGACTTTGCAGGAAGGGGCTGGGGCACCACAGTGATGACCGGTTCACCAAGCTGCTGCAGGTCTGTTTGTTGTGTGCCATGGCTTCACTCTCTGCAAAAATGTTCTCCTTGTCCATTCTACAATGTTACCAGTCCATGTTTTTTTTTGCTGTCCTTCCCTCTGTCTCCTTTGTCCCTCAGTTCCCTGTTTCAGCAAGGACAAAGAAGCTGGCCATACCAACAATAAGCTGGCCATACCAACATAATAAGCTGGCCATACCAACAATAAGCTGGCCATACCAACAATAATAAGCTGGCCTACCAACAATAAGCTGGCCACACCAACATAGATTGCCAATGACAGATCACAGGTAAGTGGGCAAAAGAACAATTTCGAGCTTTTGTCCACAAACTGTTATATCAGTATCGATGGTGGTGTTGTGGTTGGCCATCAACTTGTTTTTCTTAGCTCTGATTTCCATGCCACTAACTTGTTAATGTTTCATCTAGTGTAGGAACAAGCATAGCAAGTTCTTGTTGACTGCCTGCCATGCCACTGCTATCATCTGCTTACTGAAGGTTCCAATGCTGACAATGCTGAGTGATCTTCATGTGCATCAGTCATGTGTTCCATGATCTTCATGGGCATCAGTCATGTATGATCTTCATGGGCATCAGTCATGTTCATGATCTTCATGTGCATCAGTCATGTGTTCCATGATCTTCATGGCATCAGTCATGTGTTCCATGATCTTCATGGGCATCAGTCATGTATGATCTTCATGGCATCAGTCATGTATGATCTTCATGGGCATCAGTCATGTGTTCCATGATCTTCATGGGCATCAGTCATGTATGATCTTCATGGGCATCAGTCATGTATGATCTTCACGTGCATCAGTCATGTGTTCCATGATCTTCATGTGCATCAGTCATGTGTTCCATGATCTTCATGGGCATCAGTCATGTGTTCCATGATCTTCATGGCATCAGTCATGTGTTCCATGATCTTCATGGGCATCAGTCTTGTGTTCCATGATCTTCATGGTCATCAGTCATGTGTTCCATGATCTTCATGGGCATCAGTCATGTGTTCCATGATCTTCATGTGCATCAGTCATGTGTTCCATGATCTTCATGGGCATCAGTCATGTGTTCCATGATCTTCATGGGCATCAGTCATGTGTTCCATGATCTTCATGGGCATCAGTCATGTGTTCCATGATCTTCATGGGCATCAGTCATGTATGATCTTCATGGGCATCAGTCATGTATGATCTTCATGGTCATCAGTCATGTGTTCCATGATCTTTCATGGGCATCAGTCATGTGTTCCATGATCTTTCATGGGCATCAGTCATGTGTTCCATGATCTTTCATGGGCATCAGTCATGTGTTCCATGATCTTCATGGGCATCAGTCATGTGTTCCATGACCTTCATGTGCATCAGTCATGTGTTCCATGATCTTTCATGGGCATCAGTCATGTGTTCCATGATCTTTCATGGGCATCAGTCATGTGTTCCATGATCTTTCATGGGCATCAGTCATGTGTTCCATGATCTTCATGGGCATCAGTCATGTGTTCCATGATCTTTCATGGGCATCAGTCATGTGTTCCATGATCTTTCATGGGCATCAGTCATGTGTTCCATATCTTTCATGGGCATCAGTCATGTGTTCCATGATCTTCATGGTCATCAGTCATGTGTTCCATGACTATGTTGAAAAGCATGGGAAACAGAAGGCAGCCTCTGTGGAACTCCACTGAAGTATGGAACTAATCTCTAACAGCACCCTGTACGACTACAGCACCCTGTATGACTGCGGCACCCTGTATGACTGCAGCACCCTGTACGACTGCAGCACCCTGTACGACTGCCGACTGCAGCACCCTGTACGACTGCAGCACCCTGTATGATTGCAGCACCCTGTATGACTACAGCACCCTGTATGACTACGGCACCCTGTATGACTACGGCACCCTGTATAAACTGCAGCACCCTGTATGACTGCAGCACCCTGTATGACTATGGCACCCTGTATGACTACGGCACCCTGTATGACTATGGACACTGGTCACTTTGGGTTACAATTGCAGGATGGTGTTGAACAGCTTTTGTTCAATGTTTCATTGTGGCCCCCGGTACCTCCTGCTGGACTCTTTCCAATGCCTTGTTGAAGTCTATGTACATGGTAGATTTTCACCTAGTGCCGAAGATGCTTTTTGCAAAGGGCATACAGGTTAAGGACTGTTCACTGATCATTCTGCCTTTGCAGAATCAGCTTTTCTTCAGCAATAAAGACATCTACATCTGGCAGTGATGTCTGGCTGATCAACTCAAAGTTGCGGCAGTTCTGGCAGTACAGAGATCCCCTTCCTAGGGAAGGGTGGCGATCAGTGACAGAGGCCATGGAACACTTCCCTGTGGGCCCCATGTTGTTGCAGATGACAGGATATCAGTCACAGCCTCTTCACCAGTTTTAAGAATTCTACAGGGATGTTACGTTGTCCTTGCCTGCAGCCTTCCCACACCTCTGTGATTTCAGTGTAGCTACAACTTTCTTCACAGAGCACTGGAAAGTCATCCTCATTTGCTGGATCCTTAATGTTAGCACATGGATCTCATCTGTTCTGTTTGTTGTGAAGAACACATTTTTATGATGTCTTCTTCTTGAGTGAAACGGCTGCTGTCTTTGTTCTGAATGCTGCTGATTTTATTTTGCTTTTCTGTAGTCAAGTCTTTTTGCAGTCTTAAAGCTTACTATGTGTTATTATTGTTGTCTACATTTTTCTCAATATCCTCACATCATTGTTTGATTCATCTATCTTAAAGTCTTCATAACCTCTCTGATTTTTGTGTTTGTTGTGTGATATTCCTTCCCCTCAGTCTTCATGACCTCTCTGATTTTTGTGTTTGTTGTGCAATATTCCTTCCCCTCAGTCTTCATGACCTCTCTGATTTTTTGTGTTTGTTGTGTGATATTCCTTCCCCTCAGTCTTCTTGACCTCTCTGATTTTTGTGTTTGTTGTTTGTTGTGTGATATTCCTTCCCCTCAGTCTTCATGACCTCTCTGATTTTTGTGTTTGTTGTTTGTTGTGTAATATTCCTTCCCCTCAGTCTTCATGACCTCTCTGATTTTTGTGTTTGTTGTTTGTTGTGTAATATTCCTTCCCCTCAGTCTTCATGACCTCTCTGATTTTTGTGTTTGTTGTTTGTTGTGTAATATTCCTTCCCCTCAGTCTTCATGACCTCTCTGATTTTTGTGTTTGTTGTTTGTTGTGTGATATTCCTTCCCCTCAGTCTTCATGACTCTCTGATTTTGGTTTGTTGTTTTTTGTAATATTCCTTCCCCTCAGTCTTAAATGACCTCTCTGATTTTTTGATTTTTTGTTGTGTGATATTCCTTCCTCAGTCTTCATACTCTTGATTTTGTTGTTTGTTGTGTAATATTCCTTCCCCTCAGTCTTCATGACCTCTCTGATTTTGTGTTGTTGTTTGTTGTGTAATATTCCTTCCCCTCAGTCTTCATGACCTCTCTGATTTTTTTGTGTTTGTTGTGTGATATTCCTTCCCCTCAGTCTTCATGACCTCTCTGATTTTTTGTGTTTGTTGTGTGATATTCCTTCCCCTCAGTCTTCATGACCTCTCTGATTTTTTGTGTTTGTTGTGTAATATTCCTTCCCCTCAGTCTTCATGACCTCTCTGATTTTTGTGTTTTGTTTGTGTGATATTCCTTCCCCTCAGTCTTCATGACCTCTCTGATTTTTGTGTTTGTTGTGTAATATTCCTTCCCCTCAGTCTTCATGACCTCTCTGATTTTTGTGTTTATTGTGTGATATTCCTTCCCCTCAGTCTTCATGACCTCTCTGATTTTTGTGTTTGTTGTGTATATTCCTTCCCCTCAGTCTTCATGACCTCTCTGATTTTTGTGTTTGTTGTGTAATATTCCTTCCCCTCAGTCTTCATGACCTCTCTGATTTTTGTGTTTGTTGTGTGAATATTCCTTCCCCTCAGTCTTCATGACCTCTCTGATTTTTGTGTTTGTTGTGTGATATTCCTTCCCCTCAGTCTTCATGACCTCTCTGATTTTGTTTGTGTTTGTTGTGTGAATATTCCTTCCCCTCAGTCTTCTGGAGCATTTCTTAAGCTCCTTCTAATGTCACTTATCTTCAAGATATTGCTTGTGATCTATGCCTTTTTTCTTTCTTTTTTTTTCACTGTCCCATCTTCTGAGCCACCTCAACGGTAGTGCGCCCACGCCGCTCATTCAGACAACCCCATCCACAGCCACAGCCTGGTCAGTCCCACTGCAGCCCCGGCATCAGCAATCCATAGGGAGCAGTCAATGTCAAGTCATCAAGGGGCAACCCACCGGAGGAGACACTGCACTGCTGCCGAGTCACTTTGGTGGTGTTCAGTGGCGCCTGTTCTGATCCAACATACGCAGGACACCACTTACTAAGCCCCCTACTGACGACAATAATTGCTTAGTCATGGAGCAAGCGTGAGTGAGCTCTCCCTCTGAGGAGCACCACCACGTCCATCCAACGACAGCCCCCATGGCCTTACCCCGTGAGTCTGTGACCCCGATGGAATCAAACCAAGGCCACAGACGTGGAGAGGACATCGAAACTGAGGTCACCATGAGGGTAGGGCATGAAGGGCCACAGAATTTGAGACTTTTTTTTTTAATGCTGATGTGATCCATGCCTTCGATTTCCATTGGCTTAGTCCAAGGATTTCTGCTATCGCTTCTGTCATTACTCGATTGAAAATGTTTGTGAGGATTTTAAGATCTTCTTTCAGCAGTAGCAGTGGGGTAAATTTTCCACTTATGGCAACTTGGAATTGTTCAGCATTGTCAGGATCTTTCACTCTGTCAAGATGAATTTCAGGTGGCTATTTTTCATTCTTGTGCTGTTCTTCAAACACGCTTAAAAGTTCATTATGACAAGGTCTATATTTCCAATATCAGCTCCTGGAAGTGTCCTAGTTTCAGCCCCATTCATGCCAGACCTGTTCTGGTTCTTCACAAGAATGCATTCAATCTGGCTGTGATACTGACAGTTTTTTTTAACTGTAATGTCCATCACTGGGATGCTTTATGCTCACTGGCAGTGTCGGCAAGGACCAAGTCATTATTGCTGGTAAATTCTAGCGGGCATGGTGCTCCATCACTGGTGGTCTCATTAGGAGCTGCAGAAATTCTACTGGTCTTCTTAGACATCTGTACAGACACTGGTATTCCAGTCATCCTGAATGAGGAGGATGTCTTTCTTGTCAACTTGCTTGATGGCAGTTTGCATCTGCGAGTATAGCTGTTCAATCTGGTCATCATTACACTTTGATGTGGGAGCATACATGTGCACTGGCCTGATGCCAAATGGTTTCCCTCACAGGCTGATGATCAGGATCCTGTTGAAAACAGGACAGCTTCCCAGTACATTGTTCCTGGTGTTCCAGATAACTAAAAACCCCATTCCCCGTACATGTCTGTCTTCTTCTCCACAATATGCACTTCTTCTGTCGGGACTTCTCCCCTGCTCTTCCATCTCCTTTCACAGAGGCTGGGAAAGTGCCAGCCTTTCACAGAGGCTGGAATGTGCCAGGAAGGTCTATCAATCTCATAGGTCAGTTCTTTCAATTTTCCAACCAGCCTGAGTGTTATCATGTTCCAGGTGACTAATCTTATAATGTTCCTGTCATGGATACTCTGTGTTTTTCCCCAAGTGGCACACCTTCCGTGTCCATCTTGGTGGATGTTGATGGATTCTGCAGTCCTGGGTGACCTAGGCAGCCAGGGATCAGGCATTTTTGTTTTGAATAAGTGCAAACTGTTGGTGCCCATCCCTCTCCTACTTGGATTTTCTTGTTGGTTTACTGTGGGTAGTACTGAATTATATGGCATTAGCATTAGCAGAGGAGAACCTCTAACCTGACACACAAGATGACTCTAAACATTTCAAGTAAATAACTGTCCTTGATTTCAATCATATTCTGACATCTAATAACATCAAACTTCCAAACAAAGATTTCCTGATCCAATGTAAATCCTTTGCTTTACAGTTACTTTCTGGAACACTGGAGTCCCTGTCTCTCCTAGATCAGCCTCCCAACAAAGATCCCATCCCTCTGAAAACATGTTGTTCTGAAACAGTCTGGTCTGCTACTCCATCAGATTTACATACTCATACACACATACCAATGACTGCAGTATGTTTTTTTCCATACCTATAGGTCATGCATGCAAGGAAACAAAAACAAAATAAAAACAAAGAACACACCATGTGGAGGTAAGTCCATCATGCTAGAAACAAAATAAAAACAAAGAACACACCATGTGGAGGTAAGTCCATCATGCTAGAAACAAAACAAAATAAAAACAAAGAACACACCATGTGGAGGTAAGTCCATCATGCTAGAAACAAAACAAAATAAAAACAAAGAACACACCATGTGGAGGTAAGTCCATCATGCTAGGAAACAAAACAAAATAAAAACAAAGAACACACCATGTGGAGGTAAGTCCACCATACTTGTTGGACAAAAGGACAAAAAGCAAAGTGGCTGAGTTAGGGTAGGGAAAGGCCAGAGGGGGCGGAGGGGGGGGGGGGGGGTAAAGGGTGCAAGCCTAATAGGCCACACAGTGCACTGAAGTTTTAAAAAATATGGTGATCCAATGTATACAACATGGCAGATTTATTTCCTCATTGTGAAATGGAGGGGTGAGGGGTGGGGGTAGGGGACCCACATCCCAAACAAGACTACCTGTACAATTGGGCAAGCAGAAAACATGCTTTTTTCACATTCAAAGCAAGAACTTTTTACTCTATTAACAACAAAATGTAATGTTAAGATTGGAAAAATAAACACCAAAATGAAGACAGAGAGAGAGAGAGAGAGAGGCAATGTGGTGGTGGTGGTGGTGGTGGTGTGGTGACACAGAGACATAGAGAGAAAGAGAGAGAGAGGTAGAGGGTGACAGAGAGACAGAGAGAGATACACACACAGAACAGAGAACAAAGGGAGGAAAGAGAACAGAGGAGAGAGAGAGAGAAAGAGAGAGAAGAGAGAAGAGAGAGAGAGAGAGACAGACCAGACAGACAGACAGAAGACAGACATTCAGACAGACACAGACAGACAGACATCAAAGGAGAAAAGGCATGCTAGAAAAACTTATAAGTAATGGTCAGAAGAATTTTAAACATAGGTAAACAAAGCAACTGAATTAAATTACAGAAGCAAAAATAAAGCAACAGAATTAAATTCAAGAAGCAACACAAGAATTTTATAGAACTTATGTGAAAGCAACAACACTTAAAATGAATCGAAGAAAAAGAAAAATTAAAACGAAAAGAAAACAAGAACACCACAACTACCATCACCGATGTAAGTGAATTTAAAAAAGAAAAAAGGTTAGAAAATCAAAATACTTTGAAAAAAAGCAGAAATTATAGAATGAAACAAACAAAACAGAAATTATAGAGTGAAACAAACAAAAAAACTGAAATCATAGAGTGAAAAAAACAAAACAGGAATTATAGAATGAAACAAACAAAACAGAAACTATAGAATGAAACAAACAAAACAGAACTTGTAGAATGAAACAAACAAAATAGAAATTACAGAGTGGAACAAACCAACCAGAAATTATAGAATGAAGCAAACAAAACAGAAATTACAGAATGAAACAAAACAGAAATTATAGAATGAAACAAACAAAATAGAAATTATAGAATGAAACAAAACAGAAATTATAGAATGAAACAAACAAAACAGAAATTATAGAATGAAACAAACAAAACAGAAATTATAGAATAAAACAAAACAGAAATTACAGAATGGAACAAACAAAACAGGAATTATAGAATGAAACAAACAAAACAGAAGCTATAGAATGAAGCAAACAAAACTGACATCCGGGAAGAGGACACAATGCATACCTACAGAAACCATGAATCAAACAGGAAACCCCCCCCACCCCCACCCTCTTTGTCATTGCTTTTACTCACTTGCTAACTGTTTCGCTTGTTTGTTTATCTGTTGTTGTGACATCTTGTAGCCTTGCTTAATGGGCTGAACAGGTTTATATAATAACATAATTTTAGTGATTTGTTCACCGAATTTCAAAACCTCAAAATTTCATCATTCCTCAACATGAACCTGTAAACCAGCCTCGTCAAACCAGACAAAGGTTTGCTAAACTTTTTTTCAAAGCTACATTAGTACGACCCAACATAAGATCCATAAATACACATTAGTACGACCCAACACAAGTCTATAAATACACATCAGTACGACCCAACACAAGATATATAAATACATTAGTACGCCCAACACTAGATCTATAAATACACATTATACGACCCAACACAGATCCATCAATACATATTAGTGCGACCCCACACAAGGTCCTAATAACTTATGCGACCCAACACAAGGTCCATAAATACACATCAGTGCGACCCAACACAAGGTCCATAAATAGTCATGCAGCCTGATCTCTGGTTTCCTCCCTGGATTTTCTTTCATTAACTGTTATGTCCCTTGATCTCAGGGGTCCTGCCCGCATTTTTTCCTTCAATCAGTGATGCGTCCTGTCCTCTCCTCTCCTCCTTGGATCTTCTTTCCTTAACTGTTATGTCCCTTGATCTTTGGTATCCTCCCTGTTGTGATTTGAATTCAACGCGGTGACAGCCCTGACATGGCCCTGGCCTTTGCGGTCAGCTGGGCTATAAGCAACATTACCTCACCTACTTCCCCTGTACCCTCCCTGGCTTTTTTTCATCAACAGTGATGTGCTTTGATCATGGTAAATTTCATGGATCGCTCGATCACCAGTCACCAATCTTCATCTCCAGTACTTTCCTTACATTTTGTATCAACAGTCATCAGCCTCGGTCTCTGGTACCCTCCCTGGATTTGGTTTCGTCTTCAACTTGACAAAAGACTGATTTAGAAATGTAGACAGAAAAATAAAAACAATTTATTGCCAATGGGACATCACAGCCTGTCCCACTCTCCCTGTGTGTGTGTGTGTGTGTGTGTGTGTGTGTGTGTGTGTAGGAGTTAAAAACAAACTTTGCATAAAAGTAAGGAAACACCACCCAAATGCACATGCAGTGAAGGAGAGAGAGAGAGAGAGAGAGAGAAGGAGAGAGAGAGAGAGAGAGAGAGAGAGAGTGTGTGTGTGTGGATAGGACTTAAAGGCAAACTTTGCATACAAGCAAGAAAACACCCAACCACACATGCGGAAAGACACAAATAATTTGAAAGCTCTGCACAAAAAGGAAAACAAAATGGCAAAAGAAATCAAACCGAGTGACCACACCACTCAGGTGAAAGTGCAAATGAAGACTCTGCAAAACTAAGCCACGAAGCTGAAAAGGACAAAAAGAACAAGGCAACCAAATCCTACAGATCCCAGTTCTGAGGGTGGCTTCACAACATGGCGGCACCACAAGAAGCACAACAGGAAGATTTCCACGCTCTACAAGCTGCAGGGAGAGCACACTGACAACAAGGAAATGGCTGCTGTCTCCTTGGCAACACAGCCCAGCTGTACCTCGGAAGGGTCCCCTGGCCAGGAGGAATCGAGGTCTAGAGCGGGGAAAGTGACAGCTGGCAGAGAGGTGGGGGGGTTGCGCTGACTGCCAGTGGAGCGCCTCCTATACAGCCCGGGCTGGCCGGCAGACAGACACAGCAATGGTCAGAGACATGGGACAGTCAACACTGGTCACTGCTATACACTCTGGGTGGGAGACACACACACACACACAGGGGAACGGTCAGTGAACAGAAATCCTTCCACTCTTACAAACCTCTACACATGCTGGGGTAGGAGAGACACACACAGAGGAATGGTCTGTGAACTGAAATGGGCCAACACTGGTCAGTTCTGTACATCCTGGGGGAAGGGAAGGCACACACAAAGGGTCAGATGATACTGGGCCCCATTCTGCTCTGTAGAGACCTGTCCCCTGTATGTGTGGGCACTTCTCAGGCACTTTATGAATGTTCACCGAGTGGTTGTCTCCCTTCACCTATCCTCTCATCACCTTTCTTCATAGTCCCCCCCCCCCCCCCCCCCCCTCAAAGTCAGAATTTTTGAATACTTCTTTACAAGAAACAATGCACAAACCTGTCCAGTTGGAATGATGAACCACTGGCAATAAGACTGACCTCCTGTCACATTCAGAAATATGCTCTTTCTAATATGTATTTATAATCATACTGTCATTTTCATGTGATTTGTTACCATTCTTCAACTACTTGGACTTACTTCATGCTCTCTGTAATTCCCTTGTCTTTTAACAAAGTCTCTGATGTGTCCTCATTTTCTCTCTCTCTAGCTCACTCACTGCTTGATACAGCTCACCAGTTCAAGGGACAACCAGCAGTTCATCACTGCCCAGCTCAGAATCAGACCTCTTCCATGCATTGTCACTGTACAGCACATCTCCTGTCTGAGCCATGTCACCAGGGTTCTTTGCACGGTCAACATCCCTTCACATCTTTTTCATCAGCTTCCTACTTTCTGGACATATTTGTCTGACCAAGTCAGAATTCAAGGGTAGAACTCCAGATTAATAAAAAATTCCCCAAATCAGTGGAATAGCTGTCATGGGATATAAAGCAAACTGAAGGATCCTGTGTAACAGTTAGCATGGTTGCCTTCCAAGATATAACCAAGATAAAAAAAAATGGCAGGCAACAGTCTGACATGCATCAGTAGAACCAGGTCAGCAGATACACCCCCATCACCCAGACAAAGACACCAATCAAACCACCCTTAATCTCAAGCAGTATTATATGTGTTGTTATGAAGGCAGCTGTCACACATCTACCTCAGGGCCATCTTGTGCCGAGCTGGTCTGACTGTGGGGCCGTTCTATCTTGCCCCCCTCTGGATCCTTGCGGTTCTCACGGAAGGACTTGCTGCGTGAAAACTTCAGCTTGTCCCCTGGAAGCATGGACAGGAACTCTGTCAATCACCTACACCTACAGCAGCATGCAGAGTTAAGTTCCTTGATCTGCCAAACACGGATTAACAGATGTGGCAAAAACTGTGAGTTCTCGCACAGAAATCTAGTATCTCAATATACTATTCCACTCACAGACGTGCACAAACTTATGGACTTGACAGTGTTTGGATGAGGAGGAAAAGAACTATTTGTGATTTGTCTTTTAACCGCAGCAGAGACAGATTAACTGGTATTGCCAGCGTAATGTTTGATTCAAAGTGTGATAGGATTAACTTTTACATCTAACAAGTATTATGTGCACATCGCTTTTCACATATGTACATCTGTTGATACCAACATGAAATATGTTCTAAACAGACATCAGTCATTATGTTGCGTTCATCTTTACCCCTATAAAACAGGTTCTGTCAGCTGATAGACATGTGATGCTATAGTATCATTCTTCAAGTTGAACTGTGTTAAGGAGTAAATTGTAGAATCTTTTAAAATCGTTTGCATACTCAGCAGCAGATGCACTTTTCTTTTCATTTTTTTAGTCGACTCAACAGAAGAGTTATAACTAACTGAAATCAAAGTTGAATATATTTCTTTCTCACAATCATTCACCTCAGATGAAGATTTACGACTCACTGAAATATGGATAGATTTCTTTCTCACTTTTATTCACCTCATAAGAAGACTGATGACTCACTGAAATGAAACAAAAATCATGAACCTAAAATCAGTACAGTGATGACGACACCTAGGAAATCATTCAAAACCCAGTTTTTAACAGGAGTTTTTATTTTTGTTTTGCTTTTGCTGTATTGAAAGTAAAATCCAGTATAGATCAAGATAACGAAAATTTCAGTAAAAAAAAGAACAAGTCTTTAAAGAGTGGAGTCTCTATTTGGAGGTTTCAGTGACTTTAATTTGTTTCACAATCCTGATACAAACATGCACACAAAGCAAATGAAGGAAGTCTGTTACCAAGGGCAAGCACTCACCCACAGCCGTAGCCAAACTCCGAATGGATGACGATCGTTTCTTCAAACCTGAGGTGAAGTCTGCACGACTGTGACAATGGAATGTGACCTTGACCTCTATCTCTCCACGGTACTTGCTGTCCTGTCCCCTGCCAGGCTTATTCTTCAGCTGGATCCACCTGCAGCAAGGCACCATCCATCCTGGCCATTTGTTGCCAGACCAACCAACACACACACAACACTATGACATGATCCACCTGCAGCAGGCACCATCCATCCTGGCCATTTGTTGTCAGACCAACCAACACACACACAACACTATGACATGATCCACCTGCAGCAGGCACCATCCATCCTCGCCACTTGTTGTCAGACCTATCAACACACACACAACACTATGACACCTGCAGCAAAGCACCATCCATCCTGGCCACTTGTTGTCAGAACCAACCAACACACAATTTGCATAGCCTTATTTTGGTCAATTACACGTCAGACCACACACACACAAACACATACAATGTCCCTATACACAGACACAACACAACATGCACTCACACACACACACACACACACACACCACACACACATGAACAGGCATCACTGTGTCACTCCTTTCAAACCAGTCAACACACTCACAACACATCAGCATCTGTTGCCTCCCAGCTCACCTCCATGTGTGTGTGTGTGTGTGTGTGTGTGTGTGTGTGTGTGTGTGTGTGGTGTGTGTGTGTGTGTGTGGGTGTGGGTGGGTGCGTGTGCGTGTGTCTCAGCTTCTGAGCCCCCAGGCCCTCAACAGCATGACTCTTTATCTTCTCATTCCAGCTCTTCCACAGACAGACACACTCCTGTTCATCTTCATCCTGCCACAGCACCTGCACTGCAGTCTGCAGGAAGCAATCACCATGACGTCATCATGAGGCAACCCACCAGAGGAGACGCTGCTCTGCTGCCAAATTACTTTGATGGTGTTCAGTGCTGCCTGTTCCATTCTCACAAAAGCAGAAAACCACCTTCTAAGCCCGTGACCCATGATAAACAATGCTTAGTCTTGGACCCATCACGAGTGAGCGGCACCTTATGAAGGGGATCATCCCAGTATGTTTCTTTATCTAACATTGCATGTTGCCAGGAGGTTCTAAACTAAATAAGTAGGGCATCTCACACACACAACACACACACACACACACACACACACACACACACACACACACACAACACACACACCACACACAAACACACACAACACACACACAGCACAAGAACTCTCTAAGGGCTGTATCTGCCTGATCCAAAACAGCTGAGAAATGTGGATCAGTCATGTCTGAGAATAAGTGGATTAGATGGTGTGCATCTCTCTGCTTTTTGTCAAAAGCAAAGACAAATTAACTGTACTGGACGTGGTAGTTTGAAACGTGGTGACAGTCCTGAGATAACCCCTGCTGTTGACGGGACTATAATTTTAATCTTAAACTGTACTGCTTTTATTAGAATGAAAGAATTCTTAAATGAGGCAGGGGACAGTAAACAACAAAGTCAGGTAACTCTTACTCCCACAATGAAATGAATACCGTAAGCAGCATTCCGTTTGGAGTTGTGGACATGTACATATTTCATCGTTGGAGAAAGACGAACTCTATTTGTTTGTTATTTACTGTTTTTATTAGACAGCACTCCTAAGTCCCTGCACTAAAGACTATCCCAATGAATCTAGTTGCAAAGTGAGACGACTGCAAGCGGAAATCTAAACGAATCGTAAATAAATGTTAGCGAACCGCCAAGAGAAACGTGGACAAACGAGTCACAAGACAAAACATGGTGCGTTTCGACCTCTTAGGTCTTCTTCAGGCAAGACACAAACAAATAGGACAATGAAAATGAACGAGTTTGTCACTTAGCTTGATCTCTTCAGCACAAGGTAGGCATAGGAATTCAACACCTACCTTGCGCTGAAGAGATCAAGCTAAGTGACAAACTCGTTCATTTTCATTGCCCTATTTGTTTGTGTCTTGCCTGAAGAAGAGGTCGAAACGCGTCATGTTCTGTCTTGTGGCTCGTTTGTCCACATTTCTCTTGGCGGTTCGCTAACATTTATTTAAGATTTATCCGAATGAAGATGTGAGACCAGCAGCTTGTGTCATGTGATTAGCACATTTTATATGGTTAATTCGTAAGATCATTTGAAATGTCCATGTTGTACTTCATGATATGTGAAGGTGTGTGTGTGTGTGTGTGTGTGTGTGTGTGTGTGTGTGTGCGCGCCGCGCGCAGTGTGTGTGTGTGTGTGTGTGCGCGCGCGCGCGCATGTGTGTGTGTGTGTGTGCGTGTGTGTGTGTGTGTGTGTGTGTGTGTGTGACTGAGTGTATGTGTGGTGTAGCTGCAAGTGTATGTGAAATATCCACATCATCTCCTAGTTACAACATGTTTTGTTGTCCATTTCATCTGTTATCCTGGGAGATACCCCACCAGTGGGATGAAAGGAATGAAACCTAAATCAATTTTTTCTGCGAAGAGCAGAGAAAGGGAGAGCACTGACTGTGTCTTGCTGGTGTTCTGGATCTTCTGTTCCCACAGAGCGATGGTGGCGTAGCCCAGGAAGTCGTCCGACAGCACGCCGCGGTGATACACGCTCACCTCGATCTCCGAGTGGAGGTGAGGGATGGGGCTGCACACACACACACACACACACACACACACACACACACACTCACACACACACACACACACACACACTCACCACACACTCACTCACTCACACAGACAGACAGACAGACACACTCACTCACACACACAACACACACACACACACACACACACACACACAGGATAAATGCAACACAGAGTTCAGAACATCATCATCACTGTGTGGTACTGAAGGTCAGAGCAGTGCCCTGATAAATACATCAAGAGCAGCGCAACCTCTCCCCACAGCTCTTTGTCACACCATGAGCAACAGGGTATAGTAGAGTTGTTGTGAGTCCCAGTCCTTTGTTCAAATTAAAACAAAATAATGATAATATTATGACAAACATATACACAGACCAGGGTGAAGAGTGAAGAGTGTGGGGCGATGGTTTCCAGGCGAGAGGGGTAGTGGGTGTGTGTGTATTAAGGGGAGAGTGGTGTTGACTGGGGGAGGAGGGGCAGCGTGGGGGAGAAGCGGTGGAAAGGATGGCCGGAGGGAACTAGGAGGTCTGTAAATATGCACGCTTGATTCAATTATGTACATGTACACAAACTCAAAATCTGAATGCTCAGTTTATACTACCGACATACACTCATCCCTCGTCATATCCACACATGAAGTATGTGTTTATGCACACCACACAGACACATGACATGCGCACACATACTCACTATACACATACATTACACATATACATCTACGCACAACATACCCACCCACTCACAAACTACAAACCCACACCCTACTTAACACACCATCAACATGCACATCATTGTACATGCACTCACAGATGACCTAAACATCAACACACTACTTACACACACGCACACACACACATGCACACACACACATACACATGCACGCAAACATACACACACACACAGCTAACACATACATGCATACTCACATGTGCATACACACACACACACACACACACACACACACTCTTTTCACATATACACATACACAAACACTCTACTTTCAAACAGATACAGACAGACAGACAGAACACACACACACACACATGCATACACACACTGACACACACACTCTCTACTTTCACACACACACACACACACACACACACACACACACACATCACACACAACACACACACACACTAGGCACCATAAACGCACACAACGTACACACACACCATGCACACACACAACGCACACACCACACACACACACACACAACACAAAACATCTTTGGTGTCCAAGCACCACAACTCACAGGTCACACTCCTCAAACCATTCCGGGTTGTGAGCATTCTTGATGGTGGAGGTCTGGTACTTCTCCTTGCCCAGCTGGATGGTCACAAAGACGTCGTTGTTTCCTGCAACAGGTATCGCCGTCGTCATCATCATCATCATCATCATCACACATCATCATCATCATCGACATCGTCATCATCACCATCATAATCATCATCATCACCACTACCACTACCACCATCGCCACCACCACCACCATCATCATCATCATCATCATCATCACCGTCTGGCGTCACCATTGCCATCATCATCACCATCATCAGCAAAGACTTGACAGCTCTCTGACACTGCGGCAATCACGATTGACTGACATATGAACACACCGGTCACCTGCCACGTGGATCTACATCACCATCCTCATCGTCACTGTCCACATAGTCATCCCTGACAATACCCATGGTGGTCACTTTGTGCTTCATTTATTCCAGATGCACTTCACTGGCTGAAAAATATCCCCTTTATTTTTATATATATATATATATATATATTTTTTTTTTTTTTGGGGGGGGGGGGGGGTGCAGTCGGACATAGGAACTACAGGCGCTTGCCTTATACATCTTCTGATTGGCCTTCGCTTCATTAAACATCAGATTATCATCCAAACCGTCATCATCACCATGACAATCATCGTCATCTGTGTCACTGTGTGTCCACGGTAGGGCGCGAGCTGCCATGTCTTTAAACTGAAATGTAACACCACATGTAGCCTATGTAACACCACATGTAGCCTATGTGCTCCCATGAAACAGCCTGACACGTTTTCACCTCTATATCATCATCACTATTAAGACAATTAACTAACCCCCTCCCCACTGTTATTGTTTTGATTTGTTGGAACAGGCTTCCAACAAATCGAAACAATATCAGTCTGAGGCAGCTGAAGAGCAGCAGAGAGAAAGCAGTCACTGTCACAACATCACAAACTGACCTTCGCACTACAAACAGTCCGAAACTGACACGACGCCTGAACTTTCCCATTAGTCTAGGCATTGAACACCGGAGAATGTTCATACAAACAAAGCAGATAAGGCCAATAGTACCGACACATTCTGCTTGCATCATCAGTATCAGCCCGGTGCCGCCACAGACAGTCGGGAGGGGAGCATCTACATACTTCTCAAGTTGCCACAGACGTGGCAGAGGAGAGTCAGTTTGGCAAACATTAGTTTTCCCCCCCATGTCCTCTTGCCGCCTGTCAACTCAGCGCTGCTGACGACTGGTGTTCAAAGCGGCAAGTCAATCGCTCTCTCGCACTCTTCGTCTTCCTCAGTCTCTGCTGTCAGTCACACGCGCGCGCATACTCTCACTCTGATTTGGAGTATGGTGCATCACACACGTTTCTCACATCGACACACAAATCAGAAGTTCACACCCACACACACACACACACACACACACACACACACACACACACACACACACACACTCACACACACACACACACACACATGCCGCACACACACACACTCATACCCACACAATCATGCATACCCACACACATGCCGTTGTGACGGTGTGCACGCACTGAGAGAGAGAGAGAGAGAGAGAGAGAGAGAGAGAGAGAGAGAGACAGAGAGAGAGACAGACAGACAGACAGAGATAAATAGATAGATACAGAGAGAGAGAGAGATGAGAGAGAGAGAGAGAGAGAGAGAGAGAGAGAGAGCAGCGCACACACACACACACACACACACACACACACACACACACACGCACACACACACATCCACGCTCTCTCTCAACCCTCTACCATTCTCTCTCTCTCTCTCTCTCTCTCTCTCTCTCTCTCTCTCTCTCTCTCTCTCTCTCTCAATCTTCCATCTCCCTCCAACAGTCAGTTACTTTAATCGACCAACACAAGGATCAGCGATCAAGGTCGTCTGGTTTCTATGGAGACACAACCGTCACTCCATACATCGGTTCTTTTTTTTTTTTTTTTCCCACCGTAGTTTGTTTTCTGGGCACCTGGTGGTCTGTGTCCCCTCCCCCTCCTACACCCCCCTCCCCCTGGTCTGTGTCCCCTCCCCTCCTCTACCCCCCCTCCCCCTGGTCTGTGTCCCCTCCCCCTCCTACACCCCCCTCCCCCTGGTCTGTGTCCCCTCCCCCTCCTACCCCCCCTCCCCCTGGTCTGTGTCCCCTCCCCCTCCTACACCCCCCTCCCCCTGGTCTGTGTCCCCTCCCCCTCCTACCCCCCCCCCCCCTCTCTCTGACCCCGCTTCTTCTCCAGTCTCTTCTCCTCCCAACCTCGCTCTTCCACCCTCCTCCCTTCCTCCCGTCTTCCACTGCTGCAGGTCTCCACGTCCTGCCATTTATCAGCGCACACACACAGCACCCCCTCCCCCCCCCCCCCCCCCCCCCCCCATGCTCTCCTCCATCTCCATACTCCTCCCCATCCCCTTCCCTGCGCTCAGCCTGATTCCTAGTTGTAAATTTACTTTCTAAACTGGGCCTGCACCTGTCGTGGTTGCTTGTTGTTGTTATTGTTGCAGTTCTTTTTTGTTGTGTTTTTGGGTGGTGGTGTGGTGGTGGTGGTGGTGGGGTGGTGTGGTGGTGGGTGTGGTGGTGGTGAGTGTGGTGGTGATGAGATAGGAGGAGTGGTGTGTGTGTGTGTGTGTGTGTGGTGTGTGTGTGTGTGTGTGTGTGTGTGTCGTGGTGGTGTGGTGTGTGTGTGGGTTTGGTGTTTCGCGCACGCCGCGCGTCGCCGAAGGACGGGTTCCATAATGAACGAGTTTTCATGCGCCCAATTTATAACAAGTTTTTCACTTTAGTGCAATGAAACGTCTGCCATGCTTTGTTCATTCTTCCTTCTGCACGTGTTGTCAATATTACTCTGTTACACAATGCTTTGTTCATGTCTTCCTTCTGCACGTGTTGTCAATATATTACTCTGTTACACAATGCTTTGTTCATTTCTTCCTTCTGCACGTGTTGTCAATGTATTACTCTGTTACACAATGCTTTGTTCATGTTCTTCCTTCTGCACGTGTTGTCAATGATATTACTCTGTTACACAATGCTTTGTTCATGTCTTCCTTCTGCACGTGTTGTCAATGATATTACTCTGTTACACAATGCTTTGTTCATTCTTCCTTCTGCACGTGTTGTCAATGATATTACTCTGTTACACAATGCTTTGTTCATGTCTTCCTTCTGCACGTGTTGTCAATGATATTACTCTGTTACACAATGCTTTGTTCATGTCTTCCTTCTGCACGTGTTGTCAATGATATTACTCTGTTACACAATGCTTTGTTCATGTCTTCCTTCTGCACGTGTTGTCAATGATATTACTCTGTTACACAATGCTTTGTTCATGTCTTCCTTCTGCACGTGTTGTCAATGATATTACTCTGTTACACAATGCTTTGTTCATGTCTTCCTTCTGCACGTGTTGTCAATGATATTACTCTGTTACACAATGCTTTGTTCATTTCTTCCTTCTGCACGTGTTGTCAATGATATTACTCTCTTACACAATGCTTTGTTCATTTCTTCCTTCTGCACGTGTTGTCAATGATATTACTCTGTTACACAATGCTTTGTTCATGTCTTCCTTCTGCACGTGTTGTCAATGATATTACTCTCTTACACAATGCTTTGTTCATTTCTTCCTTCTGCACGTGTTGTCAATGATATTACTCTGTTACACATGTTGTCAATGATATTACTCTGTTACACATGTTGTCAATGATATTACTCTGTTACACAATGCTTTGTTCATTTCTTCCTTCCGCACGTGTTGTCAATGATATTACTCTGTTACACATGTTGTCAATGATATTACTCTGTTACACATGTTGTCAATGATATTACTCTGTTACACAATGCTTTGTTCATGTCTTCCTTCTGCACGTGTTGTCAATGATATTACTCTCTTACACAATGCTTTGTTCATTTCTTAATTCTGCACGTGTTGTCAATGATATTACTCTCTTACACATGTTGTCAATGATATTACTCTGTTACACATGTTGTCAATGATATTATTCTGTTACACAATGCAGTTGCAGGGTGCTGTGACATGCAAAGCGAGACTGCCATCAGTTGTTATATGATCTGAAGCCAATCGCACGGCCCTCAAGTTCATTCACTAAAATCCAATTTGATGTCGATTTCAATGAGGCAAAAACGTCAAAACATCAAACTTAAATTATCAGGCTTGAAATGACACGACCGAGTTTTCGCCGAAACTGATTCTCATAAATTACTTGACCTCTCTGCTGGTAATCTTTCTTGGTCTGTCATGTTTCTTTTTCGTTTTCGCCAGAGAAAAAAAAATTAATCAAGCAAAATTAAACCTGAAGATCAACATCCTCCGAAATTATGTTTGTTACCAAGTGTATATGCAATCTGATTTCGCTTCCTGATGCCTCAACTTGCTAATGCTCGGCCTGTCCAAATAGCTTGAAACCACTGCTACGCTGATACAGCCGTGCTTCTTAAACATTCTTTTCTATATTACGACCTAATAATGCTCCCAATCAACCTGAAACGCCGTTTTAATTAAGGCGTCTTTAAGAATAAATTATGAAGAACCCAGCACCTGCTCATCTGAGTGCCTCACCCCCGTGGAATCCTTTCCATCACAAACATACAATATTCACTCCCCGCCCCACAGCCGACCTCTCCAGGTCTTACGTATTGAGTGGTCAACTCTGGAACCAGATCCCCGACCTCTCCAGGTCTTACGTATTGGGTGGTCAACTCTGGAACCAGATCCCCGACCTCTCCAGGTCTTACGTATTGGGTGGTCAACTCTGGAACCAGATCCCCGACCTCTCCAGGTCTTACGTATTGGGTGGTCAACTCTGGACCCAGATCCCCGACCTCTCCAGGTCTTACGTATTGGGTGGTCAACTCTGGAACCAGATCCCCGACCTCTCCAGGTCTTACGTATTGGGTGGTCAACTCTGGAACCAGATCCCCGACCTCTCAGGTCTTACGTATTGGGTGGTCAACTCTGGAACCAGATCCCCGACCTCTCCAGGTCTTACGTATTGGGTGGTCAACTCTGGACCCAGATCCCCGACCTCTCCAGGTCTTACGTATTGGGTGGTCAACTCTGGAACCAGATCCCCGACCTCTCCATGTCTTACGTATTGGGTGGTCAACTCTGGAACCAGATCCCCGACCTCTCCATGTCTTACGTATTGGGTGGTCAACTCTGGAACCAGATCCCCGACCTCTCCAGGTCTTACGTATTGGGTGGTCAACTCTGGACCCAGATCCCCGACCTCTCCAGGTCTTACGTATTAGGTGGTCAACTCTGGAACCAGATCCCCGACGACGGGAACAATGAAAGCACCGCACCACAGACATTTCAGTGTTCTGACCACAGTACTTTGTTTTGATCGTTGCTCTCTCTCTCTCTCTCTCTCTCTCTGTGGCTCTTTCTGGATCCCATCCCCCCACCTTAGTATCTGCTTTATGAACTGCATGTAACATTTATGCGTGCGAGTTTATATATATATATATATATATATTTTTGTGTGTGTGTGTGTGTGTGTGTGTGTGTGTGTGTGTGTATTTTCCTACAGACTTCTGTTCATTCATTTGTGTTCTTTGCCATGAATACTCTTGTCTTAGGGTTGTTTCTCTATTCCTTTTGAACAGGGGGCGGTGATGGGGTGGGGACTGGGGGTGGGGGTAGGAAAGTGAGGGGCTTCTTCCATGGGAATTTTTTTTAATTTTTTTATGAGGGCATGGTGTAAACAAGCTGCTAGCTTACCCATTCTGCCCTGAAGGAAACAGTTGTGCTCGTGTTCGTGTTCAGTTGTGTACAGTGTTCATCGACTGCCCGTCCCCATGCCAGTCTTCCGTGGGGTTTTCCTCACCACATTCAATTCATTCACAGCTTTCAAACCATACATCCACTTATACAAGAACTGACGTCACCTGTTATTTTTTTTCCTTTTGCGTTTTAGTTCGTTAGGTTCCCATCCACCTACCCCTCCGGCATCATCCTTCCCTTCTATCATCCACTCCGTCTCCCCCCTCCCCTCCCGCAGACCCCTCCCCCCCTCTCTCTCTCTCCGAGTTCGCCGCTTCAACATAGTTTACACCGGCTGTAAGGCATTGTGCGTCATATATTTCTTTATGGACGCTGCGGATGCTAAATAAATTGTCGTCGATTATGTCGTTCCAAAGTTTCCATAGAAACGATACTTTAAGATAGGCTTAAATCAGATTCGAGTTGGCAATTGAATTTTTCGCATTCGTCTGAAACGAACACAATCAAGCTAAAAAAGAAAAATGTTCATTTGGGCTGCTGGCCCTTTCGAATACATACGATATACTCAGATGCTAAGAATGCTGAACTGCTTGATCATAGATGCTATCTCTTAAGCAGGAATGAAAAATGTCTGTGTCTTCCCTAGCAACGCAACATTTCCAGCTTTCTGAATGGATCCACGCTTCCGGTGTGTGTGTGTGTGTGTGTGTTTAAAGCTCTTATCTCCGGTATTTCTGAACACAGTGTCTCACCCTGTTAGTTTTTTCCGGTATCTCATGAATGAGACTGACAGCCTCCTAAGGTTGGGCAACGATGCGTGTTGCTTGGGCCGTCACTGGGGTTACAACAGTGTCAATGTTAACGAGGTTATCAGAATTTCTTCTGGACCTACTAAATGATGGGACCCCAGGGCTTCATAGTCCACTTGTGACATGTATTCAAAGATGGATCGTGACAGCTTTAGTCCAAGTGTTCTTAGTCACAACACAGCAAACCTGCGTGAACCAAAATAACGCGATGTCTTCAGAAAAGCAGAAAGCATCTCTGACCATATTGTTGGTGTCCGAACGGCTACACAAAGTCAAAGTCCCTCAAAAGAATTACTACTACTACTAATCATAATTATCATTATTTGTATTATAACAACAACAACAATAATACTTATAATAATAGTAGTAGTAGTAGTAGTAGTAATAATAATAGTAATGATGATGATGATGATAATGATAACAACAACAATCATAATCTTTATCATCATCATCATTACTATTATTACCATGGTTATGATTCTAATGATAATTATCATTTTCATTACTATCATCATCATTAATCTTTGTGCGATAGAACTTGAAGACCCTGCCGACTGGAGGGGGCGCCATCAATAAGCGGTCCGTGTTCTGAGAAACATGCGTTCGCATCAAGAGAATCTTTTCATCCCGACCAAAGCTGGAATCCCCAGAACCCACTGCCAGCACACAGTGGTCTGTGGGTGGAGTTTTCGGCACTAGGAACGTGTGTGCAGTCTCTTGAGGTGACTGGTGGACCAGCTGCTTTCCACTTCCAAGTGACCTTTGGATGAAGATCATTAATCACGTACTGGAGTCGTTTCTTTGTGATGCAAATCTGTTACAACTTATGGTCATCCGTCGCTTTGACCCTGCAACCTCTCTGCCACAGCGTGACAGGCTCTGAGGAATGTGGGAGGCTTCTGGTCATCCGTCGCTTTGACCCTGCAACCTCTCTGCCACAGCGTGACAGGCTCTGAGGAATGTGGGAGGCTTCTGGTCATCCGTCGCTTTGACCCTGCAACCTCTCTGACACAGCGTGACAGGCTCTGAGGAATGAGGGAGGCTTCAATGGTGCCAGACGACTGCTGGATGGTGTGGCCTACAGAGGCATGTGAACGGAAGTTCGAGGTATAAATCAATTCTGGTGTCGAACTGAAAACATAATGAGACTGAGAACAAAGAAACGTACATCCCTTTCACTTTTTTCACTCAAAAGAAGCCCAGAAGAAGTATGTAGCCCAGCCTTTACATGACAAAATTCGTGTCAAACGCGAAACATTCAAAACTTACATGACCAATTCAGGGCGAAAGAAATCTACAGTGCATCATGAAACGAAAGTGGCTAATAACAAATATTCCCATTTTGTAATGCTTATGTAGCATCCCAACTAAACCAAAGGAGGACACAGCTAATCTCCGAAAGCCAGACGGGCATTGAACTGAGCGTAATCAGGGAAAGGCATGAGTCATACCCGAGGTCTTTGCTGGCGTACCTACGAGGGAAGATTTTGACAATATCCCACAAAACTTCCAAAACGAGCTAAGAGCATATTATTTGAAATAGTCCTATCATAAAAACAAGCTAATGATAAAGTTGCAACTGAAATGGTTCCAAGCCACCAGGCCCCCGGTGGAATTACCCGGGATCGTTAAAGGAAGCACAAGAGGCACCCTCTTTTCCTCTAAAAGTCGTGTATAATAGAACGGACTGTGGAAACTAGAAGAGCTTTTTTTAAAAACTTTTATTTTAGATAACAAACATGAACCAGGTAATTAAAAGGTAGCTAACCCTGTATCCGAGGTCTGCAAAACTTCTGTGAAAGTATAATCAGGGATTCATTAATTAAATATTTTATTGAAAATAATCTGTTTTCTATTTATCAGATGTATTGCAGTCCCAAACAACCAATCAAAGGCCTTTTCAAAATCTACCAAAATGAGCTTTCCCGGGATAATAATATTATTTTTTCGTTATGTGTCTCGCCTTCATAAATCCTTTTTGATCCGTATGAATCATTGCTGGCAGCACAAGTCTAAGGCGATCAAGAGGCTAATAGGGCAGAACGATTTTTATATGCAACATCTAATAAGGAAATGAGCCTCCCAATTTTTCCAGTGCTGTTTTGGCTTATCCTCTTTTGCAATGCGCAGAATATTACCTTGTTGTGAGATCGACAACTCGCCCTGTTCCAAACCTTCCTTTGAATGATCAAAACAAATTGTTAACCAACATCAACTAAAAAATAAAAAAAAAAAAAAAAAAAGAAAGAAAGAAAAAAGAATCCTACAATAAATTCATCAGACCCTAGACTACTATCATTTTTCATATTCTTCAAAGCAAAACAGGTTTCAGCAAACGTTTTTGTCCTTCAAGCAATTGCTTATCTTCTATTGACACTTGGGGTATGCAAAGTGCAACATTATCATGATTCATGTCTACTGTATTGCCTTTCCAATTTTCGGACTTCATGCACAATTTCATTCTCTTCACACAAAAAATCACCCCCGTCTTTTTCAAGAAAAGGTATTGATCTTGATATGAGACCGTTTCGATTTTCTAAGCTGGAAAAACATTCACAGACTTTTTCGCCTTCCATAAGCCATTTGTCGCAAGTAAATTCACCTTTCTTCAAATATAACTCTACAACTCAATAGTCAGAATAATCGCTTACAGTAGCCTGAACTCTGACAAGTTCGGATACAAGTTCCTTTGAAGTGAAAAGCAATCAGCCCTGTTTAGTTATGTTAAACTGTCTCGCAGTTTAAGCCCTCTTTTTCTGGCTGTAATACTCTATATTCATCCAGCAACTCAAAGCCTCGTCGTTTAAAGTCTCCCGCCATGCTTCTGGTCTTTACCGACTACATACTTCTGAACATCGGTTCCTACTTAAAACAACATTCAAACCTCCTGCTGGTTACAAATTCATTCCCACTGTCAATGATTCACTCGATTTTGTCGATAAAATCCTGGCTCATTTCCACTGCTGAGACTGTACACATTTATTTCTTTTAATAATTCAATATCCATTATGAGGAAGCAGCTTTTGGGATCTCTTATAACACAATATTTCTTCTATGGAAAATAAGTTTTGAGACGAATACAACACCGTTCTTTGCTAACCAGACAGAATGGTCCTGGGCACAATGCATAACATTTTCGTGACTAGTTTTCATATGCTTCTTGAGGTGAAAAAATATTATCATGACATAACCGAATGAAATCAAATACATCCTTTCTTTTCCCTACCTCAGTAATTCCATTACAATTGTAAGACCCGATTTTTTTTTTTGGTTCTGTGTTCATAGCCGTGTTAAATACACGGCAGTATTACAAAGAATACACACTAGAACGCAGCCTATATTTTTATTGTGACTTCAACATCTGAGCAACTGAATGAATAAGGGTAGAGTATACTGTGTGTTCATGTATCAAAAGATACAGCTCAACTCATGTGCCATTCGAAAGCAGAATGGAGCAAGCGCACCTCTATAAGACTTAGAAGTATGCCAGTCTAGCGGGCAGTTTCAGGGAATCTGGCTTCCAGGCCCGGATCCTCGCCATAGAAGTTGCAGCAAGGGGATCTGTAGGCTCATCAGCCTGCGACGGCATGAAACAGCTCGGGATTTCAAGCAAGAAGAGGACCAGAACCCTGAAGGCAATGGCAGAGGCAGCCAAAAAGGCTTCCAGCTGGATCTGGTCTGTTTATGTGTATGGAAACACGCACGCCTCACACTTCACTGCACCACACACACACACACACACACACACACACACACACACACACACACACAGTGTGCGCGCACGATGGCAGTAAACGCTTAAACTGTTGTCACATGGACAGGGACGTGCACTCATTAAATGCATCCGTGCGTGCGTGCGTGTGTGCGTGCGTGCGTGTGTGTGTGTGTGTGTGTGTGTGTGTGTGTGTGTGTGTGTGTGTGTGTGTGTGTGTGTGTGTGTTCGTGAGTGCGTGCGTGCTTGCCTGCGTGAGTGTGTGTGTGTGTGGTGTGTGTGTGTGTGTGTGTGTGTGTGTGTGTGTGTGTGTGTGTGATCAGGTGCCCATCTGAGCACACACCAGTGACACAAGTTCGCTGCGCCCTTTGTCCTTCCTATCAAAGGGGAACAGGTTATTCCATTCCCAGTCTCTCAAGCGTTGTCCGTTACTGGGTTTTGCGGACTCTTTGACGTAACCATTTCACAACAGGTTTGTTGCCGTAGTAACGGATAACCCAAGGAGACCTCGTCATTCGGATGGCTGTCACCATCACCTCTACCCCCATCCCCCAACCCGCTCGCCTGCCCTCCAAAGCAGGCGCGCTCTGTGATTACCGACAGACGGCCAACACATTGGGCCTCTCCGTGCTGGTCTGTGGACGATTTGTCAGTGAACAGTGGGGACAAAGTCATCGTGATGTGGGCTAGTAAGGGGAGGAGGCAGGAGGCAGGGATAGGGGGAGGGGATAGGGGTGGGTAGCGAGGGGCTTAACAGATAATGGAGTGGACACACACACACACACACACACACACACACACAGAGGGGGAGAGCAGGTACGCGTTCTAAAGTTCACACACACACACACACACACACACACACACACACACACACGCACACATACACATAAACGCGCGCGCACGCATACACTCGGAAATGTAATACATGCACACAGACGCACAGGCATGATGCAAGCACGCACATACAAGACTGCATAAGGAAAGAGCACGCGGGGTTGCGCTTGTGTGTGTGTGTGTGTGTGTGTGTGTGGTGTGTGTGTGTGTGTGCGCGCGCGCGCGTGTGTGCGTGCGTGCGTGCGTGCGTGCGTGCGTGCGTGCGAGCGAGCGAGCGAGCGAGAGAGAGAGAGAGAGAGAGAGAGAGAGAGAAGAGAGAGAGCATCAACGCCAGTTAGGGTTCAGATTTCACAAAAACGGAAATTCCATCTGATCGTTTCTAGCTCGATGACGAAGCATCCAAACCTTTGGACACATTTGAGGGCTTTCACAAAGCGAACGGCCGACGTCAGGTAGAACACGGAACAGTTCT
Source organism: Conus canariensis (assembly GCA_033310375.1). NCBI lineage: Eukaryota > Metazoa > Mollusca > Gastropoda > Neogastropoda > Conidae > Conus > Conus canariensis. The sequence goes on along the minus strand of CM065733.1, from coordinate 28,387,032 downwards.
CTGTCTGGGCTTTTCAGGCTGTGGTCAGGCGCACGGCAAGTGTCGTCTGCATCCTTGTCATGCCTTCGCGGGCTGAAAATAGTTGAGTTTTACGTCCTCATAGCGAAAGCTTTTAGGGACATGTTTTTCATTCACGGTAGTCTTTGGTGTCATTGGATTTAAGAGATTTTCATGGTGCGGTTGGTCATTGTTGTTATTCATCGGTGGTAGTCGTTAAAGTTGTCTCCTTTCGTTGTGGTTGTTGATGTTCATTTCGTCTTCTTCTGGGGTGGGTTAGAACCAGTTGTCGAGTCCAGAGGACGTCAGGGCATTGGCCAGCATCCTCATGGGTTCAGTCCCTAGGGTTGGGTGCGGCAGTAGAAATTCGTGCAGCTGTAGTTGGTGTGTTCGTCTGTAGTCTCGGATGGCGGTCATGGCAATGGGGAGGGCGGTGCAGTCACTCAGGGCGTGATGGAGAGAGGCTCTGACCCGCATTGGCAGGTCAGGCCCAGGAGGACACATCTGTGGTATCCTGTCCTGATCCGTCGGAGGATTTGCTGGAGTCCTCGGGGAAGTCGGGGTCGTGGAGTTTTTCTTTGCATGGGGATGAACACCCATCCTCGCTCGGCACACTGGGCCTTCATAGCGTCGTTCCTGATGTCGTAGGCGGCTTGTCGGGCTTTGCTGGTAACTTCAGCCAGAGACAGTCGTAGGTTGACTTGGTGGCCAGTTCTTGTGGCGATTTTGGCGGCACTGTCTGCCATGTCGTTGCCCTTGATTCCTGTATGGGAGGGCAGCCACATCAGGGTAAGGTCTGTTCCTTTACAGATAATTTGGTGAGCCAGGAACAGGATTTCGGCTTGGAGCTCCTGTCGATTCTTCATCCTCCCTGTTGACAAGCTTTGCAGTGAGGACTTGGAATCCGTTAGGATGATCACAGCCTGGGGAGGTCGTGGCATGTCGTTGATGGTAGCGCAGGCCTTTAAAATGGCGTAGAGTTCGGCAGTAAAAATGCTGATCCCTTTGGGTAGTCGGTACTGCTTGGTGGTTTTGAGTTCTGGGATAACCAGAGCGCATCCTGCCTCGCCGTCTTCTAGCACTGAGCCATCAGTGTAGATTTTTAGGTGATGGTCATATTCTACTCCGATTTTTTCCTTTGCCAGTGTTGACAAGTAGAGTGGGTTGTCTTTCTTGGGCGTGGTCTCTCCATATTGATGGATGATTTGTGGTTTCTTCAGTTCTCATGGTGGTAGGGGATGTGTAGGAGTTGGTTCCATGTCATGTGGTCCGGCGTTGGCCCTTGCCCAGATTTCTTTGGTCTGGTCACTGAAGGGCGATGTCCGTCTGTGAAGGTCTGCCTTCCTTTCTTTGATGGAGTGCCTGTAGGCGGCGTACCGTGTGCTTGGGTTGTCCTGGAGGGTGGCTTTCACAGTGGTGCCTACCGCTGAGATACGGGCTTCAAAGTTCGCGTTTCGGCGGCGACATTCGTCTTTGAGGGGAAGCCATCCTGCTTCCTGGTAAACAAGGTCGTTGATGGCGAATCGGCTGACGCCAAAGGCATGCTTGAGTGCTGCCAGTTCCACTCGTTCGAGTTTTTGCCATGAGGTTTTTGGTGCAGTGAAGAACGCTTCATGGCCATAGGTCAGTCTTGATCGCACCAGGGCTCCTGTCAGGTGGATCAGGCTCTCTGGTGTAGCCCAGGGTTCTTGCTTTAGCGATTTTATGAGTCCCACTGCTCTAGTGGCCTTGGTGGTGAGCTCCCTGATGTGCTTCTCCCAGGTGAAGTTGGGAGTGATGGTCACGCCCAGGAACTTGGCTTCCTTGCTGGGAAATATGAGCTGGTCAGCTACTCTTATGTGGTAGTTATCCAGGTTCCTCCTGCATTTTGTGAAGGCCATTAGAACCGTCTTCTCAGCCGACAGTTCGAAGCCATTGTCTTTCATGTTGGACTGGATGTTGTCTATGTCCTTTTGGTACTGTCTCATTTGGCTTACTCTGTGTGTCTCCATCATGTTCGACCAGATGGCCAAATCGTCGGCATATAAGGAAAGCGCTGGCTGATTTGGTCTTGGTCTGAGGGACTTCTTGATATCATGCAGCACGATACTGAAGAGGGTTGGTGCTATCACACTGCCCTGTGGCACGCCCATGTCTAGGGTGTGCATCCGGGATATGGAGGGTCCCACTTTCACTGCCATTTCTCTGGAGTCCAGGAAGGTTGAGATGAACTGGTACATCCGGCCTGAAATGCCGAGGGCACCGATCTTGTCGAGAAGTTGGAATGCCAGACAGTGTCGAAGGCCTTCTTGATATCAAAGAAGGTAGCGACAGTTGTTCTGGATTTGTTTGGCAGGGTCCAGCGTTTGGCATCTTCAAGGAGTTGGACAACGTGCTCCATACATTTGCGTCCTTTTCTGAAGCCAGCCTGGCAAAGAGGTAGGATACTGTGTGTCTCCAGATGGTGTTCCAGTCTGTTTTTCAGGACCCTCTCATAGATTTTTCCGAGGTGGGGCGTTAAGGCAATAGGTCGGTAGCTGGAGGGAAGGTGGGCTGGTTTGCCATTCTTGGGAATCGCTACAACAATGGCTGTCTTCCAGGCCTTCGGGATGTTTCCAGAGTCCCAGCAGACTTGGTAGAAGGAGTGTAGTACTCGCACCATGGGCTCTGGGAACCGTTTAATCATGTGATAGGAGATGGGATCTTCTCCTGTGGCTTTGCTGGCTGAACCTAGGCTGGTGATTGCCATCTTCACTTCTTCCAGGGTTAGGCTGCTGTTAATGGCGCCAGAGTTGTCCGGTGCTGGTATGGTGAAGTTGGTTTCTGCCTCCCGTCTGCGTAGGAGCATTTCAGCAGGGAGATGGCGCGATTGGCTCGCCTTGGAGAATGTGCTGGCGAGTGCTTCGGCCTTTCCTTGTGTATTTTTTGTAAGCTGGCCGTCTACGAGGAGGGGACGCTCTGGTCGACGTCTCTGCTTCCTCATCTGTCGCACCTTTTTCCATATTTTGGGTCCATCTGTGGGTTCGCGTATTTCTTCTTTGCAGAATCGTTCCCAGTGTTCCCTTTTGGCTTCATCGGCGATGGCTTGGAACTGGTCGGTGGCTTCGATCAGTTCGGATTTATTGTCCACGGAGAGATCTTTCTGGAATTTACAGAGAATGCGTCGTTTTTTGCTGGTAGCTTTGGTGCATTCTTCGTTCCACCAGACTGCTGAGTGCTGGTGTGGTCCATCCGTGCCTGGCACCCTCTTTGGGATGGCAGCATCTGCTGCTCGAAGGATCATGGCTCTCATGTTGTCATGGTAGATGTTGATGTCTGGGTCTCTCGGGTCACTAGAGTCGCATTCAGTAGCAAGTAACTGTGCGAAGCGGTCCCAGTCAGCTCTGTGGTACTGAAATTGGGGTCTGGAGTCCGTTGCCTTGGGTGTAGGGTCGGCGGATTGGAGCACAAGGTGTAGAGGCAGGTGGTCGGACTGAAGGTGGTCCGTTCCTACTGTCCACTCTGCATCTAGGCTGAGGTTTGGTGTCGTCATGGTCAGGTCGATGGCGCTGCTCTTCTGTCCCTTTTGGCCAATTCGGGTGATGGACCCATCATTGAGGAGGACCAGGTTGGAGTTGGTGACTGTGTAGGCAAGGTGATTTCCGGTTTCCCGTGTTTGCCCAGTGTCCCACAGTCGGTGACTGACGTTGAAGTCTCCGGCCACTACCCAGCTACTATCGTCTGTTCCGAGGTCGCTGAGCCAGGTGACGTCTCCTGTGGTTTTGCTTCCCTCAGGATAGTAGACGTTGGCTAGATCGATAGATCGGTTCTTGTGCGTTGGTATGGTAACAGCACATGTGGTTAGTTGACATCTGGTTTGGTTGGTGGAAACTTGGATGGTGCTGTATGTTAGTCTGGTGCTGACGTAGGTCGCCACCATAACTCGATCCCCTTCGAGGCCCACAACTGGCGGGTAGAAGCCGTCGATGGTTGGGAGTTTGTTCTTTGTGGTGTTGAGTGACTGAATCATCAACACATCAGTAGGTGGTAGATTCCGCAGATAGTCATAGAGGAAAGGGATCTTTCTAATGATGGATCTGCAGTTCCATTGTAGGATGGACAGTCGGCGCCGAGTTCCTGTTTCATTCCTGTCCATGTCCATGGTCGGTTGTTTTTGTAGGGACTTGGTGAACACTTGGTTCGAGGATACTTGTCCTGTTGTCAAGGGAATCTTCCTCCATGGTCTGTTCTTCCTCCATGGTCTGCTCTTCGGTGATGATTGGCTCCCCCTCACCGGCTGTAAGGACTGGCTCCTCTTGGTCAGCCGCAGGGGCTGGTTCTTTTACACTAACTGAAGAAAGAACTCCAGTAGATGTCTTCTGCCGGAGTTCTCTCTTCAGCACAGCGTTCTCTTCCCTAAGACTGGAGATTTCAGTCTTCAGTTCCTCCACTATCTGAGTGAAGCGAGCGATGACTTCGGTGATGGTGGGTTGATCTGTTGGGCGAGAGGGCGCGGTGTGTGTTTGTGCTTGGATAACCGATTTTCTGGGTTTGGGCACTGGACGCGAGCCCATGACTTTTCCCGCGTAGCTGTCGGTGGCGGAGTATGTTCTCCACGGGGTTGTAGGAAGATTTGGTTCCTCTTTTGTGGCTTCCTCTTTTTTGGCGGCTAGGATTTCTTTAGCTTCCATGAAGGCCAGGGCACGCGGCATGTACGTTTCTGCCTGGCCATGGTCATTTGTTTACGTGCTGGGCAGGCGAAGTAGTCTGCAGAGTGTTCACCTCTGCAGTTGATACATCTGCGCGTGGTCGCGGTGCACGTTTGTGGGCTGTGTCCAGGTCTTCCACAGACAGGGCAGGTTTTTTCTTTCGCCCAGCATTCTTTCTGGGTGTGACCCAGCTTGTTGCATCGGTAACAGGTTCTTGCCTTTTCGACGTAAGGCGAGACGTTGTATTCCATCTTGTTGATGGTCATGAGGGTGGGCAGCTGGGTCATCATAAAGGTAACCTTCACTGCCCTTGATGGCGTTCCCTCCCTTAATGTCAGACGTTCAGCTGTCTTGACTGGGTGGTTCGATTCCACCTTTTTGAGGAAGATTTCCATTGGCACGTGGTGGGGTATACCTCTGACCACCCCAATGGTCGTGGGGATAGAGATGAAGCACCGTACAGGTGTCTGTCCTATTTTACTAATTTTTGTCAGTCTGTCTTGCTGTAGTTGGCTGACACATCCTATCAGCAGTCGTTTGGGTGAGAGGGTTTTAACTGACCGGACTGTTCCGACCAGCCCTTTCAAGATGTCTGCTATTTTCCAGTCTAGGGACCGGAGCGGGGCTGTTTGTAGGCCCATTTTCCTCAATCATGACAGGAAGGTCCTCGAAGATGGGCCTGGGTCTGGGTGCTGGCGTGGGTTTGCTACGCCATCTGTAGGAGGCAGTATGTACTGTTGCTTTGTTGCCACTGGTGGTGGTTTTGCCTGTGTCATCTTGTTGTGTGGGCACAGTAGGTGGTGTCTTGCCACGTCCATTTGTGCTCATACTTGTTTTGTCATTGGCGGACGGAGGAGTGTTCTTAGCACTTGACGTCGAGGTCTTACTTGGTCGTGGTGTCTCTTCGGTTTCTTCTTCACCTTTGTTCATGCTTGTTTTGTCGTTGGCGGATGGAATGTCAATGACACTTGACGACCGGCTCCTTGGTGGGGATGCTGGTGGCTCCCTTTTTTCTGTCTTTTATTTTGGACAGTTATCCAGCTGTCCTGGCTTAGTTCTTCATCGTCCATGTCGGTCACGTCAGTATCAAGGGAAAAGAGGGAACTGTTGCTGAGGACTCTCTTTCGTTGGGTTGGACCATTAATTGGGGTGTCCATCTTGGTTTGGTGAATGGTTTCAGCCATTGCGACCAACCCGGTGGTGGGCACGCTGGCTCCAAAATGGCGTTTGCTTCGATGTGATGGCAGTTAGTTGTGCCTCGATTTGTTAACAAACTTACAAGTTGTCAGTAGCAAGTTTACGTCTCGACCTTCGGGCAGCGAGTCCGACGACGACGGTAATGAGTTTACTTCGTGAACAAAATTTTGTAACGCAGACGCGGGTCCGACGACGGTAGTGAGTAAATTTCGTAGGCAAAATTTCGTAACGTGTCTATCCAAAGTACGTGTAACGTGTCTATCAAAAGTACAGACTTGCCTATTCTGTAGCAGATGCGGGCTCCAACGCATGCTGATTTATGGCTGGTCGCCTTGCCTTCAACAGGTTTGCCTGACCCCAGGGCGTTTCCAAAAACTTGGCGTCACAGCGACTGTGAGAATGTGACAGCTGCTGCAGTGTGATTGTTGCCGGGCATAGGATTATGATGGCCAGGGACAATATCTGTCAGCTTCTGAGGCACATAGTATCGCCAGCAACACTGGCGGCAAATAATCCTCCTCCCCGCCCCTCCCCCAATTTGGCACATTTGGCGACAATAATATATGCTAGGGTGAGCCCCAACTCTAAAATCAACTGCAGTGGCGACAATAATATATGCTAGGGTGAGCCCCAACTCTAAAATCAACTGCAGTGGCGACAATAATATATGCTAGGGTGAGCCCCAACTCTAAAATCAACTGCAGTGGCGACAATAATATATGCTAGGGTGAGCCCCAACTCTAAAATCAACTGCAGTGGCGACGATAAGCTTATGTGTCGGCTGCAGTTGTGTGCGTGCGTGCGTTCGCGCTTGCTTCTCTGTGTGTGCGTGTGTGTGTGCGCGCGCGCGCGCGTAAGTGCAGTGATCTGTTTCCTGGCGGCTTTGACTGGCGTGGGCTTCACTGCTCCGTGGCATCTGATTCTTCACCTTATGCAGCACGCGCTGGTCAGTTAAGGGCTGTTCTAACTTCTTGCCTTCACTGGAACTTGTGCAGCACCCGCTGGTCAGTTAAGGGCTGTTCTAACTTCTTGCCTTCACTGGAACTTGTGGGCATGGGTCCGAGAGTCCGACACTTCACGATTCCGACGTTTCGATAGTTCGACAAATCACGATTCTGACGTTTCGACAATCCGACAATTTTGTCGGACCACCGAAACTTATTTTGTAATGTTTTACTTTGTGCCAATAGTTCGACACATCACGATTTTATCGAAACGAGTTGGAATTGTCGGAATCGTGGGATGTCGGACTATCGCTACTTTTTCTTACAGTGTCGGATTATCGAAACATCTGAACGTGGGGTGTCGGACTACCGATGTGTCGGACTATCGAAACGTCGGACTACCGGGCCCAGCCCGAACTGGTGCAGCACCCGCTGGTCAGTTTGGAGCTGTTCTTGCCTTCACTGGAACCGTTCCTTCGTGGACGGTCTTCAGGACCCCATCCACTGCCTCCCCAGCTGGCGCCTGCAGATGTGTGCAGGACTGCCGGTGTGTGCCCGGCCTTGGCTGCCGTTGTCTGCATTGGCAGCTTTCCTGATGGATCGTGAGAGTCACGTCAGCTGGGTTTGTCCTCATTCTTCGGTGGGGTCCCTTTGTGGCGGTAATGGGTGTCCGTTGGGATGATTGTGTACAGAAGGTCGTGGACCATTTGTTTTCACTGATCTTGATGCTCCACTCTTCATCCCTGCTTGCAATTTCCGTAGTGACTGTCATTTGGAGCCTTCAGCGGCTGTTGCACAGTACTCGTCGGCCTACACAGGAGTTGGTGGGTTCCTGGGTCAACGTGCTCCCCCTTCCCCTACCCCTCTACAGCCACCTTTCCTCACCCTCAACCCAGTCCTTTCATTGTGCTTCTCTGTTACGATTACAACTATCATTACGGCACAAGACCGTGACTCACGATCAACATCTCCTCCCGTACTGTCCAACAGACCCATCACATAGGTTGTCACGACATGCCGTTGGGATTTGAAGTTTCAGTTTAGTGGGTGAGATCCACCAAGTTTTGTCTAACATTGCGTCCGTTTTTGTTTTTTGTCTGGTTGGGATATTTTCTACAAAATGAATGACCTCGATGTGTTACTTAAAACACACACACATACACACGCACGCAAGCGCACACACGCCCGCGTGGGGCGCGCGCGCGCGCGCGCCGCACACACACACACACCCCACACACACACACAGTGCATTGGCTCTTCAGTCTACCTTCATGGTCACCATGGTGATTTATGTCCCCAACACTCCGTCCTGGCGACACATGCCGATGTAAACGGCATAGACTGTCGCCGGCGATGGTTAAAACGACGGCCAAGAGACTGGCCTACATTGGCTACATCCCACGCACTTACAGTTTCCATCATTCTCGATGTCGGATGAATGTGAGACTGGGGGGGGGGGGGGGGGGGGGGGGGGGGGAGGGATGAGAGCGAGATGCTTCGGAGCGGAAAGAACTTAAAAAACGTTTGTTGCGAACAGACAAAGAACGGTTCCCATAAAAAAAACCCAGCATGACAGAGACAAGGAGACCGTGACTGAGAAGAGTGGTCGAGATACGCAATGATTCGAACGGTCGGTTTCAGCTGACTGAACACACAGCTGTGCGCCCCTGACAGGTCTTGAATAAATGTATGACATACATCACTACTCCATTCTGATCGACAGCAAGCCGGCAGGCTCGACGTCAACAAGCATTTTCACGGCGTTTCCATGGATAAGCCCATACCATGCATTGACAAGCTAGAGCCAGCAAAGAACAAACATTTTCACGGCGTTTCCATGGATAAGCCCATACCATGCATTGGCAAGCTAGGGCCAGCAAAGAACAAACATTTTCACGGCGTTTCCATGGATAAGCCCATACCATGCATTGGCAAGCTAGAGCCAGCAAAGAACAAACATTTTCACGGCGTTTCCATGGATAAGCCCATACCATGCACTGACAAGCTAGAGCCAGCAAAGAGCAAACATTTTCACGGCGTTTCCATGGATAAGCCCATACCATGCATTGACAAGCTAGGGCCAGCAAAGAACAAACATTTTCACGGCGTTTCCATGGATAAGCCCATACCATGCATTGACAAGCTTGGGCCAGCAAAGAGCAAACATTTTCACGGCGTTTCCATGGATAAGCCCATACCATGCATTGACAAGCTAGGGCCAGCAAAGAACAAACATTTTCACGGCGTTTCCATGGATAAGCCCATACCATGCATTGACAAGCTAGAGCCAGCAAAGAACAAACATTTTCACGGCGTTTCCATGGATAAACCCATACCATGCATTGACAAGCTAGGGCCAGCAAAGAGCAAACATTTTCACGGCGTTTCCATGGATAAGCCCATACCATGCATTGACAAGCTAGGGCCAGCAAAGAGCAAACATTTTCACGGCGTTTCCATGGATAAGCCCATACCATGTATTGACAAGCTAGGGCCAGCAAAGAGCAAACATTTTCACGGCGTTTCCATGGATAAGCCCATACCATGCATTGACAAGCTAGGGCCAGCAAAGAACAAACATTTTCACGGCGTTTCCATGGATAACCCCATACCATGCATTGACAAGCTAGGGCCAGCAAAGAGCAAACTGCAGTTAGCACGCTCATCTTGATTTTACATTCCTGTATACAGGACAGCGCAAGGTTCATAGAACTGGATTTCAGTACTGACACACTGTGACGTCTGTTACCCCCAGTCTGAACCTTGTTAAATAACTTTGCATCTGCCTCTCAGTAAGTAAATATAAGCAGATGTTTTCAAGGCTCTGTAGTAAACGAACATCACCCATTGCTCTCAGTTTTCTAATCACTCTCTGATTTACTTATTTTTAGTTTGGTTTTTAATAGCATTTTTGTTTTTAAAGACATTTACATCTTTAACACCTTGATGTATCTTCTTACAACCACAATTTCATCAAGGAAACAGAGACTCCCATATACATGAAACTCACGACCTTACTTTAACAACAAGACTAGCAGCCTTGATGTATCTCCTTACAACCACAATTTCATCAAGGAAACAGAGACTCCCATATACATGAAACCCATGACCTTAATTTAACAACACGACTAGCAGCATGTTCTATATACATAATTTTTAACCATAAATTCGTATGTTCTTTTTCGCTGTTAACTATACAAATGAATGAAATAGATAGCGTACTGTTTCGTCTCCAGTGTCATTAAACACATTCTTCAGGAATCTTCATTAGAACGCCCAAGAATTTCTGAAGAGCGAAAAGTTTCATGCTGGAAAGCCTGTTCACTAAAACTCCGGATCTCGAGACCATACTGACCGATTCCTTGAAGCTGAGATCGATGTGTTTGGGAAACGGACAGGGCCTAGTATTCAACATGCACGTTTACTCTACCTGCTAGATTCTGACCAGCAACTTTAAAGCGAATGGAGAATACACCTGCTATATTCTGACCAGCAATGGTAAAACTAATGGAGAATACGACCTGCAAGATTCTGACCAGCAATGGTAAAACTAATAGAGAATACAACCTGCAAGATTCTGACCAGCAATGGTAAAACTAATGGAGAATACAATCTGCTAGATTCTGACCAGCAATGGTAAAACTAATGGAGAATACAACCTGCAAGATTCTGACCAGCAATGGTAAAACTAATGGAGAATACATCTGCTAGATTCTGACCAGCAATGGTAAAACTAATGGAGAATACAATCTGCTAGATTCTGGCCAGCAATGGTAAAACTAATGGAGAATACACCTGCAACTGTAAAACTAATGGAAAAAATCTGCTAAATTCTGACCAGCAATGATAAAACTAATGGAGAAAACAATCTGCTACATTCTGACCAGCAATGGTCAAACTAATGAAAGATACATACTGACGTATCTACAAACATTCAAGACAGCTATTTCTTTCTTGCTACCAAATGTCCGAACGTTCTGAAAACCACATGGTTGCTTTTTTCGGAGTTTACGAGCGCTGAAGTCTGCAGGCTATATCACCGCCCCCGTATGCATTATTCAGCTGGGTTTGGAGGCCAGTGGAGTTTCGAATGACGAAGCAATATCACCAGCAGATAAAAATCAATAATTCAGTACAATTAATTGAAAATGTTACACCCAGTCTTCCGTTTGCTAAAACGAACCTATTTGTCAAGAATGACAAGAAGAAAAGAGAGAGAGAGAGAGAGAGAGAGAGAGAGAGAGAGAGAGAGAGAGAGAGAGAGAGAGAGAGGTCGGGAAGGGCGAGAGAGAGAGAGAGAGAGAGAGGGGGGGTACATAGACAACGGAAATTAGAATGTAAACAACAACACACTTGCACACTCTTCTCTGACACACGCTTTCAGTTTTCTACTGAAACGAATTAAAAACAAAACAAAACAAAAAACAGAAACAGACACAAAAACAAAGCAACAACAATAAAGAGAGAGAGTGAGAGAGAGAGAGACAGAGAGAGAGAGAGAGAGAGGCGCGGGGGTGGTTGGTAGGGCCCACAACACTGTCGATCGACATTCATCCGTTTGCCCCGAGGCCTACACGAGTACATGCTCACCCCCCCCCCCCCCCCTCAAAGGAGAAGCGAAATGAGAAAGAGGCCAATGGCGTATTTCTCCCTTCCACCCCCTCTTTGTTTCTGACACATGCTGATCAGTCCTCACATCCCTCCCCCCAGGCAAGGCTCTGTCCTCCCTCCCTCCCTGCCCCCAGGCAAGGGGCTGTAGCTTCAAACACAACAGCACACCACGACAGGCAGGCAACGAATGTCATTTGTCATTCAGGTGTTTTGGGGAAAAAAAACAAGCAAGCAGATACACACACACACACACATACACGTGCGCACGCGCACACACAACACACACACACACACACACACACACACACACACACGCACACACACACACACACACACACACACGATGAAGATGATGATGATAAAAAAAACAAAACAAAACCCAAGACGATGGCAGAAAGGAAGAAGTTGAGACAAAGGTACACAGAAAAAGACACTGAAGATGAACAGATGCGAGATGACTCACAGAAAGACATGATGTTCACCCTGGCGTGTCGAGTCAGATCGGCAACATCTTCCTCGTCCTCCAACCCCCTACCCTCCCCAATCTCTTTCACCTCCTTCTGATCACAAGACAATGAAATATACACACTTCATGACCGTTGAGATGCTATACCTGAGTTTGCCAGAGACCCAGTGGTTTCATTTTGTTCCTTCCCTTCCCCCTTTTTTCAACTTAAAAAAAAAAAAAAAACGCTGATCAATGAGAATGACGATGAAGAAGATAATGCTAAGGATTTCCATTCCGGTCTGAAACTGCATGACAGGGCTCTACCCTACGCTTACTCTCATGATATATGCCGGCGTCAACCAGGCCCGAGAGATGCGGACACCAGCAGTGTTGGTCAGGAAATTTGAGCTACACTCTCAAGAGACGCATCCATTAAGTGGATGAAACTCGACTGTGTGGTCCCAGTCTTCCCAACTAAGCCTGCAGCAAACTCCACTCTGGGTAGGATCCAGTCAGGGCATAAAATCCCACATGACTCTGATGGGAACCGAACCCACGACCTCCCAGCCGGGAGTCCGCGACGCTGACCACTTCGCCACGGCGGCTGGTATCATTCTGTCCCTTTGTCTCCATGAGCAGTTTCCAAGTCGTCAGGTGATAACACAGCTCCGTGAGTTCCTCTACAGAAAGCTGTATAGTGATATTCACGGACAGAAGTGACCTTTCTCTTTTCCTCTCTCTCTGGGACTCAGCAAGGCCTATGACGGACTCGCAGTCAGTGCGCAGAGGCATCGATGGTCGTTCCTTGCGAATCGGGGCACGTTCTCTGATTCCACTTTGCACAACCACATCACGTTAAATAACAGTAAAAACGAATTTTTTTTTTAAATTTTTCCCTTTTTTTCTTTCCTTTACAAGCGATTTCATTCTTCTCAAACTAGTTTTATGCAACACAGATGCAAAGATTGGTTTGCAGGTAAGTTATAAAAAAAAAAAAACCGGCTTGCATCTGTTTCCAGAGAAGATGAAAACCAAGAAAAATAAACAAATAACAAATCAACAAACGAACAAAAACCAGCGGCTAGCCTGTCCATGCTACCAACCGCACACTCCATCCCAGAGGCTTGACTCTTCCTCCCAACCCGACTCTAGTGTCCCCCTCCCCCTCCACCAGCAGCATCCCTTCCCAAGAAGCATACACGTAAGATACATTGTCCCCTGTCTGCTATATGAATCCTGTCTCGCTTCTCCGTCTGCCACACACACACACACACACACACACACACACACACACACACACAAACACGTACACACACTGATACAGACACACATACAGATAGACAGACAGACACACACACACACTCACACACACACAAACACGTACACACAGACACTGATACAGACACACATACACATCTTCTTCTTCTGTTATGTGGCCACAATCAACACGAATTATTTTGCCACAGAATAGGTTTCCATGAACCGGCTGCCCGACTTTAAAAAAAAAAAAATCTTTCGTTTCTTTTTCCTATGTAGGCTTGAAATAGCTCTTCAAGTCGCATGAGTAGATCACAACATTTACTCCAGATCACATTTAAACACTCCCTGCCCACTAACTGGATCAGAGGGGACGAGAAGTGACGGGCAGGCCAGTGACGCCCCCCCCCCCCCCCCCCCCGCCCAGCGGCCCTCCTACCAGCACACCCCCTACCCACTACCTTCCTAGTCAAGTACTCTCACATTCATACAGGACAGTTTGTGTTTGTTTTAATCTTACTCCTGAAGTTTCGCAGCAGCGAGACTGTCAAGAGTGTCAGCACTGAGGTGGGAGGTGACTCTATTTTTAAAACTGTCAGAGGAGTCTGCCTCTACAATGTGTGCTGGGAGTTCATCCCACTCATGGAAAAGAGAAATGTCACACATACAGATAGACAGACAGACAGACACAAACACACAATTTTTTTTACCTGCTTTTCCTTTGGAGATGAGATTCCTGGCTCGTAGCACTGAAACAGAGTAAAATCCGCCATGACTTTCCATGTCCACTGATGGTGACGTTTATATTACATTCACGACGGTACTGCCAACAGGCTTCATACAGACTTCCAAACAAATTAATGGAATTTGAAAGGACTTTTCAAGGACTCTCCATATAAGATTCATGGACTTTATGATATAATGGAAAATATCAGCCTTCATGGATATTTCAGCCGCTTCAGCACTCAAGCCAGCAGGTCGAGCAGACGACACGGAAGTAAACACTTCAGGCAGCCACAACATTCATTCTCATTTTGTTTATGTATTTGTACATTATTGGTAATCCTCTTTATAGCCATGTGATTTTCTCACCACATATGAATTGCTCCATTAAATCTTCACGTATTTAGTCCTTGAATAGGAGTCATCAAAATTCAAGGACTTTGAAGGATTTTCTGAGGACTTGTATAAATCTTGACTGAAGTACTCCCTTGGCTATTCCCTGCCTCCCCCTCCCCCAAACTCGCCCCCTCCCCCCACAAAAGTACTGATAAATCTGAGTGTGGAGAAATGTTGACTGCTGTACCTTTTCCATATAACTTGAAAATATAAAGGTAAAGAAAAAAGGTACCTTTCAGAGAATGCTTCAACGTTTCGTGCTGTAAGCACTTGGTCACGAAGTGAAGTGTTGAGGTTGTAGGGGAAGCTGGCAGGTTTCTTGTGACCACAGTTCAGCCAAAAAGGTAGGGGAGGGGTGGGGAAAAGGTGAACTGTGTTAATATGGTCAACAAAAGGAGTGGGGCAAAGAGGGGGTGGGGAGAGGTGGGAGGGAGAGGACCATCTGAGTCTAATACAACGCCTTGGCATTTGAGTCCTTATGGACTCAATGTCAGGGAATAAACTTGTTTCTCTCAAGCTGCGAACCCCCCCCCCTTTTCCCTCTCTCCTGCTCCCCCCCCCCCCCCCCCCCCCCATGTTCTATACCATGTTTTCCTTACCATCACCCCCTCCCCTTTCTCTGTAAACCACCACCCAGATGGTCCTCTCCCTCCCATGCCACCTGTCCCCACCCCCTCTTTGCCCCACCCCTTTTGTTGACCATATTAACACAGTTCACCTTTCCCCCACCCCCTCCCCTACCTTTTTGGCTGAACTGTGGTCACAAGAAACCTGCCAGCTTCCCCTACAACCTCAACACTTCACTTCGTGACCCAAGTGCTTACAGCACGAAACGTTGAAGCATTCTCTGAAAGGTACCTTTTTTCTTTACCTTTATATTTTCAAGTTAACTGAGTGTGGGTTGTGAAATGGACAAGACATAGTGGTCACCCAAACATTTATTATAGAGACTGGAAAAAACGCAAAATGGTGAAGAAAAACAAAACAAAACAGAACAAGCATGATTCATAAACTAAACTTTGAATTTCGGGTAATGAAATTAAAAAAAGACATCAGAATCTGAAATGAATCTGAAGGCAACATTATTCTGTTTGATAAGCAGTTAACTCATCATTTTGTTTCATGATTCAAAGAGAATGTGAAATACAGACAAGCGGAATATTCGCTGTATAAAGCAAAAGAACAGCTAATGTGTGATAAACAAATGAAAAATGCACTCATGACTTGAAAAAGACGTTGACAACGAAAAGCACGCTTTAACCCCCCCCCCCCCCTCCTCCCCCACACACACAGAGAGAGAGAGAGAGAGAGAGAGAGAGAGAGAGAGAGAGAGACAGAAAGAGAGAGAGAGAAATATAAAATAAAACTTTGCTGATGAAGATTAATGAGAAAATAAGCAACAAAGAAATAACAGGAGTAAATGCTCGGGTCGGGTGACAAGTTCATCGGTAAACAGTGATCTTCACAAACACTGATCAGTTATACCAATGAACAGCATGAAGGCAGGCAAGAACTACAGTGAACCTGACCATAGCCCAGCACCCCAGGAATAAAACACGTGTACTCAACAACCATACATTCAATGGCCTGTGTTATCATAAGTCACTCACTAACAAACTTAATGCACATGAATTAACAGTAAACGCCGACGGCACATTTTCAAAATAATGTCAGAATGTTTGTACTGGACTGTGGCAAGTGAAGATTCTGAAATCGGAACACAGTTTGACGACTTTTGACACTGTCGCTCCACTAACGCCCCGACGAAGGACCTCTGATACCTAACACTGACAGACTTGGCTCCAAGTTCACGATCTTCACCCCTGACTACAGGTATTAACTCCGCTGCTACCATTGATTTCATACGCACAGTTTTGACTTCTTTACTCGCTTTTTGTTGTTGTTTCCAAGTGAGATGTCTGCAGGCGGAAACTGAAACAGATGAAAAATGACTATGTCACCGAACGAAAGAAACAACTTACAAGATACCACGACGCGTTTCGACCTCGTTGGTCTTCTTCAGGCAAGACAAACATTCAAGATATACGGAAACGAAGAACGAGCATTTTGCGCCCAATCTGAAGAGAGAAGCAACTGTTCGTTCTTCGCTTTCATCGTCTTGCATGTTGTTTGTCTTGCCTGAACATGACCAAAGAGGTCGAAACGCGCCGTGTTTGTCCTGTGATTTGTTTGTTTCGTTCCGCGGCATAGTAATTCTTTTCAGTGTGTTCCTGCCTCGCGTATACCCTCTTTAAATACAGCCACTATTAGGTCTACGGATTCATGGTTAATTAATTCAATTAAACGAATGAATAAAACAAAAAAGTCCCGCGCTCACTTGGTTGAAAAGAAAAAAAAAAGTGAACGGACGACAACTGCAATGACCTATTTCTTGGGATCACATCACTGCACGTTCATACCCACACGTGTCACGTGCACACTTCTCCTTCAAGCCGGATGCACGGTGCGGTCACTGATACACGCCTATCAGTGAGGCAACCACCGCAGTCGGCTGAGCGACAAACAGCTACACCGAACGTGAACCGTGACCACTCACTCACCCACACATTTCGAATGCACCATCTTGGTGTCGTCGCTGAACACCTTGAACGACGTGATTTGGGTGCACATGACGTCACGCTGACGTCACTGAGGCCACAAGGAAGAGGTGACGCGTGCAGTCAGTGTCCGCGGAGCGCCCCGCACTGTTTGCCCCCTGACCTCGTTCCGCCCAGCCGACCCTTCACATCACGCCCTCCTCCACATCACCTTCGTGTTGTTGTTGTTGTTGTTGTTGTAACGACTAATAAAGCTCCGCAGCCTTTGAGCCACACAAATACAGGCTCTATCAAACTATTTTGAAATTCCACGTCGTTCCCGAAAGTGTATTACAAATCAACTGAAGCCCAGTTGAACGTACAAACTTGTTTAAAGAGACTGTTTTTCTTCCCCAAACCAAGCCTTTCTGTCATCCTAACCCCGCCCGTGCCCGTTCAGCCTTCAGCGTTCATCACGGTGCATCAACTCAGTGCAGCTAGACCTTGAACGGCAACCAATACATCTGCTTGCTCCCTGTGGCGATAGTCCCCAAGACAGTCAACAACTATCAACCCGCACGCCACAGTAATACCCATCTTTAAATCCCCCACCGTCTCCCCCCACCTCCACACACACCATGTCAACTTCCACGTGCGCAGAAATGACGTGTCACCCTCCACGCCATCCCCACCATCCGCCATCCCCACCCGACTCTACAGACTACTACGCCGGCGACGGTGCACGTGCAGCACGTCTCCTCCACGCCGCGCCGGTCCATTTCTCACCTTTCTTCCAATCCCCGTCCACCCTTCTCCGCCCCTCCCTCCGTCCACCCTTCTCCGCCCCTCCCTGCATCCAGCCCGCCAGAGCTGTCGCCTGATCGCTACCACCACCCCCCACCCCAACACCCACCACGCCGCCCTTCCAACCGCCTTCACCCGCCTTCACACTCTCCCCCATCTCCCCACCCCACCCCTCCCATTCATTCTGCCTTTCTTTCACGCAGCCGAGCGGGCTTTTCAAAGAAAGGCACAAACAGGGAGAAAAAAAGAAGACATAGGGGGGGGGTGGGGGGGGGGGGGGGGGGGGGGGGGGGGGGAGAGGATGAGAGACGAGAAAATGGAAACGGCCAACAGCTGGAGTGTGTTCCATTCGACAATAGTGTACGCTTCACACCACAGTCGGCCCAATAAACCATCCCTATAGATCACACAAAAGCCACAATCAATGGCGCACTCAGTTCGTCACATACAACCCAGTCTTAAAGAACGTCTACAGCATGTTTTTGACGGCAAAGACACTGACACAGACAGGAGAAGCAGGAGTTTGGTAAGCGTGAGTCCATGGGGGGACGGATGGAGGGGGGGGGGGGGGGGGTAGGGACGGGAGGGCGCAGATTTCGAATTTGCCATGGGGCAAAAATGTTCAGTGATGAATAAATCATCATATTTTGAAAAAAAAAATGAGAGAAGAAAATGACCGAGAAATATATGAATATTGTACCCCCTTGTGTTTTAGGAGGCAGCATGGATCTGACGGAGAAGGCGTCACTCTTTTTCCAGACGCGACTGCATTTACATTCTTTACACCGGTTAACAGAATAGTAATATATACGCTTCCATGTTTGAAACACCAGAGCGTGAGTAAATCGGATGGTCTGTTAAAGTGAACGACCGTAAATGTAAATGTAGCTGATCGTCCTTACACACTGGATGGTCAGAGTTCTCTCTC
>CM065733.1:28356023-28366023 GCA_033310375.1 Conus canariensis | reverse complement strand
TAGACACATTCACAGGGTAGGTCAGGACAACGAGGGGGGAGGTGAAGGTGGCCAGTAGACACATTCACAGGGTAGGTCAGCACAACGAGGGGGGGAGGGGAGGGTGGCCAGTAGACACATTCACAGGGTAGGTCAGCACAACGAGGGGGGAGGGGAGGGTGGCCAGTAGACACATTCACAGGGTAGGTCAGCACAACGAGGGGGGAGGGGAGGGTGGCCAGTAGACACATTCACAGGGTAGGTCAGCACAACGAGGGGGGAGGGGAGGGTGGCCAGTAGACACATTCACAGGGTAGGTCAGCACAACGAGGGGGGAGGGGAGGGTGGCCAGTAGACACATTCACAGGGTAGGTCAGCACAACGAGGGGGGAGGGGAGGGTGGCCAGTAGACACATTCACAGGGTAGGTCAGCACAACGAGGGGGGAGGGGGGGTGGCCAGTAGACACATTCACAGGGTAGGTCAGCACAACGAGGGGGGGGGAGGGTGGCCAGCAGACACATTCACAGGGTAGGTCAGCACAACGAGGAGGGAGGGGAGGGTGGCCAGCAGACACATTCACAGGGTAGGTCAGCACAACGAGGGGGGGGGAGGGTGGCCAGTAGACACATTCACAGGGTAGGTCAGCACAACGAGGGGGGAGGGGAGGGTGGCCAGTAGACACATTCACAGGGTAGGTTAGCACAACGAGGGGGGAGGGGAGGGTGGCCAGCAGACACATTCACAGAGTAGGTCAGCACAACGAGGGGGGAGGGGAGGGTGGCCAGTAGACACATTCACAGGGTAGGTCAGCACAACGAGGAGGGAGGGGAGGGTGGCCAGTAGACACATTCACAGGGTAGGTCAGCACAACGAGGGGGGAGGGGAGGGTGGCCAGTAGACACATTCACAGGGTAGGTCAGCACAACGAGGGGGGAGGGGAGGGTGGCCAGTAGACACATTCACAGGGTAGGTCAGCACAACGAGGAGGGAGGGGAGGGTGGCCAGCAGACACATTCACAGGGTAGGTCAGCACAACGAGGGGGGAGGGGAGGGTGGCCAGCAGACACATTCACAGAGTAGGTCAGCACAACGAGGGGGGAGGGGAGGGTGGCCAGCAGACACATTCACAGGGTAGGTCAGGACAACGAGGGGGGAGGGGAGGGTGGCCAGTAGACACATTCACAGGGTAGGTCAGCACAACGAGGGGGAGGGGAGGGTGGCCAGTAGACACATTCACAGGGTAGGTCAGGACAACGAGGGGGGAGGGGAGGGTGGCCAGTAGACACATTCACAGGGTAGATCAGGACAACGAGGGGGGTGGGGGAGGTGAAGGTGGCCAGTAGACACATTCACAGGGTAGGTCAGCACAACGAGGGGGGGGGGGAGGTGAAGGTGGCCAGTAGACACATTCACAGGGTAGGTCAGGACAACGAGGGGGGTGGGGGAGGTGAAGGTGGCCAGTAGACACATTCACAGGGTAGGTCAGCACAACGAGGGGGAGGTGAAGGTGGCCAGTAGACACATTCACAGGGTAGGTCAGCACAACGAGGGGGGGGGGTGAAGGTGGCCAGTAGACACATTCAC
The DNA here is from genome assembly GCA_033310375.1 of Conus canariensis. NCBI lineage: Eukaryota > Metazoa > Mollusca > Gastropoda > Neogastropoda > Conidae > Conus > Conus canariensis. The sequence goes on along the minus strand of CM065733.1, from coordinate 28,364,458 downwards.
AGGGTAGGTCAGCACAACGGGGGGGGGGGTGAAGGTGGCCAGTAGACACATTCACAGGGTAGGTCAGCACAACGAGGGGGGGGGGGGTGAAGGTGGCCAGTAGACACATTCACAGGGTAGGTCAGCACAACGAGGGGGGGGGGGGTGAAGGTGGCCAGTAGACACATTCACAGGGTAGGTCAGCACACGAGGGGGGGGGGGGGTGAAGGTGGCCAGTAGACACATTCACAGGGTAGGTCAGGACAACGAGGGGGGTGGGGGAGGTGAAGGTGGCCAGTAGACACATTCACAGGGTAGGTCAGCACAACGAGGGGGAGGGGATGGTGGCCAGTAGACACATTCACAGGGTAGGTCAGCACAACGAGGGGGGAGGGGAGGGTGGCCAGTAGACACATTCACAGGGTAGGTCAGCACAACGAGGGGGGGTGAAGGTGGCCAGTAGACACATTCACAGGGTAGGTCAGGACAACGGGGGGGGGGGGGGGGGGGGGGGGTGAAGGTGGCCAGTAGACACATTCACAGGGTAGGTCAGGACAACGAGGGGGGTGGGGGGGTGAAGGTGGCCAGTAGACACATTCACAGGGTAGATCAGGACAACGAGGGGGGTGGGGGAGGTGAAGGTGGCCAGTAGACACATTCACAGGGTAGGTCAGGACAACGAGGGGGGGGGGGGGGTGACGGTGGCCAGTAGACACATTCACAGGGTAGGTCAGGACGAGGGGGGAGGTGAGGGTTACCAGTAGACACATTCACAGGGTAGGTCCACAGTTGCCTGCTGTAGGTCCCATATTTATGGACAGCCAGAGAACAGGTTTCATGTCACCAGCAGTCAGCGGATTCGTTTGTATATTGCCCCACAGTAGGCTTAATGGCAACTACAGTGGATTATATATTGACTGAACAGGTCTGTTGTAAACAGCTGTAGATCATTCATCTCAATACAGGCGTGTACTGTCCAGCGTTCTTTGCACTTCACGTTGTTCACAGTTAAGCAGACCGCAGAGGACCGTATCAGGGCAGTATCATTCAACTGTATCGGATTCTATGGTCACGCACACCCAGTGGGTCTGTTACACCCACGTGCAATGGTCACCAGTCCCAGCCACGCCTGGTGCGGACATAGCAATCCGGTAATCACGTGCACAGGCACACAGCTGTGTACTTAGTATAACGCCAGTTCACATCTATACGGACACCAGGCACAACAGCGGCACAAACATCTGAACTCAAGTCGTGTTCTAGGAGGAATTAATTAATGAGAGAGAGAGAGAGAGAGAGAGAGAGAGAGAGAGAGAGAGAGAGATGTAGCCAGTGGAATAGGGGAAGAGAAAGGCAGGGGGCATAAAGACTGACCCACGAACGAGAAAAGATGATAATAAAGGACAAATATTTGAGAAAGTTGAATAAAACAAACAAACAAAAATCACTGTTCTCCACGTGAGCTTTCCAGCGAACCCCTCACTGATGTGCTGACGTCACTGTTGCCAGACTTTTCCTCCCAAATGAAGGCCTCACTGAAAATAACTGTCGCCAACTGTTGACATTTTTTTCCCTTACTAATATGACTGCTGTCAAAGTGGTGACAGATCGTTTTCCCTTACTGATGTGACTGCTGTCATAGAGGTGACAGATTGTTTTCCCTTACTGATATGACTGCTGTCAAAGTGGTGACAGATTGTTTCCCTTACTGATGTGACTGCTGTCAAAGTGGTGACAGATTGTTTTCCCCTTAGTGATGTGACTGCTGTCAAAGTGGTGACAGATTGTTTCCCCTTACTGATAGGACTGCTGTCAAAGTGGTGACAGATTGTTTTCCCTTACTGATAGGACTGCTGTCAAAGTGGTGACAGATTGTTTTCCCTTACTGATAGGACTGCTGTCAAAGTGGTGACAGATTGTTTCCCCTTACTGATTACTGATATGACTGCTGTCAAAGTGGTGACAGATTGTTTTCCCTTACTGATTACTGATGTGACTGCTGTCAAAGTGGTGACAGATTGTTTTCCCTTACTGATTACTGATATGACTGCTGTCAAAGTGGTGACAGATTGTTTTCCCTTACTGATTATTGATGTGACTGCTGTCAAAGTGGTGACAGATTGTTTTCCCTTACTGATATGACTGCTGTCAAAGTGGTGACAGATTGTTTTCCCTTACTGATTACTGATATGACTGCTGTCAAAGTGGTGACAGATTGTTTCCCCTTACTGATTACTGATATGACTGCTGTCAAAGTGGTGACAGATTGTTTCCCCTTACTGATTACTGATATGACTGCTGTCAAAGTGGCGACAGATTGTTTCCCCTTACTGAGATGACTGCTGTCAAAGTGGTGACAGATTGTTTTCCCTTACTGATTACTGATATGACTGCTGTCAAAGTGGTGACAGATTGTTTCCCTTACTGATTACTGATATGACTGCTGTCAAAGTGGTGACAGATTGTTTCCCCTTACTGATTACTGATATGACTGCTGTCAAAGTGGTGACAGATTGTTTTCCCTTACTGATTACTGATATGACTGCTGTCAAAGTGGTAACAGATTGTTTTCCCTAACTGATTACTGATAGGACTGCCGTCAAAGTGGTGACAGATTGTTTTCCCTAACTGATTACTGATAGGACTGCTGTCAAAGTGGTGACAGATTGTTTTCCCTTACTGATGTGACTGCTGTCAAAGTGGTGACAGATTGTTTTCCCTAACTGATGTGACTGCTGTCAAAGTGGTGACAGATTGTTTTCCCTTACTGATATGACTGCTGTCAAAGTGTTACCAGATTTTTTTTCTCTTCAATGAAGCCATTACCGACACGACTATTATGAAACTGTTGCCAGAATTTTTCTTTTTTTTTTTTTTTCTCAAATGAACCCCTCCCTGATATGACTCATGTCAAACTGTTACCAGAAATGTTATCTAATGAAGCCCTCACTGATACGACCGTTGTCTAACTGTTGCCAAACTTCATCTTTTCATATATAGCCCTCACTGATATGACTGTTGCCTAACTGTTGCCAGAGCTTATCTTTTCAGATATAGCCCTCACTGATATGACTGTTGCCTAACTGTTGCCAGAGCTTATCTTTTCAGATATAGCCCTCACTGATATGACTGTTGCCTAACTGTTGCCAGAGCTTATCTTTTCAGATATAGCCCTCACTGATAGGACTGTTGAGTAACTGTTGCCAAACTTTATCTTTTCAAATATAGCCCTCGCTGATATGACTGTTGTCTAACTGTTGCCAAACTTTTTCTTTTAATATATAGCCTTCACTGACAGGTCTGTTGTATAACTGTTGCCAAACTTTATCTTTTCAAATAAAGCCCTCGCTAATATGACTGTTGTCTAACTGCTGCTAGACTTTGTTCATCAAACGTTAGCACCTGTATAAAAGTGCGACACCTGGAATCAAGTTTAGGTTTGAAATTCTAACAATTAAAAGCAGACCGAGGAACAACAACAACTACAACAAAGCGGACAAAAGAAACAGCAACTAGACCAAAGCAGATGAAAGGAACAACGACTAAAAGCATACAAAAGGAACCAAAACAAAGCTGACAAAGTAAACCACAACTAAAACAAAGCAGACTAAAGGATAAAGTAAACAACACAGACTAAAGAACAACACAACAACGGAACAAAACAGACTAAAGGATAACAGTAAACAACCAGACAAGGAACAACAACAACAACGGAAACAAAACAGACTAAAGGAATAACAAGTAAAACAACACAGACAAAAGGAACAACAACAACAACGGAAACAAAACAGACTAAAGGAATAACAAGTAAAACAACACAGACAAAAGGAACAACAACAACAAACAACTGAAACAAAACAGACTAAAGGAATGAAAGCAACTAAAACAAAAAGAGACAGTAAGGAAACGGCAAACTTAAAATCTTAGCAAAGCGTTTAAGGAATGTCTCACTAAGTGCTGGAAGACTTATCACGATCGTCTCTTTACCACAAGGTAACAAACACCCCACGTACAACCCCCATCAAAGAATGCTGCCAATCAGAGATCTGAACGATTTGCGCCGTGTGGTCTACGAGTGAGTCACGGTCAGGTAACTCTTTTCTGATCCTATCGGTCGTCCACGACCTGTTGATCGCGGGAGGAGGAGGGGATGGGGCAGGAAGGAGGGGAGAGCTACTGGAGGTGTGGTGTGGTGGTGGTGGTGGTGGACGACTTGCGAAAAGCTTGCCAAAGCCCCATGGGATGCCAGTTTGAAGGTGAATGACGCGCAATCATCTTCACTTTCAATTTCAAAGATGAGTCACCGGTAGCCGCCGCGTTCTTAGTTCTACCTGGCAGCTGCTGTTGCTGCCGCCACAGGTTAGGAATGTTCCCACCTCAAAATGTACCTACCGGGATGAAATAAAAAAACGTTTTCAGAACTGTAGCTGACAAGGAAGAAGGAGTAACAAAGTGTGTCTTGCACTTTTAAGTCTTGTACAGAGCACACGCATACACATATATATCGTATGGCAACGCTCATCCATGCGTGTATGCGCGCGCGCGCACACACACACATACACACACACACACATTTGTGTACACGACGCATGCACACTCGTACACACCACTCATGCACGGCGTATATAATTTGATATTCTAACACCCTCTTTTTCATTCCCAATTTTTTTTTCCAATTTTCGCCCCCCCCCCCCCCCCCCGCCCCATTCCCACCCCCTCCCTTTTTTTTCTTTTTCATTTGTAAATTCTTTTCAAAGTCACTGTTTTACACAGCTAGAAACTGTTGGCCTGCACCACTTGTGTTCCCCCACTACATATTCACCTCCAGGCATTTCTTTCCACTGTGAACACTTCAATGAAGGATGACTACAGACTACAGTCTTTGTACAATGATAACGGGGGGGGGGGGGGGGGGGTTGGTTTTAGGGCTGACCCTGCCACAGTTTGTCCATGTACACATTTTTCTTCTTATCTGCTTGCTATGTTTTTTTCTCCTTATTTGCTTGCTGAGTCTATGACGTCAGGAAGGCCGGATTTATAGGGAGCGCATGTCAGACTTAGTACCTGGCCATTTATCTTCAGACTGCCAATGGCAATCGGATCAGCGTAAATCTCCATCCCCTCGGCCAGTTAGTCTTCTGAACTAATGTGTTCAGGTCGTAAGTCTTGTGAATTAAAGGGTTAAGCTCAATAGCATCCTGAACAACAATATTCAGGTCATTCGTTTTCTGAGCTACAGTGTTCAGCTCATTAGTCCTCTGAACTACAGTGTTCAGCTCATCAGTTTTCTGAACTATAGTACTCGGGTGATTGGTCCCCTGAACTATAGCGTTCAGGTCATCAGTCTTCTGAACTATAGTACTCGGGCAATTGGTCCCTGAACTATAGCGTTCAGGTCATTAGTCTTCTGAGATATAGCGTTCAGGTCATTAGTCCTCTGAACTACAGTGTTCAGGTCATCAGTCTTCTGAACTATAGTACTCGGGCAATTGGTCCCTGAACTATAGCGTTCAGGTCATCACTTTTCTGAACTATAGCGTTCAGGTCATCAGTCTTCTGAACTATAACGCTCAGCTACAGCGCTGAGGTCATTAGTCTTCTCGAGCTATTGCGTTACGGTCATGAGGTCAATTGCCAACTCAAACTTTTGCGTTAAGGTCATTGTCTTTCCGAGCTATAACGTTACAGTCATTGGTGTTCTCCAGCAGTAGCATTACAGGCATTTGTCTTTCGAGCTACGGTGGAGTTCTCGAGCTATTGAGTTGAGGCAGTTAGACTTATTGACTTACTGGGTTAAGGACACTAAAGTCTTGTCTTTTGAGACTATTGTTTATTGTTTATTAGTCTTCTCAAGCTATGGCGCTAAGGTCCTTAGTGTTGTCGATCAGATGCCTTCAGGCTGATAATGTTCTCCAGCTATGGCGCTAAGGTCCTTAGTGTTGTCGATCAGATGCCTTCAGGCTGATAATGTTCTCCAGCTATGGCGCTAAGGTCCTTAGTGTTGTCGATCAGATGCCTTCAGGCTGATAATGTTCTCCAGCTATGGCGTTTCTGTCGTTAGTCCTCCGGGTCATTTTGCTCCCATCAACAACCTTCTTGAACTATTTTGTGCCTCACTCTTCTTGAGGAATTTTGTCCCTGTCATCAGTCTTCTTGAGGAATTTTGTCTCTGTCATCAGTCTTCTTGAGGAATTCTATCCCTGTCATCAGTCTTCTTGAGGAATTGTGTCCCTGTCATCAGTCTTCTTGAGGAATTCTGTCCCTGTCATCAGTCTTCTTGAGGAATTATGTCCCTGTCATAAGTGTTCTTGAGGAATTTTGACCCTGTCATGTCTTCTTGAGGAATTCTGTCCCTGTCATCAGTCTTCTTGACGATTTTGTCCCTGTCATCAGTCTTCTTGAGGAATTGTGTCCCTGTCATCAGTCTTCTTGAGGAATTGTCCCTGTCATCAGTCTTCTTGAGGAATTGTCCCTGTCATCAGTCTTCTTGAGGAATTCTGTCCCTGTCATCAGTCTTCTTGAGGAATTGTGTCCCTGTCATCAGTCTTCTTGAGCTATGGCGTCCTGTTATTGGTCGTCTTGTGCTGTTGTGTCCGTATTAGCTGGCTATTGTCCTGTGTACATCTATCAAATAACTGTCCTGTAAGTTCCGTTGGCGTCAAGCCCTGTCCACAGTCATGTCCATCACGTCTGTCTGAACAGCATGTTAACAGGCACTTCACAGTCATGTCCATCACGTCTGTCTGAACAGCATGTCAACAGGCACTTCACAGTCATGTCCATCACATCTGTCTGAACAGCATGTCAACAGGGACTTCACAGTCATGTCCATCACATCTGTCTGAACAGTATGTCAACAGGCACTTCACAGTCATGTCCATCACATCTGTCTGAACAGCATGTCAACAGGCACTTCACAGTCATGTCCATCACATCTGTCTGAACAGTCATGTCCATCACATCTGTCTGAACAGCATGTCAACAGGCACTTCACAGTCATGTCCATCACATCTGTCTGAACAGCATGTCAACAGGCATTTCACAGTCAGGACAGCAGTTCATCTACCTGCTCATTTTTGTGCAGCAGTTACACCGCCTCAATGTGTCCTCCAGGCAGTGGTCTGATTGGCCAGGTTTTTGTGCAGCAGTTACACCGCCTCAATGTGTCCTCAACGCAGTGGTCTGATTGGCCAGGTTTTTGTGCAGCAGTTACACCGCCTCAATGTGTCCTCCAGGCAGTGGTCTGATTGGGCAGGTTTTTGTGCAGCAGTTACACCGCCTCAATGTGTCCTCAACGCAGTGGTCTGTTGGGCAGGTTTTTGTGCAGCAGTTACACCGCCTCAATGTGTCCTCAACGCAGTGGTCTGTTGGGCAGGTTTTTGTGCAGCAGTTACACCGCCTCAATGTGTCCTCAACGCAGTGGTCTGTTGGGCAGGTTTTTGTGCAGCAGTTACACCGCCTCAATGTGTCCTCAACGCAGTGGTCTGATTGGCCAGGTTTTTTGTGCAGCAGTTGTACCGCCTCAATTTGTTCTCAAGGCAGTGGTCTGATTAGCCAGTTTTTTTTTTTCAGATTTCCAAGAACGATCAGGAAAGGAGGAGAAAGGGGGGGGGGGGGGGGGAGGGAAAGTGAAGAAAACCCCTTCGAGGAGGTTCCTGTCAAAGAAATCGCCCATCAAGCTCTGGAACTCTCCTCCAAAGCCAGAACGTCCTTGTGCAGCAAGCCCTGTATCCAATGAGATCCCCGACCAACACACGCCCCTCCCGGATCCCACGCTCATCCGCTGCTTCAGGCACCTGCTTCACAGACAGAAACAACTCCACGAGAGCTGCATTCAGCGGTGATCCCAGCCTTTGGTGCTCAGGGAGCCGCTGCTGGGTGTGCCCGCTGTGGCCATAGCCCAAGGCGGTGTTGAAATCCATTCGGCACGGCTGTTTCCCGGCTGTCCCACAGCCGGCATGAGTGTGGGAGCCGCCAGAATCGATACTCTATTGTTTATTTTAGCCTTGCTTCGTTTCGCTGATGTATGTTCTGACGCGGGGCTAACAAGGGAGTCCTGGCTGTGGTTGAGGGAACAGAACAAACTGTTCTTTTGTTGGCTACAACCTCGTGCGTCACGGCCTGTGTTCGTAGTGTGCACGTGCATAAAAACAAACATCCTCACATAGGCCCAAACACCCACCCATACAAAATGCACTGACGGAAACGCAGTTTGCATCACGTACGAAGCATGAACGCATGCTAATAAACACACACACACACACACACACACACACACCACACACACACACACACACAAGCACGCGCGTCCACCCCCCCCACCCCCCCCCCCCCCCCCCCCCCCCCCCCCCCCCCCCCCCCCACACACACACACAGAGTCAGTAACAGTGATAACGATAAGGATAATTTATACAAGAAAAGGCCACAGCCCTATTTGAAGGGGTGAGTAATAATCA
>CM065733.1:28336023-28341023 GCA_033310375.1 Conus canariensis | reverse complement strand
AGTCACTGCACTGGGCTGACAGAAACTGGTAATCAAGTCAGTCACTGGTAATACTCACACCTCTAAGATTAGGACTGACGTGGCGGCAGAAAGGCAAGGAGGTTGTGTGTGTGTGTGTGTGTGTGTGTGTGTAGAGTGCAGAGTTTAAGGATGAAGTGAAACTAGTCGTATCGATCGAACAGGTATTGACAGGAAGAAGACCGGTGGGAAATACGAGGTGAGATGGGGTGGAGAGTGAGGGAAGATGGTTGGGGCGGCGGGGGAGAGGGGGGGGGAGGGGGGGGGGCGGAGGGGGAGAAGGAGAGAAACGGACTGACGGCTGTTGAGTGCGCGTGAGTACTCTGAAAGGGAAATGACGAACAATGGGTTGGGGTTGGGGGGGGGGGGGGGGGGGGGGGATTTTGAATCGATTTTCTACTAAGCCTGATTATCGCCCCTGCCAGTCCCTAATGAACTGACGGCACGTGGATAGCTGGACCCTCCACCTTCCATAACAATGGTCGTGCTACTTCTGACAATGACAACAACGGTTGTGCTACTTCTGACAATAATAACAATGGTCGTGCTACTTCTGACAATGACAACAATGGTCGTGCTACTTCTGACAATAACAACAATGGCCGTGCCACTTCTGACAATGATAACAATGGTCGTACCACATCTGACAATGATAATAACAATGGCCGTGCCACCTCTGTCTGTCTGTCTGTTTGGCTGGCTGGCTCTCTCTCTCTCTCTCTCTCTCTCTCTCTCTCTCTCTCTCTCTGTCTCTCTCATATGTTTCTCCCGATTTAGATTTCGTATTCAATGCGGGTTTTCCCCCCATTCTCGTTCCTGTTGAACTGCCTGTTGACCCCCCCCCCTCCCCCTCTGCTTCTGAAAATATGGCGAATGTTTGTAATCCCGCCAAATAATTATTTACTGTCCACCACGTTTCATGTGTACATTAGTGAACTACAACTCTTGTTTTTTTTTTAAAGCAAAAGTGCGTTAAACGTCTAGCATTGATTGCACATCACGGAAGTGCCGAGTTTCCAATACCAGTGCGTGTTCCCAATGTTTCTCAAAGCCGGTTTCTTAACCGACAACCCTCAACAAAAATCTCATCCATCTCTGGCTCCAAGTCCCTCTCTTTTTGACCGTCACTTTTCGTGTCTGTGGTCTGTTCAGGGGAATGGTGCCGCTGGAAGTACCAGAAACCTTTCCACTGTGACGGCGGAATGAGATCAACGACCTGTCACTGTCTTGCTCTCAAGGTCAACCTGTGTTCTACAAGCTCGAAATGGTGTCTACTCTCTAGGTCTGGTTCAACTCGTTTCCTTGAAATTCCTTCCATCTCCACGCAGAGAGTCTCTCGACTGGCTTCTGACAATAATGACAATGGTTGTGCTACTTCTGACAATGATAACAACAATGGTCGTACCACATCTGACAATGATAACAATGGTCGTGCCACCTATCTGACTGGCTGGCTGGCTCACACACACATACTCTCTCTCTCTCTCTCTCTCTCTCTCTCTCTCATGCGGTTCCTCCCTATGGCCGGTGTGTAAGGTTAGTAGGAAAGAGGCGAACCTTTCTCTCACTGCAGCGTGTCGTTGGTGGGTCTGTGTCTGGAAGTGATGCCACGCGCAGGGCTGCAGGTGCAAACAAACATGCCAGCACTGGAGCAACATCGACCTAAACAACCACAGAAAAAATGGCAACGACATAACCCCATGTCTGAAATGTCCGTTCTTCTTTATACTGGTGTTTTAAACCGATTTCTTAGAGGGCCGCTGTTCTTTATTTTGCTGTATTTAAACCAATGTATAAAATGGCTGCTGTTTTTTTTTGTTTTGTTTTTTTTGATGCATTTAAACCAAATTATAAAATGGCTGCTGTTCCCTATTTTGGTATATTTAACCAATGTCTGTTCTCTACTTTGGTGCATTAAACCAGTGGTAAAGAGGCCGCTCTTTATACGGGTGTATTAAACCAGTGGAAGAGAGGGCCGCTCTTTATACTGGTGTATTAAACCAGTGGAAGAGAGGGCCGCTCTTTGTACTGGCGTATTAAACCAGTGGAAGAGAGGGCCGCTCTTTAGACTGGTGTATTAAACCAGTGGAAGAGAGGGCCGCTCTTTATACTGGCGTATTAAACCAGTGGAAGAGAGGGCCGCTCTTTATACAGGTGTATTAAACCAGTGGAAGAGAGGGCCGCTCTTTATACAGGTGTATTAAACCAGTGGAAGAGAGGGCCGCTCTTTATATAGGTGTATTAAACCAGTGGCAGAGAGCGCCGCTCTTTATACTGGTGCATTAAATCAGTGGCAGAGAGGGCCGCTCTTTATACTGGTGTATTAAACCAGTGGAAGAGAGGGCCGCTCTTTATACTGGTGTGTTAAACCAGTGGCATAGAGGGCGCTCTTTATACGGGTGTATTAAACCAGCGGCAGAGAGGGCGCTCTTTATACTGGTGTATTAAACCAGTGGAAGAGAGAGCCGCTCTTTATATTGGTGTATTAAACCAGGGGCAGAGACGGCCGCTCTTTATACTGGTGTATTAAACCAGTGGCAGAGAGGGCGCTCTTTATACTGGCGTATTAAACCAGTGGCAAAGAGGGCCGCTCTTTATATTGGTGTATTAAACCAGTGGCCAAGAGGGCCGCTCTTTATATTGGTATTAAACCAGTGGCCAAGAGGGCCACTCTTTATATTGGTATTAAACCAGTGGCATAGAGGGCGCTCTTTATACTGGTGTATTAAACCAGTGGCATAGAGGGCGCTCTTTATACTGGTGTATTAGACCAGTGGCAAAGAGGGTCGCTCTTTATACTGGTGCATTAAACCAGTAGCAGACAGGGCCGCTCTTTATACTGGTGTATTAAACCAGTGGAAGAGAGGGCGCTCTTTATACGGGTGTATTAAACCAGTGGCATAGAGGGCGCTCTTTATACTGGTGTATTAAACCAGTGGAAGAGAGGGCCGCTCTTTATACTGGTGTATTAAACCAGTGGCAGAGAGGGCCGCTCTTTATACTGGTGTATTAAACCAGTGGCAAAGAGGGCCGCTCTTTATATTGGTGTATTAAACCAGTGGCAAAGAGGGCCGCTCTTTATACTGGTATTAAACCAGTGGCCAAGAGGGCCACTCTTTATATCAGTATTAAACCAGTGGCATAGAGGGCGCTCTTTATACTGGTGTATTAAACCAGTGGCATAGAGGGCGCTCTTTATACTGGTGTATTAGACCAGTGGCAAAGAGGGCCGCTCTTTATACTGGTGTATTGAACCAGTGGCAAAGAAGGCGCTCTTTATATTGGTGTATTAAACCAGTGGCAAAGGGGCCGCTCTTTATATTGGTATTAAACCAGTGGCATAGACGGCGCTCTTTATACTGGTGTATTAAACCAGTGGCACAGAGGGCGGTCTTTATACTGATGTATTAAACCGGTGGCAGAGAGGGCGCTCTTTATATTGGTGTCATTAAACCAGTGGCAAAGAGGGCCGCTCTTTATATTGGTGCATTAAACCAGTGGCAAAGAGGGCCGTTCTTTATACTGGCGTATTAAACCGGTGGCAGAGAGGGCGCTCTTTATATTGGTGTGTTAAACCAGTGGAAAAGTGGGGCGCTACTGATGCTGGTGAAGGACGCTGTTTAAGTGCGCAACGTCTGCGTCCCATTCTGGCACATCAGTTCCCTCCCCCACCACCTTCAGGCACCAAGACAGACAGAGACAGCCACTGGAGGAGAGAGGGAGACGCACGCCATCTGACGCGAGGCGGAGATCACCAGAGCCACGCGATATGGCGGCCAGTGAAAAGGACACTTCGTTTTCATGCTGGATGCCACAGAATGTGACCTGGCAGGTTCTGACGTGAACTCAAGAGCTCTGGCACTGGTGCTGCTGTGACTGTTATTTGACCTGGCAGGTTCTGACGTGAACTCAAGAGCTCTGGCACTGGTGCTGCTGTGACTGTTGTTTGACCTGGCAGGTTCTGACGTGAACTCTGAGATCTGGCGCTGTCTGCTGCTGTGACTGTTGGGGAGAGGTGAAAACTTGAACGGGCCACCCACCGCCTGTCCAGCTGGGCCCTGCTGTCGGCCACAGGCACCCAAACACGTCGTGTTCTCTCAGTCACACAGACTGTGCTCTCTGGCTGCAGGCTCAACGGACAGCACACACAGAAGCTACACATCAACGGCGTACGTAAGGTGCCGACGATATCATGACAGACACCAGTCGCAGAAGTTGTTCCTACAAATGTGTAAAAGCTGACCACCGCTACCACTCCCCCTCCCCCCCCCCCCCCCCCCCCCCCCCGCCCCTCTTTTTTTTTTGTTTAAACATCGAGATTCATGCTATGTGCTTTCCAGCTGACAAACTGAAACGAACTGAAATAGGGGACGATCAGCCCGAGCACAGATAACGCCATGGATGTGTCTGAGGGGTTTACAGAAGACAGACACCGTCTTCATAGACAGTGAGTGACGTCATCGGTGCACTCTCTAACAATCAAGCCACATGCTTTCTACAGGCTGTTCAGTGATGACTGATGTCTGCTTTAATTCTGGTGCGTTTCAGGAACATGCTGTGTCTCAACAGACTTTCATGAATCCCATACAGCCTTGGCATACGTCGCATCAGTTTATAATTGTGGCGTGTGACCACGGCTTTGAAATCCCGCTGTTCAACCCGGCCCACAGGAGTGAAACTCCTCCTTCCAGGGGTCAATATTTGCCCGGCGGTGTTCAGTGTTTGATCCCAGCGGTCTGGGAACAGAAAGGGCAAACACCAGGGGCTGTCACGGTCTTGACTGTGGGCGACCTGATGCTGTGTAGGGACAGCGCTGTTTGCCAGGGCCGCTTTGATGTGTGCCTCCACAGGCTTCGGCTTGACACGGGGCGCGTCTTATCACTGCCTCGTCGCCATCCCTCCGCCACGCTTATCAATACCATCATCATCATCTTCTTTTCACTGTCACGACGGTTCCCGTCTCTTTTTTTTTTTTTTTTCTT
>CM065733.1:28318523-28328523 GCA_033310375.1 Conus canariensis | reverse complement strand
CGCCCTCTCGCCCAGTCTTCTCCTTTCCCCTGCTCCCACTACCTCTTCCCGCCCTCTCGCCCAGTCTTCTCCTTTCCCTGCTCCCACTACCTCCTCCCGCCCTCTCGCCCAGTCTTCTGTCCCTAGCTCCCACTACCTCTTCCCGCCCTCTCGCCCAGTCTTCTGTCCCCTGCTCCCACTACCTCTTCCCGCCCTCTCGCCCAGTCTTCTCCTGTCCCTGCTCCCACTACCTCTCCCGCCCTCTCGCCCAGTCTTCTCCTGCCCCTGCTCCCACAACCTCTTCCCGCCCTCTCGCCCAGTCTTCTGTCCCCTGCTTCCCACTACCTCTTCCGCCTCTCGCCCAGTCTTCTGTCCCCACACGGAGGGCAAGTTCTTTGTAATGCACCTTTTCAGTTTTACAGCACTGTTTGTCGCCAGTCTTCTCCCCCACACGGAGGGCAAGTTCTTTGTAATGCACTTTTCAGTTTTACAGCACTGTTTGTCGTCTCTCTGCCCGGATGTTGACCGGTGTGTTGGGGTCTCAGGAATAACGAGATTTGGTCGCTCTCTCTCTCTCTCTCTTCACTGCGTCGCGATTTTTTTTTTCTCTCCTTTTTTTTTTTTTTTTTTTAAAACTGTTTCGATGTGAGAAAAGAAGCCTGGTTTTTGGTACTCGCATAATCATATTTCCATTACAAACGACTGCTTCCTACCACCCGCTGATAATACTCACCTACCCGAGAGCACACACACACACACACACACACACACAGAGGTGCGCTGATAATGACACGCGCTCGTTCGTTTCCTAAGGCATGCAGGCGTGTGCTGACACCCTCTTACCAATCTCTCACGCGTGTACTTCGTGAGGATAATTGATTATCATCTGGATTTTGACTGCTCCAAAGATCTCTCCCCTCCCCACTCCCCCTCCTCCCCTCTCTCTCTCTCCCTCACATTGAACGCAAGGACAGTGTAATAAAAAGGTTCATAACATCATGTGTGTTCAAAAATAACATGTATTCCCTACGTGACTTACACTCTCTTGCCCAGTTGGGGAAGTTTTCCATTTAAACCCCTTCGAACATTATGCTCTTTCTGAAAAATGAGTTGTAGAGGGACACCCGTGTTCGTCTTTTTTTCGAAAATACTAATACACATTTTATTCAATAATATGATAAAACTGATATATCTATAATTTTCCTTCCAAGCAACTGATTTATTTATGCCAAAATAATGCATCTGTTTCGAAAATGAAATATGAGAATGTGATTCTGAGTATAAATCTTCAGAAGTTGTAAACGATTGGACACTCGCAGAAAAAGTGTTCAATGAAATCAATTTGTGGCAGGACAGTGCGAACATTTGTTCGTTCTTTTACTTTCCTTTTACTAAGCACACTATTAGTAGGATATATATTGTGTAGTATTTTCCAGTGGAGTACTCTAAGTCTTACCTCTTTTGTAACGTCTGTAGCTCGACACCATGTGGATTTGTCTAAGTCAATACCAAATTTTCTGTTCCAGAAGGCCAACGCAGTAGATGTTTGAGATTCCGTATGTGGCATACGTACTTTTCTTTATTTGATTGGGATTTGTATTTAAATTGTATTTAAATTATCTAAATAATAATAATGATTTAAATGACTGGCAAAACAGGGTAGTGTATCTGATTCTGTTTCCCCTGACTGGATCCACTGGATTCACTGAGCTGGTATGGAATTAATCACAGCATTGTACTGGAACAGTGCACGGGCTCTGTTCTGTTCAATCAGTTCCTGCATTTCTTCTAATGTCAGTAATCTGTTTTCTCTTTCATGAATCATATCCTTAATTTGCTCAACGCCATTCTTTACCCAGTTTTTGAAATATGATAACCTGATTTTTCTACGGAATTAGATTAGTATTAAAATCGTGTCGACTGTGGAAATTGCTTTTGTCGATATCATTAAGTTTTAACAATATTTTGTGGTTTAGATCAACTGCTACCAGAATTCATTATTAATTAAACTCAAATCTTTTAGGTCTTTGGCTCTTCAGTTTATACAGAAAGTGTCTGTCTTTGCGTGGTGTTGTAAATGCCATCTAAGTATTAATGACCAGAAGTACAAACAGTTTTGAACATTTCTCGTATTAATCACATTAAGTCCTCCTTCCTCCATACTTGATTCCATTACTTTTCTTTTGACTTGTTCGAAAGATTTTCTTTTGTTAAAACTTTTCTTCTAAAGGAATTAAAGAGTTGAGTTAATTTTGTTTAGTACATAGTCTGGAAGTCCTATGGATTGTATAACATAGAAAAAAAAACTAAGTAAAATGTTTTTTCTAACAACAACCTTACCTTGGATACTAATACCCCGTTTATTCCTTTCTCTAATCAGTTTATACATTTGATACATCCTATTACTCCAGTTATGTTCAATGTTCTTAACCATCCCACCACGCTGGAAATAATTGCCTAATTAATCATTCGTTTTCTGAACAATTACTGCGTCCTTTAAGTAACTATTATTAATTTTCCAATGCCTAGGCCCACGAATAGAATCACTGCTAAGTTCTACCCCCACCTCTACCCCCCCCCCACCCCCACCCCCCTCTTCCTCATACACACATTTATGCACATATAGGCACACGACAGCGGATCACCTTGACAAACATTTCAATGATTAAATATCTCTTAAATATATCACTTCGTTCTTCAATTGCCTTTTTTCTAATGTTCATGGTTTGTGATATCAGTTTTGCTAGATCCATTATCACGTTTTCATTGTTGCTCAACTAAACATTTGCAATATGATTCTGATCAGTAATGTAAGAAGGTGAGTCAAGTATAGTACACTGCTTTCGGATATCTTTGTTAACTGTGCTGTAGAATAAGAAATGAATTTCATTTTCGGTTTCCTTTTCACATGACGGACATTTACCATCAGCCTGTTTTTCATCAAGAAACCATCGCTTGCAATTATTACGCCCATTAACCCTCAGTCTAAATCTTATAAAGTTATCTCTTGCCTTTTATTTGTAATTAAAGATAAGTATCTTTCTGGCTGGAAATATTCTTAAAAGAATAATACCATTTATATTTGTCACTGTTTTCTAATGCTGAATGCCAGTTTTGCACATTACACAAAATACATCTGTCTTTAAATTCAACAAGAAAATTACAGTCCCTTCCAACTCGTTGAAACGTCCATACTATACCAATCAATGTTCACATAAAACGTTCTCCACATTGGTTACCCAATTGTTATGCCCAGATTCATGCAGAACAAGAAGCATCTCATAAGCCTGTTTGCATAGTCGTGACATGGGTAATTTAAGGAGCTTTAGCCAGTACCTAATAAATTTCATAATTGTTTATATAGTAAGAAAATATCTACCGGTTTCTCCATGGACCAGTTTGTTTGAGGCGTGCAGGGGGACGTTCAGGAATCTTTTAAAGCCAAATGTACGTACAGTTTCTATGAGATCACTATCTTTCTCAAGACCCCAAACTTCGGCTGCACAAGTCAAAACTGGTTCAATCTGTGTATCAAATAGTTTACGAAATAACTGTAAATCTGCTGTATTTAACCTTCTTAGTGACTTTTAACATCTCAATGACCCCCTTTGTCCCTTTCCTGCAAGCCTCAGACAACGCAGTAGTGATACTCAATTTTGTTGTAAAATACATTCCAAGATATTTACAAGAATTTGTTATTTTAACTTCATCATTTCTAGAAAACCATCTTTCTCAGGTAGATAAATGTCCCCCTTTTCTCTGCCAAGCATAAACGGTCTGATTCAATTTTGATGTTACTGAGTTGATTCTGAAGACCAATAACTGAATCAGACAGCAGAATATCATCATCAGCAAACAGTAAAAAAAAATAGTTCTATAGCACCTGGGATTAGCTAAATACCATGCTTACCTCTTCTTAAAAATCAAAGCCAGTTCATTAATAAAAGAAAGTAAGGGGCTCAACAGGCAATCTTGTTTTACACCTCTAGGACATTCAAAATAATTTTAATAACCGCATTTATCACGTACACAGGCCAACAGAGAATCACAAACACCTCTAAGTGCGCAATTCAATGTCCCATTTACACCAGTTTTCCTCAGGACTGTCTTAGTGCGTTTCTATTTACCGAATCGAAGAGAGAGAGAGAGAGAGAGAGAGAGAGAGAGAGAGAGAGAGAGAGAGAGAGAGAGAGAGAGAGAAAGAGACTTGGAGAGAGAGAGGAGAGACTTGGAGAGAGCGAGAAGAGAGAGAGAGACAGACAGAGAGAGAGTGAGAAAGAGAGAGTTCATTGTTGTTTAACTGATAGTGGACTTGGAGAGAGAGAGAGAGAGAGAGAGAGAGAGAGAGACGAGAGAGAGAGAGAGAGAGAGAGAGACAGACAGACAGAGACAGAGAGAGAGAGACAAAAGAGAGAGAGAGAGAGAGAGACGAGACAGAGAGAGAGAGAGAGAGAGAGAGAGAGAGAGTTCATTGTTGTTATAACTGACAGTGGCTTCCTTCAGTCTCTCCCCGACGAACTGCCCTGCACGCCTGCATGTCACCATAAAGGAACTGAACAAACCACCCTTGCTGTGTAAACCACCCTTGCTGTGTAAACCACCCTTGCTGTGTAAACCACCCTTGCTGTGTAATAGTTCCTCCTGTACTTGATAACCCTGACTCTCCCCCCCCCCCATCCCGCCCCATCCTTCACCCCACCATCCCTTATCCCCGCTATATTTGCTATCCCCCACCCCCATCCCCTCCCTCGGTCCCCTGTGATCCCCTGTTTGGCTACAGTGAGGTGAAGCGGGATTAGAGAGAGAGAGAGAAGAGAGAGAGAGAGAGAGAGAGAGAGAGAGAGAGAAGAGAGAGGGAGGAGATTCCTGCGACGAATGTTGTTTTGAATGCTACATGAGTATGCGCTACACATACCTTGTCCAAACCTTGTCCATACCTTCCATACCTTTTCCATACCTTCCATACCTTGTCCATACCTTCCATACCTTGTCCATACCTTTTCCATACCTTCCATACCTTGTCCATACCTTCCAAACCTTGTCCATACCTTGTCCATACCTTTTCCATACCTTGTCCATACCTTCCATACCTTGTCCATACCTTGTCTATACCTTCCATACCTTTTCCATACCTTGTCCATACCTTTTCCATACTTTTTCCATACCTTGTCCAAACTTTGGCCATACCTTTTCCATACCTTGTCCATACCTTTTCCATACTTTCCATACCTTCCATATCTTGTCCATACCTTGTCCATACCTTCCATATCTTTTCCATACCTTTCCATACCTTCCATACCTTTTCCATACCTTGTACATACCTTCCATACCTTGTGCATACCTTGGCCATACCTTTTCCATACCTTTTCCATACCTTGTCCGCACCTTCCATACCTTGTCCATACTTTTTCCATACCTTGTCCATACTTTTCCATGCCTTCCATACCTTTTCCATGCTTTCCCATACCTTTTCCATACCTTCCATACCTTTTCCATACCTTGTCCATACCTTCCATACCTTTCCCATACCTTGTCCATACCTTCCATACCTTCCGTACCTTTTCCATACCTTGCATACATTTTCCATGCCTTTTGCATACCTTTCATGCGTTTTCCATACCTTTTCCATACCTATTTCATACCTTGTCCATACTTTGTCCATGCCTTTTCCATACCTTGTCTACACCTTTTCCATACCTTTTCCATACCTTGTCCATACTTTTTCCATACCTCGTCCATACGTTTTCCATACCTTGTCCATATTTTTCCATACCTTTTCCATACCTTGTCCATACTTTTCCATATCTTTCCATACTTTTTCCATACCTTTCCCATATTTTCCCATACCTTGTCCATACCTTTCCCATACTTTTTCCATTCCTTTCCCATACCTTTTTCCATACTTTTCCCACACTTTTTCCATACCTTTTCCAGGTTTCAAGATGCTCTTTCAAAAACCACACACACACAAAAAGAGAAGGCAACATGTACAAAACACTGGAAGCATGTGCACGCGTGCGTTTCGTAGATACTTTGGGGTATACACATGAACAAGTATGCCAGGTCATGGTTCTTCAAATGTTCCCTCCCTCCACCGGAAAGGGGCAAGGAAGAGGTCGGCGTGGGTGGCGTGAAGTCAAGTGGAGATGGGAAGGTGAAAAGGGGGGGGGGGGGGGTGAGCAGTGTAGAGGAGAGGGGATGGGAGGAGGGAGTGGAGGATAGGGATGGTACAGGAATGAATGAGGAAATTAGTTTGAACTGAAACAGGCACGTATCCTGATACTTTCTCCGTCACCTTAACCTGGCTGATCACACTGTGCTCTGCCTGCCTCTTCATCCCACACAACGACAAGCAGATACACCGCTTTCCAAACTACAAACTCTCTCTCTCTCTCTCTCTCTCTCTCTGTCTCTCTCTCTCTCTTTCTCACACACACACACACACACACACACACACACACACACACGCACACACGCACGACACACACACACACACACACACACACACACACACACACACACACACACACACACACACACCAGCACAGAGAAAAGGGCCCGACCTACCTGTGAACTGGGCGTGGGTAGGGTTCCACACACTCATGATGTCCGACTGTCTGCCGTCCGTGAAGGTGGAATCGCTGGGAAAGGAGGTCTGCAACACCAATACCATCACCATGACACTGACAGCACCACTTCTGGTGGTAACTACACCACGTCACCATGACAACACCACTTCTGGTGGTCACCACACCACATCACCATGACAACACCACTTCTGGTGGTCACTACACCACATGGATATGGCGAGTTGATGGATCTGATGATTGTCAGTCAGAATGATTATGGATATAACACGTTGATGGATCTGATGATTGTCTATCAGAATGATTACGAGCATAGCACGTTAATGGATCTTATACTTGTCAATCCGTACAATCATGATCATGACAAGTTGATGGATCTGATGATTGTCTATCAGAATGATTACGAGCATAGCACGTTAATGTATCTTATAGTTGTCAGTCTGTAATAATGATCAAGACAAGTTGATGGATCTGATGATTGTCTATCAGAATGATTACGAGCATAGCACGTTAATGGATCTTATAGTTGTCAGTCTGTAATAATGATCATGACAAGTTGATGGATCTGGTGATTGTCTATCAGAATGATTACGAGCATAGCACGTTAATGGATCTTATAATTGTCAATCCGTATAATCATGATCATGACAAGTTGATAGATTTTATAACTGTCAATCCGTATAAAAAATCATGATCATGACAAGTTGATGGACCTCATAACTGTCGATCAATAGAATCATGAACAAGGCAAGCTAATGGATCACGTGACTGTTAATTGAAATTATTACCATGGGCAGGTCTACGGATGTGATGTTTGTGAATTACAATAGTTACCATGGCAACTTAATACTTCACATCATCGTCTTTGATGGATGACATGATTGTCAACCGTCATCATTGCCATGTTAAGTATACGGAACTGATGAATATGAATGTGATTATAACCACAGCAAGCTGACAGCTTATAGCTAGTGATCGTTAACATGGCACGCTGATCACGTTAATTGTGATCATCACCATGGCAACTTGATAGATCCGATGATTGTCAATGGTGATCATTACCATGGTAACTTGATGGATCTGATGAGTGTCAGTGGCGATCATTACCATGGTAACTTGATGGATCTGATGATTGTCAATGGTGATTTTACCATGGCAACTTGATGGATCTGATGATTGTCAATGGTGATTATTACCATGGCAACTTGATGGATCTGATGATTGTCAATGGTGATTATTACCATGGCAACTTGATGGATCCGATGATTGTCAATGGTGATTATTACCATTGTAACTTGATGGATCTGATGAAGAGGGAATCATCCGACTTCTTTCCGCCGTATCTGTTGTTTTGATCAGTTCAAACAGGCGTCAATCTCTCTCTCTCTCTCTCTCTCTCTCTCTCTCTCTCTCTCTCTCTCTCTCTCTCTCTCTCTCTCGAGTTGTGGACGATATCACTGTCCATTATTGAGCCGGTTCTGAAAAATATATATGTCCCCGTCCATGACGGGCAATGGCCTATGCATTTATAAACTTTCCGTATTCCGTATTCCCTTCTCTCTCTCTCTCTCTCTCTCTCTCTCTCTCTCTCTCTCTCTCTCTCTCTCTCTTGGTAGCTTCCCTTGCCTGGCTCCCAGCAAGACGTGGTTTCATCTGCTCTGACAAATTTCTGCCACTATCTTCCAGCATGCCTGTCGAAGGTCTCCCCTCTACCCTAGAAGTATCTCTCAACAATGCGCTACAAGAAATGACTCTGTCCTCATATAAGACTGAGGGCAGAGGAAAACAAACAATTTTCGTTCTTCGATTGAGTGCCACGAATACCGACCAGCCCCCTGTCGCGCAAACCGGCCACAGTGTGTCGTATCGACGAAAGTGCACCTCACTAGTGAACAGGGACAGACGCCGAGCTGAAGTCTACAGAAAATGTCACCAGCAAAAGGCAAGTGAAGGGGCTTCTTCTCCATCCAATCTATTTTTGCCAACACCACCAAGCTTGATTTACAATGTAGACAGAACTGACATCAGACACACTGTTTGTGGTGAAATGTTCGAACGTGACAATCCCCCTCCCTCCGTGCCCCAGCCAACATGGTACAGACCTAGTGGCACGTTAGAACATATCGACATGGGGCCGTGTGATAAAGACACTGTGACAGTCAGACACGATGGAGCCTTGTCGCTGGGCATAGAGTCTGTCGACTCATGTCAGTCAGACTGTGTTGAGGGGTTGGGTTATGATATTTGTAATAATAACGAGACCCCAGCTAGTACAGAGACTACGACACAACTTGAAACTGACAAGGTCGTGGCAACTGAAAGTGACAGTGATTCACAGTGTACAGAGACAACAGCAAAGACACTTGTCAGGTGAATGAAACACAGAGGGATCTGTCAGACAACGTGACCATCAGGGACATTATGGAGTATCTTCTGGACATGGCAAGAAACATGGACAGTTTTCACCCTGCTCATCGGCAAGACGTGGAAGTGACTGCCAGCAATAGCACGGCTGTCAACAACGGAAGTCCCGGTGATAACGGATAAACTTGTTGCCAATCACATGGACAGTCACATCGGTGTCCGATGTTAGTTCAGTGCTTCCGTGATCTGGTTTCCCCAATCACGATGTTGCTCTCTGATTGGAATTGTGTGCATTTAGTCTTTGGTATTTACATTTTGTCCCCTACCCCTACCGCACCCTCTACGTGAGAATGGGCTTTGTAAGCCTTCCTCAATAAATCAAATCACTCTCTCTCTCTCTCTCTCCTCTCTCTCTCTCTCTCTCTCTCTCTCCTCTCCTCTCATCTCCCCCTGTCTCTCTGTAAACAGATTACCAATTTTTTTCTACCCTTGTTTTGCACGGAAAAGAACAGTCGTGAAACATCCTGAACAAGCGCATGATATTGATATAATACATCAAGTAGCAGTGCACAAATGCACTACACAACTGGGGTTATCTCTTTGTTTTCAGACTCTTTCCTTGGTGGTTCGGGTGAGGAATGTAGGAACAGGACACGAAACCAATAAAGGAATATTGTAATGTGATGATCGATTGACTATTGTCATCATTCCTGGCATCCAAAATGGCATAAAGTCAGTGACTGCTTTGTGAGGCACTGTCCATTCAAAATAATCTCTAGTGCCAGACAGGTACACCAGCTTCATCACTGTGGCCTGAATCAGAAAAAAAATTCACCAGACTTCTGCTTGGTTTGCGTCAGCTGTATGGACACATATTCAGGATACATATTTTCTTTTTAAAAAATCAAGACTGCTCATTATGACTTCTCAGCTGCATGGACACATGAAAGACAAAAGAATGCTCATTATGACTTCTCAGCTGCATGGACACATATTCTCAAAAAAAAAAATCAAAAGAATGCTCATTATGACTTATCAGCCACATGGACACGTATTCTCTAAAAAAAAAT
>CM065733.1:28301023-28303523 GCA_033310375.1 Conus canariensis | reverse complement strand
CAAACCAACCAACCAAACAAACCACATACAAACCAAAGTCTACAATCCAAGCACACAGATTTCCGGGGAAGGGGGATGAGGTGGGGTGGGGATGGGGTGGGCGGAGAACGAAGTGACAGGATCTAACTGTCTGGAACCGTACTTAACAAACGTATTGAAAACTTCCAGCAGAGATCTGAACTTCACGTCAGCACCTCAGTCACGACCTTGAGGAGGTTAATATTCCAACACTGTAGAGAGAAGACAGAAAATGCGCAACATGTGTAGCGATCACAGACAATCATTTTCAGGACCATAACTCAAGACACAAACTGATACAGGGTGGGTGGGTGGGGTGGGGGGTGAAGGGTGCACGCGGGCGTGCATACAGGAAAGACCATAATGGCAGGACACGGAACAAACGAGTAACGGAAGCTTAAAGTAGGATCCGGCTTTAACTACACTGAACCTACAGACCATTGAAGGTTGTGGTGACAATCCAAAAGTCGGAGGTCTCACACACACACACACACCACACACACACACACACACACACAACGCACACACGCATAACACACACACACACACACACACACACACGCATGCACTAACACACACATACACACACACACATACACACACATACATACACACACACATACACACACACACACACACACACACACACACCACACACACACACAACATGCACACGCACAAGCACAAACAGACACACACACACACACACACACACACACACACACACACACACACAGGGAGGGAGAGAGAGAGAGAGAGGGGGGATGGAGGGAGAGAGAGAGAGGGGGGAAGGAGGGAGGGAGACAGAGACAGAGAATGAGAGAGAGAGAGAGAGAGAGAGAGAGAGAGAGAGAGAGAGAGAGAGAGAGAGGTTGCAGATAATATTACAGTTAAAGTCCAAGCTGTTGTGCGCCCTAAATTGATGTCACCACGTCTGCATTTGTTGCTGAAATGAGGGGCGGACGGACCCCAGCCAGCACATGGGCAGCGCACCTGGCTCCCTGCACTTCCCGCCCCCCCCCCCCCCCCTCTACCCGACCATTATAGCACAGCCTTGACTCCCCCTCCCCCCCCCCCATCCCCCCCATACTACAGCACAGGACCATTGATTGAGCTCCCTGCACTGCCCCCCCCCCCATCCCCCCATACTACAGCACAGGACCATTGATTGAGCTCCTGCACTGCCCCCCCCCCCCCCCTCCCCATCTACAGCACAGACCATTGA
The DNA here is from genome assembly GCA_033310375.1 of Conus canariensis. Classification (NCBI taxonomy): domain Eukaryota; kingdom Metazoa; phylum Mollusca; class Gastropoda; order Neogastropoda; family Conidae; genus Conus; species Conus canariensis. The sequence continues at coordinate 28,302,280 of CM065733.1, read as the reverse complement.
TGACTCCTGCACTGCCCCCCCCCCCCCCCCCATACTACAGCACAGGACCATTGATTGAGCTCCCTGCACTCCCCCCCCCCATACTACAGCACAGGACCATTGATGACTCCCTGCACTGCCCCCCCCCCCCCCCCTTACTACAGCACAGGACCATTGATTGAGCCCCTCACTGTCCCCCCCCCCCCCCCATACTACAGCACAGGACCATTGATTGAGCTCCCTGCACTGCCCCCCCCCCCCCCCCCATACTACAGCACAGGACCATTGATTGAGCTCCCTGCACTGCCCCCCCCCCCCCTACTACAGCACAGGACCATTGATTGAGCTCCCTGCACTGCCCCCCCCCCCTACTACAGCACAGGACCATTGATGAGCTCCTGCACTGCCCCCCCCCCCCCCCCCATACTACAGACAGGACCATTGATTGAGCTCCCTCACTGCCCCCCCCCCCCCCCCCATACTACAGCACAGGACCATTGATTGAGCTCCCTGCACTGCCCCCCCATACTACAGCACAGGACCATTGATTGAGCTCCCTGCACTGCCCCCCCCCCCCCCCATACTACAGCACAGGACCATTGATTGAGCTCCCTGCACTGCCCCCCCCCCCCCCCCCCATACTACAGCACAGGACCATTGATTGAGCTTCCCTGCATGCCCGCCCCCCCCCCCCCATACTACAGCACAGGACCATTGATTGAGCTCCCTGCACTGCCCCCACCCCCCCCCCCCCCCATACTACAGCACAGGACCATTGATTGAGCTCCCTGCACTGCCCCCCCCCCCCCCCCATACTACAGCACAGGACCATTGATTGAGCTCCCTGCACTGCCCCCCCCCCCCCCCATACTACAGCACAGGACCATTGATTGAGCTCCCTGCACTGCCCCCCCCCCCCCCCATACTACAGCACAGGACCATTGATTGAGCTCCCTGCACTGCCCCCCCCCCCCCCATACTACAGCACAGACCATTGATTGAGCTCCCGCCTGCCCCCCCCCCCCCCCCATACTACAGCACAGGACCATTGATTGAGCTCCCTGCACTGCTCCCCCCCCCCCCCACTACACCCCCCCCCCCCCCCCTCTACAGCACAGGACCATTGATTGAGCTCCCTGCACTGCCCCCATACTACAGCACAGGACCATTGATTGAGCTCCCTGCACTGCCCCCATACTACAGCACAGGACCATTGATTGAGCTCCCTGCACTGCCCCCCCCCCCCCCCATACTACAGCACAGGACCATTGATTGAGC
>CM065733.1:28273523-28293523 GCA_033310375.1 Conus canariensis | reverse complement strand
CCCGACGACAGCCCCCATGGACTCGCCGATACCGGTGACCTCGACGGAACCAAACCAAGGCCACAGACGTGGAGAGGACATCGAAACTGAGGTCACAATGAGAGCAGGGCATGAAGGGCCACAGAATTTGAGACTTTTTTATGCTGATCGATGAGAATGAGGATGATAAAGATGATGCTACGGATTTCCATTTCGGTCTGAGACTACATGACAGGGCTGTATACTACGCTTCCTCTCATGATATATCCCGACGTCAACCAGGTCCGAGAGATACAGACACCTGCAGTGTTGGTCAGGAAATTTGAGCAACACTCTCAGAGACGCATTCATTAAGTGGATGAAACTCGACTGTGTGGTCCCAGTCTTCCCACGAGCACAAGCATATATAGATTTGTGGCAATCTTGATGGCACCCGGCAGTGAGTTCCACAGCCTTACAGAACTAGGATAAAACTAATGTAAATGGCTGTCAATATTTGATGCAGGTATCGCATAAGATTGACCACCACTCCTGGTGCTACTTTTATTAAATACTAGTTGTTCCATTGGGATATCAATTAGTTTAGCTCTGCCTTTGAAGAAGGTACTAAGTTTGATAAAAGCTCTTCTCTCTTCTAAGGGTTTCCATTCTAATTTCCTCATGTTCTTCCTAGTATTCCCTTTCTCTCTGATATGGTTCCCTGTTACGAACCGTGCTGCTCTCTTCTGAATCTGTTCAAGGTTATCAATGTCCTTTAGATTGTAAGGATCCCAGACTGAGCAACCATATTCCAGTACTGGTCTAACCAGTGTTTTGTAGCAGTCGTCCTTAACCTTTTGGGGCAGTCGTTGATGTTCCTGTATAAGAAAGCTAAGATGTTGTTTGCTTTCTTACATACTAAATTGTAATGTTCTTTCCATTTGAGACGACTATCTATAATCACGCCTAAATATTTTGCAGCATTGGTTTCTTTAAGAATAGTATTGTGAATAGAGTATTCTGATCTAGTTGGTGAGCGTTTATTACATATACGCAACACTTGGCACTTTTGGGGATGAAATTCCATTTTCCAAGTTCTTTCCCACTCTTGTAAAGCGTTTAGATCTTCTTGTAGAATGCGTGTATCATTCTTGCTTCTGACTGTACTATATACTAAGCTGTCATCTGCAAAAAGCCTTATAGTAGTTCCAGGAGAGAGATTTCTACTTATGTCATTTATATAAATTTGGAGAAAAAAAAACAAGGCCCCGGAACAGTTCCCTGTGGTACACCTGACAAGACTGGTTTACAATGGGATGACGACCCTTCCACAATAACTTTCTGCGTTCTCCCAACGAGGAATGATCTAGACCATTTTAGCAAAGAACCGCCAATGCCGATGTGTTCTAATTTAAGTAGCAGGCCCTCATGGTCAACCTTATTAAAGGCTTTAGAAATGTCTAATAAAATTGCATCTATTTGCTGTCTGTTGTTAAGACAGTTGTTAAAATCATTGAGAGTTGTTATAAGTTGAGTCGCACAACTCCCTCGCTGTCTAAAACCATGCTGGGCGTTATTTAAGAAGTCATATTTGTCAAGATGGTCCATTATGCTACTATGTATTATATGTTCAAGTAATTTTGCTGATATGGATGTAAGAGATACAGGTCTATAGTTCTCTGCTTTTGTTTTGTCACCCTTTTTGAATAAAGGAACAATGCTAGCATCTCGCCACTCATCAGGTATTACTCCCTGGTCCAGTGAAGCTTGGAAAAGTAGTTGGTATACCTCAGTCAATTCATTGGCACATAATTTTAAGAGCTTGCCAGGAATGCCATCAGGACCAGTAGCTTTGTTTTCATTGATGCTGGTCAGTAACTTAAATACTCCTGCTTTGCTTACTTTGATATCTTGCATTCCAGGGAGCTTATGATCATGCTTTAGTCTAACATTAATTGGAGGCTTGGGATTTGAGAAAACCGAACAAAACTGATTGTTTAGTAAATTTGCTTTTCCTTCAGGGTCCTGTATTCGGTTATTCTGGTTATTTCTCAGGTCTGGAATCCCAGTATTGTCGTGTCTCTTACTCCTTATGTAAGACCATAATTTCTTGTTTTGATGATCACCTTCTGAAATCATCGAATTAACATAATTGGAGTGGACAAGCCAACATTCCTTCTGACACCTTCTCTTAATATGTTTATACCTAATCAGTAATCTTTCTGAATTAGGGTGTAGTTTCAATTTCTTAAAGAACCGATGTTTCCTTCCCAACAAACGTTTAGTTTTTGTAGTAATCCATGGCTGGTGGTTCTTGCTTGAAGTTATTTTAGTTGGTATGTTGTCATCCATAATAAATTCCAAGTTAGTTTTTCTGCACTTCCAAAGGTCATTGACATTATCTTTATCACTATAAGACCTCAAAAACAAAAAAAAAGACTAAAATCATGAGTATCCCTGCGTAATTTGGGTAAGTCTACTTGGTTCCAGAGTCTGATGGTACGTTTATGGGGGTTTCTTCAAAAAGGTTGAAAGTTGCTCTCTAAGAGAATTATGTCATGATCACCCAGGCCTGCAATTAATTCCTGATTGCCTTAAGCGCCTGGACAACTGGTAAAAAGTAAATCCAAGAATGCATTGCCACGTGTTGGTATTTCAACTGACTGCACTAATCCAAGGTCTTTGGTGGTATAAAAAAACAACAACTGAGAATTAATGTTTTTATTATATTGATTACCAAGTATGGCACATCTTCACGCCAGTCGATATCAGGTAAGTTGAAGTCTCCACCAATCCATAATATTGCCTTCCTATTGGCCAAAACAATATCAGAAATGTCCTTGCAAACAGACGAACATACATTTTCATCTGAGTCTGGAGGTCTGTATACTGATTCAACAATGACAGGTCTCTTATTCTTAAAATTAATCCTACAAAATAAACTTTCGCTATTTTTGTCTTGATGTAAAAACTCACTGGCTAGGTTCTTCCGAATGGCAATCAAGACCCCCCCCCCCCCCCCCACCTCTTTTCCCAAGTCTGTCCTTTCTATTAATATCAAAATCCTCCATTAGAAGCTCACTGCTGGATGTTCCAGTTTCTAGCCAAGTTTCTGTTCCAATTACAACATCAATGTTTTTTCAGACTAAATTACTGAGTTCTTCGTTTTTCTTGATAAGTGATTGAAAGTTTACAACTATGCATTTAAGTTTGTCTTTTTCTTTTGATGATTTGAAGTTGGGTTGCACTTTATGATTAGGGATTTTATCAGTTTTAGAATCAGGGGTGGATGCAAACTTAGGACAAAATTTCAAGGAGTTTTCTTTTGGGAATCGGTCTGGTGAAATAAGGCCAAAACGGTTGCTTTCTGAACTGCAATCTTCAATAGAGCCTTCAAAAAGTCTCGAACTAAAGTTTGGAAGCCCGCAAGATATATCACTATTACATAATGCTTCATAAACAGCTGAATTTAATAACATACATTTGGTGTGATACCATGTATTGCAAACGTCACAGGCAACTGCTTTGTGTTTCCATGTGACTCGCAAATTGCAGACTCCGCATGGATATTTTACTTTGGTGGACGGACCAGGATTGAGCTCAATATCTCCCGATAGTAGGATAAGGCTTAAGAGCCATGATTTAACTCCTCTGTGTCTAACTCTTTTATTAAAACAATTTCTTATCACTGTACTATTTCTGATATTAATTGAAATCAGAGGTTCAAATCTGGGCCTAGTAATCGACCTGAGAACAGTGCTCGGCACAGGTGTACACAAGAGGCTAACATGGTTCAGGTTGCACAAAAGTTTTATAACCTGCAAAAATGGAACTAAAGGCGTCTATATCTACATCTAAAAGTTCAAAATTAAACTGATTACTAGGAATACAGTTGTTTCTATCACATGTGCAAATACCAAGAAAAAGTAGAAAGCTTTTAACGAAACCGAGGAACAACACGCCGGTAGCCATCTTGAAAAGCCAAGTAAGACACAACACCTTACCTGAAAAGGTTTTAAACACAATTTCGTTTAAAAAGTAAAATTAAGCATTAAACAGCCAACAGCCAACAGTGCTGATTATTAAAAATCACGGTCACTTGTATGAATAAAAGATGTAAAAGATGATAAAAGATGTAAAAAATGAAATTAAAAGGGAGCTCCAAAAAACCAGGCAGCCTCCTCGCTGGACATGCGCTCATCATCATCATCATCATCATCATCATCATCAACAACAACAACAACAACAACAACAACAACAACGTCCTCCTCCTCATCATCATCATCAACAACAATGTCATCATCATCGTCGTCGTCGTCGTCGTCATCGTCATTGTCATCATCATCGTCGTCGTCGTCGTCGTCGTCATCATCATCACCATCATCATCATTGACATCTTCTATTATGACCACTCTTTCCTTACAGTATTTGTGTCCCGGTCTTTGAACTGCTAGTGTGGAATGACATCCACGATGATAAGTTCTCATGAGTTCTAGAGACCAGCAATGATGTAATTCCCTCTTCTTCCCCTTTGTTTCTCTTAGAAAAGTGGGTGGGAGGAGAGGGGAGGGGGGGGGGGGGGGGCGGTAGCGGGCAGGAAACGGAAATCCCTTTCCAAAATGTGTCATTTTTCTAGAACAGCCATGCTCTACACCCATATTGAGCCCTGATATGGCCCTTTGCAGTCCGCTGGGCTTTAAGCAACTCTCTGTCTGTCTGTCTGTCTGTCTGTCTCTCTTAAGTCAATCTACGATCAACAGTTGTGCAGGAGTGTCGTTGAATTTTCCATTCAGGGGAAATAAAAGTCAGAAAACTGATGCGTCATGCAGAAACGAAAAAGTAACTTCCCTTGGAATGGTCAAACGACACCACCCCTTCCCTCCCTTTCCCCCACCAGAAAGCCCGACGACTGTATTTCTGTGTACTGTGTTAGAAAATATCCCCCATCTCCCCGGATTTTTCCTGCGCTCCGAAGACGGCCAAGTTGTGTGGAAGAGTTCATAACATGCAATGGACTCCCCCCCCCCCCACCAACCCCCCGCCCCTAGCCCCGCTCCCCCGCCTCCATCCTTCACCCCCTCCCCCTCCCCCTTTTTTCTGCAAATTCCTGGTCATAGTGTCAGAGGAATGGTTTACCTGCATTCGATGTTTCCCACAACCTGTTTATTCTCCATCATTATTTGGTGAAATAGTGGCAGACTGCACCTCTCAGAAGATGTAACTATACCTAAAAACTGCTGTACATAACTCTCAGCCAATGTCAGAGGTGCTATGACTGACAGCGGCTGGGTTAGACAGCTGAGCTGACGGCTCAGACCTTTGGAATACTTTTCCCTCCCTTGCACCCTCTCTGCATGATCAAGCAGAGGCTCGAAGATTTCGTTCCACACCGAGCAGTTTTCAGTTTTTTTTAACACCCATTTCTTTACAGTACTTTTCTTCCTTTTCCCGATCCTTGGCTGCCTTGTGGATTGTTTTAACCTCCGTGTGATACAACAGATTATAACTGGTGTATCTCTGTCAAGTATCCTGGGATTGAAAATACTGCAAAATGATAGGTGATGTATCCCTAGCCCTAACCCTAACCCTAATACCCTGAGAGTACCACAGAATTATGGCTGGCGTATCTCTGTTAGGCAACCTCGTGTTGAGAACACTATTGAATCATAGATGGTGTATTTCTGTTAGACATCTTGGTGTTTGAGAACACAAGAATTGACAACTAGTGTGTCTCTTTTAAACACTTTGGTGTTAAAAACACCGCAGAATTGAGCTGGTTGTTTTTTTTTTGTTTGTTTGTTTTTCTTAGACACCTTAATGTTGAAAATACCGCAGAAACCTAGTTGGTGTTTGTCAGACACCTATGTGTTGAGAAGACCGCAGAATCCCAGCTTATCTATCTGTGTTAGACACCTTTGTGTTGAGAAGACCGCAGAATCCCAGTTGATGTATCTGTGTTAGACACCTTTGTGTTGAGAAGACCGCAGAATCCCAGGTGATCTATCTGTGTTAGACACCTTTGTGTTGAGAAGACCGCAGAATCCCAGTTGGTGTATCTCTGTTAGACACCTTTGTGTTGAGAAGACCGCAGAATCCCAGGTGATCTATCTGTGTCAGACACCTTTGTGTTGAGAAGACCACAGAATCCCAGCTGATCTATCTGTGTTAGACACCTTTGTGTTGAGAAGACCGCAGAATCCCAGTTGATGTATCTCTGTTAGACACTTTTGTGTTGAGAAGACCGCAGAATCCCAGGTGATCTATCTGTGTCAGACACCTTTGTGTTGAGAAGACCGCAGAATCCCAGTTGATACATCTGTCAGACACCTTTGTCTGGTGTTGAGAAAACCATAAAATTATAACTATCGCCTCTCTGTCAAACACCCTGATATTGAGTTTAAGTTTCAGTTTCATCAAGGAGGCGTCACTGCGTGCGGACAAGTCCATATATGCTACACCACTTCCGCTAAGTTTTTGAGACCACACTGCGCATGATTTTAAGCTGATAGATAAATGAATTAATAACTTAGATGAAAGAATTTAAGAAGAGGTCTCGTGGCTACGACTTAGCAGATGTCTGACCTACGCATTAGCCCAACGCGCTTGTCAGACCTTAAGTGCCTACCTAACATTGGCTGGGCCATTTTTGTCATTTTATATGTATGTATGTGAATGTATACATGTGTGTGTATGGCTGTTCAGGCGCGGGCCCATGTGTGTGTGTGCGAGCGCATGTGTGTGGTGTGTGTGGTGTGTGTGTGTGTGTGTGTGTGTGTGTGTGTGTGTGTGTGTGCATGATATGCGTATGCATGAGTGTGTGTGTGTGTGTGTGTGTGTGTGTGTGTGTGTGTGTGTGTGTGTTGCGCTTGTGTGTGTGTGTGTGTGTGTTGTGTGTGTGTGTGTGTGTGTGTGTGTGTGTGTGTGTGTGTGTTAGTTTCAAATTTAACATCTATCCACTCTAGATGATATTAGACGAAAAAAAAGACACCACTTCATCAACCCCCAAACAAACAAACAAACCAAACCTTAACAATAAAGCTAGAAAACTACAAATGGTTTTGATGTGGGAGAGAAGAGTGAGAGATAGGGGACGGATGAAGATGGTCCTTTTATATATTTTATGTAGATTAAGCAGTAGGTAAATGACTGACTCACTTTTTAGTAACCTAAGTATGAGAGTACTAACTTACTGGACTCTTTGATAAAGAAAGAAAGAATTCATAGGTTAAAACCGGTGATTCAAAAATATTTCTAATTATATATGTAGCAAGCATGGGTATAAATTGTTTGATAGCGGCACATGAGAGAATATGATCAGCTGTGATATTCTGTCCACAAACATATGGGGCATTGTTACTAAATTTTGTTGTAAAAGCATCGACTTTCCACCTATACATAAGGGACGATAACTTTCTGCTGATGTGGGAGTGTGTTTTGATGTTTGCGATTCTAAACTCTGCGTATATAAGCTTATTGTGAGACTTTTTAAAGGAATTATGGAAATGGTTCCAAGCAAATGATTCCACTATACTATTTTGTTCTTGAACCGAAAGCGGAAAATTCATCCTGAGAGACTCTAAACTACATTTTGCACCTTGGGTTTGCAGCTCTATCTACTTAATCGTTATAATAAAGCGAACAGTGTCACGGTATCCAGCAGAAAGTGTGTGTGTGTGTGTGTGTGTGTGTGTGTGTGTGTGTGTGTGTGTGTGTGTGTGTGTGTCTGCGCGCGTGTGCTGCGCGCGCGTGTGTGTGTGTGTGTGTGTGTGTGTGTGTGTGTGTGACACTGCATGCGCCCTTTATTATTTGTGGGAAATGAATGTTCAGAAGATGACTTAGGATCAAGAACAAGAACAAGGACATCAAATACAACATACACGTGCACGCGCATGCACGCGCGCGCGCGCGCGCGCACACTAACACACACACACACATACACACACACACCACACACCCCACACACACACACACACACAATATATATATATATAACAATAAGAACAACAACTCCTCCCTCACCCCCCATGCACGCACGCAACGCACACACACAACACACACCACACACACACACACACACACACACACACACACACACACACACACACACAACACACACACACACACACTGACTCACTCTCTCCCACACACACTCACACACCAAGGCTTGCACACTCATATGCGTGGACTCTCTAATTAACACGCCTGTATCACCCCACTGATGCACACACCAGCGCACACACGTCTACAGTATACGCTTGGACCCTGAGAGATTCAAAGTCTTATCTCCGTTGACATGTGTTTGATCATTCGTGTCTGTTTTGGAAAGGCTCAGTATGAGTTTGCCCCAATCTCTAACAGAACTGAGATTATTCCAATGTTTCTTTGGCTGGTGATGTTTTTTGCTCTTCCCTTAAGTCTGGATGTGCGGCCACTTCCTCTCTTGATGTTCAGATCTGAAAGGTGGTCTATGGCATAGTGGGTTTGCTCTTGTTTGCTTAAGTGATTTTTCAGATTTCTTATCACATCAGATCGGCCAAGCTGTTATCCAGTTCTTATTGTTGCTTTGCCAGCCAGTGTGTCTGCTCTCTCGTTTCCTTTAACTCTTGCATGTCCAGGGCAGTACATCCATATGAGTCTCCCCAATGGAAGGTTGCGCATTAGTTCATGCCAAGCAAGACTTCCCATTCCACTCTGCACTTTTTGAAATAGGTTCATGGAGTCAGTCAGTATTATGGCTTGCTGAGTTTTAAATTGGCCAGTGGATGAAACCCAGTGGAGTGCTTGTGTCACTGCTTCTACCTCCTTTGTTAGACTTGAAGTTGTTAAACTGTGCGCGCCATTGTCTTCCTGGATAGTTCGGCCATTTTGTTTCACTGTGTATCCCCAGCCTGACTTACCTTTGGTGACAGAACCATCGGTTTATGTAACAATATCATCTTTTGTGCCAAGGTCTTCTACCTGGATCTGAATTTCTCCGTTGGTTTTGCCTTCTGGCCTTCTCGACAGTATCTTCCATGTTCTGGAGCGATGGCGATTTGGTAGAGGTGTTTCAAGTGTTCAGGATACTTTTCCTATTCCTTCGTTTCTTTGAGTTCTGCTAGCTGGCATACAAGCTGTATAATGTCTTCAGCCTGTCCCATCCATGATTTTCCACGTCCTTGACCGCCACATGAGGTGGGTTTGCGGATTTTCAAGTGCTCTGAAAAATGCCTTCACCTGTTCTAGCTCGTGTCTTGCCTGCATTGAACGAAGGTCGAGCAGGTATCGCATAGTTTCAATTGGTGTATTCTTCGTGGTTCCCAGGATCAATCTCATTGCTTCATTTTGAATTCTTTCTAATTTGAGAGGGTTGCTGTTGGACAGTGTTGTAAGCCCTAATCCATAATCAGTCACACTGAGTACAAGTGCGTGATACAGTCGGTAGAGATGGCGCTGTTTAATGCCTTTAGCTGCCATTGCTTTCATGGCAGATAGGCCTTTTTCGCATTTAAGAACAATATTCTCAAATGCTTTCTAAAGGTTAGCATTCTGTCAAAGCCTACACCCAAATAGCGTAGGTTGTTAGTTGATTCAATTGGTATTCCATTGAAGGAAACTGGTGAGGGTACTTGGTGAAGGTTTTAGCTCAGTGGTACATCACCGAGTTAGCTGCCAGATGTTGCTAGTTCGGACCCCGCTGGTGCCACATTAACTTCTTGATGTCTGGTGGTGTCAGTGTCCTGTGAGCAGTTGCATATTCTCCACTCTGTCCTGGAATGGGGATCACTCTGTCTCTCTCTCTCTCTCTGTCTCTGTCTCTCTCACTCTCTCTCCCACTCTCTCTCTCACTCTCTCTCTCTCAGGCAATAAAAGCAATAAATCATTTCTCTCTCTCTCTCTCTCTCTCTCTCTCTCTCTCTCTCTCTCTCTCTCTCTCTCTCTACTTTATCACCTTGGGTGGGTGTGGCCCTTCAACCTGAATGCAACCAGCAAACGAACACTCACCAGCTGGCCAGCCAACAGCATGTTCATCTCACACTTCTTACCCTTCACATCCCACACCTTCTTACACCTTCTTACACCTTCTACATCTCACACCTTCTTACACCTTCTACATTTCACACTTTCTTACACCTTCTACGTCTCACACCTTCTACACTCACACTTCTTACACCTTCTAGATCTCACACATTCTACATCCCACACCTTCTTACACCTTCTGCATCTCACACCTTCTTACACCTTCTAGATCTCACACCGTCTCACACCTTCTACATCTCACACCTTCTTACACCTCCTAGATCTCACACCTTCTCACACCTGCTACATCTCACACCTTCTTACACATTCTAGATCTCACACCTTCTACATCTCACACCTTCTCACACATTCTACATCTCACACCTTCTCACACCTTCTACATCTGACACCTTCTTACACCTTCTACATCTCACACCTTACACCTTCTACATCTCACACCTTACACCTTCTACATCTCACACCGTACACCTTCTACATGTCACTGTTCTATTCTGTATCACAGGGAGCGGCCAAGCCATATTTCTGCAGAACGACTCAGCAAAAAAAGGACTATCCCCGCCTTCTGTCTTCTCTCCGCTGCCTATGCTGCCCCCATCCCTACCCCTACTCCTGCCCCACCCCCAACCCTAGGACCTTCCAATAAAGTAACACAACAACGATACAAAACAAACAAGCAACAAACAAGAATGTCAAAACTTTCCCACTTCTGCTGCTTCTTCTCTGTGAACTCTGTGAAGAGTCCTTGGGGCGCCCGCTGGAGTAGTGTCAGCAGAAGATCTACCCCGTTTCGTCTGCCGGGGGCCCAAGGCCAGCATCTCTACATACGTTGTCTCTGTCCACTCTGCAATGCTGCCAAATCAGGTTTTCCCTCTTCCATTCTGCTTTCTCCTTTCAACATTTCTCTGGAGGATTGTTCTAGTGAGGTCATTGGATCTTGTTACATGATCTTACAAACGCAGATCTCAGCAGATGTTCACAGGGTCTGATGTGTTGCCTGGTGGTTGGACTCGCTTGTTACAGGCGTTATGGTCAGCATACCTGCTCAGAATGTTGCTGTAAACCCTCATGTCCATGGTTTGGATTCTTCTCCCCAGATCCGGTGTGAGGGTCTCCTGTCTCGCATGCCTACAGGAAGATTACACAACGATAGCGTTTCAAAAACTCCAACGAAACTCCTCCACTAAAATTAACAACTGTTAAACTAAAAAGAAGAAAAAGAAGAAGAAGAAAGAAGAGGAAAGAAGAAGAGGGAAAAAAACAAATGTTGAAACATTTTAACAGCGCCACGTCCATCAAAAAAAGAGAATGAAAAGAAATAAAGAAAAAGAAAGAGAGATAAAAAGAATGAAAGAAGGCAAAGAAAAGAAGAGAAGAAAAAAGAAAGACAGGGAGAGGTGCAGATGACATAGGGGACAGTGCCGTTTGATCCATTGACTGATCCCAAAATGAGGGCCCCCTAAGGTGCTGTGTAGGCCACTGAAGTGCAGGTCATCGATTGCCCAGCTTTTCTATGACAGTTGTGAATAGTTTCCCCGCCGGGTTGATATACACGCCCCCCCCCCCCCCCCCCCCCCCCTCCCTGCACCCCCACCCCAAGGTGTCCCTGAGCTTATCTTTGAAACGTTCCTTCTCTCCTTTTTTTTTCTTTCTTTTTATTCCTTTTTTCATTCCGTCTCTTCTTTCTTTCTTTCATGTAAAAAAAAAATGTCATTGCTTCCTTCCACGTTTGCTTCTTTCTAACTATACTTTTTTCTTCACTCTCTGTTTGTTCCTTCATTCAGACATCGTGTCCTTTAGTTCCTTCTTATTTCTTTCCTTCTGTATTTTTTTTCCTTCTATTTTTCTTTCTTTGTTTCTCGCTTTCTTCAGTTTCATAGCGAGTTTCAGTCTCATATGAAGTGTTTTCAATGCATTCTTTCTCTCTCTTTCTTTTTAGTTTTTTTTCGAAGCAAACACAAAATGTGTTGTGAACATTGAACTCCGCATTTCTGCCTTATGTTTCTAGTCCTTTCAAACTGAGCAAAACACGTAATCTCATGTAAACATCGTGCAATGCATCTACATCTTTCACTCAAAGCCAACACCAAATGTCATCTGATGACCGTGCGATGCATTTTTTTTTCTAAAATTTTTTAAAAATGTTTTATCATTTCTTTCAAAACGAAAACAAAATCCTATTTCTTTCAATGACCATCGTACAGTGCGGTTCTGGTTATTTGTGGACGTTTTCAATGTGACATGTAATGTAGACCCGCCACACACACACACACACACACACAACACACACACACACACACACACACACACACACACCACACACACACACACACACACACACACACACACACACCACACACGGGCAAGCGACGCGCAAGCGGCACGTGCACACACACACACACACACACACACACACACACACACACACACACACACACACACACACACATCTATTAAAAATTTAGTGAACAGAACATTAAAAACTACTTTAACGTTACAATAAGTTCCCAAAGTACATTGAAAACCACCGTTAACTCCAAACATAATTAGCAGGACATCAAAACTCACCTCTAACTCAAAACATTATCAGCACTACACGCAAAACCACCTTTACGTCATCATGTGATCAACAGTACATTGAAAACTTTTAACTCAAAACAATACACGCAAAACCACCTTTACGTCATCATGTGATCAACAGTACATTGAAAACTTTTAACTCAAAACAATACACGCAAAACCACCTTTACGTCATCATGTGATCAACAGTACATTGAAAACTTTTAACTCAAAACAATACACGCAAAACCAGCTTTATTTTATCAGATGATCAACAGTACGTTGAAAACCACTAAACCCGAAAACGTGATCAACGATTAATTCAAAACCACCTTGACCATAACATTATGAACGATACATTGAAAACCTTCGTGTCCATAATATGATCAACAGTAATTAATAATTCACAGTGACCGTAATGTAATCAGCGGTACATGAGAAACCACTATAACTATTACCTAATCAACAGTATATTGAAAATCACCATGACCTTAACATAATTAACAGTATATTGAAAATCACCATGACCTTAACATAATTAACAGTATATTGAAAAACCACCATGACCCTAACATAATTAACAGTATATTGAAAAACCACCATGACCTTAACATAATTAACAGTATATTGAAAAACCACCATGACCTTAACATAATTAACAGTATATTGAAAATCATCATGATCATTACATTATCAGGGATACATTGAGAGTCACGGCGCACAGTATCATTAACAGTACATTAAAAAAAAATAATTCACCGTAACCATAACACGGCCAACGGTACATTAAAATCCCCCATGGCCATAACGTAATCAACGGTACTTTGAAATCCACAGTGACCCTAACATGACGAACTGTTCACTGAAAACCACCTTTGCCTCAACGTGTGATCAGTATCCATTAAAAACCAGCTCTCCGAAAAATACGGCTCACTCGAACAACCCTTAACTTGAACATAATCAATAATCAACAATACATTGAACACCACCTTTACCTTTGAATATGATCTGCAACATAATTTTTTATGACAACCATCTTTTCCCAAGAATATGATAGACAGCATATCAAAACCACCTTTCCCCTAAAATTATGATGAACCGTACATTAAAAACGACCCTGACCATAACATGCTGAATGGTACATTTAAATTCACACACAAAAACCCCAACAATATTGAACAGCAGTACTTTGAAAGCCGTCTGTGATTTAAAACATAATCGACTGTACATTCAAACCCACTTTGACTCTTAAACGTGGTCAACGGTACACTGAAAACAAGGTTTACCTCAAAACGCGATTAACAGTACATTCAAACCTATCTATTTATAAATATATCATGAACAGATCAACAGTACATTAACTGGAGCTTTATTTGAAAACACGACAAACGGTACATTCACAATCCCTTTAGCCCTAAAACACGACCAGTGCTATGTTCAAAACCACTTTTACCTTGACATATGATGATTTCCCCTTATATTGAAAACCACCTCCCAGACACAGCGCATTCACACGCCGGGTAAATCCGTCCAGTGCTGATTGACTTTCGCTAAGTTGCCCGCGAATGCCCCGACAGTAGACAGGGTGACTGATGGTTTTGCTGCCTTTGAAGCCGGCCCAAGCTGTCAGCTGCCACAGGCCTTTCAGAATCAGGGTGCCAGTCAGCGTTGCCGGGGGTCGTAAAGTGGGCTTTGGTGCAGGGATTAAAGCAAGCCGACTCACGAGGTAAAGGGACAAAACTCTTTGCAGAGGAGAGTGAAAAGTGAGTGGGTTACACGGAGAACAAAACCGTTGCTTCAAATTCTGTGCTCAGATTTACGGTGTTTTATTTCGTCATTCATACCCACAGGCTGGAATAAGTAAAGCGCAGGGTTTTTGTTCTTGTTATTCCCATGAACGTGTTGCCTGCCACCAACCTTTTGGTTTCCGTCTGTGTGCCTTCAGTGTCGCCACATGTATGGTATAGCCAGCACTGCCTTTTCGTACGGAGCGCCGTGTCTACAGCATAGCATTTGGGAAGTTGAGCTCAGCCTATCCTTCACCGCCTTAGTCCTCCCTGAACTGAATCAGGTGTCCATTTACCACTGGATGGACAGGAAAGATTTGACAAGACGAATGGTTTACTTCATAAGGCCTTTGGCCCGTTACAATGCTGACAGCCCAGAACATAGTGAGAGGACCGGCAAGCCTGTGTGAAAGTGAAGACCAGACATACAGACGATGCTGACAGTGTTTCCCAGAACATAGTGAGGGGACCGGCAAGCCTGTGTGAAAGTGAAGACCAGACATACAGACGTAACATTTACACGCTTCCAGAAATTCCATATTAATCGCAGCAAAAAGTGTTCATAAAACATATCTTGCTCCGTGTTTCAAAGCCAAAAAGAGGAATTTTGATATATTCAGTTGAGTATTAAGGCTACTGCTCAAAATCCATGCAGACTGCTTATGCTTTGTAAAGTAGGTCCCAGCACTTTGAATATAATATGTGGCTTTAAGATCACTATAGCGTTGACATTGGAATAGTATATGGAATTCATCCTCATCGTCCGCATGGCACAGGGGACAACCAGGTTGACATATTCACGAAAAGCGGAAAACATGACTGTTTTTTGCTCAAATCACCGTTCTAAGACGCACAAGGACAATTTCAAATAGCCTGTTATTAACGAATTCAAAATACTTTAACAGAAAAGGTTTTCATCCTGTAAATATCCGAACCCACGTGTGGTTGCAATGCGCGTTCGTCAGCTATTCCGCTGAACCATTTGACTGCTAGCTCCTGGAACGATAAAGGTGTGAGCATTCGATAGACAAAGTAACGCTGACTGAATGATACATGTAACAACATCATGCAACATCCGATCGACAAAAGAAACGCTGGTGGAACTACGCGTTCTGCAGACATTAGCGTTCAATTACAACAACACAACAACAACAACAACAACAACTAGTGCTGGTGGAAGAATACGCATAGTAAAGAGTAACATGCTATAGGGAAATCTGGCACTGGCTGAAGGATACCTGCAGTATTTCTGCATTCAATAACAAAAGTAGTTCAGGAGCACCGACGGAGTAAACATAGAACTGGATGGGATGAACGATACGTGTGGTAGAAAAGTGCATCGGGAAGAAATCTGTTTGAAGAATCGTTTCCATGCAACATATGTTCATGTACTTAGTGTCCCTTCCCAGTTTTCAGGGAAAGCTTGGCACTGTACACGAGAACTGGTTCTAGAGAAAGCTTGGCACTGTATACGAGAACTGGTTCTAGAGAAAGCTTGGCACTGTACACGATAACTGGTTCTAGAGAAAGCTTGGCACTGTACACGAGAACTGGTTCTAGAGAAAGCTTGGCACTGTATACGAGAACTGGTTCTAGAGAAAGCTTGACACTGTATACGAGAACTGGTTCTAGAGAAAGCTTGGCACTGTATACGAGAACTGGTTCTAGAGAAAGCTTGACACTGTATACGAGAACTGGTTCTAGAGAAAGCTTGACACTGTACACGATAACTGGTTCTAGAGAAAGCTTGGCACTGTATACGATAACTGGTTCTAGAGAAAGCTTGACACTGTATACGAGAACTGGTTCTAGAGAAAGCTTGGCACTGTATACGAGAACTGGTTCTAGAGAAAGCTTGGCACTGTATACGATAACTGGTTCTAGAGAAAGCTTGACACTGTATACGAGAACTGGTTCTAGAGAAAGCTTGGCACTGTACACGAGAACTGGTTCTAGAGAAAGCTTGGCACTGTATACGAGAACTGGTTCTAGAGAAAGCTTGACACTGTATACGAGAACTGGTTCTAGAGAAAGCTTGGCACTGTATACGAGAACTGGTTCTAGAGAAAGCTTGACACTGTATACGAGAACTGGTTCTAGAGAAAGCTTGGCACTGTATACGAGAACTGGTTCTAGAGAAAGCTTGACACTGTATACGAGAACTGGTTCTAGAGAAAGCTTGGCACTGTATACGAGAACTGGTTCTAGAGAAAGCTTGGCACTGTATACGATAACTGGTTCTAGACAAAGCTTGACACTGTATACGAGAACTGGTTCTAGAGGAAGCTTGGCACTGTATACGAGAACTGGTTCTTGTAACACATCATACTATTTGAGCCTTTTTTTTTACTTGTTGATATTTATTATTATTTACTTTAACATCTCGTTACACTTTCCATTTTTGTCTTTTGATGTTGGGGTTTACTATGTCTGAGGCACGGGATGATGGCAGGCGAAGCCCTGGCCATTCTTTCCGCCGCCTTTCATTTTCCTCAAACTGAATCAAGTATCCATGTATGGCTGGGTGGAGAGAGGGGTGGAGAGAGAGGGTGGAGAGAGGGTTCTCAGCCAAATAAATCCGGCCCCACATGTTTGAACTCATAACCGTCAGCCCCGCAAGCTAACGCTCGATTTGTCTACCTCTCCCCCCCCCCCCCCCCCAACCCCCTCCCGCCCCCCTTTTTTTTATCAACTTGAAGTGAAGTAAGCTGTTATTGATTGTGTACAACGATCATATTTCAAGCAATATATTTTGATGCCATACTTGGTTGTTGTTTTTTTTTTCAAAGAAAATAATCCATAGCTTAGGAAGCCTTTCTTCCTGTTAACTATACTTTTAACTAAGAATACATCTTGGTGCATTCGCTTTTTAAAACAGAGTGTACTGTTACCATGTATAATTTTCATGATAGAATAGTGATGTGCTGATGTTGTGAGGATAGTCAGGGGTGTGCACAGGACAGACTCCCAAACAATGTCTCTATAGCTGTCACTACACGCCAGGAACAGATACTCGGAAAGAGAGTGTGTGGGTGTGGTGTGTGGTGTGTGTGTGTGTGTGTGTGGTGTTGTGTGTGTGTGTGGTGTGTGTGTGTGTGTGTGTGTGTGTGTGTGTGTGTGGTGTGTGTGTGTGTGTGCGTGTGTGTGGTGTGTGTGTGTGTGTGTGTGTGTGTGTGGGTGTGTGTGTGGTGTGTGTGTGTGGTGTGGTGTGTGTGTGTGTGGTGTTGTGTGTGTGTGTGTGTTGTTGGTTCCTTCCATTCCAATCTGTCTCCTCCCCGCTGTGTCTGTTCTTTCTTCTCTTACTTCTTTCTTTTCTTCCCTTCTTTCAGTGAAGAGTTCTAGTTTCAATTTAAAACCCTCTGAAATCATTGGAATCTCCCCCCCCCCCCCTCCCCTTGTACTCACATCCCCCAACATCCCATTCCATTCCCACCCTGTGGATCTGTCTGGCTGCCTGTTAAAAAAAAACTATCATCCTGCCCTGTTAAAAAAAACCTCTCATCCTGCCCTGTTAAAAAACTATCATCCTGCCCTGTTAAAAAACTATCATCCTGCCTGTTAAAAAACTATCATCTTGCCCTGTTAAAGAACTATCATCCTGCCCTGTTAAAGAACTATCATCCTGCCCTGTTAAAGAACTATCATCCTGCCCTGTTAAAGAACTATCATCCTGCCCTGTTAAAGAACTATCATCCTGCCTGTTAAAAAACCATCATCCTGCCCTGTTAAAAAACCATCATCCTGCACGCGCGCGCGCGCGCGCACGTGTGTGTGTGTGTGTGTGTGTGTGTGTGTGTGTGTGTGTGTGTGTGTGTGTGTGTGTGTGTGTGTGTGTTTTACAATTGATTGCTTTGTTGGTTTCTTCCTTATTTTCTTTACTTTTCCTCCCCCCACCGTTCCCGTTTTTCTTTATTTTTCTCGTTTGTTCCTTTGTTCATCTATCTATCTATTTATCTATCTATCTGTCTATCTATCTATCTGTATATCTATCTATCTATCTATCTATCTATCTATCTATCTATCTATCTATCTGTATATCTATCTATCTATCTATCTATCTATCTATCTATCTATCTATCTAGAGAGAGAGAGAGAGAGAGAGAGAGAGAGAGAGAGAGAGAGAGAGAGAGAGATTTTCATCCTGCCTGTTAAAAAACCATCATCCTGCCCTGTTAAAAAACCATCATCCTGCACGCGCGCGCGCGCGCGCACGTGGTGTGTGTGTGTGTGTGTGTGTGTGTGTGTGTGTGTGTGTGTGTGTGTGTGTGTGTTTTACAATTGATTGCTTTGTTGGTTTCTTCCTTATTTTCTTTACTTTTCCTCCCCCCACCGTTCCCGTTTTTCTTTATTTTTCTCGTTTGTTCCTTTGTTCACCTATCTATCTATTTATCTATCTATCTGTCTATCTATCTATCTGTATATCTATCTATCTATCTATCTATCTATCTATCTATCTGTATATCTATCTATCTATCTATCTATCTATCTATCTATCTAGAGAGAGAGAGAGAGAGAGAGAGAGAGAGAGAGAGATTTTCCCCAGTTTTCATTTTTACCCTCTCTCTCTCTCTCTCTCTCTCTCTCTCTCTCTCTCTCTCTCTCCACCCCCCCCCCCCCTCCTTTTTCTTTTTTATTTAAATTTTTTAAAAATTGTTTGTTAATAATAACAGCAAACAAAAATTAATATCAACAAAACGCATATGAATGAATATGAAAAATCGAGAAGGGGGGAAGGGGAGGGGGTACAGAAATAATGACATACACACATCAAGACATACTAGACAAAAAGCATTCTACCAGCTCAATTCGAAAAAAAAAAACCACCAAAAAACAAAAGAAAACAAAAAGGAGTAAGGAGCGAGTCACAAATACACTACTTTTTTTTTCGTCTGCAAGACAATCGAGGAACATGTACATCCACTATGCCTGACCATGCAGGTTACAGTCATTACATAAAATTTTTATACATTCATGAAAAAGTTTTCTAAAATTTCTTAAATGTAACTGTTGCTGTCGACCAATTACTGCCATCTTTTGTTTTCCCCTCCTTTATGTCATTACATTTGAAACATCTACAAGTTTTTCATAGGGACAACCATTTTCTGTTAAATTCCATGTACTTCATTTCTAAACAATGATTATATTTTTCTATCTTATATATGTTATTAATATCTCTCAAGAAGTGTTTGATAGTAGGTTTTATTTTGTTTATTCTGCATCTGTATATATAATGTTTAGCCCATAAAATAGTGTGGTCAAACACCTCATCTGTTTTCGTAAGTTCATCGTTTCCAAACAGAACCAGCTCCATATTAAAATTCATTCTGCTGCAATGTTCACATCTTTCTTTCAATATTTTTTCCAATCCCAATCATATTTTTCAGAGAACATTTTATAATCGAGAAAACTTCCATCTTCATTGACAACATCTTCAACTAGGCATATCTGCTTTGCTATCTAGTTTTTAAAATTCATGACTTCATTACAAACTTTGAACTTATCATTACAGAATAACGGCTCTGCTAATACCTCGTGCGAATTGATTAATTTTACCTGATCTGCAAAGTTAACATATGAAGTGAAAACATCTTTCCAAAACTCAGTACTTTTTTAATAACAATTTTTTTTAGGTCCGTAAACGTCAAATAAATCTATTTCTGGGCACAGAGCACTAAATAT
>CM065733.1:28256023-28268523 GCA_033310375.1 Conus canariensis | reverse complement strand
AATTGGGGCGAGCAATGAGCGACACACAAAAATACACATTGCATGCATCAATTGCGCGGAATATAAGACGTACCCGTTGATGACTGAGCGATGCAGAAGGTGACAGAAAGAATTCCTGTTTACTGCATACAATGAAAGATCAATAATCTATTCATCTTACCGAAAGTATGACCCACACAAATATACAATGCACAGCAACTTGATTTGTACAGGGTAACACACACAAATCTCCGCCAATTTTGTTCGAAGAGAGTCAGCCCATTCAATCAAATCCAGAAGGGATATCTAAACTTTGCACCTTTCAGGAGTGAAAATCTTTGCCAAGTCATTAGTATAATGACGGAAGAATTGTTAGCCTGCACTTGCCCCTTCCCCCCCCCCCCCCCTCCCGCAATTAAATTATTCAGCACAGACACACAGACACAGACACACAGACACACACACACACATATAATATATATATATATATATATATATATATATATATATATATATATAAGTAATGAAACAATGAGGTAAACAACAAATCAGCTGTTATCCAAAATATTTCGGCTACTTAGCCTTCTTCAGCAGGAGTTCTTCGTTTGTAAACAAACGCAACGTCATTATGTCTTTTCGATTAGTTTTACGTCAGTTGATGACGTCATTGTGTTCCTTGTCACATCAAAACATTGAGCCCACGTGGTGCCAGAGTTTTTAGCTTGAAGATCCAGAATCGTTCACGCTGTTTTCGTCTGTCTGTATTGTTTGTGTGTATCCTTTCTACGGGTATGCACCGGAGGTTCTGCAGTGTGTGGTTCGGTTTGTGAAAGTGTTGAGCGACTAGCGTGTTTGTCTTTTTGTTGATGTTTGATCTGTGTTGGTAGAACCTCATGTTTTATATATATATATCCTCCGCAGTTTCAACAGTTTCTCTTTAATTTCTTCATTCCACACACACACACACACACACACACACACACACACACACACGCACGCACGCACGCACGCACGCACGCACGCACGCACGCACGCACGCACGCACGCACGCACGCACCACACACACACACACACACACACACATCTCCATTTATTAAAACCATCTCTTCTATAGTCAGCATTCGCATTTATCTATTTTGTGAATATTTTGACATTTCCTTTCTGTTGGGTGGGTAGGATGATAACACAGAGAGAGAGAGAGAGAGAGAGAGAGAGAGAGAGAGAGAGAGAGAGAGAGAGAGAGAGAGAGAAACAAAGTCTGTGCTTCCATCATGGAGGCTGTGCCAAGAAATCCGTTAATTCCTGTGTTCTGTGTTTGTTCCTATCTGTATCCCTCTCCACCCTTCCACCTCCCTCCCCACCTGTTTGTCTCCCTTTCTTTCTCCTCTCGATCTACACCCAACTCTTTCTCTCTGTCTGTCTTTTTGCTCATGGCTGCTCTCTCTCTCTCTCTTCCTCTCTCTCTCTCTCTCTCTCTCTCTCTCTTCCTCTCTCTCCTATCTCTCGTCTGTCTCTGTCTGTCGTCTGCCTGTCCGTCCGTCTGTCTGTCTATCTCTCTGTCGTCTGTCTGTCTGCTGTCTTGTCTGTCTCTCTCTCTCTCTCTCTCTTCTCTCTCTCCTCCTCCTCCTCTCATTCCATCCTTTCTTTTCTCCTCTCCACCCCTCTTCTTCTCCCTTCCCCCCCCCCCTCCTACTATTTTTCTCCCCGCTCCATCACAAACCGTCCCTTCCTTCTCCCTTTCTTGCTCCTCTTCCCAACACAGCGTATTCCTTCCTTTTTTTCTTCCTCTGACTACATGCACCAAAGCTGATGAATCTCTTACCATCCCTACCTCCCTCCCCCCCCCTCCCCTTCCCCAAACGTCTGCTCACCCCTTCTCCTTCCTTCCCCCCATGCCCAGCCCCCTTCCATCCCCCCCATGCCCAGCCCCCCTTCCTTCCCCCATGCCCAGCCCCCCTTCCTTCCCCCATGCCCCCCCCCTTCCTTCCTCCCATGCCCAGCCCCCCTTCCTTCCCCCATGCCCAGCCCCCCTTCCTTCCCCCCATGCCCAGCCCCCCTTCCTTCCCCCATGCCCAGCCCCCCTTCCTTCCCCCATGCCCAGCCCCCCTTCCTTCCCCCATGCCCAGCCCCCCTTCCTTCCCCCATGCCCAGCCCCCCTTCCTTCCCCCATGCCCAGCCCCCCTTCCTTCCCCCATGCCCAGCCCCCCTTCCTTCCCCCCATGCCCAGCCCCCCTTCCTTCCCCCCATGCCCAGCCCCCCTTCCTTCCCCCATGCCCAGCCCCCCTTCCTTCCCCCATGCCCAGCCCCCCTTCCTTCCCCCCATGCCCAGCCCCCCTTCCTTCCCCCCATGCCCAGCCCCCCTTCCTTCCCCCATGCCCAGCCCCCCTTCCTTCCCCCCATGCCCAGCCCCCCTTCCTTCCCCCCATGCCCAGCCCCCCTTCCTTCCCCCATGCCCAGCCCCCCTTCCTTCCCCCATGCCCAGCCCCCCTTCCTTCCCCCATGCCCAGCCCCCCTTCCTTCCCCCCATGCCCAGCCCCCCTTCCTTCCCCCATGCCCAGCCCCCCTTCCTTCCCCCATGCCCAGCCCCCCTTCCTTCCCCCATGCCCAGCCCCCCTTCCTTCCCCCCCATGCCCAGCCCCCCTTCCTTCCCCCATGCCCAGCCCCCCTTCCTTCCCCCCATGCCCAGCCCCCCCTTCCCCCCATGCCCAGCCCCCCTTCCCCCCCCATGCCCAGCCCCCCCCTTCCTTCCCCCATGCCCAGCCCCCCTTCCTTCCCCCATGCCCAGCCCCCCCCTTCCTTCCCCCATGCCCAGCCCCCCTCCCTTCCTTCCCCCATGCCCAGCCCCCCCCTTCCTTCCCCCATGCCCAGCCCCTCCCCCTGCGCCCTTCCTTCCCCCATGCCCAGCCCCCCTTCCTTCCCCCATGCCCAGCCCCCCCTTCCTTCCCCCATGCCCAGCCCCCCTTCCTTCCCCCATGCCCAGCCCCCCTTCCTTCCCCCATGCCCAGCCCCCCCCTTCCTTCCCCCATGCCCAGCCCCCCTTCCTTCCCCCCATGCCCAGCCCCCCCCCTTCCTTCCCCCATGCCCAGCCCCCCCCCCTTCCTTCCCCCCATGCCCAGCCCCCCTTCCTTTCCCCCCATGCCCAGCCCCCCCTTCCTTCCCCCATGCCCAGCCCCCCTTCCTTCCCCCCATGCCCAGCCCCCCCTTCCTTCCCCCATGCCCAGCCCCCCTTCCTTCCCCCATGCCCAGCCCCCCTTCCTTCCCCCATGCCCAGCCCCCCTTCCTTCCCCCATGCCCAGCCCCCCTTCCTTCCTCCCATGCCCAGCCCCCCTTCCTTCCCCCATGCCCAGCCCCCCTTCCTTCCCCCATGCCCAGCCCCCCTTCCCATGCCCCCCCTTCCTCCCATGCCACCCCCTTCCTTCCCCCATGCCCAGCCCCCCTTCCTTCCCCATGCCCAGCCCCCCTTCCTTCCCCCCATGCCCAGCCCCCCTTCCTTCCCCCATGCCCAGCCCCCTTCCTTCCCCCATGCCCAGCCCCCCTTCCTTCCCCCCATGCCCAGCCCCCTTCCTTCCCCCCATGCCCAGCCCCCTCCTTCCCCCCTTGCCCTCCTCTCCCCCCATGCCCAGCTCCCCTTCCTTCCCCCCATGCCCAGCCCCCCTTCCTTCCCCCCATGCCCATCCCCCCTTCCTTCCCCCCATGCCCAGCCCCCCTTCCTTCCCCCCATGCCCAGCCCCCCTTCCCCTTCCCCCCCATCCCCATGCCCCCCCTTCCTTCCCCCATGCCCAGCCCCCCTTCCTTCCCCCATGCCCAGCCCCCCCCTTCCTTCCCCCCATGCCCAGCCCCCCCCTTCCTTCCCCCATGCCCAGCCCCCTTCCTTCCCCCATGCCAACCCCCCTTCCTTCCCCCATGCCCAGCCCCCCTTCCTTCCCCCCATGCCCCCCCCCCTTCCTTCCCCCATGCCCAGCCCCCCTTCCTTCCACCATGCCCAGCCCCCCTTCCTTCCCCCATGCCCAGCCCCCCTTCCTTCCCGCCTGCAACGATTCTTGCTTTGTTCTCTCCCTCCCTGTTGTCTGACATTTCTTTCCCCTCAGGTTCCAGTGTTGTTCACGATATCTGTAATCAGTGCATGTCAGCCCAGCCCCCGTGTCAGCTGAGACCAGTGACTTGAACGGGCCACACCTCGGCTTCATTTCGTCTGGAAATTCGAGATTTCCCCCTCCCCCCCCCCCTCCCTCCCTGCCTCTCTCTCTTTCGCATTTTCTTATCATATCCCTACCCCCCCCCCCCCCCCGCGTTCCCCACCTTTATCCGCTCACTTGACCTTGCCTTTGTCATAGCCCCACAGCTCATTACAAGCGACTGTAGGTACGGTGGGCTTGCTGACGGCAAAAGAGGCATATTCTCTCCTCTCTCTCTCTCTCTCTCTCTCTCTCTCTCTCTCTCTCTCTCTCTCTCTCTCCCAGAAGAATGACTGATCATGTGTGCTTGTGTTGTCAGAATGTAGCTGTTGAGATTTTCCATACCAGTCTGGCACCCAGTAGCTCGCTGTGAATGATGCGACTTCGCGCCGTGCGTAAGAAAGACATTTCTGTTGTTTATACACAAGACGTGATGCTGGAGAGGCATTTTATGCTGTTCGCAGCAGGCAAAGAGTATGCTGTAACAAAGACCATCCACGCTGTATATAGCATGCACGAGACAGAATACAGAAAGACATCCATGCTGTATGAGCATGCACGACACAGAATACAGGAAAGATATTATGTTTATATAGCATGACGAGAGAATAAGAAACTCCATGTTGTAGCATGCACGAGACGAATAAGAAAGACATCCAGTTTATAGCATGCACGAGGCAGAATAGGAAGACATCATGTTGTTGTATATAGCATGCACGAGACAGAATACAGGAAAGACATCCACGCTGTTTATAAGCATGCACGACACAAATACAGGAAAGACATCCATGTTGTATATAGCATGCACGACACAGAATACAGGAAAGACATCCATGTTGTATATAGCATGCACGACACAGAATACAGGAAAGACATCCATGTTGTTGTATATAGCATGCACGAGACAGAATACAGGAAAGACATCCACGCTGTTTATAGCATGCACACACGGAATTACAGGAAAGACATCCATGTGTATTAGCATGACGACACAGAATACAGGAAAGACATCCATGTGTATATAGCATGCACAACAGAATACAGGAAAGACATCCATGTTGTATGTAGCATGCACAAAGCAGGAAGCATCTGTTTATGTAGCATGCACAGACAGAATACAGAAAGACATTATGTTATAGCATGCACAGGCATTACAGCAAGCTCCATGCTGTTTATAGCAACACAGGCATGTTACAGCAAAGACATCCATGCTGTATATAGCATGCACAAGCATGTTACAGCAAAGACATCCATGCTGTATATAGCATGCACAAAGCATGTTACAGCAAAGACATCCATGCTGTTTATAGCATGAACAAAGCATGTTACAGCAAAGACATCCATGCTGTATATAGCATGCACAAAGCATGTTACAGCAAAGACATCCATGCTGTATATAGCATGCACAAATGTTAAGCAAGATCTGCTGTATTAGCATGCACAAGGCATGTTACAGCAAGACATCCATGCTGTATATAGCATGCACAAAGCATGTTACAGCAAAGACATCCATGCTGTTTATAGCATGCGCAAGATATGTTATAGGAAAGACATGCTACAGGAGAATTCATGCTGTTTATATCATATCACAAGAAATATTGCAAGAAAGATATCCATGTCATAATATGCACTAGACATGCTGCCGGTAAAATATCAAGACATCTTACACAAGACATATTGCAAGAAAGATATGCATTCTGTCTGTGGTTGTAAGCGAAAGAGATATTGCAAGAAAGGTATCCTTGTTTTTTTAGAGTAGCCACAAGACATGATGCCAAAAAGACCTGCTCGCTGTGTTTTGCTAAAATTATAGTGGGCATTGACTATGGTCCTGAAGGAGTAGATAATGCATCATTTTCATTTCCTCTGTCGTTGACACTTTTGACTCTAAGAATTCACCATAGTCGTGAGCAGGTAATATGATAGGAAATGCTCCGATCGTGCATGATTTCAGCGTATGGGATTGTGTACGTATGGGGTTGTGTACGTATAGGATTGTGTACGTATGGGATTGTGTACGGGTTTTCAGAAAGACAAATCCAGACTTAAACAAACAGGGAAAGAAGAAAAACGGCCTGTGAGATTATGGGGCCAATGTCAAGGACAGGGTAGTGTGAAATCTATTCACCGTGAGTCGTGTTAGACTTGGCGCTGTCGAGAGAGAGTGAGAAGTGACTGCACGCAACCAATCAGACAATGTTACTATTTATGAAAAAAAAAATGATGACGGAACATGATTACAGAAGATTTTTTTTCAACCTCAACTTCTTACAGACAACATTGATCTTGTACGTATCGGATGGGGGTCGGGTCCATTTGAAGGGGAATGACTGGGGTGTTTTACCACCAGCTATGTTCTGTTCACTATCAATAATGGATACATGGTGGGTTTTTTTTTTCATGCATTCATTGGATTATAGTAGTGCATGCATCCTGAAACTGCCCCAGTGCCTGTTCAGCCTGACAGTCTAAGGGAAGAACCACATTCACATACATATCCTGAACTTCACCAGAATGGAAATGATCAATAAAACTGATTTCTTTGGCCTATTCCCAAATCAGTGTTTGCTTCTTTTTGTTCTTATTTGCCTGGTGCGGTGAAAAAGCGTTTGCGATAGGGTGAGTCAATGAATATGAGGACATTTAACGAACGAACAAAGTCTTCAGCACGAACTTCTCTGTACATTACAACATGATGAAATTGTTCTTCCACCTGTAGTGCAAAGGACAATGAGACATCAAAATCAAAGGGACACAACCCATTCAGAATAACACGATCAAATACTGAACATATGTCGAAAAGCTCTTTACCAAAACCATTAATTTCGTCATCATCGAATCTTCTCTCAAATAGATAGCCTAAGTCACCGTTATGGTTCCAATAGCTGTGTTCAAGATACACATCTGTTGAAGCATTTTCACACCCAGTCCGTGCGCTAATGCCTCCTGTGACAATGAGAGTGAAATGCTCGGACAATTCGTGCAGAACAGCAACACACTGCTCTAACTCTTCTAGCTCATAGCTAGCACTGTCACACTACAGCATCTGCTGTCAAAAGGGGAGATGTACAACCGTCAATATAATTTCATTGAAGAACAATGTATCTGCTTCTAGAAACACCATGCGTTTAGTCTTAACGCTAACTCTTCGTACAAATTGTGATAAAATTTTCTGTACAAATACCAGTACACCTCAATTTATAGAATTCACCAACATTTTTATTGCTCTAGAAATACGTACATCGTAGTCTCTAAAAGCAGTATGATCGTATTCATCCTACTCAACAAATGTCTGATTCAGTTTAAAAAAAATGTCAAACGATATTTTATGCCCTTGATGTCGAGTTTTAGTAACCATCCGTAACAGTTCCAATTACATATCTTCATTTTACCGGGACTTTGGTCTCCCCCTATTTCTGCGTACCTGTGTTATTTGTTTTAAATCCCCCTCCCCTCACCCCACCTCTCAACACAGCACCCCTTTTTCCTCCCTCTCTTTTGTTGACCCTGATCCATGTTGTTTCCTGAACCGAGCCGCTGCTGCAGTGTGTGTGTGTGTGTGTGTGTGTGTGTGTGTGTGTGTGTGTGTGTGTGTTGGCCGCGTTGTTTGGATTTTTGCATGGAACGAGACAAAAGTTATCTGGACCACCCCGTTATCAGGACGTCCAGCTAATGCGATAGGACTCAAACAGATATCCGAGGCTCCCTTCAGTCATGTGGCAAAGTTTCAGGTTCTGATTGGTCAAGTCCAGACAACGCGGTTTTCAAGCATGGAGAGTACAACTGAAAAGACACAAATTACCGGAAGGTCCAGATAGCTACTGCCAAACACAGACGGGTGACGTCAAAGGGTTCGACAGCGCACAGCCAGCCGGGCCTCAGGATGCAACTTCAGATGGCTCACACTCAGATCTGTCGGTCGATTTTGCACCACTAATTCCGCTGAGCAAACTTTTTTCTTCAATATTTTTGCTCATCAGTTTTTTACGTTCTTGTATTAAACATTAACTAGGCCCCGGAGAATTACTGGCTGTGGACCCATAGTGTTTCAGTTCTTTGTCCTTTTGTTGAAAGAAATGTTGAAAGGGAAACGGCTTGAACAGCGACATTGTATACCTACACGTCTCATAAGGTAGACGTCTTCCTAGGTATTCTTACTCCTCTATCCCAATATCTACTGATACGGTTTAGTTCTGGTTCGAACAGTGTATGTTAGCACACAATGTAATCTGATCTAGATTCAGTATATGTCGCGTTGTCCAACTCTAAATTCCGAGGTTTGCGACACTGGCACGCTTTGCTGAAATGTTCCAGGAGAAACATGTCAAATGTGCATCATTTCAGTCTCAAAGAAAGATAAATATTCTCTGACACTAGGCCTATCTTGCTCGCTAAAACAAGTGATTGAAAAAGATGCTGAAAAATACCCCCACAAAAACCACGACGTCAGAAAAGATCCAGATTAAACTTTTCTGATTTCTCCCCGTCTTGTGTCTGTAGGAATCACAGAGAAAGCAGGAGTGAAATGACCTCTTTCTTTTCATGCTAGTCACGATTTTGTCCGACCACAAGAACTCTTCAGCAGCAGCTTCAAACAGATTCAGCTTCCCTAGTCCCCTCCATCACCCCCCCCCACCACCACCACCACTACCACCACCACTGTTAAAAAAAAAGGCCTAGCCTAAGCCATGTGAGAAAAGATCGTCTGCAGCGATGATCATCCTAAATGGCAGATGGTGGCTGGCATGTCCGCCCTGTCTAACTTCACTGAAATCAGACTCTGCTACCGACTGGTGTCAAGGTCTTGATAATATTTTCAATAAATCATCTTTCTTTCTTTGCTTACAAGTCGTTTTCTAAAGTTAAAAGCACTGTATTAGTGAAACTATCCAGCTAGTCGATCAGAACAATACAATGATCAGCCTTCTCCTCCCTCCCCCTTACCCCCCCTCCCCCCCCCCCTCCCCTCCCTTTTCTTCAACACATTACCCTGGTCTGCAAGAAAAACTGACAACAAAGAATTTGACACATCTCTTGTATTTCAAAGTAACAGCAAATCCCCTTTTTTCAGTTAGGTGCTGAAATGATTCACAGATTTATCGCGGGCTGTTACCAGAGAAAGATGACACTAACCGGTGACTGGGAGGCCACACACGGATTTGGGTGGCTGTGAAAAAAAGCATGGTTATTTATTTCTTGACTGGGGGGAACTATAGAGAGTGCTATGTCTACATTCAAGGGAGGCTAGAAACGTTTTGTGCAAGCTAGAAACTCAGTTCAAAGCATGGTGAAGACGAACCCGTATTTAGCCTCAAGCTGTCTATTTGTGTTGAAATTAAACTCATTGTCAGTGAGACTCTCATCATTATCATGTTGAAATTCAACTCACTGTCAGTGAGAACCTCATCATCATTATCATGATGAAATTCAACTCATTGTCAGTGAGAACCTCATCACATTATCATGATGAAATTCAACTCATTGTCAGTGAGAACCTCATCATCATTATCATGATGAAATTCAACTCATTGTCAGCGAGAACCTCATCATCATTATCATGATGAAATTCAACTCATTGTCAGTGAGAACCTCATCATCATTATCATGATGAATCAACTCATTGTCAGCGAGAACCTCATCATCATTATCATGATGAAATTCAACTCATTGTCAGTGAGAACCTCATCATCATTATCATGATGAAATTCAACTCATTGTCAGTGAGAACCTCATCATCATTACATGATGAAATTCACTCATTGTCAGCGAGAACCTCATCATCATTATCATTTGGGTTGGGAATTTGGGACGCAGAATTTCTTTTGGGTTTTCTTCATCCCTCTTCATGGATTTTCATCACAGTTTCTTTTTGCCTGTCTCACTGTCATTGAGGCTCACTTCAAGTGCTTCCATCTTAATGTCCTGCCTCTGTCTTTTTAGATCTTCAAATGCATTTGCCATTTCACATTTAATACATGAATTAAACGTGAGTCCGAATTTCTCTCCTATTTGTGTGTCTGTGTCTTGGTGGTGGTGGGTGGCGGAATATTTTGACATTTTTGAGAGTCGGAAATGAAATGAGGCAGGGAACAGTAAACGATAAACAGTAAACAGGTGGGGTATGTTTTGCTCCCACTGTTCCCTGCCTCATTTCATTTCCGATTTTGTTTTGATTAAATTGAGGTTATTTGTATTTGTTTCTGTCCGTCTGTGTGTTTGTCTTTTGATCTCCCTTGCATCTTTGGGTGGATCCTCAAGCGTAGGCTCAAAGATTGTCCCCTACATTTTATACTATTTGCATAATGTCTTTAGTTTTTCAGCAACTTTTTTCCTCCCCACACTTTCGTTTGGTTTCATTTACTACTCTTCGCTGGCTGCTTTGGGGGTGCTATTGGATTCTTTTTTGCACCCTTGGTGGTGAGAACACCACAGTATTATGGACTGTGGTGTGTCTCTATTTGACGCCAGGAGCGCAGACACAACCAGCCGTGTCTACCTGATGAGTCCGACCCAGCGGACGAAAGGCCTCGGAGCAGGCAATACAAATATATCTGCCTTCAAAAGGGATTGCGATGGTTCCCTTATGCAGCTAGTGAAGAGTTTTCATATCTGTAACATATTTTCTTAATGTCATGTTCCCAGTTTCTCCATCTTCAAATCGCCCCCCCCCCCCCCCCCCCTCTCCTTAAGTCCAAATTTTTGCCAAGTCATTACTTTGAAGATAGTTCAGTTGTTGGCTTGCGCTTGTTTTTTTCCCCCACTATTAGATTGTTCGTCTATGTATTTGTCTGACTTTATTCAAGTTTAAAAGGCTGTGCCAGTCTTGAATAAAAGTTACTCTGTGTTAGGTTTTCTTATGGAGCAAAACATACCCAACTTGTTTACTGTTTATTTTTGAGAGTGGTGACGTTCTCTCTCCAACCCCCTCCCTTCGTGCTATCTCAACCCTCACCCTCCTTCTCTCAACCCCCACCCTTCACCCTCCTTCTACTTACAATTTCAGCGGGAAGGGAGGAGAGAATGTTGGAGAAATGGCTACTGCTATGGGAATGCATACATACAAAGTGTTTTGTTTTCTTTCCACTAACTTCCACAGTTTATTTTTCTCCACATGTATTATGATCCTTTTTCCAACAGAAGTTGCGTTGTATTGATAACGAATTTGAAATTGGGGGAGGTGGAGGTAGGGGACTCCCTCCTTCTCTTCTCTTCTTCTTTGCAGTGTTGAAACGAAAACTGTTTAGATGTGTTGGGATCCATTCATTTCCTTCTGTTCCATTAGAGATAATGTGGTATTGCAGATATCCTTTTCATTGGTGGCTTAAAAAAAATTTTTTTTACAGAGTATACTTTATTCTCTAGACGGGTAAGTCCCCCCCCCCCCCCCCCCCCCCCCAAACACACACAGACTTTCTACTCCACCCTGCTGTTCTCTTGTCTTTACAATTTCTTTCTTTTTTTTTCTTTTCATTTTGGAAAACATGTTCAGGTGAAGACAGCAGAAAAGATTTACTATGGATAACCTGCACAAGATGCTTCCCATTTCACTTCACTTCAATTTTTTTCTGAACGTAGGAACAGCAGCGCTCCTAACTAACAGTGTGCACAGGCACTTTCTAAATATGTCTGTTTGCGTGTGCACTTGCATTTGCAGTTTCTATAGTTTATTGACGTGACTGGGATCTGCTTCCACCATGCTGTCTCTCTCCCTCCCTCCCCTCTCTCTCTCTCTCTCTCTCTCCCTCCCCCCCTCCTCTCTCTCTCTCCTCTCTCTCTCTCTCTCTCTCTCCATATCCAAGATTAAAATGAAATGTTATGATTTTGACAGTTATTGTATTCTTCCTTCTTCTTCTTCTTCTTCTTCTTCTTCTCCTTCTTCTTCTTGATAAAGTTCTGATATTTCACTGGGATATATCAAGAATACAGGAGACTTGTGCATATGAGGGAAGCTTTTTCTGCAGTTGTACACCAGAAGCGCCAAGGACTCAGGTGCAAAGTGAAGGCTTTGTACACCGCTAGGTGAGAAGCCCAGCCTCATCTTTGACAAAGTCATCGCCGAGGAAGTTATTGTCACCTATGGGCTGGAACAAACCAAAATCCAAAGTCTGAGGACAAATACTGTTGACAATAGTACTAGGGACCAGACAGGAGGTGAAGGCGAAGGAAGTGACAATAGCACTAGGGACCAGACAGGAGGTGAGGGCGAAGGAAGTGACAATAGCACTAGGGACCAGACAGGAGGTGAAGGCGAAGGAAGTGACAATAGCACTAGGGACCAGACAGGAGGTGAGGGCGAAGGAAGTGACAATAGCACTAGGGACCAGACAGGAGGTGAAGGCGAAGGAA
>CM065733.1:28236023-28251023 GCA_033310375.1 Conus canariensis | reverse complement strand
AAGGAAAACAAGATCATTCGTAAAGTAACGCTGTGTGGAAAATTTGCCCATACGATTCACGTGTCGTAATGTTCTCAGTGCAGCCAATCCCAGCGGGACCCTCGGCCAGCCGGTGCCGCCTTTGTTTCAGGGAGATAACCCACGCTGTGCCAAACGAAACGCATCCATTCCATTAAGGCTGCTGCTATGATAAGGTCATGACACATGCGCAATAAAAGGGGGGCTCATGGGAGAACGCGTGGAGGGAAGGAGGAGGGTGGGTGGAGGAGGGGAGAGGGTAGGCTGGCTGTAGACAGCATGGAGACGACAAACCCTACTTCAAAGCAAGGCGGCCCTGTCATCCGATCTTCCCGTCGTCACATCCACGTTTTTGCACCGACTTGTTCCAGATGTGTGTCGTCATGCCGTCTGTGATCGGGAAGGGAGTAGGGTGGAGGGGGGGGGGGGGGGGGGGCGGTCGGTCGGCCCGAGGACCCTCACCATCCACCCATTAGTAAATGGGTGCCTGATTCAGCTCAGGGAGGGTTAAAGGCGGCGGAAGCAGAGGGTTGGACTCGCTGTCCATCACTGCGTGCCCTCGACAGCAGACACACGCTGCATCTCTCACAGATCACCGCTCGTACAGTCAATCGGCTATGGGAACTTTCACTTTTTTTTTAAAAAACTGTTTCTAACTAATTTATTATGCAAATTTCTTTTGAAGCTTCCCTTTCGGATTTTATCCGAATATCCACGTTCTTGAATTGTGTTTGTTCTAGTCCCAGAGACAAATTCATGACGACTTTGTATTATTTGGTAAGTGTTTGTATTGTTTGGTAAGTGTTTGTATTGTTTGGTAAGTGTATTGTTTGGTAAGTGTTTGTATTATTTGGTAAGTGTTTGTATTGTTTGGTAAGTGTTTGTATTGTTTGGTAAGTGTTATTGAGACCAGATGTGAGGCTGTTTACTATGCTGGTTTAATGTTATTGAGACCAGATGTGAGGCTGTTTACTATGCTGGTTTAATGTTATTGAGACGAGATCTGAGGCTGTTTTAATATGCTGGTTTAATGTTATTGAGACGAGATATGAGGCTGTTTAATATGCTGGTTTAATGTTATTGAGACGAGATGTGAGGCTGTTTAATATGTGTGTGTTTTGCGCGCGCGCACCACACACACACACACACACACACACACACACACACACACACACACACACACACACACACACACACACACACACACACACTTCGACAACCGACACAGGGTGATGATACAGATTCATTTTGTTAAATCCATAAATCCATGAGTAAAAAAAAAACGAAAATGCTTGAAACCTTCCATGTGAATGAAATACAGAGACCGGATGGGTAAGGGGCGGTAAAAGAAAAGACAGATTCGGCGAGACGGAGAATTAAAGAACAAAAACAACACACAAAAACTATAAATAAAATAACAGATAAATAAATGAATAAATCAATCAATCTACCATCAGTCAATCAATCAATAAGCGAGTAAAAGACACAATAAATAAATAAATAAATGCGTGGGGAAAAGAGAATGCGTTGCTGGTGAGTGTGGGGAACTGGAGAGAATGCGTTGCTGGTGAGTGTGGGGAACTGGAGAGAATGCGTTGCTGGTGAGTGTGGGGAACTGGAGAGAATGCGTTGCTGGTGAGTGTGGGGAACTGGAGAGAATGCGTTGCTGGTGAGTGTGGGGAACTGGAGAGAATGCGTTGCTGGTGAGTGTGGGGAACTGGAGAGAATGCGTTGCTGGTGAGTGTGGGGAACTGGAGAGAATGCGTTGCTGGTGAGTGTGGGGAACTGGAGAGAATGCGTTGCTGGTGAGTGTGGGGAACTGGGGTGTGGAGAGCAGGGGAGCATGGGGGGAAGAAGGCAGTGATTAAAATTACATGTGCAAGAGAGAGAGAGAGAGAGAGAGAGAGAGAGAGAGAGAGAGAGAGAGGAGAGAGAGAGAGAGAGAGAGAGCAACGAAGGAAATGACTAGCCTCTTGCCATGATGACCAGGAAGCGAAAGGTCAGCTCCGTCCAAGGAATGTACCGGTGACACTCTGTGGTCCAGATCGGTTCATTAATTGTTGTTAATTGTTCTGTGGGGTCAGATGGGAACTCTGGACCTACATAGCTACATTCTCTTCATGGATGTGTCTTTGAGAGTGCTAATTGAATTTCACGTCCAGCACTGCAGGTGTCCTTATTTCCCAGGCCTGGTTTAAACCAGATTGATTATGAAAGGAAGGATAAAGTGCAGCCCTGTCATTTAGTTCTCAAAGCATCCTCCCCGTCTTCCTCATCCTCATTCATCATCACTGAGAACATTCTGTGGCCCTTCGTGCCTGCTGTCAGGGAGACTTCAGTTCATCACTGGGATGAGGGGATGATGGCCGTGGCGGCGGCTTCCATTGGAATGGGAACTCCTACTGACACTGGCTTCTTGACCCAGCTATGGTGTTGTGAACAGGGGGCTGTCATGGTGGTGTGCTGCGTATGTTCTGTCAGAACAGGTAGGGGGCCTACCGCTGAACATCACCCAGGTGACTCGACAGCATTGCAGTGTCTGCTCTAGTGGGTTACCTAAGACGAATTGATATTGATAGGTCCCGAAGAATTCCTGGCAGTGGAGCTGTGACCACAGTGTGGACCAAGATGTGGCTGCACATTGGGAAGCTGGGGTTGCGGCGGTTGAAGTAGTGCCACCAAGGAGGCTCGGTAGATGACAGCTAAAAATAAAAACAAACAAACAAACAAACAAACGCAAAATACAAACTTCTGGATTTCTCCCGGATATGAAAAATAAGTGGGGGCACGCACTCTTTGCCCCTTGCACCGCAAGATAAGCTGTAGAACGTCCATGACGTAAAGCAGAAATGAGAGACACCTTCAATCACCACGGAACTCGTCTCCGTTAAGCTCTCATCCCACTTTCCACCCACCCCCTTCCCAACCCCTACCCCCCACATCTCAGCAGGGCTGAGTTCAGGCAGCATTCTCTTTCACTATAGTTACCCTGCCCCTGGCCTACCTGCTGATGCATGCGCGCTACGTACATTGCTGGAGTTCAGAGTGTTGTGGCGGGTGGAGAGAAAGGCTAGGAATCAAATTGTTTTGGGAAGAAAGCGTTTAAGAAGATTCGACATTTAAGAGATATTACACCAAGCGGTTTCAAATCAGATTAAGCCTCAGAATTTTGGGAACAACGCTTCTCTACAGAAGATGAACATTATTGACTGACGAGTTCCTTTTGTCGTGACAAAAGAAGAAACTTTACGGCAAATGATTTTGTTTAATTATGAGCACGTAAAAACAGTTTTTGAATATATTTCAGGATTCTTTATACGATATATTTTATCACAGGCAAAAAAATATAGTCTTTTTTTTGAAACATTGACCATTACAAAGCAAATATAACGTCTGACTTGATCTTGTCGCTAGCTAAATTTTGTGTCTGCAAATGCAAGCGCGAAGGTGAACAAAATTAATTCCAGCAGTATACCTGATATCTGAAGCAAAGATATGGATTGAAAAATATGTCAGTACAGCTGACTGGAGGACACATACAGTAAAAATTAGCACTGACTAAAGGACACATGTAGTAAAAATTAGTACTGACTGGCGGACACATGTAGTAAAAATTAGTACTGACTGGAGGACACATGTAGTAAAAATTAGTACTGACTGGACACATGCAGTAAAAAAAAAAAGTGCTGACGGACACATGTAGTAAAAATTAGTGCTGACTGAAGGACACATGTAGTAAAAATTAGTGCTGATGGAAAGACACGTGTAGTAAAAATTAGTGCTGACTGAAGGACACATGTAGTAAAAAATTAGTGCTGACTGGAGGACACATGTAGTGAAAATTAGTGATGACTGAAGGACACATGTAGTAAAAATCAGTGCTGATGGAAGGACACATGTAGTAAAAATTAGTGCTGATGGAAGGACACATGTAGTAAAAATCAGTGCTGACTGAAAGACACATGTTGTAAAAATTAGAGTTGACTGGAGGACAAATGTAATAAAAAAAAAGTGCTGACTGAAGGACAAAAGTAGTATAATTACTAAATTAGTGCTGACTGGAAGACACATGTAGCAAAAAGTAGTGCTGACTAGAGGACACATGTAGTAAAATTAGTGTTGAATGGAGGACACAAATAGTAAAAATAAGTGCTGACTGAAAGACAAATGCAGTAAAAAAAAATTAGTGCTGACTGAAAGACATTACAGTAAAAATAAGTGCTGACTGAAAGACACATGTAGTAAGAATTAGTGCTGACTGAAAGACACATGTAGTAAGAATTAGTGCTGAATGAAAGACATATAGTAAAAATTAGAGTTGACTGAAGGACACATGTAGTCATGTAGTGAACAGAAGTGCTGACTGAAGGACACATGTAGTCATGTAGTGAACAGAAGTGCTGACTGAAGGACACATGTAGTCATGTAGTCAACAGAAATGCTGACTGGAGGACACATGTAGTCATGTAGTCAACAGAACTGCTGACTGGAGGACACATGTAGTCATGTAGTCAACAGAACTGCTGACTGAAGGACACGTGTAGTCATTTAGTCAACAGAAGTGCTGACTGAAGGACACGTGTAATCATGTAGTCAACAGAAGTGCTGACTGAAGGACACATGCAGTCATGTAGTCAACAGAAGCACTGACTGAAGGACACGTGTAGTCATGTGGTCAACAGAAGTGCTGGCTGGATACGTGTAGTCATGTAGTCAACAGAAGTGCTGACTGAAGGACACATGTAGTCATGTAGTCAACAGAAGTGCTGACTGAAAGACACATGTAGTCAACAGAAGTGCTGACTGAAAGATACATGTAGTCAACAGAAGTGCTGATTGGAGGACACATGTAGTCATGTAGTCAATAGAACTGCTGACTGAAGGACACATGTAGTCATGTAGTCAACAGAAATGCTGACTGAAGGACACATGTAGTCATGTAGTCAACAGAAATGTCGACTGAAAGACACATATAGTCAACAGAAGTGCTGACTGAAAGACACATGTAGTCAACAGAAGTGCTGATTGGAGGATACATGTAGTCATGTAGTCAACAGAACTGCTGACTGAAGGACATACGTAGCCATGTAGTCAACAGAAGTGCTGACTGAAGGGCACATGTAGTCATATAGACAACAGAAATGCTGACTGAAGGACACAGTAGTAAACAGAAGTGCTGACTGACGGACACATGTAGTCATGTAGTCAACAGAAGTGCTGACTGAAAGACACATGTAGTGATGTAGTCAACAGAAGCACTGACTGAAGGACACATGTAGTCAACAGAAGTGCTGACTGAAGGACAAATGTAGCCAACAGAAGTGCTGACTGAAGGACGCATATAGTCATGTAGTCAACAGAAGTGCTGACTGAAGGACGCATGTAGTGAACAGAAGTGCTGACTGAAAGACACATATAGTCATGCAGTCAACAGAAGCACTGACTGGACACATGTAGTCAACAGAACTGCTGACTGAAAGACACATATAGTCAGGAGAAGTACTGACTGAAGGACACGTGTAGTCAACAGAAGTGCTGACTGAAGGACACATGTAGTCAACAGAAGTGCTGACTGAAGGACACATGTAGTCATGTAGTCAACAGAAGTGCTGACTGAAAGACACATGTAGTCATGCAGTCAACAGAAGCACTGACTGGACACATGTAGTCAACAGAAGTGCTGACTGAAGGACACATGTAGTCAACAGAAGTGCTGACTGAAAGACACATGTAGTCAACAGAAGTGCTGACTGAAGGACACATGTAGTCAACAGAAGCGCTGACTGAAGGACACATGTAGTCAACAGAAGTGCTGACTGAAGGACACATGTAGTCAACAGAAGTGCTGACTGAAGGATACATGTAGTCAACAGAAGTGCTGACTGAAGGACACATGTAGTCAACAGAAATGCTGACTAAAGGACACATGTAGTCAACAGAAGTGCTGACTGAAGGACACATGCAGTCCACAGATGTGCTGACTGAAGGACACATGTAGTCAACAGAAGTGCTGACTGAAGGACACATGTAGTCATTCAGTCAAAAGAAGTGATGACTGAAGGACACATGTAGTCAACAGAAATGCTGACTAAAGGACACATGTAGTCAACAGAAGTGTTGACTGAAGGACACATGCAGTCCACTGAAGTGATGACTGAAGGACACATGTAGTCAACAGAAGTGCTGACTGAAGGACACATGTAGTCATGTAGTCAACAGAAGTGCTGACTGAAGGACACATGTAGTCAACAGAAATGCTGACTGAAGAATACATGTAGTCAACAGAAGTGCTGACTGAAGGACACATGTAGTCAATAGAAATGCTGACTGAAGAACACATGTAGTCAATAGAAGTGCTCACTGAAGGACACATGAAGTAAACAGAAGTGCTGACTTGAGGACACATGTAGTCATGTAGTCAACAGAACTGCTGAGTGAAGGACACATGTAGTCAACAGAAGTGCTGACAGAAGGACACATCTAGTATTGTAGTCAACAGAACTGCTGACTGAAGGACACATGTAGTCAACAGAAATGTTGACTAAAGGACACATGTAGTCAACAGAAGTGCTGAGTGAAGGACACATGTAGTC
The DNA here is from genome assembly GCA_033310375.1 of Conus canariensis. Classification (NCBI taxonomy): domain Eukaryota; kingdom Metazoa; phylum Mollusca; class Gastropoda; order Neogastropoda; family Conidae; genus Conus; species Conus canariensis. The sequence continues at coordinate 28,244,412 of CM065733.1, read as the reverse complement.
AACAGAAGTGCTGACTGAAGGACACATGCAGTCAACAGAAGTGCTGACTGAAGGACACATGTAGTCATGTAGTCAACAGAAGTGCTGACTGAAGGACACATGTAGTCAGGTAGTCAACAGAAATACTGACTGAAGGACACATGTAGTCATGTAGTCAACAGAAGTACTGACTGAAGGACACATGTAGTCATGTAGTCAACAAAAGTACTGACTGAAGGACACATGCAGTCAACAGAAGCGCTGACTGAAGGACACATGTAGTCAACAGAAGTGCTGACTGAAGGACACATGTAGTCAACAGAAGTGCTGACTGAAGGACACATGTAGTCAACAGAAGTGCTGACTGAAGGACACATGTAGTCAGCAGAAGTGCTGACTGAAGGACACATGTAGTCATGTAGTCAACAGAAATGCTGATTGAAGGACACATGTAGTCAACAGAAGTGCTGACTGAAGGACACGTGTAGACAACGGAAGTGCTGACTGAAGGACACATCTAGGAATGTCGTCAACAGAACTGCTGACTGAAGGACACATGTAGTCAACAGAAATGCTGACTGAAGGACACATGTAGTAAACAGAAGTACTGACTTGAGGAGACATTTTAGTCAACAGAAGTGCTGACTGAATGACATATGTAGTCAACAGAAGTGCTGACTGAAGGACACATGTAGTCATGTAGTCAACAGAAGTGCTGGCTGAAGGACACATGTAGTCATGTAGTCAACAGAAATACTGAATGAAGGACACATGTAGTCAACAGAAGTACTGACTGAAGGACACATGTACTCAACAGAAGTGCTGACTGAAGGACACATGTAGTCATGTAGTGAACAGAAGAACTGACTGAAGGACACATGCAGTCAACAGAAGCGCTGACTGAAGGACACATGTAGTGAACAGAAGTGCTGACTGAAGGACACATCTAGTCAACAGAAGTGCTGACTGAAGGACACATGTAGACAACAGAAGTGCTGACTGAAGGACACATGTAGTCAACAGAAGTGCTGGCTGAAAGACACATGTAGTCAACAGAAGTGCTGACTGAAGGACACATGTAGTCAACAGAAGTGCTGACTGAAGGACACATGTAGTCAACAGAAGTGCTGACTGAAGGACACATGTAGTCAACAGAAGTGCTGACTGAAGGACACGTGTAGGCAACAGAAGTGCTGACTGAAGGATACATGTAGTCAACAGAAGTGCTGACTGAAAGACACATGTAGTCATGTAGTCAACAGAAGTGCTGACTGAAGGATACATGTAGTCAACAGAAGTGTTGACTGAAAGACACATGTAGTCATGTAGTCAACAGAAGTGCCGACTGAAGGACACATGTAGTGAACAGAAGTGTGATTGAAGGACACATGTAGTCAACGGAAGTGTTGACTGAAGGACACATGTAGTCACCAGAAGTGCTGACTGAAGGACGCATATAGTCATGTAGTCAACAGAAGTGCTGACTGAAGAACACATGTAGTGATGTAGTCAATAGACTGACTGAAGGACACATGTAGTCAACAGAAGTGCTGACTGAAGGACACATGTAGTCAACAGAAGTGCTGACTGAAGGACGCATATAGTCATGTAGTCAACAGAAGTGCTGACTGAAGAACACATGTAGTGATGTAGTCAACAGACTGACTGCAGGACACATGTAGTCAACAGAAGTGCTGACTGAAGGACACATGTAGTCAACAGAAGTGCTGACTGAAGGACACATGTAGTCAACAGAAGCACTGACTGAAGGACACATGTAGTCAACAGAAGCGCTGACTGAAGGACACATGTAGTCAACAGAAGTGCTGACTGACGGACACATGTAGTCAACAGAAGCGCTGACTGAAGGACACATGTAGTCAACAGAAGTGATGACTGAAGGACACATGTAGTCAACAGAAGTGCTGACTGAAGGACACATGTAGTCAACAGAAGTGCTGACTGAAGGACACATGTAGTCACAGAAGCACTGACTGAAGGACACATGCAGTCATGTAGTCAACAGAAGCACTGACTGAAGGACACATGTAGTCAACAGAAGCACTGACTGAAGGACACATGTAGTCAACAGAAGTGCTGACTGAAGGACGCATGTAGTCAACAGAAGCGCTGACTGAAGCACGCATGTAGTCAACAGAAGTGCTGACTGAAGGACACATGTAGTCAACAGAAGCGCTGACTGAAGGATACATGTAGTCAACAGAAGTGCTGACTGAAGGACACATGTAGTCAACAGAAGCACTGACGAAGAGACACATGCAGTCATGTAGTCAACAGAAGCACTGACTGAAGGACACATGTAGTCAACAGAAGCACTGACTGAAGGACACATGTAGTCAACAGAAGTGCTGACTGAAGGACACATGTAGTCAACAGAAGCACTGACTGAAGGACACATGTAGTCAAGAGAAGTGCTGAGTGAAGGGCATATGTAGTCAACAGAAGTGCTGACTGAAGGACACAGGTAGTCAACAGAAGTGCTGACTGAAGGACACATGTAGTCAACAGAAGTGCTGACTGAAGGACACATGTAGTCAACAGAAGTGCTGACTGAAGGACACATGTAGTCAACAGAAGTGCTGACTGAAGGACATATGCAGTCAACAGAAGTACTGACTGAAGGACACATGTAGTCAACAGAAGTGCTGACTGAAGGACACATGTAGTCAACAGAAGTGCTGACTGAAGGACACATGTAGTCAACAGAAGTGCTGAGTGAAGGACACATGTAGTCAACAGAAGTGCTGACTGAAGGACACATGCAGTCAACAGAAGTGCTGACTGAAGGACACTGTAGTCAACAGAAGTGCTGAGTGAAGGGCACATGTAGTCAACAGAAGTGCTGACTGAAGGACGCATGTAGTCAACAGAAGTGCTGAGTGAAGGGCACATGTAGTCAACAGAAGTGCTGACTGAAGGGCAGCTGATAAAAAGTAGTGCTGATAAAATAGTTGCCGAAAAAGTAGTGCCTGATAAAAAGTAGTGCCCGATAAAAAGTAGTGCCTGATAAAAAGTAGTGCCCGATAAAAAGTAGTGCCTGATAAAAAGTAGTGCCCGATAAAAAGTAGTGTGCCTGATAAAAAGTAGTGCCTGATAAAAAGTAGTGCGTGAATGGACACACGCGGGGAAAAGCAAGTAGTGTTAAATGAAGGACACTTACTGACTAATCTTCAATACACGTTGTGCGTGTTGTTAATTGTGTCATTGTTATTGCATTCGTATTTACGCCATAAACAAACACATTGCTGCTATCCTATTGTGATTAATTTGTCAGTGTTGATGTGTAGTCGATTTAATTAATCTTCCAGTTCTAGTTGCTGACACGCTGAGTTTGGGCTGAATGTAGCCTCCCCTCAGTGAATGTGACAGACCTATTGTTTTGTATATATCATGCCAACGATTTTGTCCTGCACAGTGCTGTGTTATTTCTCATTCACCGCAAGCACTTACACAGACATCCTTTCGCCCACCCGAAAGCATATACAAGCGGCGTACACATTTTAGTGAATCGTCATTGGGATTCTTTTGGAATGTCAATTAAGACAAAAATTTATCGGATTCATCGTTTTTACGTGTATTAAACGCAATATTTGTTTGATTCTTGAGTCACGATCTTTTTGCTGTTAAAAAGATGGCATGGGAGCTCGTAGGTTGCATGCAAGTATATGACCCTTACCCCACGCACCAATCACGCCACTACTGGGAGACTGGGAAAACCCCATTCCACGAGGCCTGAACCTAGGCCTGGCAGAATGATAGGCAAGTGTTCAAACCATTTGACTGTTTATGTGTGTGTGTGTGTGTGTGTGTGTGTGTGTGTGTGTGTGTGTGTGTGTGTGTGTGTGTGTGTGTATACATACATACATACATACAATATATATATATATAATATATATATTATATATAATATATATAGAGAGAGAGAGAGAGAGAGAGGAGAGAGAGAGAGAGAGAGAGAGAGAGAGAGAGATTAAAGAGTCCATTTTTATAATCATCTTACCTTTCGATTCAAACAAAGTCACTGTCGACACACGTTAGAATGAAATCTTGTCTACAAATGCCTTCCTTCTTGAGGTCGTGTTTGGGGAGTTGTTTTGTAAGACTTTGACGTCAAAATAGCGGCCCTACGGGCCTTCAATTAAGTACATGACTGTCATCTTCAGTATCTAATTTAGATCAGACTGGAACTTTCCCATCGTGAACACTTTCCAAGTTAGGATAATTAACGGCCACTAATTGGTCGAACCACCGTGTCACCGCAGACGGCACTGACGGGGAGGATGGAGGCGGAGACTGTGTGTGGTGCCTGCTGTGTCTGCCCACGGAACGTGCTGCCCTGATGGGCTGTTTTCACGTCATGCAGAGGGCTTCTCGACCAGTCACGTGGTGCAACGGTACCTTTACCTTTGCCGCCAGACCTTCAAGCGTTCTACAGCCTGTGTAATTAGTGTATGAGATGTTTATAATGAACGTTCTACAGCCTGTGTAAATAGTGTATGAGATGTTTATAATGAACGTTCTACAGCCTGTGTAAATAGTGTATTAGATGTTTGTAATGAACGTTCTACAGCCTGTGTAAATTAGTGTATTAGATGTTATAATAATGAACGTTCTACAGCCTGTGTAAATAGTGTATTAGATGTTTATAATGAACGTTCTGCAGCCTGTGTAAATAGTGTATTAGATGTTTATAATGAACGTTCTACAGCCTGTGTAAATAGTGTATTAGATGTTTGTAATGAACGTTCTACAGCCTGTGTAAATAGTGTATTAGATGTTTATAACGAACGTTCTACAGCCTGTGTAAATAGTGTATTAGATGTTATAATGAAACGTTCTACAGCCTGTGTAAATAGTGTATGAGATGTTTGTAATGAACGTTCTACAGCCTGTGTAAATAGTGTATGAGATGTTTATAATGAATACGTTCTACAGCCTGTGTAAATAGTGTATGAGATGTTTGTAATGAACGTTCTACAGCCTGTGTAAATAGTGTATTAGATGTTTATAATGAACGTTCTACAGCCTGTGTAAATAGTGTATTAGATGTTTATAATGAACGTTCTACAGCCTGTGTAAATAGTGTATGAGATGTTTATAATGAACGTTCTACAGCCTGTGTAAATAGTGTATGAGATGTTTATAATGAACGTTCTACAGCCTGTATAAATAGTGTATGAGATGTTTGTAATGAAGGTTCCCTGTGTGCTCCACATTGGCGGTGTTTCTTCCCCCATCTCACCATCCTATCCTGGGAAGCAGAATGAATTATACCCGGTCAGTTTGTATCACAACGTGTGTCTGAAGGCAGTCTGCTTCTACATTTCATATCCTCTTTCCTTTCCTTCCCATAAGCAGTCATTATCGTAATTGTGTCGTCTTTCTGTAAGGAAAGTGTGCGCACTGGGTTCACCCACATTATATTGAATCATATGCTTGTGAAGAAGACAAACTAATGATGCAAGTAGCTTTAATTGCATTGTAACTAAATTACGTACCAGGTGTTTTAAATTCTGAACAGCCCGCCTAAAAGTAGACTTGACGACATCCCCATAAGCCTGTGCTGTGTTAGGGGACGAAAGTGTGCAGAGTGATAAAATCTAAATAAACATATTGCGCAAATCATGTGTGTGTGTGTGTGTGTGTGTGTGTGTGTGGTGTGTGGAGAGAGAGAGAGAGAGAGAGAGAGAGAGAGAGGGGGGGGGGCAATGTTAATCAGGGTGCTACTCTATTTCTTCATCAGTTCTCGATGCATTTTCAGATTTTTTTTTTTTTTGATTTTTTTTTTTTTAAAGCAAACATCATTGTGTTCCAAAAGCTCACCTCGACTGAGAAGCTGGAGGCAGATTTGAAGTTCGACTGACACTGATACCAATCACTGCGTGGACCGAAAACTCGTTTTGTAGTGGTCTTAGTTCTGATACCGATGTGGTGTTGGTGTCGGTTTGGGTTGATGGGTTCAAAAACAGGTCTTTTCCATGACACCCTTTTTGTCACGTCCGTGGCGTTTCGGTGTTAGTTATGAAAAATTCAAACTTTATCTCTTTAGGCGCTTAACATCGGTGTATAGAAAACAAATTTAGAGAAGCATGTGAACAGTTGCATTGAAACTCTCTCTCTCTCTCCCCTCTCTCTCTGACTATCCGAACATGGTCTCCGGCCTGATTTCAATTAGCTTTGCAACTGTGAGATTGCACCAGGGTCAGCTGAGGTACGTGAGTCATGCATGGTTTGATCTGAGCTACGTGAGTCATGCATGGTTTGATCTGAGCTACGTGAGTCCATGCATGGTTTGATCTAAACAGCATTGAAAACAACTACCACAACACCACCACCATCATCACCGTCATCACCACCACCATCATCACTACCACCAACATCAACAAAAATGAAAGCAGTAATAACAATATAACAACAACAAACAACAACAATAACAACAGCAACAACAACAACAACATCAATAATGATGATGATGATGATGATGACGATGATGATAATAACAATAAAAATATTAGTAACAATAATAACGATAACAATAATGATAATAATAATAATAATGACAATAATAATGACAATGATTACAATAACAATAATGACAATGATAACAACAACAACAACAATAATAATATAATAATAATAATAATAATAATAAAATGATAATAATAATAATACTGATAATAATATTTATTATGATAATAATAATGATAATAATAATAATATCAATAAGATAATGATGATGATGATGATAATGATGACGACGACGTTGATGATGACGACGTTGAAGATGATGATGATGACTCACATCTCGTCAGCTCTTCATTTTAGAGAACAATAATCTGTGGTGGTAAAAGGCACATCGAGCCCTGCCTAAAACCACACACACACACACACACACACACACACACACACACACACACACACACACATACCCCCCCCCCCCACACACACACACACACGTGTGTGTGTGTGTGTGTGTGTGTGTGTGTGTGTGTGTGTGTGTGTGTGTGTGTGTGTGATCCAATGCGGTTTATGCAATCGCTGGTTTATAGACGTCGCGCAATAATGAATAACAACAAAACAAATAGCCATATTATGATACACGCGCACGATGTTCTTAGTAACAGTGGCAATGCCAACCGGTTCAAGCTAACAGACTTTTAGACAGGATATTACTGGGTGAATCGCCATCGGAACACAGATACGAGGTTCCCCGATACGCACTCGTGTGTTGAATGGTGATGCAATGGAGGGATGGAAATATGGGAGAGTAGGTGGTGGTGGTGGTGGTGGTAGTCGTGGTGGTGGTCGATGGACGTCAGATCAGCAATGAGCTCACCACAGAGATAGGGAAAATGGGCAATGAGTGCGGGCCTTGTCTGTCGAGTGTTTGTTTGTCAGCGGCGGGTGGGGATGAGATACAGAGGCAGGAAAGGGTACGGGAACAGAGTAGTGAGGGGAGGGGAGAGGGGTGTATTGATCTCCCTAGTCTGATGATGGTGGTGGGATCGGTGCCAGAACGGCAGGATGGCGTGACCTGCAACGGCTGAGTGACCGATCCAGTGATGTCACGGTTTATATGCGTGACGCGGAGAACGGGGGATTGTCTGATGTCTGGGAGCGGAGGTTACCGGGATGTACGTGACTCAGAGGGGAACAGGAGGAAGGGGACTACGTAGCTAGCTGCGAAGAACAGGACAGGGATGGAGAGGGGCGGGTACAGAGGAGCCTGACAGGACAGGGATGGAGAGGGGCGGGTACAGAGGAGCCTGACAGGACAGGGATGGAGAGGGGCGGGTACAGAGGAGCCTGACAGGACAGGGATGGAGAGGGGCGGGTACAGAGGAGCCTGACAGGACAGGGATGGAGAGGGGCGGGTACAGAGGAGCCTGACAGGACAGGGATGGAGAGGGGCGGATACAGAGGAGCCTGATAGGATTCAGATTCAGATGATGATTTAATCATTTAAGGCCATAGCCCCATATGAAAGAGGCGATAACAATATTACAAGAAAAATATCATAAAGGCAGCAGTATCACGAGTCCTTACAATTACAAAATGCAGTCAATCAAGAAAGCAATGTTTCTCTTAACCGGAAAGCTTTATATACATAAAGAACTAAACTGCGAATCACACTCTCTTTTTCTGATGCCATCAGCAAGGAAAAACGAAACATACATGGCTGATTATAAAATTTTGTATGTATTAGCTGCAAACGGAGATTACTATAAGCAGGGCACTGCAGGACAAAATGAACTTCATCTTCGACTGATTCTTTACAAAGGGGACAGAGCAATTCATTGTAAATCGCATTTTTGTAGCGATTAGCATGTACCTTAATATCAGAGATTCCAAGGGGTGGAGAGGGGCGGGTACAGAGGAGCCTGACAGG
>CM065733.1:28228523-28231023 GCA_033310375.1 Conus canariensis | reverse complement strand
TACGTCACCCTGTGGGTACACCCAGCAGTGCACACCCCTCCCTGTGTGTTACCACGTCAGCCAGGCGTCACAGACACTGTAATCTACGTCACCCTGTGGGTACACCAAGCAATGCACACCCCTCCCTGTGTGTCAGCACGTCAGCCAGGCGTCACAGACCCTGCAGTCTACGTCACCCTGTGGGTACACCCAGCAATGCACACCCCTCCCTGTGTGTCAGCACGTCAGCCAGGCGTCACAGACCCTGCAGTCTACGTCACCCTGTGGGTACACCCAGCAATGCACACCCCTCCCTGTGTGTCAGCACATCAGCCAGGCGTCACAGGCCCTGCAGTCTACGTCACCCTGTGGGTAACCCAGCAATGCACACCCCTCCCTGTGTGTTCGTCAGCCAGGCGTCACAGACCCTGCAGTCTACGTCACCCTGTGGGTACACCAGCAATGCACACCCCTCCCTGTGTGTTCGTCAGCCAGGCGTCACAGACCCTGCAGTCTACGTCACCCTGTGGGTACACCCAGCAATGCACACCCCTCCCTGTGTGTTCGTCAGCCAGGCGTCACAGACCCTGCAGTCTACGTCACCCTGTGGGTACACCCAGCAATGCACACCCCTCCCTGTGTGTCAGCACGTCAGACCCTGCATCCAACGTTGGCGGCCGGTGGGTGACGCACAGCACGCACCAAGATGCATACCAGTGGAAATGGCACCGCCAAGCATTCCCATAGACCCCGAGAGCTTGAATTGAACGGACCCCCCCCCCCCCCCCCCCCATCCCCACACACCCTTCCCTCCCATCCACACACAGGCCCAGACACACACAGACCTGCCCACACACAGACCCCCCCCCCCCCCATCTATCCATATATACATACATACATTTATATATGTATCATGTGTGTGTGTGTGCATATATATATATGTGTGTGTGTGTGTGTGTGTGAGGAGAGAGAGAGAGAGAGAGAGAGAGAGAGAGAGAGAGAGAGAGAGAGAGAGAGAGAGAGAGGAGGGGGGTTATTGTCTCTTTTCTGTTACATGGCGTGCCTTTACTCTCATTTCTCTCGCACTTACCTCTTCGCGCTCTCTCCTGGTAGGGATACAACTGGAAGTTTTTAAGAAAAAAAAGGCACATGAATACATTCGTCTAAAAAAAACAGGTATTGACGAGAGAGACAAGAGTCACCATGCACATTTCTTTCACAGTATGAGGCGATTTGGAGCTGAAGCATGTTCTGCAGTATGTGCGATATACCTGTACACACCCGCCTTTGTGGAAATTGTGTTCTGTAGTATAGACCCTGGATATCTTTAGCAGCAGACTGATTGGGGGAGAGAGCTGACAGTTGAAGGACTTGTTGTCTTTGTATTAGCTGACGAAGTGGCCCCTGGGTGGGGGTGGGAGTGGGGGTGAAGTGTTTGCATGGTTTTATCGAAATCCTGAAAATATTGGTAAGACGTTAAATGCCGTCGAAAACCTACTTGGTGGACATGTCCCTGATCTGCCTGGATAAAGAAGCCACACACGGCAGCCTTTATAACAATAACAGCAAGCCTGTATGCACTAATGCCCCTTTTCGGTATTGTTCACGGTGTTTACCGAAAAGTAGGCATGGACATGCCAGTCGAAGTTCAAAGTCGCGATAATTAGCCTACATTCCATCTTCGTCTCTTCACACACACACACACACACACAAACACACACGCACGCACACGCGCACACACATACACACCCACAAACTCACGCACACACACTAACTCACACACACAGATTTTCTGACGGCGTATTTCCCGACTAACCAACTCGATGCAGTTGACATGCCGCCCGCAGAACCAGTTTTCTACTCCACTTGTTTAGCCTTATTTGTGACAGGCCAGAATGGAAAAAGACCCCACCTATCCAATTATTTGTTAGGTGAAAAAAAAAAAACTGAAGAAAGAAAGACGTAGGCTATGATTCAACTGGCAGCACAGTCACACGGAGACACAAAACCAACAAAACATTCGTGCGGCAACCGACAGCGCCCACACCGGCCCGCCAACGGAAGACGACCCCTAAGCAGACGACAAAAAAAATGCACGTGACGCGTCACCGCGCGCCGTGTGCGTGGCGGCGGCATTCCCCAGTACTCTTTCCAATCGCGATTTTCACACCAAAGGAGAGAGCGCCGAGTGTTGAAACGTGTGAGAATGTGAGTGTGTGTGTGTGTTTCAGTCATCAAAGCCGAAAGTTTGGAGAAGGTTGTGAAAACGTCTCTTAGCCGGATAGCAGGGCACCGAACGTGCCGCTGTCCATTCAGGCCCAAACTGCGTCTGCTTCTCTCTGGGGCAAATAGTGTGTGTGTGTGAAAATCCGGGGCTCGGGCGCAGACGACAGCCGACAAGTCTTATACTGTGATTTGCAGCTTAAATAATGAGTGTGAGAGTTGTGGGTTAATCGGGAGTAAGACCCCACTTTGACTCCGAGGTGACTGTGGAGGCACGGTGATTTCATGGAATTCTGAC
>CM065733.1:28216023-28223523 GCA_033310375.1 Conus canariensis | reverse complement strand
TGGGTTCTCTTAGAACTTTGTTGTTGTTGCTGAACAGTGTTGTTCCTAGCTGCCTCGGACGTTCATCTCCTAGCACAATGTTGATCGCACACAGTGTAGTTGAATGTGAATGAGGGTCCGAGGAAATAGTTGAGTTTTACGTCCTCATAGCGAAAGCTTTTAGGGACATGTCTTTCATTCGCGGTAGTCTTTGGAAGGGTCCGAGCACTCTTTCCTATATATATATATATATATTGATGTGAACGCACACGCGTCGGCAAGCCTGAAGACCATGCGCTTTCAGCGCTTATCCATCCTTCGCCTGCGTGCAGATTCCCTCCTTTAGGAAATGGGGTGATTTTAAAGACGGAGGAGGGAGGGGGGGGGAAGGTTTATACTCATTTTTTCAATGCACAGTGTATCTCGGCGAACACCAATCAGTAGTTCACTTCCGGACTTGCTTACCGGAGTTCCCGACGAGAAACCGCATTTTTGATCGCTCTGGTTTTGCACGAGCGCACGAACAATTTTCTCCTCACCTGTTTGGTTTCTCATCGTAGCAAAACTGTGCTCCTGTGATGAGTTTCCTCTGTTGTTTGCTTTTTGTTTTACTGTGCCGAGGAAAACAGTGAGCATGTAAATGAATGTCTGCGTTCCTGTTCTTTAGGAACATGGACACTGAGAATCCAACAGTCAATGCAAAAGTATTGTTGTTTTATCTGCCAATTGAAAAATTCAGGTTAATGTATGTGTTGTGTTCGATTCTGCCCTGTGCTTTACTGTGTCTTGATGTCTCTGACTTTGACAATTGATCCGATTCTATTGTTTTCAGACTCGACAAAGAAAATGACGAGGTTAGTGCCTGTTTAACCAGGTACTAGCTTTCGACGACAAACCGTTTACAAATGCAGAGATCTGTTCTGCAGCAGAAAAAGTAAATGGGTTTGAGTTAGTGGAAAGAGCTCAGAGTACTGGAGGGCTTTGGAGGATTTAATTCTCGTACCACTCACGTGGGGGACACAAATTTTAATTAAGGATGTTCCGTTATAGGGTGAAAAATCCTTCTGTGGTTTACTCACCAAACGGGGAAGAACGTGAGATTCTGGCCACCACAGTAACTCTAAGCAGCGTGGCCGGCTGTGACAAGTACATCCCGCACACAGTTAAAAGCTGAACAGAAACAGGCGTTGATAACTGATCGCTGACGAGTGCATTCCGCACACAGTTAAAAGCTGAACAGAAACAGGCGTTGATAACTGATCGCAGAAAGAGATCGAGAATCAAATGGAAAATTTACAAGGTAGAAAACAGGCAGAGGTTTTCTTTTTTTTTCCCTGTACATAGATGTTCCACCCGTCCCCTTCCCTGTACATAGATGTTCCACCCGTCCCCTTCCCTGTACATAGATGTTCCACCCGTCCCCTTCCCTGTACATAGATGTTCCACCCACTTCATGAACGAGTGACGAAGAATTCGCAGTTTTTAAAGCATAACAACTCTATGTACATGATCAATCAATATGTAAATATAGACTTTTCTGTAGATAACCTATTTACATGATCTATTAATATGTAAATATAGACTTTTCTGTAGATAACCTATTTACATGATCTATTAATATGTAAATATAGACTTTTCTGTAGATAACCTATTTACATGATCTATCAATATGTAAATATAGACTTTTCTGTAGATAACCTATTTACATGATCTATCAATATGTAAATACAGACTGTTTTCTGTAGATAAACTATCTACATGATCTATTAATATGTAAATATGGATTGTTTTCCTGTAGATAAACTAACTACATGATCTATCAATATGTAAATATAGACTTTTCTGTAGATAAGCTATCTACATGATCTATTAACATGTAAGCATGGACTGTTTTCTGTAGATAAACTATCTACATGATCTATTAATATGTAAACATGGACTGTTTTCTGTAGATAAACTATCTACATGATCAGTCAACATGTAAACATGGACTGTTTTTCTGTAGATAAACTATCTACATGATCAGTCAACATGTAAACATGGACTGTTTTTCTATAGATAAACTATCTACATGATCAGTCAGTATGTAAACATGGACTGTTTTCTGCAGATAAACTATCTACATGATCAGTCAACATGTAAACATGGACTGTTTTTCTTTAGATAAACTATCTACATGATCTGTCGATATGTAAACATGGACTGTTTTTCTGTAGATAAACTAACTATATGATCAGTCAATATATAAACATGGACTGTTTTTCTGTAGATAAACTATCTACATGATCAGTTAATATGTAAGCATGGACTGTTTTTCTGTAGATAAACTATCTGTTGGCAAGTTGGTGTCGGACATAGGCACTGCCAACACGAGAACCATGAACACAGTCTGTCGGACATAGACAGAGCCATGAACACAGTCTGTCGGACATAGGCGGAACACAGTCTGTCGGACATAGGCAGAACCATGAACACAGTCTGTCGGACATAGGCAGAACCATGAACACAGTCTGTCGGACATAGACAGAGCCATGAACACAGTCTGTCGGACATGGACAGAGCCATGAACACAGTCTGTCGGACATGGACAGAGCCATGAACACAGTATGTCGGACATAGGCAGAGCCATGAACACAGTCTGTCGGACATGGACAGAGCCGTGAACACAGTCTGTCGGACATAGCAGAGCCATGAACACAGTCTGTCGGACATAGCAGAACCATGAACACAGTCTGTCGGACATAGGCAGAACCATGAACACAGTCTCTCGGACATAGACAGAGCCATGAACACAGTCTGTCGGACATAGGCAGAGCCATGAACACAGTCTGTCGGACATTGGCACTGCCAACACGAGAACCATGAACACAGTCTGTCGGACATAGACAGAGCCATGAACACAGTATGTCGGACATAGGCAGAACACAATCTGTCGGACATAGGCATAACCATGAACACAGTCTGTCGGATATAGGCAGAGCCATGAACAAAGTCTGTCGGACATAAGCAGAGCCATGAACACAGTCTGTCGGACATAGAACCATGAACACAGTCTGTCGGACATAGGCAGAGCCATGAACACAGTCTGTCGGACCTAGACAGAACCATTAACACAGTCTGTCGGACATAGGCAGAGCCATGAACACAGTCTGTCGGACATAGGCAGAGCCATGAACACAGTCTGTCGGACATAGGCAGAACCATGAACACAGTCTGTCAGACATAGACAGAGCCATGAATACAGTCTGTCGGACATAGGCAGAACCACGAACACAATCTGTCGGACATAGACAGAGCCATGAACACAGTCTGTCGGACATGGACAGAGCCATGAACACAGTCTGTCGGACATAGCCAGGACACAGTCTGTCGGACATAGACAGAACACAGTCTGTCGGACATTGACAGAACACAGTCTGTCGGACATAGACAGAACACAGTCTGTCGGACATAGACAGAGCCATGAACACAGTCTGTCGGACATAGGCAGAGCCATGAACACAGTCTGTCGGACATAGGCAGAGCCATGAACACAGTCTGTCGGACATAGACAGAGCCATGAACACAGTCTGTCGGACATAGACTGAACCATGAACACAGTCTGTCGGACATAGACAGAGCCATGATCACAGTCTGTCGGACATAGGCAGAACACAGTCTGTCGGACACAGACAGAACCATGAACACAGTCGGTCGGACATAGACAGAGCCATGAACACAGTCGGTCGGACATAGGCAGAACACAGTCTGTCGGACATAGACAGAACCATGAACACAGTCTGTCGGACATAGACAGAGCCATGAACACAGTCTGTCAGACATAGACAGAACCATGAACACAGTCTGTCGGACATAGACAGAGCCATGAACACAGTCTGTCGGACATAGACAGAACCATGAACACAGTCTGTCGGACATAGACAGAGCCATGAACACAGTCTGTCGGACATAGGCAGAACCATGAACACAGTCTGTCGGACATAGACAGAGCCATGAACACAGTCTGTCGGACATAGACAGAGCCATGAACACAGTCTGTCAGACATAGACAGAACCATGAACACAGTCTGTCGGACATAGACAGAGCCATGAACACAGTCTGTCAGACATAGACAGAGCCATGAACACAGTCTGTCGGACATAGACAGAGCCATGAACACAGTCTGTCAGACATAGACAGAGCCATGAACACAGTCTGTCAGACATAGACAGAGCCATGAACACAGTCTGTCGGACATAGACAGAGCCATGAACACAGTCTGTCAGACATAGACAGAACCATGAACACAGTCTCACTTCATTTCCATGTCGTGATGCAACTGTAAGTTTTCG
This sequence comes from Conus canariensis, assembly GCA_033310375.1. Lineage (NCBI taxonomy): Eukaryota > Metazoa > Mollusca > Gastropoda > Neogastropoda > Conidae > Conus > Conus canariensis. The sequence continues at coordinate 28,219,212 of CM065733.1, read as the reverse complement.
AGGAAACCGCTGTTGGAACGGGAAGGAGGGGAAGGAAGGAGAGAAGGTTAGGGGTGGGGTACATGAATTTGACTATGTGAAGCTAGAGACTTACGTCTTAACACAGTAACTGCTGCTGTGGGGGACAACATGGTTTACAGCTGATGTGGGAGACAACATGGTTTACTGTTGCTGTGGGAGACAACATGGTTTACTGCTGCTGTGGGAGACGAAATGGTTTACTGTTGCTGTGGGAGACAACATGGTTTACTGCTGCTGTGGGAGACAACATGGTTTACTGTTGCTGTGGGAGACAAAATGGTTTACTATTGCTGTGGGAGACAACATGGTTTACTGCTGCTGTGGGAGAGAAAATGGTTTACTGTTGCTGTGGGTGACAGAATGGTTTACTATTGCTGTGGGAGAAAACATGGTTTACTGTTGCTATGGGAGACAACATGGTTTACTATTGCTGTGGGAGACAAAATGGTTTACTGTTGCTGTGGGAGACAACATGGTTTACTGTTGCTATGGGAGACAACATGGTTTACTGTTGCTGTGGGAGACAAAATGGTTTACTGTTGCTGTGGTAGACAACATGGTTTACTGTTGCTGTGGGAGAGAAAATGGTTTACTGTTGCTGTGGGAGACAACATGGTTTACTGTTGCTGTGGGAGACAACATGGTTTACTGTTGCTGTGGGAGACAACATGGTTTACTGTTGCTGTGGGAGACAACATGGTTTACTGTTGCTGTGGGAGTCAATATGGTTTACTGTTGCCGTGGGAGACAAAATGGTTTACTGTTGCTGTGGGAGACAACATGGTTTACTGTTGCTGTGGGAGACAAATGGTTTACTGTTGCTGTGGGAGACAAAATGGTTTACTGCAATGTGGGAGACATGGTTTACTGTTGCTTTGGGAGACAACGTGGTTTACTGTTGCTGTGGGAGACAAAATGGTTTACTCATGTTCGCACGTAAGTCAAAATGGTTTACTCATGTTCGCACGTAAGTCGGGATGAACTACGTTTTCTCAAAGACTGAATGATTTGACCGACAGCATTTATGACCTGATGACGTGGGTTGCAAAAATAGATTTAATGACAGACCCTGATGAAAAAACCTTTCGAGCTCATGTTCAGCGACTGCCTCCAACTAGTACTTGCTTGACATTATCAACTGTTTTCTATATCTCCAGACGCAAGATCTTGACACGCGACATGTTTTGGGTGCCATTATTGTTATGACATAAAATGTGACGACGTTGGACTTAGTTTAATTGAATACGTTAGACTCAATTCAGATTATTAATTGAATACGTTGAACTGAATTTAATTGAATGTTTTAACCACATCAGGTGCCTCAGCAAAGCTCCGCTTTTTATATGGCACCAAAACATGTTTTTTTTCTTGTTCCTGTAAGAGATGTGAAAGCAGAACCTAGGATGACCACGGCAGACATTGCAGAGATGGTGGACGTTTCTTCGGGAAATGTTTAAAATCCAGGACCTGAGGCTTGAGTTCCTTCCCCCTCCCCTTCCCGCAATCTGCGTTGCCCTTCCCCTCCCACCCCCACTCCACCCGCTCATCCCACACACGCCCGCCCGCAGTAAGAACTCATTCACCTGCACACACATTCGCATAATGTGTACGCGCAAGCCCAAGCACCTACTCACACACGCCCAATTTCTCTCCCCCCCCCCCCCCCTCTCACTCACTCACTCATTCACACACACACACACACACACACACACACACACACACACACACACATGCAGAGAGAGAGGGGGGGGGGGGTTCTCTGTTTGCTGTGGTGGTGAAAACGATTGAAAACGATAGATGGGCTGGTCAGGGGTCACCTGAGTGTGCCTTTACAACAGCAGAACACAAGACGTGCACTGCTTTGAAGGGGCGGCGAAGTGATCAAGTCCGGTTTACCTATTCCTAGTTCGCCTGCTCTTTCATGGTGTCTGTTGAGAGTTTGACTCTTTGTGCCGTTGTGCCGTCGTGCTACTCCCGTTTTGCGTGTTTAGTACATAACGTAACTTGTTAGTCTCGATTGATCTTAAGACACAGATCCCAATATTCACTAAAGTGACTCACCAACGTGTATTACAATCCTGTTCCTCTCTCTCTCTCTCTCTCTCTCTCTCTCTCTCTCTCTCTCTCTCTCTCTCTCTCTGCGTCCTTCCCTCCATCCCTTCCACCCTCCTTCTCAAACACATACACACACTCACGCGCACTTAAGCATACATACATACCAGTTTCCAAGCGTGAACACTTGTTACATCAGTAATTCTTAACCGGTCTTGAGAGAGGGAAATAACTCTGCTGTGATCTATTGTTCAGTTAAAACAAACAAACAAACCTCTGACACTAGCTGCTTAACAGACATAGACTGATGAAAGAGAGAGTCAGAGAGAGAGAGAGAGAGGGAGAGAGAGGGAGAGGTGTTTTTTTTTAATTGTTACTATTAATAACATAAAAATTAAACGTATGCTGCTGTTAATCACTATTTACTGAATTACTGTTTGAAGAAAACAATAGATATGTGCTGCCATACAGAAATGAAATTTATAGAATATGTGTGTGTGTGTGTGTGCGCGCGCAAATGACGTGCATACGTGAATGCGGGGTATGTTGTCAAGTACTTTTCATCACTGCCGAATATAAATTTTATTAACAGCTACTGATATCTCACTAAGATGTGCCAAACAAACGGTGAACCTGATCCAAAACTCCCACGACGTCATCAGCTGCAGAGTGATCCAGGAAGGCCAGTTCACTTGAAAGTTAAGTCAGGCCTGGGTCAGACAGCATTGCTTACTGCCACTCTTCCTCTGTCAGACAGCATTGCTTACTGCCACTCTTCCTCTGTCAGACAGCATTGCTTACTGCCACTCTTCCTCTGTCAGACAGCATTGCTTACTGCCACTCTTCCTCTGTCAGACAGCATTGCTTACTGCCACTCTTCCTCTTTCACCAGGCCAGTGACTGGATAATGAGATCATCGACAGAGCAGAACAGAAATAGAGTTCAATGGACACTCAAGAAACAACTTTAAGACTTGGGCTTTACGGGGGATTCTACGCTGCTGTTTCACAATCACCAGTACAAGACCACAGTACTTACACCTCCTACCTCTTCAGAGACTGGTCTCAACATCATCGAAGGAAAACAAAGACAATGAGAGTCAAAGCAGCCAAAGCA
>CM065733.1:28208523-28211023 GCA_033310375.1 Conus canariensis | reverse complement strand
TAATGGCCTGCAGTGCAGAAATCACAAATGTTGTGCCCATTAATGGCCTGCAGTGCAGAAATCACAAATGTTGTGCCCATTAATGGCCTGCAGTGCAGAAATCACAAATGTTGTGCCCATTAATGGCCTGCAGTGCAGAAATCACAAATGTTGTGCCCATTAATGGCCTGCAGTGCAGAAATCACAAATGTTGTGCCCATTAATGGCCTGCAGTGCAGAAATCACAAATGTTGTGCCCATTAATGGCCTGCAGTGCAGAAATCACAAATGTTGTGCCCATTAATGGCCTGCAGTGCAGAAATCACAAATGTTGTGCCCATTAATGGCCTGCAGTGCAGAAATCACAAATGTTGTGCCCATTAATGGCCTGCAGTGCAGAAATCACAAATGTTGTGCCCATTAATGGCCTGCAGTGCAGAAATCACAAATGTTGTGCCCATTAATGGCCTGCAGTGCAGAAATCACAAATGTTGTGCCCATTAATGGCCTGCAGTGCAGAAATCACAAATGTTGTGCCCATTAATGGCCTGCAGTGCAGAAATCACAAATGTTGTGCCCATTAATGGCCTGCAGTGCAGAAATCACAAATGTTGTGCCCATTAATGGCCTGCAGTGCAGAAATCACAAATGTTGTGCCCATTAATGGCCTGCAGTGCAGAAATCACAAATGTTGTGCCCATTAATGGCCTGCAGTGCAGAAATCACAAATGTTGTGCCCATTAATGGCCTGCAGTGCAGAAATCACAAATGTTGTGCCCATTAATGGCCTGCAGTGCAGAAATCACAAATGTTGTGCCCATTAATGGCCTGCAGTGCTGAAATCACAAATGTTGTGCCCATTAATGGCCTGCAGTGCAGAAATCACAAATGTTGTGCCCATTAATGGCCTGCAGTGCAGAAATCACAAATGTTGTGCCCATTAATGGCCTGCAGTGCAGAAATCACAAATGTTGTGCCCATTAATGGCCTGCAGTGCAGAAATCACAAATGTTGTGCCCATTAATGGCCTGCAGTGCAGAAATCACAAATGTTGTGCCCATTAATGGCCTGCAGTGCAGAAATCACAAATGTTGTGCCCATTAATGGCCTGCAGTGCAGAAATCACAAATGTTGTGCCCATTAATGGCCTGCAGTGCAGAAATCACAAATGTTGTGCCCATTAATGGCCTGCAGTGCAGAAATCACAAATGTTGTGCCCATTAATGGCCTGCAGTGCAGAAATCACAAATGTTGTGCCCATTAATGGCCTGCAGTGCTGAAATCACAAATGTTGTGCCCATTAATGGCCTGCAGTGCAGAAATCACAAATGTTGTGCCCATTAATGGCCTGCAGTGCAGAAATCACAAATGTTGTGCCCATTAATGGCCTGCAGTGCAGAAATCACAAATGTTGTGCCCATTAATGGCCTGCAGTGCAGAAATCACAAATGTTGTGCCCATTAATGGCCTGCAGTGCAGAAATCACAAATGTTGTGCCCATTAATGGCCTGCAGTGCAGAAATCACAAATGTTGTGCCCATTAATGGCCTGCAGTGCAGAAATCACAAATGTTGTGCCCATTAATGGCCTGCAGTGCAGAAATCACAAATGTTGTGCCCATTAATGGCCTGCAGTGCTGCTGACCTGTTTTGATTTTCTGTCAGCGTCCCTGACGTCAGTGAGTTGGTGTCAGCGTCCCTGACGTCAGTGAGTTGGTGTCAGCGTTCCTGACGTCAGTGAGTTGGTGTCAGCGTTCCTGACGTCAGTGAGTTGGTGTCAGCGTTCCTGACGTCAGTGAGTTGGTGTCAGCGTTCCTGACGTCAGTGAGTTGGTGTCAGCGTTCCTGACGTCAGTGAGTTGGTGTCAGCGTTCCTGACGTCAGTGAGTTGGTGTCAGCGTTCCTGACGTCAGTGAGTTGGTGTCAGCGTTCCTGACGTCAGTGAGTTGGTGTCAGCGTTCCTGACGTCAGTGAGTTGGTGTCAGCGTTCCTGACGTCAGTGAGTTGGTGTCAGCGTTCCTGACGTCAGTGAGTTGGTGTCAGCGTTCCTGACGTCAGTGAGTTGGTGTCAGCGTTCCTGACGCCAGTGAGTTGGTGTCAGCGTTCCTGACGTCAGTGAGTTGGTGTCAGCGTTCTCTGGTATCAGTCAGTTTGTGGGAACTGCTGTTGAATGAACGTGTTCTGGTGGTCTTGGGGGGGTCCTTCTCTCACATTGACACCACGGCTAAATTAGTTCCAAGTTGTAAGGGGGCTTAATAAGCGGTGTCCTGTGTATGTTGTGTAGTGGGTAGCGTCTTGTGTGTGTTGTCCTGTGTGTATTGTTTAGTTGTAGGCGGTGTCCTGTGTGTGTTATGTAGTAGGTAGCGTCTTGTGTGTGTTGTACAGTGTTTATTGTTTAGTAGTAGGTGGTGTGCTATGTATGTTATGCGGTAGGTAGTGTCTTGTGTATATTGTTCTGTGTGCGTTGTTTAGTAGTAGGTAGTGTCTTGTGTACGTTGAACCGTGTGTGTTGTTAAGTAGTAG
>CM065733.1:28161023-28201023 GCA_033310375.1 Conus canariensis | reverse complement strand
GAGTGCAAAAGATATGCTCTCATATCGGTTTATGGTGATGACCATACTGAAGGAAATTTAGCACTCAGCTTCACACGGTCATCAGCAAGGGTGACAGGAAAGACATCCCCGTTAACTTGGCAGATTCAGGGATGGGGAGGCCGTGGGTTCGATTTCCCATCGAGAGCCATATGAGCAATTCAAAATGCCCAGGCTAGCGTTCACAGGCAGATCAGTCATGTGATCAAAGCATATGAACAACCACACGTAGGTCAGATCCAATGAAGCCAAGTGATTTCCTTTGACAACTGAATGTTGGAACAAGGTCTTCTTGGATGTGTCATCATTAAAACAATGGACAGACTTGCTGAACACTGGGGAAAGTGCGGGAGGTGAAGCAGGTAAACAAAATCGAGAGAGAGAGAGAGTGGAAAAGGGGGAGGCGGGTGTTGTAGGGGGAGGGGATGAGTGGTTAGGGGATGGGGGAAGGCAGGGTTGTGTGTGCGTCTCTCATCATGCGCGTACGAGCACGATGATGCTTTTGTGCACGTGCGTTCAGGTGTAAGAGGTTTTCGGTGTGCGTGCCAGTCTTGTGACGTCAGCGGGCTGTGACAATGAAGGATGGAGGATTTCACGGAACACTGGCTGTATTTCAGGGTGGGTCGAAGGACACGGAGACTCACTATGGCACTAATGCAGTTTAACTGCATCCACAGAATTCAGTCACCAGTCACAGTCCTTGGCAGGCCCCGGCCAGTCCTTGCGTCTTCATTAACGATCCGGTAGAAGCGCGCGCGCACACTCGCGCGCGCGCGCGCGCGCGCGCGTGTGTGTGTGTGTGTGAGGTGGTGAGGTGGTGGGCGTGTATGACACAGGGATTTGTTTCCGTTGTTTGACGATCTGTGATTTGGTGGTTTTCTTTGTGGACCAGGTTTAGCTCCGATGTGGCCTACGGTGATCAGTTAGAAAGAAAAGTTAGAACAAGGACAGAGACATCAGAGTACGTCGCTTTCATTGTATAGAGCCATCAGCACAATGAAATGCACCACGCTCAAAGTGTTGACAATACACGGCGCTGCTGTGGCCTCCGTTGTCAGTTGCACTATATTTATTTGATAAACAATAACATGACAATAACATTTGAAACCCTTCCTCTCCCAAACATACACAGCTACGGACGCATGTATGTGCATGCGCGCGCGCGCGACCACGAACACCACACACACACACACACACACACACACACACACACACACACACACACACACCACACACACACACTCTCTCTCTCTCTCTCTCTCTCTCTTTGTGTCTCTCTCTCTGCCTCTCTCTCTCTGTCTCTGTCTCTCTCTGTCTCTGTCTCTCTCTCCCTCTCTCTCTCTCTCTCTCTCTCTCTCTCTCTCTCTCTCTCAAAACGCTATATCACCGAAGTTATAATTGACTAGATTACGAGCACACAGAGGTACACTTTAAACGCACATGCGTGCGCGCATTCCCGAACACACACAAACACATGCATATACACGCGCGCGCGCGGACAAGAGAGAGAGAGAGAGAGAGAGAGAGAGAGAGAGAGACAGACAGACAGACAGACAGAGACAGACAGACTGACAGACAGTGCGAAAGAGAGAGAGAGAGACACAGACAGACAGACAGACAGACAGACAGACAGACAAAGCGAGTGTGTTTGTGTGTTTGTGCGCGCCCTCGCACCTCCGTTCGTAGTCCCTGCTGTCCATAGTGCATTGTGAAATACATCGTAGAGGCTTTGTCAGAGGACAGTCAATCCACAACTGTCACACTGACTGGCACAGAGTGTCACGGACCGTTGACAGCAGAGGCCGAGAGGTAGGACCAACACGGGATGTCACCATGCCGCTAATGGAGGAGCCTCACGTGCGGCGAGTCGGGCCACGCGCCAGTGTACTGGGATGTGCAGTCGTCCTATCCGTGACCGTGGTACACTGTCCGCTAGTCGACAGCATGTTGCCTGCTGCACAGGTTTGTTTTTGGTGAAGAATCACATGCCGCAGGTCAAGTTGTGGCTGTTACAGAGCCACTGAAAGCGCTCAGATCCTGAACTAAGGAGAGGTCGTCCACAGCCAGCGGCAGCACACAGTCTCCGGTCGTGCTGATCAAAACAACAGCTCGTGTTTGCACCAGCCATTGTTGGAGACTCAGCTCTCCCCATCTCTTGAAGCCGCCATGACTCCGTGCCCCTGCAGAGGTGTTAGCCGACTTCTGAAGACCACCGTTATCAGACTGATCCTCCGGCCTCTCGTCGTTTCTGTGAGCAACAGAAATGAATGGCGATTGATCGTGGTTGCCACAGTGAGGCAAGAGGGGAAAAAACATAAAGGTCAGTGAGAAGAATGTGAAAATATATTAACCCTGACCCTAACTGGATAAGTTTTCATCACACATTTTCAAGACTAACATAACGCAGCGCATTGACTACATTCGATGGCCGAGTTAAAATCAGAACTCAGAACACTTTTACTCGATCAAGGATTGAGATATTAGGCAGTCCGTGCTAAGCTAAATTATGCATATAAGATTTAAAGACAAGAGCGTTGGTTAGAACATACTGTAGCACAGTATTCTACTTAAGTTCGTTTCTTCTGCGTCCAAGAGGCGATCTCGGAATACATCTCTCAGGCAGTCCTGCTTGCAATACTCACCAGCTGGCACACCCATTAAAGGCACTGAGAACCACCCGAGGTATTTCCCCAAGGAATTCTCAAGTTTGCCCATTAGTCCTTTACCCAAGCAAGGCACAGACCACGTACAGCAAATGAAATGTCCATAACCGAAGAGCCAAACAACACTTAAGAAATGTAGGACACTCGTGTCTTGCAAACTATGTTTTGGTTCACAAAAACCACTTTTTTCAAGCAGTGGCAGAATACGAATTGGCATTGGTTCCAGACTGGCCTCACCTAATGATCTCGAGCAGAGCGACACTGGGCACACAATGATTGTAAGTCATGCAGATTGTTTTAACATGAAAGGAAATCCGCATTGAGGCCAGGAAGATTGAATATTGAAAGCTTTGCCATTATTGAATAAACAGTATGTTAACATGTTTCTATTGCTGTTCCTGCAGTATACACATGCTGCTGAAGGGTTGTGTGGCCGTGTAAATGACATGTGACTGTACCAAGATTGCACGCTTAGCTTCATTCATATAGGAACTGTTAAAAAGAACAGCATGGGAGTTTCGTGCCATTTGACAGTTAACGTAAGTACACTGGCTTCATGTCATGCGTCTTTGTCTCATACTGCATCTGTTTGTCATTTGTGGTTGAGTTCTCCTGGACTCCTGGACCCTGGACTCGTTCACTCTTTTATTGTCTGATTGTCGTTCCAGAGATCGATACCTCTGTTGTGCATGGACAGATTGTAGGTCAAGCAGTACATTCATCACTGTTTTAGTTGTGAAGATGTTGACATAGTAAACCGGTAATGACCTTTGCGGTGCTGACGTCTCCCCTTTCCATATTTTCTGTTATGAATCGGAGACATTTTGCAGTGCGGGCGACAGATTATCAGGGTGTACGTCATTTCACATATTCTTTCCCGCCATCAGATTTTGAGAATACTTAAGTGTGACCATTGTTTTATGTTCAACTATCCTGAGCATGGGCGTTCTAGGTCAAGTCAAGCAAATGGCACTGTGTCGACTGTAAGAGTCCTCTACAGCTGTGTGCACTGGGAACTTTCTGACTCAAGTGCTGACCTGGCCATGGAGCTGTTGGTCTGTGATCACCCTTACCTTAACCCAGCATTCTACTTTAAGGCCGTTCCTAACGGAACGAAGCACTGGGATCGTCAATCTAGGGGGTGAACTAACAACGAACCTTTTCGGTCTTCACTAAAGCCCACGATCCACGGTCTGGTCTTCAGAATTACAACGAACCAGGAACTGATTCTTCATCGAAAACGAGTCTGGCAAGATTGAAAATACTGTGCAGGGTAGATCTGGCTGGCCAAACAGGAGTGCTGCTCTATATCTACATGGGTTCCTACTCTCTCTCTCTCTCTCTCTCTCTCTCTCTCTCTCTCTCTCTCTCTCTCTTCTGTGGTTGTTCTTGGTGATGGTGGTGGCAGTACTGGTGGTGGTGGTGGTTTTTCATTACACGACTCTGTAGCTTTGTTTTTTCTCTCACCCCGATATGATCCGGGTTGATCGGTCTAAAGAAGAAAGGGGTCAAAGTGCTCAACGCTGAGCCTACCTCGCACTCTTCCATCGTGTGGCTGCATGAAGGACATGGGCAGGTAACCCACGGCCAGTGCCCGTTCACTGGCCCTCTTCAGGAGCAGTGGAGGGATCCGGTGACAGGAGAAGGCGATTAGCTGTGGCTGATGGCGAAGTCATTGTCGGAGCTTTGTCGGTCTTGTGGGGAGCGTGTCAGGCAGACTTCACAAGAGGCACGATTCATTATTAAAGCACAGCGTGCACGCTTTGGTATTTGGTGGCTTTTTTTCTTTTCTGTTCCCCCCCCCTCACACATACACACACACACACACACACACACACACACACACACACACACACACACACACAACACAACACACACACACACAACACACACACACACACACACACACACATACACACACACACACACACACACACACACACACCACACACGTGCATTCACACACACACACACACACACACACACACACACACACACACACACACGCACACACACACGCACACACACACACACACACACACACACACACACACACACACACACACACATAATATATATATATATATATATATATATATATATATTTGGTTAGTCAGTTAGTGTGTGTGTGTGTGGGTGTGTGTGGGTGTTAGAGTGTGCGTGTACATGCGCATATTTGTGTTGCGTCAGTGTCTGCATTAAAAATATCTTCAATGTTACGTTATATCTCACCAACCACCCCACCCCTTCTCCACCGAAAGGGGCTATGTCCTATTCTAGAAACCTGTCTGTCTGTCTGTCTGTCTGTCTGTCTGTCTGTCTGTTTTCTTCATCTTCCCCCATGGGGTTGTGCACAGCATTAACACACTGCACAGACCAGACAGTTTTGCTGCTGTTGTTTGTTCACTCCCATTCTCATTCTTGGGGGTCTCTTTCAATATGTTTCTCACCGGGTTGTTTCTAGAATAAACAGATTTGGAATGTTGAACAGACACCGAAGAGAGAACATATCAATCAAAAAACACTGACACACACACACTATGGTAACTTTGTTCTGGTTAGCTTCTTCGTTTTCAAGAAGAGAGGTAACGACTTCAATGCAGTTATTCATTTTGTACGTTGAAACCAATCCGACTTTTGACGGGGAGTGTGTGTGTGTGTGTGTGTGTGTGTGTGTGTGTGTGTTGTGTGTGTGTGTGTGTGTTTGTGTGTGTGTGTGTGCGTGTGATCTACTTGTTTCCCTGACTGATACGATAGTCTAATGTCCAAGGTTATTTATTGATTCTGTAATGACAACGAAATGCCTCCTGAGACAGCTGACCATGTGGTATGTGTGGAGAGGGGGAGCAAGAGTAGAGAGAGAGAGAGAGAGAGAGAGAGAGAGAGAGAGAGAGAGAGAGAGAGTGGTGTGTGTGTGTGTGTGTGTGTGTGTGTGTGTTACAAGTACGAAAACGTATGATTTGTTGTGTTCGGCTATGCTATACCCATGCACGAAGGGACACAGGTGGGAAGGGAGGGGGACGGAAGGGACGAGAGGTTGGACTGGACGAGAGAGAGAGAGAGAGAGAGAGAGAGGGTAAATGGAGAAGGATTGTACGATTGTCTTGAAATACCAGAACAAGCTGTACAATATGGTTCGTCGTGACATCGATGTCAAATCATGGCGGTAGTTACGAAAAGTTAATAATAATCATGACAGTCCACGTGGTTACTGATCATTGTCTGGGTTGCGGAGACAGTAACTGTGGTCAAGATGGATTGCCAGAAATATTTCCGTTTCGAACAGCGGCATAGGTGCTGGCGGTGACTTCTTTGACTTCACCGAAGGCTGGAGGAAGACTGTCGGCTTTCCTCGTCATTTCCCTTATTAAACATACACGATTTCTGTGCATGTGATGTCCGACTGCGTGGGTGTAGCTTGTTCCTGTGCCTCACGCAATTCACAGGACTCTTGAGACTGTCTCTGTTGTCTGCACGAAGCAGATTTTGTTGATCAACATTACATCCAATGTTACGGTTTGCATTAATGATTGAGACTGTTTCAGAATCCCTTTCAGACTTGTCACTCAGATCACAATGTGTAGTAGAACTGCTGAGTGATGTGCGATTGTCAACACGCATGACCTCACAGATGTCACATGACCCTGCTTTTTTTCATAAAGCTTTCATAGAAGGCTGCTGTCAGGAATTGATGCTCTGTGTCACGTTGTGTCATGTCATGTCGATCTGTTGTTCACGTGCAGGCAGGAGCAGTGACGAAGGCGAGTGGTGACGGTCATTTTGCCTAAATCGATTTCTGTATCTTAAAACAGGCTCGGAAGAGTTGGCAGGAACTGATGCCGTAGGAGATTAGAAACGGTCACTGGCCTGTTGTTGATTTCTCACATGCTCCTCAGCCCTGTCTTTGTTCCTGTTTGCCTGGGATGGACACTGCGTGGAAAGACAGCGTGGTGACGTTGAAGCTGAGTGTCAGGGGAATGGTCGGTACGTGTTGTCAGTCTGAACACAACGATAGTCTGATCGCCTTTCCGTTCAGTGTTGTACGGGGACAACGTCGTGTAGTGGAGTGTGTAGAGTCCATTGCTCTTTCTACAGTTTGTGGGAGTCCTTCAACAGGATACTGCGCCAGATCATTTGAACGGTGACAGCATTGTTACTTGCAGCTGGAGAATACGTCTTGTCAGAAGCCAGTAAAGGAATGAGAGAGAGAGAGAGAGAGAGAGAGAGAGAGAGAGAGAGAGAGAGACAGACAGACAGACAGACAGACAGACAGACAGACAGACAGACAGACAGACACACACACACACACACACACACACACACACACACACACGCGCGCGCGCGCGCGCGCGCGCTCATATTCTCTCTCTCTCTCTGTCTCTCTCTCTCTCTCTGTCTCTCTCTCGCAGTTCTATCCAATTGCAACGAAAAAAATACCATATCATTTGCTAAATATATAGCAGAAGCCAGTGATTTTCGGAGAAAGAGTATCACAAACAATCTGTTAAGTTAAAAGTTTGTGACGATATACGAATCCACATTCGGCACTTATTCTGTAGTTTGCATGGTTCGAAGAAAAGTGATTAGTGTGGTGCGCAGACGTGTGTGTGTGTGTGTGTGTGTGCGTGTGTGTGTGTGTGCGCTCGCGCGAGCATGCGCATATGCGTGCGTGCGTATGTGCGTTACGTGTTTAAAATATGTGTTTGTGTGTGTGTGTGCGCGCGCGCGCGCGCGCGTGCGTACGTGCGTGCGTGGGTGTGTGTGTGTGTGTGGGGGGGGGGGGGGGAGAGAGGTGTTGTCCATTGCTGTGTGTGTGTGCGTAGATCTTTATCGCTGTCTATTAATGCAGTAATTGTAACCCCCTTGCCAACATGGCTTATTTGCTAATGGCAATAAAAAATGTGTCAGTGTCAGTGTCAGTGTCAGTTCTCTCTCTCTCTCTCTCTCTCTCTCTCTCTCTCTCTCTCTCTCTCTCTCTCTCTCTCTCTCTTTAACATGGGCCTTCCAACCTCTAATTTAACCTCCACATTATTCCCAGCCCTTCCCTTTTTGTATTTTTTTCAGTAGGACCTTCAACCTCCTATCCCCCCCCCCCTCTCAATCTGTCTCTGTCTGTTTGTCTGTCTGTCTGTCTGTCTGTCTGTCTTATAATGCGTAGTCTTTGTGTTCCATTAGCGTGCTGGCTTTCTTTAAAAAAAATTTAAATGTTTTGGCGTCTGATACTAAGTGTCTTAGTTATGCTATGTTAAAATGTTTGGAATGCTACCTTATACTCTTATTCTTACTCTTATTTACTCATGTTAACGAAACCAAACAAGAAAACCAATGATTACAGTAATAACAAAATTAAATATGTAGTATGTGCTTGTGTGTATGGATGATTATGTGCATGCGTAGGCGCATGTGTGTATGTATTTGTGTGTGAGTGCGCGCCCGCGCGCGCGCGCACGTGTGTGTGTGTGTGTGTGTGTGTGTGTGTGTGTGTGTGTGTGTGTGTGTGTGTTTGAGAGAGAGAGAGAGAGAGGGGGGGGGGGGAGGGATCATTTATAAATAGGACAAGTCCATGCTATCGTCTGTTCTTTTTTTTATTACTTTTTTCTATTCCAAATGTATTTGCATGTTCTTGTCTGAAAATTACCTTTTAATATGTTCATATTTTCCACATGATTGGATGGCAACTTTCATCGGAGTTGCATTTTTGAATGAATTAGATCTTCAGTAAATGGCTGAAATTTGTGTGTAGTGGGATATTCGTTGAAGAAATGTTCAATGTGCCCTACTGTGTCACGACGGTAAGATGTGTGTGTAGTGTGACATTCATAGAAGAAATGTTCAATGTGCCCTACTGTGTCACGACGGTAAGATGTGTGTGTAGTGGGACATTCATAGAAGAAATGTTCAATGTGCCCTACTGTGTCACGACGGTAAGAGCGTCTGGTTTTTATTGCTTTTTCTTTTTTTATAACTTGCACTTTGTTCAAAATGGTATGTCTGAGGTAGACATGTAAAATTTTCCAAAGAATAACACTTTAGATAGTCTCGTAAAGTAACTTCTTTTTTTCTGGACCATACCACTAACTAGAATATTGTATTCAAAACACGAAAGTGCTTTTAAAATGATAAAGAAAATGCGTGTTTTTGAAAACTCGTTTTTGTTGACGTTATTCTTCACATTGAAATGGATTTTTCAACGAAGGACATTTGAAATATATACTTTGAGGGGCACAATTCCAGCTGAATCACGGATTTACGATTACTACGACTACTGTTACTACTACTGTTATTAAGAAAATAATTGTTGTTGCCATCAGCATCTCCAGCATTATCACACAACCTCCAGCAATGGTAAGGGTGCGAAAACATTATAAAAAAAAAAAAAAAAAAAACAACTTCGTATAGCCTAAGCAACAACAAATTCTGTAGCTTTACAAAACTGACCGTTTTCATACCAACACTATTCGTGTCACCCGCGTTTGATTCCGCTGTCAGCATTCTCCATTGGAATTGGTCAGTGCGCAACGTTTTGATGCCACCCCAGCAGATCTTATCGGGAAATTGTTACTGCCTAGTGACAGAAGGAAACAGACGCTACAACATTTAACAGGTTCATATGACAGAAACAAACAAAACACAAATTACCCATACCTCTATTTATGTATGGTTATCAAGGATTTACAAGTAGAACCATCAACGGTTTAGGAAATCCATACTTCATACCTGGCATTCACCAGATATGTTACTTGGATGGGTTCTTGTGACCTTTGGGTTTGTCGGAGGCCTGGGAGTGATGTGTCGTAAACAATGCGTTTGTGTGAGGTCTTCGAGTGGAGTGTCGTCATCTGCTGGTTGTGTGAAGCCCTACAGTGAGTTGACGTAACCTATTATCTGTGTGAAGCCCTTGAGTGGGGTGTCGTGACATGTGGTTTGTGTGAAGCCCTTGAGCGGGATGTCGTGACCTATGGGTTTGTGAGAAGCCCTAGAGTAGGTGTCGTGATCTATGGGTTTGTGTGACGCCATAAAGTGGGGTGGCGTGACCTAAGGGTTTGTGTGGAGCCCTAGAGTGAAGTGTCGTGACCTGTTGGTTTGTATGGGGCCCTAGACTGGGGTTTCGTGACCTATGGGTTTGTGTGAAGCCCTTGCGCGGGATGTCGTGACCTATGGGTTTGTGGGAAGCCTTAGAGTGGGGTATCGTGACCAATGGTTTGTGGTGAGCCCTAGAGTGGGGTGTCGTGACCTGTGGTTTGTGTGGAGCCCTAGAGTGGGGTGTCGTGACCTGTGGTTTGTGTGGAGCCCTAGAGTGGGGTGTCGTGACATATGGTTTGTGCGGAGCCCAAGAGTGGGGTGTCGTAACATATGGGTTTGTGTGAAGCTCTCCAGTAAGTTGTCGTGACTTACAGTTTATGTGGAGCCCTTGAGAGGAGCTTCGTGACATATATGGGGGTTGTGAAGCATCGGAGTAGGATGTCATGGGCCAATGGGTCCGTTTGAAGCACAGGAGTGGTTAGTCGTGGGCGTTTAGGTTTGTATGAGTCGCCTTGGAGTGAGGTCGTGGGCCTATGGGTCTGTGTGACGCTTTCGATTGATGTGTCTTGGGCTTATTTGAGATACTGGAGTAGGATGTTTTGGGCTAGTGGGTCTGTGTGACATCTTGGGGTCGAATGTAGTGGACTTGTGGCTTGTATGAGGCCTTGCAGTGGGATATGATGGGCCTATGGGATTTTCAAAGGCCTTGGAAAGGGGCGTGATGGGCCATGGGATTGTGTGAGGCCTTGGAATGGGGTGTGATGGGCCTATGGGATTGTGCGAGGCCTTGGAAAGGGGCGTGATGGGCCATGGGATTGTGTGAGGCCTTGGAATGGGGTGTGATGGGCCTATGGGATTGTGTGAGGCCTTGGAATGGGGTGTGATGGGCCATGGGATTGTGTGAGGCCTTGGAATGGGGTGTGATGGGCCTATGGGATTGTGCGAGGCCTTGGAAAGGGGCGTGATGGGCCTATGGGATTGTGTGAGGCCTTGGAATGGGGTGTGATGGGCCTATGGGATTGTGCGAGGCCTTGGAAAGGGGCGTGATGGGCCTATGGGATTGTGTGAGGCCTTGGAATGGGGTGTGATGGGCCTATGGGATTGTGCGAGGCCTTGGAAAGGGGCGTGATGGGCCATGGGATTGTGCGAGGCCTTGGAAAGGGGCGTGATGGGCCTATGGGATTGTGCGAGGCCTTGGAAAGGGGCGTGATAGGCCATAGGATTGTGCGAGGCCTTGGAAAGGGGCGTGATGGGCCTATGGGATTGGGCGAGGCCTGGGGAAGGAATATGATGGGCCTATGGGATTGTGCGAGGCCTCGGAAAGGAATATGATGGGCCTATGGGATTGGGCGAGGCCTTGGAATGGGTTGACGTGGACCTCTGGGTTTATGTGAAGCTTTGGAGTGGGGTGTTGTGGGCCTGAGGTTGTGTTGGGCTTTGGAGTAGGTGTTGTGGGCCTGAGGTTGTGTCTGGCTTTGGAGTAGGTGTTGTGGGCCTGAGGTTGTGTCTGGCTTTGGAGTAGGTGTTGTGCACCCTGGTGGTTTGGTTGTGGCCAGCCATGAACTTTGCACTTGGCAGTGAATTAAAATGTTTCTTCAGCAATGCTCAGGTATGTACACTGCTTTTTTTTTTTGTAACTACCAAATGTTTCATTGTGTCACAGCAAAAAGGGAGGAGGGAAAAGCGAGGAGAGGCAGGGGGTATATTTTCGCCGAGGGATTTTCACGGGTGGTTGACTTTAATGGATTGGCATATCATTCTTAAGTGTCAGACTCTTCGTATTACGGTGGCCTTATGCTCTCTGCCAAATAACTTGTAAACATGTCCTTTCCCTCCACCCTGGCCCTTTCCCTCCTCTCTCTCTCTCTCTCTCTCTCTCTCTCTCTCTCTCTCTCTCTCGCTCGCTCGCTCGCTCTCTTTCTCTTTCTCTCTCTTCCACCCCGACCCTCTCTGTTTCTCCTCCCCTCTCTTCCTCCCCCTCTCTGTCTCTTTCTCTCTCCCCCTCCCCCTCTCTCTCTCTTTGTGTGTGCGTGCGTGCGTGCGTGCGTGCGTGCGTGTGTGTGTGTGTGTGTGTGTGTGTGTGTGTGTGTGTGTGTGTGTGTGTGTGTGTGTGTGTGTCCGCGCGCGTGCGTGCGTGTGTGCATTCGTGTGTGTGTGTGTGTGTGTGTGTGTGTGTGTGTGTGTGTGTGTTGTGTGTGTGTAAATGTTTTATTAAGATGTAATTCATCGGGTGGGCCATTCAATTATATGTTAAGTTTCACAGCTGTGAACTGTGACCCCGTGTGTGTGTGTGTATGTGTGTGTGTGTGTGTGTGTGTGTGTGTGTGTGTGTGTGTGTGTGTGTGTGTGTGATTGAACCTTTCCATCTTGTCATTGTTCATGTTATAATATCAAAACTGTGAATAGACGTCAAATGAAAGACTCTTAGAGGTTGAAAGCATTATGGCTCTTTCTGTACATGGCCGGAACCTCGGTTGTCGTATCTGACGACAAAAGTGTCATATCTGAATAGCTGGCAGTCATCTAGTGATTTCGTCTGCCCCAGGGTTGTCGAGTATTCAAAGCGACGACCGCATTAACGTGTGCATTCCGAGTGGCGTGTTAGCAATATCGGATTACAAATGGACCGATTGAATGTCGTGAATGTCGTTTGTTCTGTATGAAGTGTCAGATTTTCCATTAAGGGCAGACCCCTTCTGAATACCTTTATCTTACAGTGTCGTGGTTGGCTTGCATCATTATGGCAAGGTTTTAGAACCTAGATTACGGTTCTTGATTTTTTTTCTGCTTTGGACCGGTCAGGAAAGACGCGGATTCCGAAATCAATTTGCGGGGAGACCTGGACACGCCTTGACGGGGGGTTGCCCTCGTGGGAATACCAGGGGCTCTTTGAGTATACATTATGTATCCACTTTCTGGGAACTGTGTGCCAAAAAGTTCCTCTTTTCCTGCCCTTTCTTGGACTGTCCCGTTGTATTCTCATCTTTCTCTATGTCGTCCGCTTTTTTCTGCCTCCGTAGCCATTCATCTGTCTTCAGTCTAGCCAGCTTTTTGGCGCATCCTACCAATTAGTAAGTGAACTGTACACACATTTCATTCTAAGTGTATGTTTGCCCATATGCCCTTTATATTTTTGTTTCTTATTACACTATTATCCTTTGTTAAGTTTCAAAACGGAGTGTCTGAGGGCGGAAAATGAAGCAAAATTCGGAAAGAGAGGGGGTTTGTTACCGTCAAGGACATAGACAAACAGAGTACAGGACTAGACACAATGCATTTCGACCTCTTGGGTCTTCTTCAGGCGAAAACAAATAACATTTAGGACAATGACAAGAAGAACATGTAGCCACTTAGCTTCGCTTCTCCTGTTCGTCTCCAAATCATTGTGTCGTGTCCTGTACTCTGGTTGTCTGTGTCCTTGGCGGTAACTAACCCCATCTCTTTCCAAATTATGCTTTGTTAATAAACTTTCTTTTAATCTGTGGATGATAAAAAAGCGGAATGTCTGGCACTCACCAAGGCCTAACCCTATTGGTCTTTAAGATGTTGCTAGATTACATACTGTGGTATGAAGTGTTGTACATAGACGTGTTTGTTGCTTTTTTCAGGATTGGCATTCTCTTTCAAAGATGTGTTCGCAGTCTAGACCTTTATCTCTGTCTTAAAACTGCTCTGAAAGGCCCCTCTGGTCGGTTGGATTACAATAAAAACTGAAATCTAGATGTGATGCACCAGATGTATTATTAACACACCACATAAGTTGACTGGGCCAAAGTTAGGGCAAAGAGAAGCATGGCATACGTAAGTGTGAACTTCTGATCACTTCTGATCAAATGTTGTGCTCAGGACACAAGATATGAAACTTTCAAGCATTGGTAGACACAGAGCACATTTGTGCAACGCCAGATGGCTGTGTTCCTCAGGAGTCACGGTCCGAACTTGCAAAGGTGTGAAAAGGTCGGGTTTTTTGTTTGTTTCTTTAGTAGGTTAGTTAGAATAGTAAACATTGAGATGCATTGTTAGGTTGAAAACTTACTGTTCCTGTGAATGTTGTAAATAGAATCATGCTCCCTGTTCCAATACGAGCATTTCACTGTGGACAGTGTCACTGCATCCACGGCACAAGGTAGGAGTCGCAAGTCATGAACGGTCCGAATGTTCTGTTTGGATCCCGAACTGCATATTGACTGCAACCCCGAAGCGCCGAATATCCTGGTGTTGACGAATACCATGCTGCAGACTGATTCTCAGCATTCCGGACAAGGAAATGAGGCACTTGCTCCTGTCGGTCAGCAATTCAACACAGATGCTGGCAGATAAAAACATCTCGCAAGTGTTAAGTGCCAACGTGTGTATAGTACCGACGAGTAAGTCATGTTGCCATGGCTCCCTGTCAAAGAGCATGGTGCAGGGAACAAGGGAGGATGGGCGCCCAGAGGCCGAGAACAGAAGTCCTGGATGGACCACGTGGAGGACTGGGCTGATTGATTGTCCACCTGACCTGTTGACCACCACTGTGGACAGACGGCTGTGGACATCACCGACCTTCCATATCGTAACAAATGTGCGCGTATATTTTAAAAGATGGCCGAGGTTACCCGAACACTGACAGTTACTCAAGGGAAGATGAAGCTGATGCGCTCTGTGTACAGAAGACAATACTGAGAGCGGCCAGCTGATGCGCTCTGTGTACAGAAGACAATACTGAGAGCGGCCAGCTGACGCGCTCTGTGTACAGAAGACAATACTGAGAGCGGCCAGCTGATGCGCTCTGTGTACAGAAGACAATACTGAGAGCGGCCAGCTGATGCGCTCTGTGTACAGAAGACAATACTGAGAGCGGCCAGCTGATGCGCTCTGTGTACAGAAGACAATACTGAGAGCGGCCAGCTGACGCGCTCTGTGTACAGAAGACAATACTGAGAGCGGCCAGCTGACGCGCTCTGTGTACAGAAGACAATACTGAGAGCGGCCAGCTGATGCGCTCTGTGTACAGAAGACAATACTGAGAGCGGCCAGCTGATGCGCTCTGTGTACAGAAGACAATACTGAGAGCGGCCAGCTGATGCGCTCTGTGTACAGAAGACAATACTGAGAGCGGCCAGCTGACGCGCTCTGTGTACAGAAGACAATACTGAGAGCGGCCAGCTGATGCGCTCTGTGTACAGAAGACAATACTGAGAGCGGCCAGCTGATGCGCTCTGTGTACAGAAGACAATACTGAGAGCGGCCAGCTGATGCGCTCTGTGTACAGAAGACAATACTGAGAGCGGCCAGAGAGTAGCAACAGTTTCAACAGTTGAAACAGAAACGCACGGCTTCCGACGTGATTAATGACGCCTGTCATATCAGGTTTCACCGCTCCTCCTTACCGTACGGCTGGGACAGCTCCTCTGTCAGTATCTTTTACCCGTTCCTCCTCCGTGACATGCGCTGTGGTCCTCACGGGACTTTGCCGGATTAGTGGATAATGCACTGGTCACAAATGCAACAAAATCCTGTCGACTTAGGGACACTGGGACTGGGTGCAAAAGGGGAGTCATTAGGCAAGTGGTGCAAACGATATGGACCCAGAAATCTATAGATTTCGACACCCCATTCCCACCTCCTTCTTTCCTCCTCCACAAAAAAGTGAAGAAAGCAACAACAACAACAACAACAACAACAACAACAACAACAAATCAAAGTGAAAATTTTCTGACTTAAACAACCCAGTAAGGAGAAGTCAATCAAATTAATGAAAACAGTGTGTGTGTGTGTGTGTGTGTGTGTGTGTGTGTGTGTGTGTGTGAGACTCACACGCACGCACACACACACACACACACACACACACACACACACACACACACACACACACACACACACACACTCACTCACACCTGAAATATTTATTTTTTTAAAATGAAGCACAAAACCATTATATTATCATGCAATATCATTACATAGTTTCAAACTGATGGGAAATGGTGAAACAGGCTGTCTGAATTCAAGGCTGGAGATGAAAGGTCAAGGCCGGGTGTAAGCTGTCTGAACTGTGTGTGGTGTGAAGGCCTTGTTTCTCTGACTGAGGCAGGTCAGACAGTGCCGACTGTCCTTCGTGCTGCGCCGTCAACGGTCAAGCGGCGATCATGGAATTGTCAGGTCCACTCACAGACAGACACACCGACAGATGTGTGACGCCAGGTCAAGTCTGAAACTTTCCTCTTCTGTTTCCTCAACATCAGGTATTACTGGGGTGGGGAAAAAAATGAAAGGTGAAGAAGGGATGAAGGGTGCATTCATTTCTCTTGTTGCTGTTGTGTCATATTCCTCTCTCTCTCTCTCTCTCTCTCTCTCTCTCTCTCTCTCTCTCTCTTCTCTCTTCTCTCTCTGTAGGTCTGCTGTCTGTCGGTCTGTCTGTCTGTCTCTGTCTGTCTGTCTGTCTCCCTCCCTCTCTCCTCCCCGTCACTCTCCCCCACTCTTTCTGTCTGTCTCTCTCTGTGTCTGTCTGCCTCTATCTGTGTCATTTCCGGCTTGCAAAAGATAAACAGTTGGTGACAGGAGCTCCGGTATGTAAGTGTAATAATGTGATCTGCATGCATCTGAAGTAGTGAACATGTTTGATCAGCAATATGCCAGCAATACTGATCAGCTTTCGGACAGTTTGTGGGAGGTTTGTCTCAGTTTCTCGTTCATTGACATATTTTCGTATCATGGAAAAGGGTGAATTGTATACAGTCGGACATTGAAGACTTGGTAGAGGCAGGAGGGTGTAACAGTAGGTGTACTCCTTTCGTAACTTTTTTTCCCGTACGGACTTCAACAACAAAGATGTGATGTAGAACTGAATCCTGGACCTACTTCTGACGTCAGGGTGGACAGCCTGCGGCAAAGGAGATTTCAGAATGGTTTCAAAATCTTAGCCACACTCAGCCCCTCCCCCAGGCACACTTGTCCCACCGTGAAGGATGTCATGCCACGCATTCAAGATCTGAACAGTAAGTCTGATGGAGTGAAAAGTGACTTGGATTTAATGAAAGAGGACATGAAAGAGTTGAAAGGGAGGTGTGCGGGCCTTCGTGAGGGTGTGCTGTCATAAAGACTTGAATAGTCAGAACTAAAGCGTGAAAATGAGAACCTGTAAGAGCGAACTGACTGGCTGGCAGAGGAAGTCTTGCAGTCAGAGGTTGAGGCCGATGATTCAGATAGTCGGTCGAATAGAAACAACGTAATTCATGACGTCCTCAGAATGGAAGATGGGAGTATGAGGAGCTGGTTCAAGAACTCGTCCTCGATAGACTGGAGCTGTCCAGTGAATTGATTTTGATGGACTTTCTCTGATCAACAGGAAACCAGACTCCCCCGTCATGGGCTGTTGCACATTTTCAAGGACAGGGAAAGACTCTGGGTGCCAGGCTCCAGCCGCAAGGAACACGGGCGTCTATAGAGGAGGACTTCTGCCAGCGAGTGACAGCCGCAAGGAACACGGGCGTCTATAGAGGAGGACTTCTGCCAGCGAGTGACAGCCGCAAGGAACACGGGCGTCTATAGAGGAGGACTTCTGCCAGCGAGTGACCGGGCATATATAGAGGAGGACTTCTGCCAGCGAGTGACAGCCGCAAAGAACACGGGCATATATAGAGGAGGACTTCTCCCAGCGTGTGACAGCCGCAAAGAACACGGGCATATGTAGAGGAGGACTTCTCCCAGCGAGTGACAGCCGCAAGGAACACGGACGTACATAGAGGAGGACTTCTGCCAGCGTATGACAGCCGCAAGGAACACGGGCGTCTACAAGGAACACGGGCGTATATAGAGGAGGACTTCTGCCAGCGTGTGACAGCCGCAAGGAACACGGGCGTATATAGAGGAGGACTTCTGCCAGCGTGTGGCAGCCGCAAGGAACACGGGCGTATATAGAGGAGGACTTCTGCCAGCGTGTGACAGCCGCAAGGAACACGGACGTATATAGAGGAGGACTTCTGCCAGCGTGTGACAGCCGCAAGGAACACGGGCGTCTGTAGAGGAGGACTTCTCCTAGCAAGTGACAGCCGCAAGGAACACAGGCATATATAGAGGAGGACTTCTCCCAGCGAGTGAGAACAATTAGGAAAATAATAAAACTCGTTCCGCACTTGAAGGTGCCAAAAAAGCAAATAAAAGCTGTATGTTTTGTCATCATCTCATCTTGAAAGCAAGAAATATTGTTTGGATGAGGAAGACAAGCTTAACCACGTCACTTGGGAAAACGGCTGGCCTGTTCATGTATATGTAATATTAGTGAAAATATAAACGTGTGTGTGTGGATGGGGAGGGTAGGGGAGGAGAACACAGGAAGATATGAAAAAAACCCAACTCACATGTAGTTGGAGCGTTGGCTTGTGACACAGTTGTGTCTGTGGCATGCGCATGTAGACATGTTCACACACGCAATGTTAACATCAGTAAACACACGAATGTAACACAGCTAGATGAATTCAGCTTTTAGAGTAAATGCAATAAAACTGGTATTATTGGTAATGAAGATGATGTCTGTTTCAACTGTATTTCAAAAACACAAAGCAAAAGATCACTCCTTCATCAGACGACAGGCCTGTTCTTGCTATCACCTTCCATCCTCACAACCTCGCCATCAAAAACATCCTTATGAAGAACTACCACATTCTGCAGACAGAGAACTATAAAATGTGTGTTCTGGCTCACCCGGCTCCGCTGTTGCTCCGCCGGCTTACCCAGAACACACATTTTATAGTTCTCTTATAGTAAACACTTTACAAACATACATAATGTGTAGGATTATCTGTTTTTTAATACTAATTTAGAAAACTTTTGAGACTTAAGTTTTTGCTTAATCCTTCTTTTTTCTTGATCGTTTTCAATAACATCATTTTCTTTCATACATTCATCAAATGCGTCTCTATCTTTCATATGAAATAAAACCACCGTCTTTAATTGCTCTCTAAAGTCTTTTAAAACTGAGTTATATTTTTGACATAAAATCACACACTTATCCCAGCATGTCTTCCACTGAAAGCTAGTTTTGATAAAGTATTTCTTTTTTTGACTATATCCTTTTCTGCCGAACAATCATCTATAATAAATAATGTCTGCGTTCCTTCAAACTGTCTATAAAAGTGTTCTAAACACTCACTCAGTTTATTGCTGGGATCAATCAAATAGATTTCATCATCCGTCCATATAAACCTTCTGTCGTGATATGCTTTGTTCCATTTGAGTGTTGGACAGAAAATTACAATATGATCAAAATTATAACTATAAACTGTTTGTAATAGGTCGAGGACAAATATTGTTTTTCCACAACCAGTCTGTCCACAAATCAATGAACAATGAGGGGTTTTTGTCATAAAGTTTAACATCGGCATTGACACCAAAGTCGTCTGCTCCATAGTTTTAAAACAGAATTTAATCTAATCCAGTTATTGTTTTTATCATACTCTCTGTCAAAACTTGTTCAGTATAATAAAACCCTATAAGGCCCAAATGTGTAAGATTAATCCAGTTCAGTTCTGTAAGATCGTTTCTATTTAAACTAATATCAATTTTGTTGCTTGTTGTCATGACCTTAATATCCTCGCCATTGTAAAGAACAACGACAGTAACTTTAAGTTTGTCAACGTCTAAGTTTTGCCAGCTAATAAGAATTCCTTTCATAAGATTGTCACTGACGCCCAGAGCTCCATTTCTCGCCTCATCTTTTAAGACAGAAATTTTAAATATCATTGTGAACGTGTCTCCTAATTTTGTGCGTGGAATGAACTGTAATTTTGTAGAAGCTTTCTTTAAAACCGATTCTCTTCTGTGGAGGATGTACTGTTTGTCCCCAAACGGCTTTATTTCAATCTCTTTCCGACTGTTGTCCTCTGGCATAAGACTTACATGTAAAGGGCCAGAGTTCAATGCTTTTCTGAAACTTTTTTGACGGTCAAAAAATGTAAATGGGCTTAAGAATTCAAATTTTATGTCCCATTCTAAATATGGTTCTAAGTGCCATTTGTTGTCAGTTTTTCGAACTATTTTATATTCATACTGACCCGCATTATTTGCTTCTACATTGCGTAGTTGTTCTAGTTTAGGAAACCTTTTGCTGTCGCTAACCTCTTTGCGTTTATAATAACCATCTTTAGTGTACTCAAAACCATACAAAGTGCCTATCTCACCGTTCTGTTCAAAGTCCTCAACGTCTGCAAGGTCTTTTAATTCTAAAGTTACACACCTCTCAGGTGCTAATGTAACTCCTGATTCTTCTGGCCCACGAGACATTATTTTTTAGTACACCTTATTATTTTTTTCTAAAACAATGTGCAGGTTATCACATTTCACGACTTTCCCTGTTTTATCTGTGATCTTTATATTAAATGATCTGACCCTCCCACAAGCTAATCTTTTAAACTGTAAATTAGGGAATTGTATAATTTCATAATCGCAATATGCAGCTTTCCCTGATGGAAGAGCTCTTAAAACAGTTGAGGGCCTTCCATCATATAAGTTTTTATCAGTGCTCAGCTCGTCCAAATGAACATAGAGTAATGAATGTAATGCAAGATCGAGCGGATATTCTCCCTCATAAGTAGTTTTGTCTGATGTAACTCTAAAACCATGATTGTCAGTTGCAAAGCCTAACATTTTAGCTAGCTCTCCATCAAAAAGGTAATGGTCTACTTCTTCTTCAGGTTTGAATGATAACATTATTTTCAAATTTGCATTGTTAAGTTTGAGAGTAATGTCGAAGTTACTCATTGCTTCTTTCAGCGAGCAAAACCCGTAATAACCATCAGGTATGGTTAACTGGCTAACTAAGTTTCCTCTATTATCAAATTTTTTAATCTTATTATTCTCCTTGGATTCAGTTATATTAAACCATACGACTTTGTAAAAAATTTCATGGAGTGCGACCCTTTGGGTTCCGCAGTTATTATCAATAGCATATTCTAAAAACGAAGGACTGTCTTGAGTTGTTATTGTTACAAACATTTTTAAAACAAATTTAAAAATGAGTGCATTCAAATATACTAATGCAAAATATTCTGTTGGTCCGCACTACAGTCCTAAAGATATAACAACTGATACCCTCGACATTTCTGTGACTCAGTCTGACGCCTTTCAAGTAAAGGTTAGTACTCCATTGAACAGATATCTTAACCCTCCTATTAAAAAAGACTACATCGCGAAAGTGTGGTTCAGTCATCCGATGCAGTTTTATCAGAACCAGTTAAACTTTGCTGTGTTTTGCGCATCAACTGGGTGTGGAGTGTCGTATGCTGATCATTTAAATCATCCTAATCCTTTGGTGAGGTCAGTGTATAGATTTCATTTTTATTACACCTTCAGACGTATTTTATCTGAACTGCAAGCGCCATTACCAAATGACAAAACGTTTAATCCATTTAGCAACAGAATAGATTACAAGGCTTTTGAAAGGATCTGTAACGAATTTGATATTGACCCCAAGACAGACTTTAGACAAAAGTTGGATCTTAATCATGGTTTAGGCACCCTTTATTATTGGGGCGTGCACAGAAAGTATAACTATGATTGGAATCCTCCTTACACATCTTTCTCTTCAGGCACAACTGTTCACCTTGGGTCCATAGAGCAAGAGCATAAAACAGCATGGACAACATTTATTTTGGATACTTCTAATGGTCTAACAAAAGCGGGAATAGAACGAATAAACGACTCTATTCGTACTTATGTTTGGTGTTTGCTAGGTTCGCAAGCACAAACGAGATCAAACATAATTGATCCTTCTACTGGCTTTGACGCCCAAAAACAGTATTTAGCAAATTTAGAGGATTCTATTAATTCTGCAATTGATTTGCCTTCAAGTATTAAAAGGTACCAAAATGTTTTGCAATACGCAAGATCAAAAGTAGACTTTGCTGTCGGCACTGGTTTATACATGCTGCCTTCTGACCTCAGACTTCAGATAGGAACAATATAACTATAATAATGAAATCCTTGTGGCTGGTAAAGAAGAGAAGGTCGGAAAAAACGACATAAATTCTAAGCCAGCTATAGCAATAAAAAAAGAAGTCCCAATCCCCGTGGCCCCCTCAAAACCCCATCCAATCCCCGAGACCCCCTCAAAACCCCATCCAATCCCCGTGGCCTCAAAAAATAATGACCATGAATATGAAAAGACGGCACTTGTTATTGGATTAACTGCCCTAGGATTACTTGGTCTTTATCTTACTATAAAGTAACCCAACTATTAAGACAACTAATGTCCATAAGTGCTCAGCCATAAAGCCAACTACTTTACTTGTGGCAGACAAAAGCCAGCTAACGATCCCTCCTATTATACCAGGCAAAGAGTCTATTGCCTTACTGGCTAATTTTTTTAATAAACTTGCAAGATGATCAAGTTGTTTTTTTACCCATGATTTATCGGGTGGAGGAGATGGTGGCGGAGGCACTAACCCTTGCCCACCACCGCCTGTAATAGCCAACACCAGTGTACTTATTGCAAATCCTAAGGCTGTTATAACACTTGCTAATGTGACACCTTGCTCTCTAAACAGTGTTCTTATTCGTTCTGCTAGCGTCGTGTCTTCATACAAAATTCTTTGGATAGTTTCTCTTATTCTGCTCACTTGAGTTCGTAATTGTTCTCGGTTATTAGACAACACTTCTAGTCTTGCTGATCTCTCTTGTTCAAGATCTTTTAGTCTTTGTGTTATTCTTTCTTTAACACCAGGTCCTAAGTTGTGGTCATCAGCCTCAACTAGTTTTTCTTTTTCTCTTTTTATATGCTCATCTAGTTCACCCAGTTTTGCTAAATTGTTTGTTAATTCGCCTCTGATGCTTCTCAAAGCATGATCAAGGGCCGTTATTTCTCTCATAGGTAGCGGCGGATCGTGCATAGTTTTTAATGCTGTTTCTTCTGAAAAACTGGTTTCTGCTTGTATTATTTTGTCTGCTGTTGGGCTTAAATCTTTAAGTTCCATGTTTTGTATTTGGTTATCTGTTGGGAGTTCTTGTAGTGTGTTTTGAAGTTTAGCAACTGCCTCCCTATCTAATTTTGGTTTAGTAATGCCAAGGCGATTTTGTTCGCTTACACTGAGCCTTTGTCTAATTGTACTCTTTTTTAAAAACTTTGATGAGTCTGGTTTAGATGTAAGCTGAACAAGTTGTCCTTGCTCGTTTTTAAAAAACAAATGGTCATCTTTTGTTTCAAAATCATTAGGGTCTATAAATTCGGGAGGTTCTTGGCCTAAACTTTGGTAAAATGATTTGACCTTACTTTCTGTTAATTCATGCCGCAATGATTGTAATGGATGTGTTAAAGGAGTCATTTCACTCATGTCGTCTCCAGGATCATAAACATCATAATCTTCCATGTTTTAAAAATAATTTATTTTTGTTTTATAAAAAAAAATGTCACAAGCATATGGCTCAATTCTTAACCCGCATAGAAGACTGAAAGAGCCCTTTGGCGTGAAGGGAAATAAACAGAATATTATTGTTCCAAATAATCCATCTACTATTGATTCAGATCAAATTCTTACTGTTAAATTTCCAGACCTAGGAGCAGATGAAGTGATTGTGCCGGGATCTGCACGTCTTACTTTCAAAATAGAACTCGAATCAGCAACAGACGCAAACAGGACAGTAGTTCAGAATCTGGGACGGGCAATCGTTAAGAAAATTTCTATAAAACTTGAGGGGCAAGAAATATTTTCTTTACACAATGCAGACATATTTTTAATCTATTGTGATCTATGGCTAACCGCAAATGAAAGGGCCGATCTTGCGTTTCAAGGAATCGAAAATAACGAAGCACTAAAACACAGAATAAGTGCCGCAGATGCTGAAAATGGTAACAAGTATAAAGCTGTAAGTTATGCGTATGGAAATCGCTTTTCCATACCCTTAGATTTTGAGTTGTTAAAAGCGCATGCGCCATACTTTCAAGGAGCATTAAAAGACAGATTGTCATATGAACTAACTTTTAATGAATACAAACGTGTCATTAAATCTACAGACACTGATGCAAAGTACAGCATTTTCGACATCTCGTTAGAGTTTGACATTGTTAGCAACCCTTACTTAGCAAGGCTGATTGAGCAACAATATCAGTCAAAATTAGCAATATATTACGAAAGAGTGATTCATCATTCAAATATATCAAAAGCAGGGCAGACACTATATGGAATTTTAGTTTTAGCGCCACAGCACGATCACTTAAAGGTATTTTATTGCTGTGTGAAGATGATAAAGAACCATACCAAAGACAAAGTGAAAAGTTTATCAATCCTAAAATAACGAAAGTACAATGTTCAATTGAGGGTAGTCCTAACCAAGTCTACGGTAGTGGGCTTAAACCTTATCATCATTTTGATGAAATAAGAAAATTGTTTGGAGGCGGGAGGTCTAGAAGTCCAACAGTAGACCTTGTGTCTAAAGATCTACACCTTCACAGTGTTAGACTTGATGAATATTTAACAACGAAATACGGTTTATGGATTGACCTAAGGTCAACAGAGGATAATCAGTTGCATGGGAGTGGGAGAACAGTTAAAGACGTAATAAACATTCAAATTGATAAAGAAAAAGAGAGTGATAAACCACTTAATGTACATTTGTTTTTAATATATGATGCGCAGCTGAATATTCAAGATAACAGATTAAAAGATATCCAATACTAAATTATTTTTATTTTAAAAAAAAGCATGTCTGTTCAGGTTTATCCAAAAGTGCCCAAAGAAGAGATAGTAGGCAACTCTGTTGCTGTAGACATAAAAACTTTCAGATTAACAAACATAACACAAATGCAAACCCAACTAGAGCAGGACCTTTCAAAATACAGTAAAACCAAACGAAGGTATTCTGCTGTCTTTAATGCTGTTACATATGTTAATACTGGAGCATCGATCACTAGTGCTCTATCAGCAGGAACAAGTGTAGGTCTCTTAGCAACAGGCGTAGGTGCACCGGCAGCTTTACCTCTAGGCGGTTTGTCTTTAACTCTTGGCCTGTGTTCATTGGCTGTAAGTGCTGTCAGCAAAAAAATAAAAGCTAAACTCCAAAAGCACACAGCTATGGTTCAACTAATAACAGCTAAACTTAGTTCCTTCAAACTGATAATTGATAAAGCACTTGCCGACTCGAACATCACGGATGAAGAATTTAGTCGCCTACAGGCTGATTTTGAGGACTACAAAAGACAAAAGTTTGATCTTCAAAGAAAGGCAAGGGCAACTTTTTCTCAACAGCCAGACACCGACCAGATAAAAAAGGAATGTTTAAAAAAAGTAAACGAGACATTAAACTCTGTTCTAAACAGCTCACATTAACAACCCCAAAGAGTGTTTATACTTTAGTTTATGAGTCTAAGCACAAAAAGACCGTTGATATTGATTCTGATTAAGACGACTTTGGAGTCGATGTATTTTTTTAATTTAAATAAATATTTTGAGTTAGAAAAGAAGCTCAAAATGGAATACACTGATTTTGATTCTTGGTTTGATGCAGAAGAGAGTTTGTCAAAAGCTTTGAAGGATACTAATATAGAAGTTATTAATCCAACAAATGTGTTAGAAAGCGTTGAGTATGCTATTTCTCAAATCCCCAATTATTTAGCAATAAACCCTCCAGTTAAAGTAAGGTTAGTTGTTTTAGTTGATTACATAACAATAAGCGAAGAAAATCTAGAAGTCTGGGTCTCAACTAAACAGCAGGCTATTCTTTCTTATAATGATTTAACGCCTGATTGGGCAGAACAACTTCTTACTCAGTTTAACGATGCTTCTGAAGCAGCAAAAATGAGAGGCTCTGGTTGGTCAGAGGGTAAAGTATTAGAGATTAGATTAAAACAGGCTAAATACGAGCCAATTATAGGAAAGTCTTTTATTCCTCTACCATCAGAATTAGTTGCAAAGAGAGCGGTTCTGAACATAAAGAATTCAGATAACAAATGTTTTATGTGGTGCGTTCTTGCTAGGCTACACTTTGTTAAAAAAAATGCAGAGAGAGTTACTAACTATTTGCAGTGGGCCAATGATCTTAACTTTAACGGCCTTGAATTTCCTATGGCTGTAGACAAGATTGATCAGTTTGAAGAACAGAATCCCCCAATAACTGTTAACGTATACACATGGTCTGAAGAAACCAACCTTCTGCCCATTAGAGTGTCTAAGAACAGCCCATCAATAGGCGAACCAACCAAACATCATGTAGACTTACTCCTGATGTCCAGCCATTCAGGATTGCATTACACGCTGATACGCACAATGAGTAGACTGTTAGCATATACTACAAAAAATTATGGCAAACAAAATTTTTGTAGAAAATGTTTAACAAGAATTCCATCCGTTCAAGCTGCGAGTGAACATGTAAAACATTGTATCAGCCCAGTTGACTGTAATACAGAACTAATTACGCCGAGAGAAGGCAGTAAGGTTCGTTTTAAGAATTACAAACGACTCCAGAGGTCTCCATATGTTGTTTACGCAGACTTCGAGTCGCTTATTGTTCCTTATGAGGGGCCAGCTCCAAAACATTTACCAAAAACAGTTATAATGAATAACCACCAGATTTGTTCATTTGCCTTCATTGTTGTCAGGTCAGATGGTGAACATTCAAAGCCAGAATTATATAGAGGACCTCATGCTGCAAAACATTTCTTAAAACGCATGCAAGAAGTTCGTAATGTCTGTTCTAATAATCTAGTCCTATCCGATCTTAAGATGACCCCTGAAGATCAAGATCGCTATGACTCAGCCACTCACTGTTGGATTTGTGGTTTAGAGCTAACCCCTGAAAGTTTAAACCCAACAGTAAGAGATCATGATCACATTAGCGGAGAATTCAGAGGAGCAGCGCATAACAATTGCAATCTTCAACTAAAGTTTGATCCTAGGACTTGGAGACTTCCTATATTCTTTCATAACTTGCGAGGTTACGACTCTCATCTTATATTGCAAGCAGTAACTAGCGCCTTTAGGGTGTCATGCATTGCGCAGTCATCAGAAAAGTACATGTGTTTCACTTTAAATAATTTATCTTTTTATGACTCTATGCAACACCTGATGGGGAGTTTAGAGTCACTAGCAGGATCTTTAAAGTCCTGCCCAATAACAGAACACTATTTTGACCCAACACTTGTTAGAAAAGGCGTTTATCCTTATGAGTACATGAACAGTTGGGAAAGGTTTGATGAAGACTCACTTCCTCCTAAAGGTGCGTTCTTTAGTAGTCTTAGAGGAAAGGACATCAGTGATTCTGATTACCAGCACGCACAAGAAGCATGGCTGAAGTTGGAGTGTGAAACAATGGGAGACTATCATGATGCCTATTTAATGGCGGATACCTGTTTGTTGGCGGATATCTTTGAAAATTACAGAAAGACCTGCATGAAACATTATAGTCTAGATCCTGCGCATTATATTTCCGCGCCTGGGATGAGTTGGGATGCTTTCTTAAAATATACAGGTGTACAGATTGACCTGTTGTCTGACCTACCAATGCTTCAGATGATTGAAAACGGATTGCGTGGCGGAATTAGTATGGCGTCTCACCATTACTGTAAAGCAAACAACAAATACTTAGACAACTATGATCCAAGTAAACCTTCTAACTATCTTATGTATTTAGATGCAAACAATCTGTATGGTTGGGCTATGAGTCAATCACTACCGTTACGTAACTTTAAAATGTACACAGGACTCAAAGACACTCAAAAGTTTTTAAAATGGCTACCTACTCTAGAAGCTGATCGTAAAAGAGGTCTCATTCTAGAAGTTGATTTAGAATATCCTCATGAACTTCATGATTACCATAATGACTATCCATTAGCAGCAGAAACCCTAAAAGTGTTAATGACAGAACCACCTAAACTTGTGCCTAATCTTCGTGACAAAAAAAATTATGTCTGTCATTACAGACTTCTCCAATTTTATTTAAGACATGGTTTAAAGTTAACAGCAGTTCATCGTATAATTGAATTTGATCAAGAACAGTTCATGAAACCATACATCATGAAGAACACTGATCTCAGAACTAAATCCGCAGATGCTTCAGAAAAAGACTTTTTCAAGTTGATGAACAACAGCTGTTTTGGAAAGACTATGGAAAATCCACACAAGCGCAAAGATGTTAGATTGGTCACTAGAGAGAACGAAGCAATTAAGCTGGTGTCAAAACCCAACTACCAAGACTTCAGAAGATTTCATGATCAGCTTTTTGGAATAATGATGAAAAAAAAGAAAGTCAAATTGGACAAACCTGTTTTTATTGGGTTTACTGTTTTAGAATTATCAAAGCTTTTGATGTTAGAATTTCTTTACGACTACTTTAAACCCTTGTATCCAGAGTCCAGAGTTCTGTACACAGACACAGATTCCTTTGTAATCGACATCCCTACTAAAGATTTTTACAAAGATTTAGAAACGAAGTGGCTAAAGAGCATGCTGGATGGTACGACACATCTGATTACCTTAAAGATTCACCTTTGCATTCAACTGTTAACAAGAAGGTTTTAGGTAAGATGAAGGATGAATTATCTGGAGGTGTGATCAAGGAGTTTATTGGTTTAAGGTCAAAAATGTACAGTCTTTCAAGCCAAAAAAAAGTTGTCAAAAAAGCAAAGGGAATATCTCGTAGTGTTGTGCAATCAAGCATATCACATGACAACTACAAAGAAGCATTGTTCAATAAAAAGACTTTTCATCATGACAATTACAAGCTGCGATCTAATCTGCATGAGATTAACACAACAGTTGTAACAAAACGGTCTCTTGACCGCACTAACACAAAAAGAGTATTTGTTAATCCAGAGTATTCATATGCAATTGGTCATTGGAGGTCATTTGGTCAAGCGCAATTAGATACTCAGTAATTTCTTTATCCAGTATAGCTGGATTATTTGTGGTTGTTGTTTCAAGATTTTTGATTTTTTCAAAAATATTAGGATCAATGGGTAGTTTATTCTTTATCATTGTTTTGATAATAAATCTATACGCAAATAATTTTTTTTGAGCTTCCATTTTAAACTCAAATGTATTTGCCTAAATTAACTAAGCGACTGGAACTGTGTCTGGCGGGATTATCTGCAGTTCTTCCTTCACAAAAGATCTTCGGGGGCTGGTCGTTTTGTTGTGTCAGTTTCTCGTAAATAATACACGGGCGGATTCATTTTCACAATTTTTTTTATCTCATATGGATCAACACTCCAAACTGGATCTGTTGCCCTGATGCGAGTGTCCCCTTCCGCTTCTCCCGGTGAATAAAGGTATCTCACTTTTAAACCAAATGGTAATAGTTTGCTGGATGAAGACTCTTCAATAGCAACATTTATTCGTTTGGTTTTGATTGCTTGTACTGGTTTTAGCCCTTTAAATTCTTCATTATTCATTGCGCGCAAAACTGAGGGCAGTCTTTTTACCCATTCTGTGTTGCGAGAATTGTCAATCAGCTCTCTGTGATACTGGTAGGAGAAAAGTCTTTCAGATAACTGTTTGTTAAAGTTTTCAACCAAACCCTGTGATCTGTGAACTCCCGGAATGCCTCTTTTAATGGTAACTCTATGTTTTAACAATAATTGATTCACTTGACCTTTAAATTCTTTTCCATCATCAACTTGAATCATGCGAGGATAAGTTAGCGGGCCTCGTTGGTATATCAGCTGTATAGCAACAGCAACAGCAGAAGCACTCTTTTGTGTTAATGGTTCCGCATCTTTGTATCTTGAAGCTATATCAATGACTGTAAGTGCGTACTTAAATCTTTTTCGTCTAATCGTATCATGGGGTAAATATAGAAGGTCCATTTGATGGGTGTCGTTTGGAGTTATATTCACAAAGTGTGGTCTCTGTATTCGTTTAGGCGCTGGTAGATAAATTTGCCAAATCGCTTGTTTAGATAACCATTCTTTTGCTGTTTGTTCACTGACTCCCGCTGCTTGGCTTAACTTTTTAATTGCAGTGATTCCCTTCCAATATCCTTTTGGCGAATAATAGATCTTGTTCATTTTTATTCAGCCAATACTTTGTGCAACAAAATACACAGCGGTCATGCCAAAGACAATAAACAATATTTCTTGCATCTTTTGTTTTTCTGATGGTTGATAGTAATCGCTAAATTTTGGTGGGGGCAATGTTTCAACTTGTTTGCCTGTTACTAGAAAATATTCTTTTATTGCCTGGTCAACATCTTTAAATGTGTAAGCTGCATGTCCCTGTTGTTTAAGTCTGTCGTTAATAAAATCTAACTGCTCCATTCTTTGCTTTTCATAGGTGTCTTGTGCAGCGGCTAGTTGCTCCATAGCTCTGTTATGTCTTTTTCTCTCATCGTTATTTTGTAGTTTACTAAACGCGTAATTACTTCCGCTGAAAGCAAGCGCGTTGACCACTGCGCCGCCTATCATCATTACGAGTGAAGCCATTTTTATAAATGTATTTTTTTTACATATTTATATTTTCTGGAATTATTCCTTGCTTAACTAGAAAATCTTTCGTAGCAAACGAAGCTGTAATGACAGCAATCAACTTTGCTGAGTCTTCAAAATCTAGCTTGCCAAGATCTGCTGGTTTTATTCTTAACAAGCTTTTACCAAGCATTGTGTATCCTACACTTAGACCTCCAATAACAGCAGAATGGTATACGAGGTTGGTAACAGTTTTTTCGGTGCTCATTTTTAAAAAATAAAATAATTATAATTATTAATAAAACATGAACTGCGATGATTTACTTCCTGAACTTATGATTACAAATAATCAAGTTGATGACCAAGCTATTATGCGCAAAAAGGAAGGGCTGTATTCTTTAGCAGCATGTGGAAAAACAAAACAGTACCTTGGAAATGAATTCAGCATAGAACAGATTCAACAGATGTCGCCGCAAGACATTGTAAAGTATCACAACAGGTATGAAGCGCAACTGGGGTCAAGAATGGTCAAAAGTGTCGGACAAACTGTTCTTAGTTTGTACACTAAACTCGTTAGTAGATTTGCGCCCATTGATTCTGAACAAGATTTTATGTATGATTTAACGCAGGATCCAGTTTTAACAAAGTCATTAGAGTCTCAAGGATGTGATCTATATTACAGATTTGGAACATTGTTATCGCCAGTAATCATGGGATTAATTACTTTTAATCATATAGATTTTGTTTCCCTTCAAAATGACCGAGCCAGAAAATCAGCAGAATCAGAAAACATTGAATCAGGTGGAGAAAGTGACCAGTAAAAAGCCTCCTCATCCTGGGCGCGTTGCAGCAGGAAAAAAATTAGCAGAGTGGAACAAACAAAAAAAATTAATGTTGCAATCACAGAATATAACTCATAATGAAAACATAACACCGCCAACGCCAACAGTTGTTTCAATGCCAGCTGTAAATACACAAGTTGATTCAAGACCTACAACACCAAAGTCGTCATGGATTATTTGGATTAAAAGAGTTGGCATTTTTGGCGTCATTGCTGTTGGTGGGGGTGGTTATTACGTTTATAAAACATATAAAGAAAGACAGCAAAAACCAAAGCAGTCCAAAAAATCTCAGCCACTAAATACAGAAGCCGAACAAAAAAGCATGCCAGAACCGACAACAACAAAAGATCATTTTGATGCATTTGATATGCAGTAATATTTCAAGAACTTAATAAATAATTATAAGTGACTTGAATAAGAACTTAATAACGACTTCATGACGACTTGATGAAAACTTAAATAAGAACTTGATAAGAACTTGATGACGACTTGATAAGAACTTAATGACGACTTGATGACGACTTGTTAAGAACTTAAATAAGTACTTGAATAAGTACTTGAATAAGAACTTGTTAAGAACTTGATGATGACTTGTTAAGAACTTGATGTTGACTTGTTAAGAACTTAAATAAGAACTTAAATAAAAACTTGTTAAAAACTTAAATAAGAACTTGAATAAGAACGTGATGCCGACTTGAATAAGAACCTAGAACGACTTAATGACGATTTTTTCATAAAACACAATTAATTGTTACATTCTTTTCCGGGGAGACAACTCCTCTTCACTTCTGAAGGGTTTGCTGCCTTTATGTAGTATCTAGGTCAGACATGTCTGGCCACGGCTTACTCAACTGCATAATTGCCGAGTCGAAGCGTCGCACTGTTTCCGGGTTCGTGTCAAGTTACACATAACGGATGTAAGGGCGTCGTTTACTGCAGGCCGCCACGCGGCATTGTATAAATTTAGACGGCTAAATTCCCCACCGGCGTCGTTTAGTGCAGGCGTTAGCCGTCATTGTATAAATTTAGGCGGCTAAATTCCCCACCCCAAAATAATCTTTTCCCAATTTTATGTATTAAAAGCAGCATTTTTATATTCAATCTAATAAAGTATTTAAAATAAATTTTATTAAAAAGTAGTGACTAAAAAGTAAGGTAAAATGCACTTTGTTAATTAGCTTTTGGTGTTGTTTTAACAAAATAAAAACAACTTTACTCTAGGCAAGTAGACACCATGTAATTGTAAGCGTTTGTTTGTGTACAGTATTTATATAAATCTTGAAGATAACAACATTGGGGATATGCCTGCAGTAGTTTTAAATACTTGGTTGTCATGGTATTGCAAAAGTCTAAATTTGCCCTCTTCCCTGCCCTCTAGTGACTCTTCCCATTTCGTGTTTCGTTTGTCTGGGTCACTGGCGCGGCTATAAACGCCCGTAAACCACATGTGTTGTGTTGTCTGGGTCACTGGCGCGGCTATAAACGCCCGTAAACCCAAATCTGGAAGAGTCACTAAAAAGGGGGTGAGGGGATTGCCCAAATTAAACAAATAGAAAGCAGGCAAACAAGTATAAAAGTATACTACTGTTGGAGGCATATTCTCAAAACCCTTCACATCTGGCCGTGTTATATGTGACCCTCTGGGTCTGGCTTGGGGCCCTAGGGCGCCATAGGGTCTCAAGTGAGATCCAAAGGTGATCAGTAATGCGGCCAGATGTGAAGAGTTTTGCAGAAATTTATTTCACATTTGATGAATGTATGCGGGAAAATGATGTTATTGATCAAGAAAAACGAAGCAAAAATTAAAATCTGAAAAGTTTTCTAAATTAGTGTTAAAAACAGATAATCCTACACATTATGTATGTTTGTAAAGTGTTTACTATAAGAGAACTATAAAATGTGTGTTCTGGGTAAGCCGGCAGAGCAACAGCGGAGCCGGGTGAGCCAGAACACACATTTTATAGTTCTCTGCAGACTGATCCTTCCCTGAAACACATTTTCACCCAGCCTCCACTAGTTGCCTACAAACGTGACACCAACCTCAGAGATCTTGTGCATTCAAAATTGTCCACAAACACAGTCTCACCTGGCAATTCTCCATGCAAGCAACCCAAATGCAAAACCTGTCCTCACCTAAACTCTTCTACAACCATCTGTGGCCCCTCAGGCAAAATTTCCATATGCAACCCTTTCACTTGTCAGTCCCGCAATGTAGTTTACATTCTTTCTTGCTCCTTCTGTGGCCTCTTGTATGTTGGAGAAACCTACAGAACCCTTAACGACCGTTTCACAGAACACCTACGAGCAGTCCGTCTCGGTTACAATACACCAATTGCAAACCATTTCTGCTCTTCTGGCCACAACCTCTCCCACATGCAGATTGCTGCAGTCTGGCAAAATTCATCTTCCTCTATAAGACGTAAAGAACAAGAGTCCCTCCTTATTCACAAACTTGGCACTATCCACCCAAATGGAATCAATATCAAACACTGACTTTCCTCCATAACAGCCCTTTGTTCTTACTTATCTTGATTTTGTCTCTTAACATTATTATTACTAATTTTTTTTTTTTTTTTTTTTTTACTTTATCCCCCCCCCCCCCCCAGTCCTTCTGCTCTTGACCCATTTCTCTCTTCTTCCCCACCCTGCCCTCTCCTTCTATACCCCCCCCCCTCATCCCTTCCAACTCTCTCCTTCCTTCCCCCTCAATCCTTGCTGAACACTTTTCATCTTCTAGCAGTATTCACTTTTCAGCTTTTTGGCAGTGCTCACTTCCTCACTTCCCCATTTCTCCCTGCCCACTGTCACCCATTCCCACCTGTCCCCCTGAGCCAAGAAGGTTTTGAACCGAAGCGCCCTCATCCACCTCAAGGACCTGCTACCATAACCCAGGCAAGTTGTTCCGGTATTTCAAAAACTTACTTGCAGGCGACTTGCCTGATAATTTCACGGATGACAGCTCTTGGCTTATTAAAATAATTGTCCGTTTGTTCAGAAATTACGGGAACCAAACAGAATTCTATTCACAAGAAAGGTGTATGAGAGAATGTGCAGGATCAGCAAGAATTCTAGAAAGCCCTGCGTGAAATGCCAAAGAAGCTATCAGACACATGCAGCGACATATCTATTGATGATTGATATTTCCAGTCTAGTAAACTCCCGGCAAAAGATAATACAGAAGAAAACTATTTGGAGTTTCATGAGATCATAGCCTGTTGTGCTTGCAAGCCCCTTCCCCCTCTCCGAATCTCACATTCCCCCTCCCATACTCCTACTCCAATCTCTATGGCGAGAACTTCGTCTTCGAAGCCAGATTCGCTCATGTTTCTGGCCAGACTAATATATATATATTATATATATATATATATACGTGCGTGCGTGCGTGCGCGCGCGCGCGCGCGTGTGTGTGTGCGTGTGTGTGTGTGTGTAACTTTTAGTGTTTGTGGATTTTTATCCCTAGTGACTAGGTCCCAGAGGCTGTCTTATACATTTCCGCTTTTTGAATTTCAGACAAATTTTAACATACAATCTTATTCAAAATTCTTAGTTTTCTCCTTCATTGAGTGCTCTTGCTTATAATCTGGACACACTAATCATGGAGGCAGGGGAATCTACTCGATTTTCGAGAGTTTCCTTTTTGTTTATATGGGTTCACACTCACCAGGTAGCCGGGATACGGCAACAAGCCTGAAGACTTTTCACAGAGCGAAACAGCTGTCGCTTGTTGGTCCTGCTGCCTTCCCTTTTGGAGAACCAACACAACCAATGAAAGCACTCACTGAAGGGAGATTCTTTTCGTACCCCATTCCCCTTTAAACGCAAGTCGGTCTTTTAAAGTTTTGTGTTTTTATCGCGACAGACTTTGATGATTTGCTTAACTTCCCATCAGGAAACTCTCCCCCTCCTCCCGTCTCTCTCCCTCTGTGTGTGTGTGTGTCCATTGAACAATTAAGTAATCCGTAAACACTGCTTGCTGTGTAAGGGAGATTTTTCAACCAAAATCACGTCGAAACTTCTGCATACGTCGATTGGCGACCCAACTTATTTCAATTTTGAACTTTTCCACTGTAAAAACTCTCCTATGTACTAATCATTGTGTATTAATCCGTGAAAACATATTTGAACTGCTTTTTGTCCACATCACATAACTTGTCAATTGTCAACCAAACAATTTAATTGACCACCAGGCCAACATGATTATATCATTCATCACTCGGAGGGTTGTTCGGGCCAAAGACAACTCGTGGCCCGCGAAAAGCCAGCGAGCGTGTTATGTATTTCCGGGGCGCGTACACACACACACACACACACACACACACACACACACACACACACACACACACACACAGGGTCTTCGACTGCCCTTGTTGTGATGAAATCTTTGTTCACGAGACAGAAATATGAAGAGGGGATGGGGAGAGGGTTGAAGGTCGCAAGGAAAGGTAGGGATGTTGCAGGGGTTGGTGGTCAGGATGTTGCAGGGGTTGGTGGTCAGGATGTTGCAGGGGTTGGTGGTCAAGATGTTGCAGGGGTTGGTGGTCAGGATGCTGCAGGGGTTGGTGGTCAGGATGTTGCAGGGGTTGGTGTTCGGGATGTTGCAGGGGTTGGTGGTCAGGATGTTGCAGGGGTTGGTGGT
This sequence comes from Conus canariensis, assembly GCA_033310375.1. Classification (NCBI taxonomy): domain Eukaryota; kingdom Metazoa; phylum Mollusca; class Gastropoda; order Neogastropoda; family Conidae; genus Conus; species Conus canariensis. Next base: position 28,165,476 of record CM065733.1, on the reverse strand, counting down.
CAGGATGTTGTAGGGGCTGGTGGTCAGGATGTTGCAGGGGTTGGTGGTCAGGATGTTGTAGGGGTTGGTGGTCAGGATGTTGCAGGGGTTGGTGGTCAGGATGTTGCAGGGGTTGGTGTTCGGGATGTTGCAGGGGTTGGTGGTCAGGATGTTGCAGGGGTTGGTGGTCAGGATGTTGCAGGGGTTGGTGGTCGGGATGTTGCAGGGGTTGGTGGTCAGGATGTTGCAGGGGTTGGTGGTCGGGATGTTGCAGGGGTTGGTGGTCGGGATGCTGCAGGGGTTGGTGGTCGGGATGTTGCAGGGGTTGGTGGTCGGGATGTTGCAGGGTTGTGGTCAGATGTTGCAGGGGTTGGTGGTCAGGATGTTGCAGGGGTTGGTGGTCAGGATGTTGCAGGGGTTGGTGGTCAGGATGCAAGTGGAGGGAGAGGAGAATGGAAAGAGTATTGGTTTAGTTCAAAACTGGGCTTAGCTTGTAGTTGCTAACAGGAAGGGGGAGGTAGGGGAGCCAGAGCACGTCGTGAAAAGGGTTCATAGAACGTTGGGTAGTCATCGCCTCACCTCTCTCCCTCAAGCCATCAAATAGGCTACTATTCCATACAGTCGGACGTGCGCGCGCGCACACACGCACACACACACACACACACACACACACACACACACACACACACACACACACACACACACACACACACGCCCGCACGCGTTACACACAAAAAAACCCAGTGTAACATACAAACGTATGCACACTCGCACGCACGCACAGATGCGCCTCTCTGTCTGTCTGTCTGTCTGTCTGTCTGTCTGTCTGTCTGTCTGTGCGGGCGGGCGGGCACTTGTGCACACGTGTCGTGTGTTCTCTTTTGGAATATGTTCGCAGTGTTGAATCAGACGTAAGTGAGGGGAAGGAAGAGAAAGGGGGACACACACACACACACACACACACACACACACACACACACACACACACACACACACACACACACTTACACACACGCTGTTTGTCTGTGTCCGTCTGTGTGTCTGCCTGTGTGTCTGTCCTCTCTCTCTCTCTCTCTCTCTCTCTCTCTCTCTCTCTCTCTCTCTCTCTCTCTCTCTCTCTCACGGGCTCTCGATTCCTTCCTATTGTAAAGGATAAGCTTACCTTTTCTCAGACATTATAAAGAGGATTTTTACCCTCAACTCTGCCTTTTAAAGGGCACCAGGATTTAAGAAAGGTTTTTTCTTTACCTTTTTCTCAAACTTCAGACAGACGTTTCAAACTAAGTGGGCTGGAGATAGATTTTCTGGGGTACACGTCCACTTATTTCCCCTTTTCTCAAGCGCGCGCGCGCTCTTACACACACACACACACACACACACACACACACACACACACGCAGCGCACACTTACTTACACACACACACACACACACACACACACACACACACACACACACACACACACACAGAGAGAGAGAGAACTGAACAAGTTGTTACAAAAAAGGACTTTTTTCATAACAGAGCATTTTGATTGACTCAGACTTTTGATATTAATATAACGACAGTTCAACAGAAAAAGACAGCCAGTTTAACAGTTTAGTGACTTATTGAATCAACTCTGTGGTGGTAGTCAGTTTTTTCATGATGAGTAAGAGCCAGTGTTTGGAAGTTTCATGACCCTGTCTGTGCAGGCCAAAGCCTAATGGTAGCTCATCTTGCTCCTTGACACGACCGTCAATGTTCAGGTTTAGCTTATTGGCCACACTAAACACAGGCAGTCGCGCTGTTTTATGTTGTCTGGTAGTGAGTACCGCGACAAGCAAAGTCGTGGAGCAGCAGAGAAAAATCCAGACTTCTAACGCCTCCTTATATCAACAAAAAGTTGTTCACGATTACCACATGGGTGGAAACACGCACAAATAACTTTTGATAAAGCGTGAAGTAAGTCGCACAGCGAAAACATTTTCATGTCACAAAGCGTGAGATACACACAGCTGTACGTCTGTCAGGAGCGCTGACTCTCTCTCTCTCTCTCTCTCTCTCTCTCTCTCTCTCAGAGTTGTGGGCGAGGGGTGGCGGGAGGGAGATGGGAGGGGTGATGTGAGCGACTGATTTTGCAGTTATGTTCAAACATGACCCCTTGTCTTCAGGGCGTAATGCTGAATGGACAATAAAATATTTGTCATTCTCTCCCGCTCGCTTGAACTTTCACAGTCTAAGTGTACCCCAGCCTTTCTGTCTCTGTCTGTCAAGTCAGGTCAAAATCATTTTAAATGGGGGTTAAAGAATAAGCTTTACAGCTTTTCTTCATCCGGCCCTCACAAAAATAATCGTAATCATAAACAACAAACAAACAAACAAAATCATGTATCAACGCATTATGAAGAAAATGCACAAAAAAATTGAAGTAACTAACACATTCAAAGGTTCATAATTCTGTCAAACCGACTGTACAAAATTTTGATAATTATTGTAATGAACATTACAGAGCACATATACGAGAGAGAGAAGAGAGAAGAGAGAGAGAAGAGAGAGAGAGAGAGAGAGAGAGAGAGAGAGAGAGATTCGGCAATAGAATAAGCATTAACCGTTCGATGATTTTTTCCATGAAATTCCTTTTAAGAGCTCTTTTAAATGTTACTTTCGAAGGACATGATTTTAAAGAAGATGCCAAATTGTTCTATATTGTTCCTCCAGAATATGTAAAACTTGATTTGTAGAGATTGTTGCGGGGTCTAGGAAAGGAAAGCTTGTGTGAGTGTCTATTTTCATTGATTTACAAAGTTTTGGATGATTTTGTGTGGAGTTATTCCATTCACTACATTGTACATACATAAACATTTGTTGAAGAAGAGTCTATCTTTAAACGGTAGGATATTCAATGTTTTGTAATCACTCCCTCTCAAAGTAAAAGATTTCAGCTGTATTGTCTTTATAGCTCTTTTATATAGATGGCTTATTTATTTCAAGTTAGTTTCACTAGAATTATCCATTAATGTGGACGCATAAGAGATAGAATGTGTGCGTGAAAGAAAACTTTCCTGGTTTGAAGATTAAGAAAACGTTTTATTTTTGTAAGTTGATAAATTCTTTTGGATATACGTTTCCCAAGATCAGTAATGTGATCATACCATGATAAGTCATTGTCAATAATGACCCTACTATTCTATGAGATGTTACCTCCTTGATCGTTTGGTCTTTGGCGTATAATGATGCAAACGGAGAACTCATTTTCTGTCGTTTTTGACGTTTGATCACAAACATGCATTTAGTTTTTATCCGCTTTGAGGGCCATGTGGTTCATTTCTGTCCATGTAATTAGTCTGTTGATATTGCTCTGAAGGTTATTTCCTAAAGTGGTAGGATTAGCACTATTTGATTGTAGCGAAGTATCGTCAGCAAACATTTCTCAACCGCATGTTATGTGTAAAGGCAAGTCATTTATGTAGATATAAAATAAGAGGGGTCCTAAACCAGGTCCTTGAGGAAGACCAAATTTCAAAGGAAGTAACTCAGACCTGTTGGAACTAATTTCAACAGTTGTTGGCGATCAGTAAGAAAAGATCTGATAAACTCTATAGCCAAACTTGATCGTTTGTAATGTGTAAGCTTTTTTTTTTTTTTTTTTTTTTTTTATAAGATGCGAATGGTTGATAACGTCAAAAGCTTTAGCAAAATCAACAAAAAAAATTCAAGTAAATTCATTGTTGTTTATACTAGAAAGACATCTATCTACAAGCTGTATAGAGATGAATGTCAAGAATGATTTTGTCGAAAGCCTGATTGATTGTCATGAATTAGATCATCATATTTCAGATGAGAATATGAATGTATTTGAACGTGTCTTTCAAGTGATTTTGACAAAAGGGAAAAAATGGGATGGGTCTATAGTTAGAGGGATTGGCAGGATCTCCATTCTTGAGTAAAGGTATCACTTTGGCCTGTTAAAATTTTATGGGGAAATATTCTTTTTCAATGCACAGATTATAAGCATAGGTGAGTGTATCAGCGATAACTGTTGAAGAGATTCTCAGTATCCTTCCATCGATTCCGTCCAAGTTTCTGGTTCCTGATTGTTTTAATTTCAGCGACCAATTAAAAATGTCAGTTACTGGGATATACAGTATACTGAAAACTGAAGTGACATTTTTTTAACGAAATATTGTTGTAACTCATGTAAATCATTATCATTAGTTTTATCATTTATTATGATGTCATTAGCAACATTTGCAAAATGAAAGTTCAGATCTTCTGGTGATATTTCTTTTTATTGGATTTTGAGAAGAAGAGTTCAATTTATCATTGGTTAAAAGATTAATAGCTTTCCAAATCACTTTTGAATTCTGTGAAGAGGATAATAAATCTTGAAAATATTTTTTCTTCGCTTTTCGTTTCATAGAATTTACTTTATTTCTTTGTTTTCTGAATTATTCTTTGTCTTTTGACCTGAGATAATGGTCTCTTTTATATCTTT
>CM065733.1:28146023-28156023 GCA_033310375.1 Conus canariensis | reverse complement strand
TACACTAATGCGGACTGAGAAACGTAAACTCGCTCATCCATAACACGTAGACCAAGAATGAGAGAGATATCCGGGTTTTTTTTCTCTTCTCATTTAAATACAGCTATAACCATCTACGCAAAAAATGTCAAAAGATATATTTTTTACATGAAAAAGAATTGCCCTATGAAATTTATGGCATTGTAAATCGTTTGCTTGATTTCAATTTTGTGCCGGAGCAAGTAACAACATTGAAATCAAGCGATAATCCGATAATTTTAAGTTCGGATAATTTCCAGTCAGTCGGATGTCCCAGGGCACTTGATATTAAGCGGTTTTCACTGTACGCGGCAGCTGACGACATTAATTGCTTCGACGTGGACCAGATCGATTGAATTTTCTCCCCCAACCCCTCCCCTGTCCGGACGGTGCCACCACATCCATCCAGCGACAGTGCCCTTCAACTTGCAGGTACCGGAGAGCTGACAATAACTCATCAGGTGCACGGCTGTTCAGAGGAAATCAAGAATGAGGTCAGGAGACATAATTTGAGACTTTACTCATGATGAACATTGAGGATGAGGTTGATGCACATGGTGCTGTGTTGTTCATCTCTGTGTGTGTGTGTGTGTGTGTGTGTGTGGTGTGTGTGTGTGTGTGTGTGTGTGTCTGCCAGCCTGCCAGCCTGCCAGCCAGCCTGTCTGTCTATCGATCTGTCTGTCTGTCTGTCTTTCTGTCTGTCTGTCTGTCCCGTCTGTCTGTCTGCTCTCTCTCTCTCTCTCTCTCTCTCTCTCTCTCTTACTCATGCGCTCACACACACACACACACTGACTGACTGAAACCAATTTATTGTCAGATTAACTCATAGTTGTACTCTCTCTCTCTCTCTCTCTCTCTCTCTCTCTCCCCTCTCCCTCACACACACACACACACACACACACACACACACACACACACACACACACACACACACACACACCAACCACATGTACACACGCACGCACGCAGACTTTCTCTCTCTCTCTCTCTCTCTCTCTGTCTCTCTCTCTGTCTCTGTCTCTGTCTCTCTCTCTCTCTCTCTGCCTTTCTCTCTCTCTCTTTGTTCCTCTTTGTCTCTCTCTGTCTGTCTCTCTTTCTGTCTCTGTCTGTCTGCTGTCTGTCTTTCTGTCTGTCTGTCGTCTTCTGTCTCTCTCTCTCTCTCTCTCTCTCTCTCTCTCACTCAGATACCCCTCAGAAACCCTCTTTCCCAAACGCACATCAACACCACTGACTCACCCCTAGTCTCCCCTTCCAGAATCTGCACTCACCCCCACCCCCATCCCGCACCCACACCCCACACTATTCCCATCCCACCAGTACTACCCCCAGAAGTGTGTCAAACACATTAAGTGCCAATCAGTGAGAGTGATGGAAGTCAGGGCCTGACCCACACACCAATCAGTGAGAGTGATGGAAGTCAGGGTCTGACCCACACACCAGTCAGTAAGAGTGATGGCAGTCAGGCCCTGACCCACACACCAGTCAGTGAGAATGATGGAAGTCAGGGTCTGACCCACACACCAATCAGTGAGAGTGATGGAAGTCAGGGCCTGACCCACACACCAGTCAGTGAGAGTGATGGCAGTCAGGCCCTGACCCACACACCAGTCAGTGAGAATGATGGAAGTCAGGGCCTGACCCACACACTAGTCAGTGAGAGTGATGGAAGTCAGGGCCTGACCCACACACCAGTCAGTGAGAATGATGGAAGTCAGGGCCTGACCCACACACCAGTCAGTGAGAATGATGGCAGTCAGGGCCTGACCCACACACCAGTCAGTGAAAGTGATGGAAGTCAGGTCTGACCCACACACCAATCAGTGAGAGTGATGGCAGTCAGGGCCTGACCCACACACCAATCAGTGAGAGCGATGGAAGTCAGGGTCTGCCCTGACCCACACACCAATCAGTGAGAGTGATGGAAGTGACCCACACACCAGTCAGTGAGAGTGATGGAAGTCAGGGTCTGACCTGACCCACACACCAATCAGTGAGAGTGATGGCAGTCAGGGCCTGACCCACACACCAGTCAATGAGAGTGATGGCAGTCAGGCCCTGACCCACACACCAGTCAGTGAGAGTGATGGAAGTCAGGGCCTGACCCACACACCAGTCAGTGAGAGTGATGGCAGTCAGGGCCTGACCCACACACCAGTCAGTGAGAGTGATGGAAGTCAGGGCCTGACCCACACACCAGTCAGTGAGAGTGATGGCAGTTAGGGCCTGACCCACACACCAGTCAGTGAGAGTGATGGAAGTGTCCCACACACCAGTTAGTAAGAGTGATGGAAGTGACCCACACACCAATCAGTGAGAGTGATGGAAGTCAGGGCCTGACCCACACACCAATCAGTGAGAGCGATGGAAGTCAGGGTCTGCCCTGACCCACACACCAATCAGTGAGAGTGATGGAAGTGACCCACACACCAGTCAGTGAGAGTGATGGAAGTCAGGGTCTGCCCTGACCCACACACCAATCAGTGAGAGTGATGGCAGTCAGGCCCTGACCCACACACCAGTCAGTGAGAGTGATGGAAGTCAGGGCCTGACCACACACCAGTCAGTGAGAGTGATGGAAGTCAGGGCCTGACCCACACACCAGTCAGTGAGAGTGATAGCAGTCAGGGCCTGACCCACACACCAGTCAGTGAGAGTGATGGAAGTCAGGGCCTGACCCACACACCAGTCAGTGAGAATGATGGCAGTCAGGGCCTGACCCACACACCAGTCAGTGAGAATGATGGAAGTCAGGGCCTGACCCACACACCAGTCAGTGAGAATGATGGAAGTCAGGGCCTGACCCACACACCAGTCAGTGAGAATGATGGCAGTCAGGGCCTGACCCATACACCAGTCAGTGAGAGTGATGGAAGTCAGGGCCTGACCCACACACCAGTCAGTGAGAGTGATGGCAGTCAGGCCCTGACCCACACACCAGTCAGTGAGAGTGATGGAAGTCAGGGCCTGACCCACACACCAATTAGGGCCCATCGACCCCTGCAGTCAGCTTTGACCGACTCCTAGCTGACGTGGCGCTCCCCTCACGCCACGGTGGGCGGGGGTCACAGAGACGACAAAAGCGTGGAGACCAGAGCCCTGCACGAACAGTTGACGTTAAGGGGATGGCCAAGATCATATGGCGACATACACGTGCGCACCACACACACTCACATACACACCCAAACACACGCACACACACGCACGCATGCTTGCACACATGCGCGTGCACACACGCACGCTTGCACACACGCACGCACGAACGCACGCACGCACGCACGCACGCACGCACACACGCACGCACGCACGCACGCACGCACGCACCACACACACACACACACACACACACACACACACACACACACACATATGGAGACCTTTTTTTTTTTTTTTTTAGATTTTTTTTTTAATTTTCCAAAAGCAAAAGACAATAAACAAGACGCATGTACAGGAAAACAAAAACATAGTTTCAGAAACAGTTACATATAGTTATTAGACACTTAGCAGGTGATGGGCAGATGATGGACATCTCTATTATGAAACAGAGGCAATAATAGAAACTATTACCAAATGGCATAACATAATTTTTTTTTTTTATAGGTGAGCCTATGGATGGACAATTTCATTTCGCAATGGAGAGATTATCCCACCACACCGTCCGTTCTGGCAACATGATGTCTACGCACATAAGGCTTGAATTACATAAATAAAGGCATATATTTTTTCCATGTTAGCTCGAATTCATGGGTTTTCCCTACAGTTGCTGATAGATATTTTTCTGTTCTTACCCTTATATTTAAACTATTGATGAAACTAGGCATTGTAGGGTTCAGATTGTGTAACTTGCTTTTATAGATGAAAAATTTGGCAAATAGTAGTATGAAATCTAAAGGCTTGTCTGTTATTACATTTTCTGCACAACCAAACAAGATTAGTTGCTCGTTTAATATTAGTCTTAGAGAATGGGGACATCTATTCCATAAAGCAGATCATGCAGACCATTTTTTTTACAGTGAGTTTGAACGATTTTTGTGGACTGATAACGTTAATGTCTTTATATCCTTCCATTAGCCATCTACAATGTATACAACCACACACACACACACACACACACACACACACACACACACACACACACACACACACACACACACACGGACAGAGACAGGGAGACAGAGTGAGAACAAAACAAAAAGAACACCAAGTTGGCTTTTCGTTATCCCAAACTTTCGGCGAGCACACCTCGCCTTCCGCAGGGGACTTTACTGGTCTTAAGCTGACACAGGTATTACAAAGTATTGTGACATCACTCAACGAAAAAAAAACAACAACAAATAAATGGATTACTCAATACAAAACAGAAAAAGACCATTTGCCAGATTTAGTTCCGTAAAACAACAGAAAAAGACAATTTGCCGAATTTAGTTCAGTAAAACAATATGAGTTTCGTGAATCAAGCAAATGGCGCAGCGTTAAAGCAGCATAAGAAAGACTCTTGTTTTATCAATAACAGATCTTTAAAAAGAGACAGAAAAAAAACTGAAAGGAATTCATGTAAATCTCAGTGTGTGCAATTTGGTCAGAAGTAGGCGCTTTCCTTTGAACAATCCTAAATGAATGCATGAAGCACAGTAAAGCATGATGCGTGTTACGTTAAAATATCATTTGACACATACGTCAATGTATTGATGATATACATTTGGAATACGTAGCTGACCTGTCGATCAGGAACAAGGGAACTGATTCCAAAGTCTGATTGATGTAGATCTTTAGCTTGAAATGTTCACCCCAGAGGTGTTTGATGCGTAACATCCAGAGAGCAGAGTTGATCAGGACAATTGAGACTGCTGCTTTTGATGAGATGGTGAACAGAGAGCAGAGCTGATCAGGACAATTGAGACTGCTGCTTTTGATGAGGTGGTGAACAGAGAGCAGAGCTGATCAGGACAATTGAGACTGCTGCTTTTGATGAGATGGTGAACAGAGAAGGGAGTTGAGGAGGGTGGGCAGAGCTAGGGACGGGGGACTGGGAAAGTGGCGTGAGAAAAGTGGGGAAAGTTGAGGGAGGAGAGAGGAAAGGGGGTGGTTGGGAAGGGCGTGGGGAGGGGGGGGGGGAGAAGCGTAGGTGATCGAAGGGCATCGGAATAATCACCGGTCCTCTGTTACTGTTACAACTAGTGCTGACTGCCATGTGTACATCAAGTGGTTTTCTTTCGTTCTCATACCAGGAACGGCTACAATAACGAGATTGGTTCATGTGAAGATGTGAACATAGGAATGGAACATCTGAATCTTACTTTCTTTTTTAAAGCGGCATCTTTTTCTGCTCTCGGGATCACCCTAAAATGTGACATGTTGCATCTGCAGCTGGGTGTTAATCTTCATTGTAGTTAGAATTGATTCTTCACGCCCATTTCGTTCCCCATCGGCCCCGCCCACCATTTGCTCTTCATTCTGTCGTGGCATGTCTTCGTCACATATGAGTCAAACAGGCAAATCGCCTCTCTTATGTGTGTGTGTGTGTGTGTGTGTGTGTGTGTGTGTGTGTGTGTGTGTGTGTGTGTGTGTGTGAGAGAGAGAGAGAAAGAGAGAGAGAGAGTGTGTGTGTGTGTGTGTGTGTGTATGTGTGTGTGTGTGCTTGGAGAGAGAGAGAGAGAGAGAGAGGGGGGGGGGGAGGGGAGGGAGGGGTGGGAAAGAAGTGGGAGAGATTTGCCATCCGCATTTTGATAAACCGGCAAAAGAAGTGGGCAGCTGCGTAGGATACGCCGACTAGTCTAACAGCGTTAACATTCCTGATGCAGAATTAAATTAAAAGGAGAGTAAATGAAAACAAACGAACAAAGAAGGGAGAAAATAAGAAGAAGAGAGCATGACAGCGAAAGAGAGAGGAGAGAGAGAGAGAGAGAGAGAGAGAGAGAGAGAGAGAGAGAGAGAAAGTTGGGAACGAAGCAGATTGTTCGGAAGGCAAGGAATATGTGAGACGAAATGAATTTGGGCAATAAATAATGAAAAAAAGAAAGAAATCTTTCCATCCATGTGAAACAAGTAATGAACATAACTCTGAGCATTAGTCTTTTCTGTGTGACTCGTGGGAGTTCCCTTGCTCGTTCTGTGTGCCTTGTCTTCAAATGCCATAATTATCATGTGCATGTAATCGTTTCACTACGTAGACAGCTTACCTCCCTTGTTGATGGCTTATTCAAAAGCCCTCGGCCCTTTCTGATGGGGTGTGAAAGAGAAGGACAAAGCAGAAGGATGGCGGAGGGGCGGGGAAGGGGGTGGGGAGAGGTTAAGGGGGAAGGGAGAGGCAGGGGAATCGGTTTTTTACCGATCAACCAGGCTTCGTGGTCGCTGGAGTGAAGTCAGCCCGGTGCAGGGCTTGAAGCGTGACGCCTGCTATCTCTTGTGACAGCAGTATTGATTACTGGTGTTCGTGACGTCCGCTGTCTCTTGTGATTGAAATATTGATTACTGATGGTCGTGACGCCTGCTATCTCTTTTGATAGCAATGTTGATCACTGCTGGTCGTGACGCCTGCTATCTCTAGTTATAGCAATGTTGATCACTGGTGTTCGAGACGCCTGCTATCTTTAGTGATAGCAGTGTTGATCACTGCTGGTCGTGACGCCTGCTATCTCTAGTGATAGCAATGTTGATTACTAGTGTTCGTGACGCCTGCTATCTCTAGTGATAGCAATGTTGATTAATGGTGTTCGTGACGCCTGCTATCTCTAGTGATAGCAATGTTGATTACTGGTGTCTGTGACGCCTGCTATCTCTAGTGATAGCAATGTTGATTACTGGTGTTCGTGACGCCTGCTATCTCTAGCGATAGCAATGTTGATTACTGGTGTTCGTGACGCCTGCTATCTCTAGTGATAGCAATGTTGATTGCTGCTGGTCGTGACGCCTGCTATCTCTAGTGATAGCAATGTTGATTACTGGTGTTCGAGACGCCTGCTATCTCTAGTGATAGCAATGTTGATTACTGGTGTTTGTGACGCCTGCTATCTCTAGTGATGGCAGTGTTGATTACTGGTGTTTGTGACGCCTGCTATCTCTAGTGATGGCAATGTTGATCACTGGTGTTTGTGACGCCTGCTATCTTTTGGGATAGCAGTGTCGATCACTGGTGTTTGTGACGCCTGCTATCTCTTGAGATAGCAATGTTGATTACTGGTGTTCGTGACGCCTGCTATCTCTAGTAATAGCAGTGTTGATTACTGGTGTTCGTGACGCCTGTTATCTCTTGTGATAGCAATGTTGATTACTGGTGTTTGTGACGTCTGCTATCTCTAGTGATAGCGATGTTGAGTACTGGTGTTCGTGACGCCTGTTATCTCTTGTGATAACAATGTTGATTACCGTTGATCATGACGCCTGCTATATCTTGTGATAGCAATGTTGATTACAAGCGTTTCTAGCTTGAACACAAGAATGGGGAGAGGCTGAACATTTTTTTAAAACTCGGTGAAACAAAATTAAAAGAAAAAAACAGGACGATGTAAAAAAAAAAAAATACAGAGGAACACTTGGTAGTTTTACAACTGACACTTTTTACTACTAAATATGGAAAATAGCTAACTCAGTAAATTACCTTTTTTTCTTTTGGTGGGGAGAGAGAGAGAGAGAGAGAGAGAGAGAGAGAGAGAGAGAGAGAGAGAGAGGGAGGGTGCGTTTATACGGAGAGCCAAAATGCAAATGAACACAGGGAACAGAGTAACCACCTGGCAGCCATTCAGGCCTGCATAGTTCATCGGCGCCCATACCCCCACTTACAAGAGTCTTGGCACACCACAATGTCGAGAAACAAAATCATCGATCACTCTTCCTCCCTCCCTCTCCTCTCTCCCCTCCTCCCCTCTGTCTGTCTGCCTGTCTGTCTCTGTCTGTCTGTTTGTCTGTCCGTCTGTCTCTCTCTGTCTGTCTGTCTGTCTGTCTCTCTGTAAAAAAAAAAGCTTACTTATAAATAATCAAGTGTCGTTAACTTCTGATCTCATTCGATAAATATGCCTGTATTCAGTTTAGATGAAGATTTCGGTGAGAAATCGGTCACAAAGAAATCAATAAGATAAACAAAATATTGGCAGCACACAGGCACGGGACGCTGGACAACAATGAGGGCAGTTACCACTCTATCCCTGTCGTATCGTGTTTGTATTTTCCTTCTTACGCACTGCATGGACATCAAAACGAGTCCTGGCCCTGATCATGATTACCGCTTCATCATTCAAAACACAAGCTGGAGATTTTCACAAGACATGTACACTATGCAGGAATACGCACTGGATAGAAACAGAAACTAAAACGATAAACAGCAGTGTTGAGGAGGACAGGGTGAACGTTTACGCTGTACGAGAACATCAGGGTCGTATTCTACAGCTACTGGGGCGAATGGAAAAGGAAGCCATCGCCACTGAGACAGTAAACATAAGAAATAATTTGATTTTTTTTTAGGAATCAAGGCACTGTCAAAAAAAAGACAATGCGGCTTGGGTAGAACACTTTCCTAATATTGTCAACAAATGTTACGATTCAAATTTCATACAAATGTTTTGATATGCAGAGTGTTTTCAGGATCAGTGAACACTAGCAGTACGCTAACCAGCTGGGACTCCTGGTATAATGGTGTTCTATAGGCGGACAGACAACATGAAAGCATTACAAGATCCAGATATCTGGAGCATTTTGAAGACTAAAGACATTAGAGTGACTTCCGACGTGACCTCCGAACAAAGAAACGAGACTAGTGTTACAAACTGCATGGAAAGTGGGCCTAGTACAAGAACCGGAGGCTGCATATGGATCTATAGTGTCCGCCCAATTCAACATAGTCATTGGCCATATCTTCACAGGCGATCCCGTGGTGGGAGAGACAGTTTCTCCATCAATGTGTATTGGTGAGGAGCGGAACAAGAAGTATGATCTGCGAATGGGTGACAGCAATTTCCAGGGAGATCACTCGCTGTGCAGGAAATCCAGTTGTGCTCACTGGGATCAGCACAACACATGTAATAATGCAATACTTACAGTCGCGAAAACTGGCATCATGATCATCTCAGGGAACCCAAGGATCACGATCACGTACAGAATATGTGGAGCTCGGAGCAGAACTCTGCTGCATCTACAAAAAAAAAAAAAAAAGCAACAACAACAACAAAAAAAACCCTGCATATTACTCGGCGTTTTCCCTTTGACATTCGACGTACAACATAGGAAGACTATTTACTAGGTTAGATAGAACCGGATTTTTGCCATATATGAATTCTTTTGATATTGCTTGTTTAATCTTGACTTGTGTTACATCCGATTTAGAAACAAATATTTTTAACGACTTGAACATGCACATTGCTTAAGCGAAGAAGCTGTCATACCAAGAAATGGGGAGTTATCGTACTAGCTAGAAAAAATCTTTCATCTTTGATGGAATGTGTACTTTGGAACATTGATAATAGTAATGCTCTATAAATAAAGAAAGCTCTGTCTGATTGGATACAGATTAATGTATTTGAGTGTACACCCCCTCTTCATCATGATTCCAAATTGTGGAAAACGATAAAAACGGTTTTTGTGTGGAATTTACAGACACATGTGCGATGGATCTACTTGGTACAGTTGGTCATTTTTATTTATTAATGTACTAGATTTCAACGCAAGAACTGCGTCGCGAAATTGAGTTAGTTTCAGTGACGATATTGAAGATACGAGTTCCAAATAATGTAACTATTTCCCCAGAAGCTCACACGATAGATATGTTTGGTGAACAAGTGGTACTGCTATGCAGTATTGATGATTTGTGTTATTCTAAAGGGATGGAAAGAGCCTGGGTTAGCTGGAAGTTTTACATGATAGAGATGTTTGGTGAACAAGTGGTACTGCTATGCAGTATTGATGATTTGTGTTATTCTAAACGGATGGAAAGAGCCTGGGTTAGCTGGAAGTTTTACATGATAGAGATGTTTGGTGAACAAGTGGTACTGCTATG
>CM065733.1:28131023-28141023 GCA_033310375.1 Conus canariensis | reverse complement strand
TACTTATCGACCAATAGCTTTAAACCTCTCATGACTGAAACGTAATGGAAAAAATAGTTCTGAATAGATTGATTTATTATTGCGATAAATATGACGTAATACCACACAACCAAGCCGGTTTTCGAAAAGGAATCAGTCATCGATCATATAGTTGAAATAACAACACAAATTAAAAACAAATTTGGGAAACAAAAAAGCGTTTTAGCTACATTTTTTTTTTTATTAAAGAGCTTTCGATAGTGTTTGGCATGCCAGATCGTTATTCAAATTACGAAACATAGGTCTGTCTAGCAATCTTTGTTATTATGTCAAAGAATTTGTTCAAGACAGAAAGTTACAAGTTAAAGGAGAAAATACGTACTATGAATTCAAATCATTACAAATGGGAACTCACAAGGCTCTGTGATAGCTCCAATGTTGTTTAACATTTTACTCTGATCTTCCAAAACATATCACAGCTGTGCAGTATGCTGACGATCTGTACATATGGATGAATACTTCATAAGGAAAAATACTCCCAAATGAGCACTTAATTACTACAAAAAAACTTTACCAAACTGAATTAGACAGTCTTGGTAGATACATCTTTGAGAATGGTCTGTTTTCTTATGAGAAAACATATATGGTGTTATTTAACAATGGCGCTGATACAAGAGATTTGCCCTCTTTTGAAATGGATGCAGTCACACTTGACTACAAACCTTAAGTTAAATTTTTGGGAGTATATTCAACATCTAAATTAACGTGGAACTTTCATATTCAGTACCTTCTGAACAAAGCTAGAAAAACACTAAACGTTTTGAAAATTATCAGTAAACAAAGCTGGTGTCAGGATATAAACACTTTAAAACATTTAGCCACATCACTGATTCGATCATAACTATGCTATTGTCAAGAGGCTTTCTTCAGTGCCCCTAAACACTTGTTACAAAAGCTGCAAAGCATAGATAGTAAAACCTATAAATTATGCCATGGTCTTCCATTGTATGCTCCAACTTACCGAACTCATAGGGAAATTAATATCTTACCATTAGACGAACATAGAAAGCTAACACTTGCCAGATATGTAAAGAAGTGTTCAACGCTCATAGGTGTGAACGAAAATGAGATTGCTGTAAAACCTGAATCTCATAATCCAAAAAAGAGCTCAGACTATTTTGTCACATTCTACCATTGGTTCTTGTACAGAAAATCTTTTGAAAGAGTCAACAGTCAGTTCTGAGACATTAGCGAAGGTGGCCTTGATTTCTCCTCCAGCTTGGGAAAGAAAAGGGCACATTTTGATCTTGATCACACAGATATGACCAAAACTGTCCAACCAAATATTTGTCGTATTCTGTAAAGATGCATACGCAAGAGACACATCCTCAACATCTTAAAGTTTACACAGATGGTTCAGTACTATCAAATAATCAGTCAGGATCTGCTTTTGTTATACCATCACAAAAGGTTGAAAAGATATATTCCATCGGAAAAGGCAGATCAATATTTGTCGTCGAAATGATAGTTGTTATTATGGCTTTGTCGTATTCAATTGACTTGCCACAGTCAATACTTAAAGGGGTTATTTGTGTGGATTCAATGTCTGTTCGGCAATCCATAAAATTTCCAAATACCGTTTCGAACAACTTTCTTGTAAATGAAATATGCTATCTTATTCATGTTTTCATATGTAAAGGAACTCATGCCGCCTTCTGTTGGATTCCATCGCATTGTGGTATTTGGGGTAATGAGCTAGCTGATAGATGCGCAAAGAGAGGAGCCAGAAATGAAAAGTGCGCTACGTTATTGAATATACCCTTTTCTTTACCTGAAGTCAATCAATTATGAAAACAAACTGTCCGGTGCCGATTCAGAAAAAAACTACAAAAATAAGTTGCTTTGTGTGGCTGATAAAAATACTCATTTAATTAATTATGAACATGTAAACAGCATTCCTCATTTACAAGTGAAAAATATGTACCAGTACAGAAATTTCATTTCAGTATTTTATAGATTAAAACTGGATGCCTTAAAAACAATATATAAACGAAGCAAAATGTATAAAATTTGTGGAGAACGAAGAATAACCAGCAAGGATTTGCTGTTCGACTGTTTACCTCTTCAAGCACATTTGCCACCATTATCAGGCATGTCTTTGTGTCATGTCTTTTCAGATTTAAAGTTTGCCTTCAGTGTTGATTTTTGTTTAATTTATAGTCCAGTTAAGCACTTACTTTAAGATTATTTGCAGGTATGTTGTAGAGATATAAAGAGGAACAATTATATACACTGAGATAACCACATATATGCATTCACATGCATAGTCGCAGACATTTATGCATCTCTCTCTCTCTCTCTCTCTCTCTCTCTCTCTCTCTCTCTCTCTCTCTCTCTTTCTCTCTCTCTCTCTTCGTCTAATATCACAGATGTGAACAGACGTAAAACTGAACTACTACTACTACTACTACTACTACTACTACTACACTACTACACACACGCTTGTTACACACGCATATTGTACATACGCATGCATATTCGCACGTACGCATAGACGCGCCAGCACGTGTTCATACAACATGGTTCTCCATAGTAATGTACCTGTGTACCTACTTTTTCATGTCAGTACGTTTCTTTGACTGTAAGGAAAAAGAGTGCCTTCGTCAATGCGTGCACATTCAGCACGAAGAACATGATTCCGCCTGTCTAAAAACAACCAAATTGTGGCTTTCTTAATTGCACTATCAACATGAATAACATGATTCCGCCTGTATAAAGAAAAAAAGAAGTAGTGTCTTCCTTAAACTGTGCACTTGTCAACATGGAGAACATGATCCCGCCTGGCTGAAAAAAATAGTGCCCTCATAAAGGGAATCGCTGTCAAAATAGAGAACATGATGCTGCCTGTCTAAAAAAAAATAGCAGCGTCATAAAGGGAATCGCTGTCAAAATAGAGAACATGATGCTGCCTGTCTAGAAAAAAAAAAGAAAAAAAAAGTGCCTTCCTTAACGCATGCACTGTCAACACGGAGAACATGACACTGCCTGTCTGCCAACAACTGCAGCCTCCTTTTTGTTGTGCGTTGTTCATGCAGCAGTACCCGGGAGAAAACACAGTAGTCGAAGAAGAGGGACGTACAGTCCCACGATGAAGTGGTGTGACGTACAATCCCACGATGAAGTGGTGTGACGTACATCCCATGATGAAGTGGTGTGACGTACAATCCCACGATAGGTGTGCTACATCCACGATGAAGTGGTGTGACGTACAATCCCACGATGAAGTGGTGTGACGTACAATCCCACGATGAAGTGGTGTGACGTACAATCCCACGATGAAGTGGTGTGACGTACAATCCCACGATGAAGTGGTGTGACGTACAATCCCACGATGATGAATGGTGTGACGTACAATCCCCGATGAAGTGTGTGACGTACAATCCCACGATGAAGTGGTTGACGTACAATCCCCGATGAAGTGGTGTGACGTACAATCCCACGATGAAGTGGTATGACGTACAGTCCCATGATGAAGTGGTGTGACGTACAATCCCACGATGAAGTGGTGTGACGTACAGTCCCATGATGAAGTGGTGTGACGTACAATCCCATGATGAAGTGGTGTGACGTACAATCCCACGATGAAGTGGTATGACGTACAATCCCACGATGAAGTAGTATGACGTACCATCCCACGATGAAGTGGTATCTCGTACAATCCCACGATGAAAAGGTATAACGTACAATCCCACGATGAAGTAGTACCTCGCACCATCCCGCGATGAAGTGGTATGACGTACAATCCCACGATGAAGTGGGATGACGCACAATCCCGCAAGGAAGTGGTATGACGCACAATCCCGCAAGGAAGTGGTATGACGCACAATCCTGCAAGAAAGTGGATGACGCACAATCCCGGAAGGAAGTGGGATGACGCACAATCCCGCAAGGAAGTGGTATGACGCACAATCCTGCAAGGAAGTGGTATGATGTAAAATCCCACGATAAAGATGTACAATCTCGCAATAAAGTGGTATGACGTAGAATCCCACGAGTTAGAAACAGTTGTGCTGCAGGACGATGCATACATAAAATAGCAGACGGTAGAGAAACGTAATGCTGGCTGAACGACACATGAATTTGGTTCAGTCTGGCACAGGGAAGGAGGGGGAGTCGGGCAACGGGCGGTAAGGAGGGGAGGGGGGGGGGGGGGACACGGAGAATATTCATACAACACGGACTGAATGCCAGAGCGTCAGAATGCTTGTAGTCGGTAAGATTCGAATCTGGAGAGAGATTCCATCTTTCTTGGCATGGTACAGACGTGCGGAGGGCAAGGATGATGGTGTCGAAATGTATGGGCCTAGTCTCTCTCTCCCCCCCCCAACTCTTCCCCTAAACCCATCACCACACACACACACACACACACACACACACACACACACACACACACACACACACACACACACGGGCACGCCATTCTCTCTGTCTGTCTGCTGTCTTTTCTCTCTCTCTCTCTCTCTCTCTCTCTCTCTCTCTCTCTCTCTCTCTCTCTCCTCTCCTCTCTCTCTCTCCTGTCTCTTACATACACACACACACACACACACACATACACACATACACACACACACACACACGCGCGCGCGCGCGCGCGTGCGCGCCATCCTCTCTGTCTGTCTGTCTCTCTCTCTTACACACACACACACACACACACACACACACACACACACACACACCCCACACATACACACACACACACACTGTCTCTCTCGACTGTGGTCAGCAAAACAGTGGCGCTGGAGAGTGATCCAGAGAAGAGAGAAGGGAGGCGAGCCCTCTCTGTTTTGAAGCTCCAGCACCCCAGGCAGTTTGCCGAGTGTCCGCCATGGTTGCCCCCGACCGCCCACCGACCTGCCCCCAGACCACGAGGGTCTGTCTGGGCCACTGGTCTGCCACTGTTAAAACAGTTGTTGACTCGCCTCCTTTCTTTACAAACACCGCGGAGGATCAACCTAGCGGACTGCCGGGAGGAGAGAGACGGAGATGGGAGGGCGGAGGAAGGGTTTGGGCCAGAGAAATAGTTTGGGGCACAGGAAAAGATGGGAAGGTGAGAGGTGGGGGAAGCTACAGGGCAGTTTACGGACGGTTTGGAAGGCAACCATACGATGATCCAAACAAAAGCAAGATTAAAAATATCATTTTTCTTGGTCATTTTAAATTAAAAAAAGAGAAACTTTTAAAAACATCGCAACAGGGCAGAGCATTCGGAAGACCGCATACCTCCGCCAAGATCGAACAGCCCTCTGAGCGTCAATCAAACCCACACTCGGATTCCATCGCATAGCCACCGAACCAAATCTCCTGGATCAGGCTTTCAGTTCGGGTCAGCACCAAAAATCACTACATCGTCCACAGGCCACATTTCATCTTTCCACAACGTTTCGTTAAAGTCAGTTTAGCAGTTTTTGTGTTGTCTTCGTGACAGACAGACAGACAGACAGACAGACAAGGGTGGAAACGTCATGTTTACAGAGTTAATGCAAGAAGTGATGAATACAGCAACTTGAAGCATGGAACACGAACTTGGACAGATAATCCTTTAAAAAAAAAAAAGTTTGCCTAAATCTTATAAAACGCACTGCGATATATAGTACTCCACAAAGATTTTACCTAAAACTTGTAAAACGCGCTGTGACATGTAATACTCCACAAAGATTTCACCCAAAGTTTTTAAAACGTACTCCAACATATAATTCTCCACAAAGATATCACCTAAAACTTATAAAACGCCCTGTGAAGGGCGTTTTATAAGTTAAGCATACATTTTATTTTGTAAGTTTAATATAATGGTCCACACAGATTTCACCAAAAGCTTATAAAATGCACTGCGACTTATAATGCTCCACAAAGATTTTGTCTCAGGCTTATAAGACGTACTCTGATGTATAATGCGGTACAAAGATGTCACTAAAAGCTTATAATTATTATAATTATGTAATGCTTCCAATAGTTTCACCTACACTTTATAACACATACTCTGACACATAATACTTCACAAAGATTACCCTTTAAACATATGACGCGTACTCTAACACAAATAGTTTACAAAGATTTTACGTAAATCTTTTAATACATATTCTAGGCTATAATGCTCTCCGTGATTTCACCTAAACTTTATAATTTGTACTCTTACACTGAATGCTTCACAAATATTCCATGTCAAATTTATAACATGTACTCTAACGTGTAGTGTTTTGCAAATACTCCACACCAAATTCATAACACGTACTCTAACATATAATGTTTCACGAAGATTTCAGCTTAAGCTTATAGCCCGAATCTAACAGATAATGGTTCACAAAGATTTCAGCGAACGTCTGTAGCACATACTCTAACTTATAATGCATACAAAGATTTCAGCTAGAGCTTACAGCGCATACTCTTACATTTAATGCTTCACAAACATTTTAGTTTAACCTTATAACACATATTCTTAGACCTGACGCTTCACAGACATTTCAGCCAAAGGGTGTAACACGTGCAGGTGCAAATGATTCTTCACAAAGATTTCACCTACAGCTTATAACACGTACTCTTACATATAATGCCATACAAAGATCTCAGCCAAAGCTTGTAACCTGAACTCTTACAAATAATGCTTCACAAACATTTCAACTAAAGTTTACAACACGTACTCTAATATATAATTTTTCACAGTTATTTCAAATAAGGCTTGTAGCACGTACTCTAACAAAAACACAGATTTCAGCATAAACAAATGAAATATAGTCTGACGTATAATGTTTCACAAAGATTTCATTTACAGCACATGAAACGCGCTCAAAGATAATATTTCACTTAAAGCTTCCATACAGAGATTTCACCTAAAGTTTATCAAATGTACTGTGACACATAAAGCTTAAGAAATCACTTAAAGCTCATCCCAAACGTACTCTAACGTATCATGCTTCATGAAGAATTGATCTAAAATCTTATAACACGTGCTCTAGCATGTAACACTTTACACTGTACTCTAACAAATAATTATTTACACAGATTTCACCAAAAGCATGTAGAACGTACTCAAACGCATGCTTTACAAAGACTTCACCAAAAGCTTGCAAAACGTACCCCTAACATGTAATGCTGCTTAACAAAGATTCACCTAATGCATATAAAACGTATTTGCATACATAACATTTTACAAAGATTTCATGTAAAGCTTATTAAACGTACTCCAACATAAAATGCTGCTTTACAATGATTTTTAAATGTAATTAATAACGAACCGCCAAGAAAACGTAGACAAACGAATCACAAGACAAAACACGACGCGTTTCGACCTCTTAGGTCTTCTTCAGGCAAGAAACAAAACACTCAGGACAACGAAAACGAACGAGCAATCACTTATCTTCATTTCTTCAGCGCAAGATGGGCGTTGAATGCTTTACAAAGATTCACCTAATGCATGTAAAACGTATTTGAATGCGTAATATTTTACAAAGAGTTCATGTCACTGTGACAATGTAAACAGAAAAAATATAGAAAAAGATGCCCAGCCCTAACTAGATCTGCTTCACAATGATTTCAGTTGAAAATTAAAGAACTCGCTCTGGCATATAACTTTTTACAAATTTTGGCTGTTGTTGAGTGTCATTCACTTTGACGGTGTAAATAGAAAAAAAAATATAGAAAAAGATGCTGAGCCCTAACTCATGCCCTCTGCCCACATGTACGCTGTATATAAAAAGGGGGCTTGAGGCAGCTCCATGGATATTTTACGCACCATGCCTATTCAGATTCTCAGAGGTACCGTTGAACTAGTAGTATAAGTAGTACATTCAAGTGCAAATCGTGCGCGCATATGTCTAAGTGTTTAAACACAAACACACACACACGTGTGTGGTGTGTGTGTGTGTGTGTGTGTGTGTGTGTGTGTGTGTGTGTGTGTGTGTGTGTGATATGATTGCGAGGTATCACATTGTTTATCATCAGTTGTTCATGGTAATTAAGATCTCAAGTTATTTACTAGAGTTGGAACTGTGGGAATGTTAATAAAACAAAGAGCACACACACACGCGCGCGCGCGCAAACATGCACGCACACACGCACGCACACACGCCCGCACGCACGTGCGCGCGTGCACACACACACACACACACACACACACACACACACACACACACACACACACACACACACACACACACACACCTTTAGAATGTCGAAATCCCGTTAAACGTTCCCATCAGCTTTCCTCCATTGTTTAGAGCGAGCCTTGTCGTTATCGTTACCAATCTGAATAGCATCCTGTTTCAAACCCATTAGTTCTCCGAATCCCTTCCGGTGGCCGGAAATTGGATTGGGCATGTCTGACTGTACATTCATTTAAACGTGGGGTGAGTATACAGGAGGGATAAGCGGCGCGTATTGTCTGGTGTTTTGCTCACCAAAAGAGAATCCTAAAAATAATGGGTTGCTCGTTTGATTAATTGATTGCTAAACTTTATCCCCAAGGATGACAGATATTGTTCCCAACGATGACTGATACACAATAAAATGCTTTTTTTTTCCTTATGGTTCTTGTCCCCAGAAAGGACTTAGGTAACTAATACACGAATGATGTAAAATACATGCAATGAGTATGTAATATAAAGGATGCTTAATCCAGGTCCTAATGTCTTTAGTTAAGGTAATTCGAGCAAGGACTGATTTTCTTTTAGACTAAATTAAATATGAAATGTGGCGGGGAATATTAAACAATAAACAACAAACAAGAAGGGTAACTCTTGCTCCCACAAGAAAACAAAAACACGCCCATAACTCCGAAGGAATGCTGCTTACGACACCGAATCGCCTGGCAGATATGACAGCACAGAGCATACAGAACAAACAAGGAAACATTCCCCCCCAAAAGGATGTTCCAAGCATTCCTCTATACGCTGTACCGGACACATCTACTCAGCAACAACAACTGGAGAAATGAACAAGTATAAATTAACATGTATTCAAGACTGGCACAGCCTTTTCGATCTTGAATATAGTCAGACAAGTACATGGACGAACAGAAACAAATACAGGTAACTTCGATTTGATTGAAACGAAAGTAAATGTGAAATGAGACAGGGAACAGTAAACAATAAACAACAAACAAGTAGGGTAAGTCGTGCTCCCACAACAAAACAAACACACGCCCATAACTCCAAAGGAACGATGCTTTGGGGATGTTTCCTTGTGTGTTCTGTGTGCTCTGTGCAGTCATATCTGCTAGGTGATTCGGTGTGGAGTTATGGGCGTGTTTTTGTTTTCTTGTGGGAGCAAGAGTTACCCTACTTGTTTATTGTTTCTTTTAGACCACTTTGCATGTTCTGGTTAATCTGGTCAACCACCGTGGTTCAGAGTTTAGCGTAGCGGATTGAGGACTGGGAGGTCGTAGGTTCGATTCACATCAGAGCCATTTGCGGTATTTTTCGGTTCCGACCGGCTCCTCTCCTGAATTGAGTTTGCTATGGGATCAGTTGGGAAGAGTGGTATCATTCACTCGATTTACTTACACTTAGCAAATAAATATCTGAGAGTGTTGTTCAAATTTCCTGACCAACGCTGCAGGTGTTTATCTCTGGCGCCTGGTTTACGCAGCGATGTCTCATGAAAGTAAGCATAGCAGCCTCAGACCAAAAGGTACTCATCTTCATCCCTCATCGATCGGCACACACAAAAAGAAATTCAAATTCTGTGGCCCGTCGTGCTCTGCTGTAATGATGAAATCTCTCTTGATTCCTCTTCTCGTCTACGCTCTTTTCGAGTTCGTTTCGGGGTCACTGGTACTGGTGAGTTCGTGAGGACTGTCGTTGAACAGACATGGTGGCGCCTCTTACGCTGGCTCCGCTACCTTGCAATAACTGTTGTCAGTATGGGGCTTAGTATGTGATGTCCCGCGTATATTGGATCACCACTGGACACGAGTGACTCGGCAGCACTGCAGTGCCTTCTCTGATGGATTGCTTTATGACAACCTGAC
>CM065733.1:28126023-28128523 GCA_033310375.1 Conus canariensis | reverse complement strand
TCCAGTGAGTGTAGGAATTACAGAGCAGAAAACAATCCAGTGAGTGTAGGAATTACAGGGCAGAAAACAATCCAGTGAGTGTGGGGATTACAGGGCAGAAAACAATCCAGTGAGTGTAGGAATTACAGAGCAGAAAACAATCCAGTGAGTGTGGGGATTACAGGGCAGAAAACAATCCAGTGAGTGTAGGAATTACAGAGCAGAAAACATTCCAGTGAGTGTGGGATTACAGGGCAGAAAACAATCCAGTGAGCGTAGTAGTTCTAGCTGCAAAGTGAGACGACTGCAGGCGGAAATCTAAACAAATCTTAAATAAATGTTAGCAAACCGCCAAGAGAAACATGGGCAAACGAGTCACAAGACAAAAAACATGGCTGTGTTTTGTCTTGTGACTCATTTGTCCACGTTGCTCTTGGCGGTTCGCTAACATTTATTTAAGATATGTTTAAACCAGTGAGTGTAGGAATTACAGAGCAGAAAATAAATCCAGTGAGTGTAGGAATTACAGAGCAGAAAATAATCCAGTGAATGTAGGAATTACAGTGCAGAAAAAAATTCAGTGAGTGTAGGAATTATAGAGCAAAAAAAGAATCCAATGAATGCAGGAATTACAGAGCAGAAAACAAACCAGTGAGTGTAGGAATTACAGAGCAGAAAACAATCCAGTGAGTGTAGGAATTACAGAGCAGAAAACAATCCAGTGAGTGTAGGAATTACAGAGCAGAAAACAATCCAGTGAGTGTAGGAATTACAGAGCAGAAAACAATCCAGTGAGTGTAGGAATTACAGAGCAGAAAACAAACCAGTGAGTGTAGGAATTACAGAGCAGAAAACAATCCAGTGAATGTAGGAATTACAGAGCAGAAAACAAACCAGTGAGTGTAGGAATTACAGAGCAGAAAACAATCCAGTGAGTGTAGGAATTACAGAGCAGAAAACAATCCAGTGAGTGTAGGAATTACAGAGCAGAAAACAAACCAGTGAGTGTAGGAATTACAGAGCAGAAAACAATCCAGTGAGTGTAGGAATTACAGAGCAGAAAACAAACCAGTGAGTGTAGGAATTACAGAGCAGAAAACAATCCAGCGAGTGTGGGAATTACAGAGCAGAAAACAATCCAGTGAGTGTGGGAATTACAGAGCAGAAAACAATCCAGCGAGTGTGGGAATTACAGAGCAGAAAACAATCCAGCGAGTGTGGGAATTACAGAGCAGAAAACAATCCAGTGAGTGTGGGGATTACAGAGCAGAAAACAAACCAGTGAGTGTGGGAATTACAGAGCAGAAAACAATCCAGTGAGTGTGGGGATTACAGGGCAGAAAACAATCCAGTGAGTGTAGGAATTACAGAGCAGAAAACAATCCAGTGAGTGTAGGAATTACAGAGCAGAAAACAATCCAGTGAGTGTAGGAATTACAGAGCAGAAAACAATCCAGTGAGTGTAGGAATTACAGAGCAGAAAACAATCCAGTGAGTGTAAGAATGAAAGAGCAGAAAACAATCCAGTGAGTGTAGGAATTACAGAGCAGAAAAACAATCCAGTGAGTGTAGGAATTACAGAGCAGAAAACAATCCGGTGAGTGTAGGAATTACAGAGCAGAAAACAATCCAGTGAGTGTAGGAATTACAGAGCAGAAAACAATCCAGTGAGTGTAGGACTGAAAGAGCAGAAAACAATCCAGTGAGTGTAGGAATTACAGAGCAGAAAACAATCCAGTGAGTGTAGGACTGAAAGAGCAGAAAACAATCCAGTGAGTGTAGGAATTACAGAGCAGAAAACAATCCAGTGAGTGTAGGACTGAAAGAGCAGAAAACAATCCAGTGAGTGTAGGACTGAAAGAGCAGAAAACAATCCAGTGAGTGTAGGACTGAAAGAGCAGAAAACAATCCAGTGAGTGTAGGAATGAAAGAACAGATAACGGTCGAGTGAATGTAGGAATCACAGAGCAGAAACAAAACAATCTAGGTAGTGTAGGAATCTCAGAGCAGGAGCTAACCGCTTCACGATAGGAATCAACACGAAACGACATATTGTGAAATGAAGGAATTTTATGGCAGGAGTCAACTTACTGACAGTGGGAATCATAAGCAGGAACCAACCCGAATGCCGTTCCACTAGTTCAGATTGCACCTAGCCAGTGCCAGAAAGAAGAATCGAAAACGGTGAAATTAGCGATCAACTGGCGAATACTGCATAAACTTAGACCAGCAATAAACCGTCGCATTAATGGCTTGAAATAGCCATGTTAAGAATTGCAGTATTTGGAATTCGGTTTTCATGTGAACAGACTAAACTTACGCAGAAACTCTCGGGAAAGTTTGGCAACAGGACTTCAAAGAAGTAAGCATCACAGACAAGTGTTTCGGCCCTCAACTTCTTACTCTCAAAGGGGCCGGGCAGCATCCAGGTCATTATTCCAAGAAGCTCTTTTGCCTCCACATTTTTTTTTCTCTGGCACTGCCATCTTCCGAACTGCTCCTTTCGGGTGGCCGTCTCGAG
>CM065733.1:28101023-28116023 GCA_033310375.1 Conus canariensis | reverse complement strand
GATTATAATACTTTTGGAGTTATTGAGTTTGTGGAAATCGGTTGTCAGGGTGATTCAGGGGCGTGTGTGTGTTTGTGTGTGTGTGTGTGTGTGTGTGTGTGTGTGTGTGTGTGTGTGTGTGGTGTGTGTGTAAATCGTGCCTTTTTGGTGGAAGAGATAGCTCCGGGGTCGCTTCCGAACTGCTAAAATTTTGGGATTCTGAATTTGACTGCTTCACTTGTGATGGATATCTAGTCAAAGATGGTTGACATAGTAAGATGCGTTTATCTGGGCCCATGTTTCTGTGATGAGTTGCGAATTCTATCAAAGATGACCATGGCATAATGAACAAGTACCAGGTAGTGCATTCAAAAACTTTGCACTCCATTGCGTCGTTTTGAACTTGTCGCAGTTTCGTTGAATTCTGCTTGAGCGGCTGATATTCAGCAGACTTTTTAAAGTCGTGCACTAATTTAGCGCGAGTGCCCCAGGACGTCTTTAGAGCCGTCTTGACTTTGAAAGTCGCAGGTTCAGTGCTGTGCGAGTGATACAGAGTTAAATAAGACATGGAAATCGAACATAATCATTTCAATACGTTTGAATTGAGCCGTGCTAATTCAGTCTCAACTGATTATGTTACCGTATTTGTTTGGTGACCAGTGTTGTAAAAAAAAAAATCATGCTTTATAATCAGTTATTTGAAAGGTGCAAAATGTAATACGACGTCAACAAAGATCACTGGACTTGAAGTCAGTAATCATAAAACCCGCCATTGTCTCCACTGTGTCCACCAAGAACGGCAAACTTCACTGCAGCTCTAAGTGGCGGTCTGTACTTACAAACTTCACTTCAGCTCTAAGTGGCGGTCTCTGCTTACAAACTTCACTTAAGCTCTAAGTGGCGGTCTCTGCTTACAAACTTCACTTCAGCTCTAAGTGGTGGTCTGTACTTAACAGACTTCACTTCAGCTCTAAGTGGCGGTCTGTACTTACAAACTTCACTTCAGCTCTAAGTGGCGGTCTCTGCTTACAAACTTCACTTCAGCTCTAAGTGGCGGTCTCTGCTTACAAACTTCACTTCAGCTCTAAGTGGCGGTCTCTGCTTACAAACTTCACTTCAGCTCTAAGTGGCGGTCTCTGCTTACAGACCACATGGGTGGTCCAGACCTGAACTGGAACGAAGTTTAAGCATGCTAATGGCCATCCAAAAACAAACAAAACAAACAAACAAAACAAAAACAAGCGACCAAAAATGCAAATGGCGTACAAAACTATGCCCCAAATGCAATGTACACACATGCGTAATGAACAGCTTTCAAACAGGGGATGAACAAGAGATAACAATGCAAAGCACAAATCACCAAGGAGATTGTTGATGGCCGCAAAAGAACAACAACAACAACGACAACGACAACAGCAACAGCAGCAAGAAAATCTGATGTTTAAAAAAAAGAACAGATGACTGGTGGACGTCGATTCATCTTTGTGAGCAAGAAGCGCCTCACTGAGCAGGTCATTCATCAGGAGCCTCCATCACCAGGACGCTGTCATCACGCAGTTCAGCTTCAAGGAAGACTAGGCTAATGCTGATTGCGTGCGGCGAGTTTTGAAGACACCGATTGTCAAGTCCAAGATCAACGTTAAATAAACCAATCAACCAATCCAAAGATGTTATTTTATCATGCGTCCAATCCAAACACGCAATTCGTTCATTACACGTGGAACCACGATTGAGTGGCATTTTACATTAGGGTTATTCAATTTGCGTGCGTGCACGCATACACACACACACACACACACACACACACACACACACACACACACACACACACACACACAACACACACACACACACACACACACACACACACACACACACACACACACACACAACACACACACGTCTTTTGTAGACATATAACTTCATGCTTGTATGCACTCCTGCCCAACACGAATTACCAAAGAATCGATCATCTTCAGTATCTGCAGACAAGTGGCTGTTTCCATCGACGGCTGACTACTGTTTGCTTTTTCATTGTTTCACTCTGGCGTTGATTTTTTCCCAGTGTTTTCGTTTGTCTGTTGGCGTGTTCTCCATTGTTGACAATACGTGATCTGTACCGTGTCGGAAGACTCGACACAGCCAGATCTAGAAGCCGCTGGGAGGCAGTCTTAGCATACGTGTGCTATTTCATATGACAGAATGAACAGAACATGTACTGAAAATCTGTTTAAAACAAGACAAAACAACAATGTTCACATCTTTTATCCCCTGTCAGTCGTAAATCCCCGAAGTCGGAGTGTGGCTGCCCTCATGGCGGGGTAATCAAAAACGGTCACACACATAATGTTCTCATCCCTAGCTGATGCATTTGTACCATAGTGTTCAAGTACTTCGGCTGTTCGGATGATCCCTGGAGTCTTTTAGCCAGGGTACGACGACAACAACAGTCGTGAAATGGAGTAAATAACAAGGAAAAAAATATATATGTATATATAGTGATGAATAATAAGTCGTGTCGTCAATACCGCCCACAGAGTTCATTTTTTTATAATTAAAGCTTCCGCCTGTCAAAAGGCTTCCTCAGGAACCGGATCATACTCTCTCTCTCTCTCTCTCTCTCTCCTCTCTCTCTCTCTCTCTCTCTCTCTATATATATATATATATATATATATATATATAAGGAAAAGTAGATCTGTCCATTTTTTGACGACGACTTATTGTTCATCACTGGGGGGGGGGGGGGGGGGGGGGGAGAGGGGGAGAGAGAGAGGGAGAGATGTAGATGTAAATAGATAACGCAAAACATACTGTCTTTAAAAAAAAAAAAAGCCGGGAGAGCAAAGAGTACAAAAAAAAACCAAACAAACAAGCAAACCAAACCGACCAAAACAAAACAAATCTGGAATCTGGATCAAAGTCAACCCGAACTGAACTGCTTAGAAACACCGACAGCATAAACATCAAAGACCTGTTTTGAATGCAGTGATCACACACTTCACGCCTGTAAAATCACCGAGAAACAAGCCGAGGCCTCCATCAAGTCAGCAGAACGGTCAGCAGCCAGTTTCCTGTCAGTGATGTGTCTCTGGTCAGCGCAGACTCTTAGGGCACTCCGATGAAGCTCGAGATTCATCAGCTGTTGGAAACCTTTCCTTGAAAATGTATGAGATTGAAATCTGTCAGCAGAGAACACGAAATGGTTGTATTTATTCGCTATATGTACACCATCAAAATTTTACTGAGAAAGAAGCCCTGTCTTGCATATATCTCAACAGATGTATCAGCTGCGTTATTTTATTCTCAGCGATTGGTTTCTAATGTGTGGAGACACGTGTACTGGAAACGGTCACGGACGTCATGAAATGGGTTTCCTGATGGCATAAACGCACCAGTGCACAACGTTACTGAATCCACATCTTCAGCAGTGATTCTAAAATAAGTCGGGGAAGTGCAAAGTTGGTTTTTTATTCAATTTTTTTAACAGATAACAATTTGCTTTCTCTAAGACATCTTTGTATCAAGTAAAAAGGCCACGAAGCATCTACAAAATACTGAGGCTGTCTCTTGCCTCCCCAAGTGGCAAGATTTTCACACTCACTCACTCACTTACACACACACACACACACACACACACACACACACACACACACACACACACACACACACACACACACATACATACACACACATACACACACACACCAAAGAAACTCAATAAGTACACTTTATCCCAAAAATCTCGGAGGCTGTCTTTCGAGTTTTTCCAGTAATGGAAAATTCTGATTTTTCGAGTGGTGCGTTCAGTCAGAACGGTGAAATGATCCCGGAAGCATCACCTGCATACATATGGGAAGTATGGGTACATTCAGAGTGCTGAAAACGTCGGCATTAGCAACACGCAACCATTTCAAATCCTGATTAAACATAAGCATCCAGTAAACGTATAAACCAATAGTACGTTTGAGACTCTGAATAAACACTCCTGTCTTCTGAAGTGGTCAGCGGTCCGAACGAGCACGTCATATGGGATGTTTTTAACTCTGATTAATTGTGTTTGTTTCCTATGTACACCAGCAATTTCATTGACAACTCAAATATGATTATAGACCGCATAATGTACTGTTACTATGGTAACGACATTTATTTCAAAACACCAGTAACAGAACAGTACTCTTACCCGCTTTCAGATGTCCACTTTGGCCAATCCGGCTTACGTGCGTCCCCAAGGTCAAGCCCCGACCCTCATTGTCAGACTGGAAGGTTCCTCGTGAAGGTTGTAACTGATCTACCGGGTCTGGCACCTTTCACAAGGATAAAGAAAGATATGAACGACAACCGACATAATCCTGCACTGTCTGCATGCTGGTTTTTTTTTTTTAGATTGTATTCCGTGTCCACCCAATCTGTCCACCCCCTCTTCCGTCCACCCGACCACCACCCTCTCCCTCTCTCCTGTAGTATCACTTGCCGCTCACCATGGCTTCCCTGCAACTAGACCCAGGTACATACCAAAGAACCCCTGCATTGGCAGTTGAGAGGAAGCAGTCACTTGACGTCGTCATCAGGTAAGCCACCAGAGGAGACACTCCTTTGCTGCCTAGTCACCTTGGTGGTGTTCAGTGGTGCTTGCTCTGATCCAACATTTGCAGGACACCACCAAGTCCCCAGCTGACGACAAATATTCCGTGGTCCTGAGCCAGCGTAGCGCTCACCACTGGCATTCCAGGCTTCCCATTGGAGCCCATAGCACACCCAGCCCAGTGCGGGAGAGGACGGGGCAAAAAAAAAAAAAAAAAAAAACCCACAGGTAAATGGTCAGAATAGGGTGAAAAGTTTAGCTAGGAGGTTTTGAAATGACTGTTGCATATGCAAAATTGATCGTGTCTGTTTTTTTTTCAAGTACTTTAATTTTTATCCGTATATTGATGTATGTTCTGTTTTGTTTTGGTTTTTATCTTGGTTAGTCTGCGTAATTGTAAAGCACTACGCACGAGATAACTATTCTGGATACGGTGTCATTCAGAATCTGTCTATATTATTCTTGTCATTGAAACTACTTGACAGCTCGCTTTCATTGTATTTGACATGCTCTGCTTTTCCGTCTTTGACTCTTACAGTGTGTCTGTAATAAAAATCTATCTGAATCCATCTGTGGAAGTTTTGGCTATTCCAGCTGGCCCCACCTCTGTCGCAAACCGCTGCGTTTGTAATGTTCTTTTTATGATACGGGATTGGCCATTTCTGGTCTTACTATTCATTTTTTGCCAAGTAACTGACCGCTTTGCAAGAGATTCATGTTGATATCAGAGCCGCACCAGTGACGTTACGTCCAGGCTTCCCGACCCACTTTTTCTTCTTTCATCAAGAGTCACTGGCACCACCAAGCACAGTGCACCGTAACGGATTGAACAAACCATGCAGCTGCTGTAAAGGGCAATTCTGTAGTTATTGGTCGTGTCTCTGTGAAATTCTCAGTCCTTATACTTACCGATATGATGTCCACTCTAAACCTGGCTATCGCTGCTTCCAAGGAAACGGGATGGGTCTTCTGTAGGCCCTTTACCTCCCTCATCCCTCCTTCCTTCTTCCCACCCTCCACCATCCTCATCTCCGGCGTTGGAGCCATTAACCCTTACACTGCCATCCACTCTCTATTTCGTTTGCCATTCCTCTCCCCAGCAAACAGGGAGAGCTCCATTGAAGATCCCGTGAGTCGGTGATCCAGGATGGGTCGTGCAGCCGTACAGACAAACTGGCCGACGATTCGTCTCAAGTCCCGATTCGGCCAACAGCCCAGTTCATCTGAACAAAAATAAATTGGCATGTTGGATCACCGACGCATACCTGATTTGTCCAAACAACCCGATTAATCCAAACGTTTTTGTTCTCTTTCGGAAACTTTATATTTCTAAATACTTTTAGCTAGTCTTGTTCTCCGTTCTGATTTTCTGTATTTCTATGTATCTATGTGTCTCCGCCGTTTACAGTCTGTCTTAGTATTAGTATTCTTTTCAATGAAGCAGACGTCTGTGTCAGTATATACATAGCGCTGTCTCTCTGTCAGTATATACATAGCGCTGTCTCGCTGTCAGTATATACATAGCGCTGTCTCTCTGTCAGTATCTTTCTGGATCCCTGTGCCATTTACCCCGCTCTCCTTGCCTTCTTTGTCTCTTTTTATATCAACCTGCATACTCAACCCCCACCCCACCTCTCTCTCTCTCTCTCTCTCTCTCTCTCTCTCTCTCTCTCTCTCTCTCTCTCTCTCTCTTCGCCCCGTTTCAGTTTATTGTCTTTTTTGTCTCTCTTCTGCTCTCCCCCTCCCTTCCCTTGTTCCTGTCTCATGTCTGTTCTTTGTTCAGTGTGTGTGTGTGTGTGTGTGTGTGTGTGTGTGTGTGTGTGTGCTTGCGCGCGCGTGCGTATGTCTGTGTTCATCTGTGTATGTAAGTTTCTCCACAGCTAGCGATACCCACGTAACCCAATACTTCCTTCCGCGTGTGAGAATAAATCCAGCAAAAAAAATTCGATCGGGGAGGGATAGGTTCCGCCACGTCCGACTTGCCCAAGACACGCTACCTAGGAAACACAGAGATCCCATCGGATCGGTGGCAGCTTCGTTTAACAGTGACCGAGCCATTCGTCGACCTCCACCAGGACGGACGTGAAAATTATGCAACAGGGTGACAACCACAAGGTATCCACGGAAGAATTACTACCACATTGGTCACCTGTCTGTGACGTGAACATGGAAGAACAACGGAGAGGTAAAGACAGAAATAAGGCACTCCTACATCATACTGATGAAGACAGAAATAAGGCACTCCTACATCATACCGATGAAGACAGAAATAAGGCACTCCTACATCATACCGGTGAAGACAGAATAAGGCACTCCTACATCATACCCATGAAGACAGAAATAAGGCACTCCTACATCATACCGATGAAGACAGAAATAAGGCACTCCTACATCATACGATGAAGACAGAAATAAGGCACTCCTACATCATACCGATGAAGACAGAAATAAGGATCCTACATCATACCGGGAAGACAGAAATAAGGCACTCCTACATCATCTGAAGACAGAAATAAGCACTCCTACATCATACGGTGAAGACAGAAATAAGGCACTCCTACATCATACCGGTGAAGACAGAAATAAGGCACTCCTACATCATACCGGTGAAGACAGAAATAAGGCACTCCTACATCATACCGGTGAAGACAGAAATAAGGCACTCCTACATCATACGGTGAAGACAGAAATAAGGCACTCCTACATCATACCGGTGAAGACAGAAATAAGGCACTCCTACATCATACTGGTGAAGACAGAAATAAGGCACTCCTACATCATACCGGTGAAGACAGAAATAAGGCACTCCTACATCATACCAGTGAAGAAGAAATAAGGCACTCCTACATCATACTGGTGAAGACAGAAATAAGGCACTCCTACATCATACGTGAGACAAATAAGGCACTCCTACATCATACGTGAAGACAGAAATAAGGCACTCCTACATCATACCGGTGAAGACAGAAATAAGGCACTCCTACATCATACGTGAAGAAGAAATAAGGCACTCCTACATCCATACCGTGAAGACAGAAATAAGGCACTCCTACATCATACCGGTGAAGACAGAAATAAGGCACTCCTACATCATACCGGTGAAGACAGAAATAAGGCACTCCTGCATCATACTGGTGAAGACAGAAATAAGGCACTCCTACATCATACCGGTGAAGACAGAAATAAGGCACTCCTACATCATACGGTGAAGACAGAAATAAGGCACTCCTACATCATACGGTGAAGACAGAAATAAGGCACTCCTACATCATACCGGTGAAGACAGAAATAAGGCACTCCTACATCATACCGGTGAAGACAGAAATAAGGTACTCCTACATCATACCGGTGAAGACAGAAATAAGGACTCCTCATCATACTGGTGAAGACAGAAATAAGGACTCTACATCATACGGTGAAGACAGAAATAAGGCACTCCTACATCATACTGGTGAAGAAGAAGACAACAATGCACATTGAGTAGGGTTTACGTGTTACAAGACATGAGGAAAGCTCTGTGGAACACTGCCTGTTTACAGCTGGGTTAAACCATTCGCCTGAAGCAAAACCATTGAACATCATGGTGGTGCTAATGTATGATCCACATTGAACTACATTGATAATCATCAGATTGAAGACTTATGCTCTCGGCTCCAAACGGTGATCATGGAGGTTGACGAGAAAGACATCCTCATCGTTCAGGGTGGCTGGAGTGCAAAGATGAAAGAATTTCCGTGGCCCCTACTGTACGGAGCCCATCAGTGTTAGAGAATTACGTCTGCGACAAGTTGCCAGCAATAATGAGTCGATCCTTGCCAACACACCCAGTGAACATAACGCATTCCAGCCACTTCCATTCCAGCTCCCAAACGGTCGATACCACTGCTAGACAGACTATGTCTTTGTGAAGAACCGGCGCAGGTCCGACATCAGTAGGGCTAAAACGAAGACATGTCCAGGAGCTGACGTTGGTAATGACAACGCCCTTGTCATGATGAACTTCAAAATACGTTGAAAGAATAACAAGAGAGTTAAAACAGTCGTCTGAAAATTCAGTCATGACGAACTGAAAGATCCTGACATGTATGAACAATACCCAGCGGCCGTAAGAGAAATATTACACCACTACCACTGCTGGAAAAAGACCATCATAAATAATTTCCATAAAATGATGAAATCCTAGGGATGAGCTAATAGAAGTCGAAGCCATGGATCACAAGCATATTTTGATGTGTCACACTAGGAAGAGGTTCAAACCACTCAAGAGGGGAAACATAGCGCTTTACATGAGATCCTCGGTGAGGAAATGCAAAGGAAAGTCAGACCCAACAAACGTGTCAGAACGTTTAGAAAAACCTGTACAGCAGCGACAAAAAGAAACGTGTTAAGATTGTAAGAGAGTTCACCAAACTAAAGCGAAGTCAGCACCAATCAGGACAAAGACGGCAACTCTCTCACACAGGACAAGTGCATCATGAAAGGGACTGAATACTGCTCTCAACTCTACAACAAACAGAGCAAAGAGATCCAAGTGTAATAGTAGTACATGAGTCATCACATGAGGAAGACATAACAATATTCCGTGGAGAAGTCGTTACTGCAGTGACCTGGAAACTGCAGAAATATGGAAAGGTTGCAGGCATCGACTGCATCCCTGCAGAACCCTTTAAATACGTCGGAGAGGCAGTAATTGATATCCTAGCAGCCATCTGCAACAAATTCTGACCCAATCACCAGTCGTCATCGTTCCCAAAAAAGAAGTCTCCAACACTGCCATTACTACTGTTCTATCACTTTCATCAGCCATGCCAGCAAAGGAATGCTTTAGAATATCGTAAACAGAATACTGCTGCAAGCAGATAACATTATTCTCGTGGAAGAACAGACTGGATTCCGCAGAGGAAGAAGTACGATCGAACAGATGTTTGACCGGTGTGAGTGAGTGAATGAGTGTGTGTGTGTGTGTGTGTGTGTGTGTGTGTGTGTGTGTGTGTGTGTGTGTGTGTGTGTGTGAGAGAGAGAGAGAGAGAGAGAGAAGAGAGAGAGAGAGTGTGTATGTGTGTGTTTATGTGTGTGTTGATGGGTGGGAGCACTCGCGCACGTGCGTTTGTGTGTATGTGTGTGTGTGTGTGTGTGTGTGTGTGTGTGTGTGTGTGTGTGTGGCACGCACGCGCGTTGATGCATAATTATGTGTGTGTTTATGCACTCACATGTGGGTGTATAAATTTACATGAGAGTGTGGGTACAGTCTAGTAAGAGAAGACTAAAACATGCATGCGTACTCAGGTGCACACGCTATATACGCGTGCGCTTGTACACTATGACACACACACATACACATTCACGCTCACGCGCGCGCGCGCGCGCGCGCCCACCACACCACACACACACACACATACATTTACGCGTGCGTGCACATGCACACACACACGCGCGCGCGCGCGCGCCCGCGTACACACAAACGCGCGCGGGCACGCACACACACACACACACACACACACACACACACACACACACACACACACACACACACACACGCACACACACACACACACGAACGCAAGCACGCGCACTTGCAAAATACTACTTTACAGGAAACCTTCATCCATTGTGCAGTTTTCAGTGGGCCAAAGTAAGCCTGTAAAAAAGCGACCGATCACTGTCCTCTTTGCTTCATATCAGCGCGCGCCTGCAGTTGATCCTCCAATGGATGGGGACGCTTTTTTTCCCGGGCAGCAACAAACTTCCACCGCTTCTCTGAGCTACTGATTTGATAGTAAGAGCAGGGGTTTTTTTTTCTTCTTTAACCCCCCCCCTCCCCCACCCGGCCCCCTCACACACACACACACCACCCGACCGTGCTTCCCGCTCATCCCACCCTCTATTCTCCAACTTTTCCCACCCATCCTGGCGATTCGCTTGATTTGTGTGCATTCAAGCTGCAGAGCAGAAGACGTGAGGATGATTACTGTGCTTTTGTGTTGTGGAGGGAAAACTGGGCATGTCTGATGTTATTATTGCAGTCCAGTTACCTGAGAAGAAATCACTCTTTGGGGTTGTGTGCTTTTTTTGTTTTTTGTTGTTTTTTTTTTTATCCTAAGAGGTCTGTGGAGTGCGAACACCATGGACTTGAGTTGATCGACTAACAAAAAGAGACAAACACGTGAACGGTGTATATAGCAGTTTAAGCGTCCCATTATCTCTCATCGAAGACTACAGCTTTTTCAAAGTGACTGCTGGAAAGATTTCAGGAAAAGAAACAAGATTTTTGCGATGTTTTATTATCTACACATGTCAGCCGCCACGGCAATACATTCAGAGCTCGATTTAGCTATAGTTTATATATTAGCGTTGACAACCTACTTGTTCATAACTTTTAAGATTAACATATGCTCTAAATTCTACCAGAAAATAAACTGCATTCAGTTGTGAAAACAAGAGTTCAAACTAAACGTTCATACACTTTTCCACTCTGGGCGCTTGAAGCGTTCTACCTTTTTCTTTCTTTCTGACTATTCCTTGGATGAAGTTTAAGTACTCCTCATTGTTCCTCATTTTATGTGGTATATTGTTACCCAGGTTAAGCTGCATCCCATGTTATTCCATTCCCCCAAGATCACATATTATCAGTAGACAGTTACTTAAATTACACGCACACGGAGACTCCGTAGTCTCACACATACACAAAGTGCATGCGCCTACCACACACACACACACACACACACACACACACACACACACACACACATGTACACACACACACACACACACACACACATGTACACACACACACACACACAACACACACACACAAAACACACACACACACACACACACACACCACACACACAACACACACAGTACACACACACACACACACACACACACCACACACACACACACACACACACACACACACACACATACCAAACACACACACACACACACACACACATACACACACACACATACACAACACACACACACACACACATACACAACACACACACACACACACACACACACACATACCAACACACAGACACACACACACACACACACACACACACATGTACACACACACACACACACACACACACACACACACACACACACACACACACACACACACACACACGTCAGTCAGTCAGTCAGTTGTACTTCGCATACTAGACTCGTTAACATAAGAGATAAAAATATGAGCATTACGTGATCAGCGTTGACAATGGTCAGTTATGCCCTCTTCCTCTTACCGACATTATGACATATGGTGACTTTATAGTCTGTACTTGCTTCAGTGATGGAACATAGGTGATCTTTATAGGTCTGTACTGTGGCTTCAGGGTATGGAACATTGGTGATCTATAGGTCTGTATGTGCTCAGGTTGGAACATATGGTGATCTTATGTCTGTATAGGCTTCAGGGTATGGAACATATGGTGATCTTTATAGGTCTGTACTGTGGCTTCAGTGTATGGAACATAGGTGATCTTTATAGGTCTGTACTGTGGCTTCAGGTATGGAACATATGGTGATCTTTATAGGTCTGTACTGTGGCTTCAGGTATGGAACATATGTGACTTTATAGGTCTGTACTGTGCATTCAGATGTATGGAACATATGTGATCTTTATAGGTCTGTACTGTGGCTCAGTTGTATTGGAAACATATGGTGATTTTATAGGTCTGTACTATGGCTTCAGCGTGTGGAACATATGGTGATCTTTATAGGTCTGTACTATGGCTTCAGCCAATGTTCACATCTTTGGATCCTGCACATGGTGCATTCACAATGTTGACCCAGCAACAAGACTGACTGCTTTCCAAAGTACCGAGTGTTTCTCCTCACTTGAGCCATTTGAGCAACATATCTGATGAAATGCCATTGCCTGTGTTAAATTAGCAGCTCATTCAATGCAGAATCAAACCTCTTTACCATTAATATTGCCCGATGGTTATGTCGATTGTAATCATCTTCCAACTATTCAAGGTACCATACGGAAATTTAACTCGTATTATCTAGCTATGTATAGATATGCAGATCTTTGTTTAGGTAATTTTCTATTTTGATATAGGAATTCAATGACCTCTTCAAGCGCCAGGTTTTGGTTGTCACCTCGGACGGCTCTAGAAGCCGATTGGAATGCTGTCCAGTTGAGGTAACAACTCGTAGACACTGTGGCGACAGACACCATAGATGTTTGTTATTTCCTATTAGCATTGCCAGATGTGCGGAAATAGATTCCATTTAAAGGGGTCATCACCCATAAATAGCATGTTTAGGGTTGTTCAAAAGTATGATCGAGCGTGTTTCGATGTACGTGTTACTTTTCTTCTGGAACTCACTTCTATCCGTGTTTCAGGTCGTGTAAGTAGCGAAATCGTGACTCGCTACGGAGATTGCCGAGTACAGTACGGAAAGAGACGAGAGTCGGGGATTCCGCAAGTGACGTATAAATGCCAACACCTCGAGGCGATGGCAGATGCTGCCAAATTTTACTTGTGATAATAATCAGGGTTCCCAATTTGATTAATATTTTAAAGGGTTTCTTCACTCTATGTTTGCAGTTTGTTTGTCTGAGTTTTGTTTAAAACGTCCACGTCCAAATTAAGGATATGCAGACGGCTGGATCGTCTTAACCTGACACCAGCGGGCCAGGGTGAATATCGGGGCTAAACTATGGTCATTTTAACAAGAAAAATTCCACATGAAAATTTCCTAGACCAACCCGGGATCGAACCACCGACATTTCGGTCATGAGTCCAGCGCCTTATCCACCAGGCTGACCGTGGCCTCCATGTTTGCAGTTTTAAGAGGGTGTTTTCACCCTCAGGTAGACATTTTACAGATTGACCATATTATGTACATGTAACACATACGCACGACACAGATAGTACATGATATACTGTCACACTGCGCATAAATGCATGCCTGCACTCAGCCCAGCTTTCACTCCGTGCACACGCAATCTCTCCAAACAACCAGAAGGCGCACTACAATAACTCTTCTTCTCCCCCTCCTCTCCGGGGAATAATTTACTAAACAATAATCAGCTTTTCAAACAATGACAACAGGTTTGTTTTCCAATTTACAACTTCTGTTCCTCCACACCAGTGGAGGTACAAACATTCCACAGATCCACTAGCTGGGACCAAATTTCATCTCATTTTACATACTATCTCACAGATACTTCTTTCAGCGGTTTCTCCTCCTCACTGGAGAAACATTATATACATTTTCAAAGAAAAATCAAAAGATGGCTTAAAATCTAGTAGTATCAACTGAGTTCATCAGGGGGACAATTAAAAATCATTATGGGTCAACATGACAAATGCTTTGTTTTCTCACGACTGGTGCAGTCGTTGTCTTCTACAGCTCGATTCTCCAACCCTGGAGACGATTAGGTGCTGCCGCAGCACTGTAGCCCAAATATTTGTGCGACTGCCTCAGTCGCCTAACTGGTGCTGCCACAGCACTGGGAAGGGCTGAAACACGAATGAAGTCCGTGTAAGTAATCTATTTCAAAATCTGAATAATGATAAATTCTTTTCCCTTTTCCCCTTTCTTAACTCTCTTTTTTTCTCTCCCCATCTGTCTATACTCACCTGGTAATGGTGAATTGCAGGTGGAACTCGTTCTTCAGACCTGTCCGGTCAGTGTCCCCAAGCCATCTCCTTCCTATACTTTCTTTTTCTCTCCTGCGCTCACATTCAGTGAGTACTCGTCTAACTCTACGCATTACCAGCCCTTGTTAGCTGACCAATGGACAACGTCCGTCCATTCAACCATAATCGCCCTACGTCTATAGCCACCAGCGACACCGATCACACTGGTCAGGCCACGTGAATTATTGTTTCTTTTACCTTTTCTTTTCCCTACCTAGGGAAATGTTTGTAA
The DNA here is from genome assembly GCA_033310375.1 of Conus canariensis. Lineage (NCBI taxonomy): Eukaryota > Metazoa > Mollusca > Gastropoda > Neogastropoda > Conidae > Conus > Conus canariensis. The sequence continues at coordinate 28,101,565 of CM065733.1, read as the reverse complement.
CAAATAAGGGCGTACGCGATGGAACGTCACATGTCGCCATGTGAGGCTACATCACATGACATATACACATCACATACATACATCTGTTCACACACACACACACACACACACACACACACACACACACACACACACACACACACACAACGCACCACACACACATCATTACGTAGTATTAAATAACTTTCAAAATGATTATGTGATAAACCACATTTTCCTTCAGTTGTTTAGATCTATCAGATAATGCCTTTTCCTTCGAACAGGAGTTTGTCAGCTACTGCATCATCACACTAATTCTCTTCCCTGCTGTAGAAATCTTTTCAACAGCTGTTCACTTTCAGGTCCCCCCCCCCCCCCCCCACCACCCACACCCACACACACACACACCACACACACACACACACACACACGCACACACTTTTTTTTTTACATTCCTCATTTTCAATCTCACTCTCTCCACTTAAATTCTGAAGTCCCACAATGACTTTTAGAATCTGGGGGGTCTTTTACAATATATTGCAGTCAAAGATTCTGGCTGTTAT
>CM065733.1:28061023-28096023 GCA_033310375.1 Conus canariensis | reverse complement strand
ACTCTGTGGGGCTTAGATTTTCTTTGAAGCACTCCCTTTTTGATTGGAATAGAATCTTTACATCCCTATTTTATTTTGCCACAAATTCGTGAGTCTGTGCGTATCTTCAGCTATAATGAGACATTTTCCGCCTATGCCAATTTCAGTTAACCAAGGTAAAAGTGCATCATGCCAATATCATTATCAAACGCTTTATTAAAATCAACTAAGCAAATATAAAGACGTCCGTTTCATTTGTTTATGGTATGGTATGTTTTCTTTTTAAGGATGAATGGGTGATCTGTTGTTCTGGAATAGTTTTTTTTTCCTAGATACATGTATATTTCTAATCTTCCATTGATGACTTGACAGCAGCGTTTACCCAAGGTATTGTTGAGAGTTATACCATAGTGATTGTTACTTGGGTCTACGCTTTTAAAGATGGGAGCATTTATTCCATCTTTCTATTCGCTTTCACATATGCCTGATTGCAAGATTGCATTTAATAGCTAGCATACAAAGGTGATAATTTTAACTTTAAGATTTCGCTTGTTGTACCGTGTGTGTGTGTGTGTGTGTGTGTGTGTGTGTGTGTGTGTGTGTGTGTGTGGTGTGTGTGTGTGTATGTGTGTGCCTGTGCCTGTGTGTGCGTGCGCGCGTGCTTGTGCGCGCGAATGTATATGTGCGTACGGATCTCATGTGTACACGTATTCGCTCTCTCTCTCTCTCTCTCATTTTGTAATAAAATTGAAAACGAACTTCATTTCTTTCTTTTTTTTCTCACATATTTAATGTCACCTCTCTCATCCCTCCACTCTACAATTTTTTTTTTTTTTTAAGCAATCTGAAAACATGATGATCCTTAGAAATTTGGCAATGTATATACTTTATGCACTGAAAACTAGACATGAACTTATGAACGGAAACTAGATATATGAATATGTGTTGTGATTGGTTTCAAACGCAAGTAAAAATATTTTTGTTTATCTTGGTTTGTTTCCTTGAATTATTTCCCCTTGTAATTGTTTGCTTGTGTGTTTCTGGAAAGAAATTTCTTCCTTTTGCTGATGACCCGTACCCATTTTCATTTTATTCTCAGCAACGTATATCCATTGTATACAGGTCGGTGGCCTTACAATTACAGATTTCAGAGTTTCTCTCTGTCTCTCCTTCTCTGTCTCTGTCTGTCTGTCTGTCTCTCTGTTTTCTGTGTTTATGGTGTGTTTTGTGTTTGAGTCCACCGGTGTCTGCACATTATGCTTGTGACGATGTAGATGTGAAGGTAGCGGAATACAGAGTAATTGATAGCAGAGGTTCAACACAGTGTTTTACTTACATATCGAGTACATATGTCATTCTTTTCTCTCTTTCAGTCAAACTCTCTCTCTCTCTCTCTCTCTCTCTCTCTCTCTTCTCTCTCTCTCTCCTCTCTCCTCTCTCTCTCTCTCTCTCCTCCCTCCTCCCTTCCCTTCCTCTCCCCCTCTGTCTCTTTGGCTGGCTGTTGTTTGTTTGTCTGTCATACTGTTTGTGGTGAGCTGTGTGGTTGTGTCTATCGGTATGTGTGGTTGTGTCTATCGGTGTTTGTGGTGAGCTGTGTGGTTGTGTCTATCAGTATCTGTGGTTTGTGCTCTGTCATACTGTTTGTGGTGAGCTGTGTGGTTGTGTCTATCGGTATGTGTGGTTGTGTCTATCGGTGTTTGTGGTGAGCTGTGTGGTTGTGTCTATCAGTATCTGTGGTTTGTGCTCTGTCATACTGTTTGTGGTGAGCTGTGTGGTTGTGTCTATCGGTATGTGTGGTTGTGTCTATCGGTGTTTGTGGTGAGCTGTGTGGTTGTGTCTATCGGTATCTGTGGTTTGTGCTAGATTGTATTTCATAATTAATATTTCTGAACACGCCTTTAACCTTTTTGATCAGCCGAGACTTCCAGAAAACCATTCCTTGTATTTTTCTTGTACTAATGGTTTGCGAATACAAATGATTTGAATAGACTTTCGTAAATGATTGTGACCCCACCCCCAATTTCACCCCTAACTCCTACCCCCACCACCAACCCCAACTTCATCTTCATCCCACTCCACCCCCCCCCCCAACCCACCCCTCAACCCCCCCCCACCCCCCCCCCCCAAAAAAAAAAATAAAAAAATAAAAAATTTAAAAAATGACGTTGTAAATTTTCAATCTGAGTCCTTTCTGTTTTGATATAGTTTCTTACTACTCATCAACAATCCATTTTCTTCATAAACCAGTCTTCCAGATTTCATCACAAAAAACTGGTATATCACAAAGATCAGTTCTTGGTGATCTACCCATGCATGTCGTAAGTCTTATGCTGTCTCTTTGCTGACTTTACATCCTTCCATTGTGGTCAGTCTGATCTATATCGGTTGTCCGTTAGATTGCAGGAAAATGTTGATGAATTGATGAACTGGACCAAACGCCATCAGTAAACAGGCCTCAATATACATAGTTTTAATGCTCGAGAAAGGGACAGATTTCGTTCTTGTTATGCAAAAAGACAAAATTTAGAACGTTTTGTATATCAGTGACAGTTGCTTGAATTTTGTGAGTCACCTTGGAGAGTAACCACACTTGATCATTCTGTATTTTTAGTTTATGCAATGCATATCTAAAAATGGCTGTCAGTTATTGACAATTGGCGACTTGTATGTACAAATATACGTAAAATTCTTTTACCACGCGAATAGTCAATTATCATTCAATTATTTCCCAGCTTTGTGTGACTTGAGGAGTGCTGATATGTTGACGTCTTTGGAAGGTGGCCATCAGTGAACTCCGAAAGCTGTTCTCATGACATCATCTTTATACACTCCTCAGACCTGCATTATGCTAGATCTTCTGCAGTTAACACACAGGCTTCTGCACAAGACAGCAGGAATGATGTGTGGAATCCTGACACACAAGGGGGTCAACAACACCACGTTGAGATCATGTCTTTGCGTTTTAATTCAAAATGAATGCTATTCTCTTAGTGGTTTTGAGACGGAAGTATATAAATCCTGATATACTGACCGATGTTTAATTTCATTCTTTCAGTTAATACAAAGCTTTGTGCTACAATGGTGTTTCATAAATTAAGATGCAATATCAAACAAATGTGGCGACATATATATGAAATGAAAGAAACAGTTGGTAGAGAAGACAAAGATTTGAACTTCTATTTATAGCGAGTATTCAGTGTTGTTGTGGCACCCACCCACCCACTCTTGAATATGTCACACGTATGATAGGCAAGAAAAGCACCACGGAATACCAACCGAATTGGAAACTGGCAGTGCTGGTGTGAGGGTGATAACACTGAAGGGAATAGTGGATAAGGGACGAAAGATATGAAAAAAGTTGTGGCGGTTGCACACGGTGCTGATGGCGAAGTGAGGTATGATCGGCCTGGGACGGGGGAAAGAGGCACAGCATGACCATAGCGCAGGCATCAGTTACGGGGGGCTGCACGTGTCAAAAGTTATGCAACATATTTTTCTTATCTAAGGAGTGATTATGCACCGCAAATATTTAAATCAGCTGGACCAGCGAAGTGTTGTTGTCAGATCAGTAATTATCAATAAAACACAAAAGACACAAACGTGTGTGTGTGTGGTCGTCGGTTTAATGTCCTTCCACTATAGTGATTCAGACAGTTTATGTTTGGGTGAATGAAGTATGCAAGTGTATGAAGTGTATTATTCCATTAACGATAGAATATGACATCCCCTCCTCCCCCCCCCCCCCCCCCCCCCCCCCCCACCTCCCATCCCTCTTCCACCTTGACAATTTTAAGTGAGAAGTGATAAAATCTACAGATAAGGACCAATTGAACTATTTAACAAACACTTACAAACTGAGTCAAGAACAGAGTAATTGTTTAAAACATATGGTAAAGGCAATGAAGTCGATCCATCAGTGTAACCATCAATACCCGAATGTCTTAGGAGCTCTCTTGCTCTTGGGCATTGAATCAGCAAATGACTGACATTTAAGGATTTCCCACACATACATTTGACATTATGACAATGTTTTGTTTTCAATGCGTTCAAACGGAATCTATGGATTAAACTTTCAATCTCCCTAGACGAGGAGGAGACTTGTTTGAACGTTTTCCCATTGCACCCATCACTAAATTTTATACAATTGTGATAATATTGAATGTCTGAGTTCATCAATGAGGTTTTAACTTTTTCTCTTAACGTTGAACTTATAATTGAAAAACATTCATTCAAATCTAAGGGAACTTTGAGTGGTATTGCGTCACTGACATTTTGAGCTGCTTTTCGTGCAAGTTGATCTACACGCTCGTTGGGTACTATACCACAATGAGAGGGGATCCAACAAAAAGTGACAGTAATGCCTTGCATGGATAAAAGGTGAATAATGTGATGAATTTCAAATATCATATCAAGTCGGATTGAAGGACATGCAGACTTGATCGAGTAGATTGCTGCTTTAGAATCAACACCTATTAAGATTTGTGAACTTTTTATTGGAAAATTTAGAATAAAATCTAACGATTTAAGTATAGCAAGTAATTCGGCACTGAATATCGATAACTGTTTACCAAGATAGAAGAGCTTTTGTACTTTGAGGCTAGGGATTATGAAGGCTGCTCCCGTGTTATTATTTTCTAGCACTGAGCCATCTGTAAAAATTTTCAGATGATGATTGTACTTAGTTTCTAAATGAGTGTAAACAGATGTTCTTAAGATATGTGGACAATCCTTTTTTGAAACATCTGTATAATCAATATCAAAGGAGGCTTTACAGTGTTCCCATTTTGGAATAGGTGAATACGTGGGCTTTTGGGCTATGTTATTTTTATCTATTTTGGTATCCTTTAGAAGATCAGCGGAAAATGAGTAAATAGACCTTGTTGACTGTATGTTTTTGGCACGTTTTCCAAAATCCTTCTCTGATTTTAAACATACTTCTGATGAGCAAAAATTGTTTTGTGAGAAGCTCTTTAAGACAAATTTTGAAGTAGAAGCTTTCCGAAGTTCTGAAAGGGGCAAGACCCCTGCTTCATTATAGGTCCCTAAGTTAGATGTATGTGTGGGAACCCCAAGGGCAATTTTATACGCTTTGCAGTCAGTGCTCTGAAGTTTATTTAAAAGGTATTGAGGTGCATTAAAAAATACTTCTTGAGCGTAAGTTAGTCTGGAGCGAATAAGGGCAGTTGCTAAAATGGTTAATGATTTCGAATCCTGTCCCCAAGATTGTTTGCTAATTATTTTTTAGGAAATTTAAGCTTTTTCTTGCTTTGTTTAAAATGTATTCAATATGAGTGTTCCAAGTTAACTTACTGCTTAAGATAACGCCTAAGAATTTAACACTTTTTACATAGTTTAAAACAATGCCATCCAACGTAAAAGTAGGAAGTTGTCCTGGATCGTAACCAGAATTAAAAAGAATCATATTTGTTTTTTCTGGGGAAAGAGAAAGGCCGTTCTCAATTAAAAAGTTATTGATCTTATTTAGTTCATGTTGATATTTTATTTTGATGTAATTTAGTGATCTTGATGATGTATTTTTTTCATTGTCACTTTTGTCCATAGGCATATATCATCAGCAAATTGAGCCACTTCAATATCTTTAGAAAGACTGTTAGGAAGATCAGAAATTAAAATATTAAATAATATTGGAGAAATTACTGAACCTTGGGGTAAACCCATTTGTAAAGGTCTTGGGTTGGAATATGTATTTCCTATTTTTGTTTGAATGTGCCTACAGTGTAGAAAATCTTGAATAAAATTGTACATGTTCCTGCTGATTCCAATGTTTTTAATTTTGTACATTAGTCGTTTGTGCCACACTTGTTCGTATGCTTTACGAATGTCAAAAAAGGTGGCGAGAATGTTCTTACGCCGTGCAAATTGATGTTTTACGTGTGTTGTAATTTTTACTAAGTGTTCAATTGTAGATCTGCCTGCTTGGAATGCAGCTTGGTTGATAGGAATGATACTGTTTTTGTTGCAATGATGTATTAGCCTTTTTAACACTATCTTTTCCATCAGTTTACATGTGTTAGATGTTAATGATATTGGTCGATAGCTATTTATATCTTTGAGTGGTTTTCCTTGTTTATGAATTGGTATAATAATTGAGTCCTTCCAAATCAAGGGCATTTTTCCATTGTCCCAACATTTTTGGAAAAACAAATGTAGAAAATGTATTATATTTTGCGGGAAATGACCTAACATTTCATTTGAAATGCCATCTAATCCCACTGATGTCTTTTTATTCAGATTTATGATACACTCTTGGACTTCCTGCAATGTTATAGCGGTATTTAAATAGTGATTTTCTGTAGGTTTAGGGCTATTATAGATGTCTTTCTTTTCTTCAGTTTCGCGGCGTTTTTTCTTGTCCAAGGATAAGCTGTCAACGCTACTGTTGTTCGCAAATAAGTCTGCAAAGGCTTCAGCTTTATCAAAATTTGATGGAAATTCAGATTGTATTAAATTAATCGGACAATGTGGAAGGTTAATTCCATTTTTCATCGTTTTTAATTGTGTCCAAACTTTTTGAATATCTTTAAAGCCTGACACCTCATTTTGACATATAGACGACCAATACTGCCTTTTTGCTTGTGCAATTATTCTATTTTGGTGATTTTTTGCTCTTTTTTTCTCAAGAAGTTTCTCCGCTTTTTTCTTGGGATTTGTTTCTCTTTTGTAATCTTTTGTTTTTTCTATTTTTTCTTGTTTTGCCTGCTGACATATACCATTCCACCAGACATTACCCGAATGTTTTTTTGATTTTACAGATTTTACAGTCGGAATTGAATCTTTCGCAGCAGTGTGTACTGCATTCTGAAAATGATCGTATAATGTATCGACATCTTGATTCTCAAGATTTTCTATGTTTACATTAAATGAACTAAGTAGATATGAAAATTTATTCCAATTAGCAAACTTGTAACAATATTTAGGAACTTTGTCATGCGATACATCAGTTGTTTCAGGTCTCATACGTTCAAGAGAAATGACAATAGGGAGATGATCACTATTTAATGGATCATCAAGTGTTTGCCAATCACATGATATAGCTAGCTCAGGAGATATGAATGATAAGTCGATGGCACTAGGATTATGTTTAGGGTTGTCTGGAATACGAGTAATACTGCCATCGTTGAGAAGGTAAAGAGAGGAGTCCACTATATTTTCAATAAAACGATTATTGGTGATTGCCTGGCACTCTTTTTCCCAAAACGGCGAATGGGCTTTACAATCACCAGTGATTAAATATTTGGTAGATTGGTTTAATTGAAATGAGCGTAGCCATTCTGTATTACGATCGTTTGGGCCTTGAGGTAAGTAAACAGAGACGACTGTTACTACATTATAATCAATTTGAACTCTGACTGCACATGAGTGCAACCCAGGAATGTCTGGTGGTGCAGGACTTTCACATGGGGTATATTTGACATCTTCACGAACATATATTGCCACATTTATTTTTTCATCATTATTAATGTTTGGGGTAATTGGCGGAAAATAGTAATTAGGAAGTTTAGGTAGTTTAGTTTTGCGGACATTCAGTGACTGCAAAGCTAATATGTTGTATTTTACTCCAGATAGGTGTTGTACTAGTTGGTCTGTACTGGTTGTGATGGATCGACAATTCCATTGCAGCACTTTAAAATCTTTAACTAACATGTGTTATATCAATATAGATAATCAAAACCCAAACATAGAAAGGAAAAAAAAAAGTGATTAAATGCAAGTGATGCACTGAAAGGTGACTAACAATACTAAATATAACTACATAGAACTACAAATAGCAGGATTATGCTTACTTAACTTTTACAGCAGTAACCTTTTCTTTACAACATAAATAGAATTGACAAGAGGCGGAAAAAGAAAAAATCCGAGTTAGTCCAATAACAAGAGAGAGCAAGGTTATTGCAAGTTCAGTTTCTTTTCTGTTCCAATTTTTCAGAAGTAGTCCAATATTGAGCATGGTCTTCCTTACAGAGATTCTACCAGTCTCTCATCACATCATAGATGTTCCACAAAAATCGTGGGTGATCACCAACAAAAGATGGACGTCCTGGGAAGAGTTGATAATCCATGGGTAGGGGTCTTCTTGGGTGTCTTGCTGACATTCTTGGTCGCTTCCAGAATAAGTTCCTGGTGTGCCTTCCGATGTTTCCCGCAAGTACACTGGCGCCGTTTGCTGTGGGATGAAGGCCGTCTCTGATGAGGTATCTATTGCTGGTCTCCAGATTAGCATGACTGACGAACGACACGTTGTCAACACAGAACAGTTCTGATTCTGTCAAAGCGTTGAATACGTCCGTCTTGATTTGGAGCTCCGGATCTTTCACGGGTGCAATTTTGCTGATCACGATCTTCATGTTTTTGTGTTCAGCTGCGATGGCCTTAATGCACTTCGCAAACTTCATGGTGCACACTTTGGAGTCCATTTTCCGGATATCATTTATTCCACAGTGGATTACAACTGCATCAAGTGGCTTTGCGGTAGACTGAAGGGCTGTTTCAAATGCCTGACAGATTTCCTCCGTAGTGTGTGCCTTGCGCGACATAGCATCAAACCCATAGGATCTGCCTAATCGCCTTTCATCGACCTTGTTGACTACTGAATCGTGAATAAAGACGACGCGTGGTAGGTCCTGGTTTTCCTTCTGTTCCACGAAGGCCTTCTGTTGTCTGGCATGCTCCTGTTTGACGTCACTGATAGACTTGACGTCACTTGCTTTTTGGGCTGGTGTTCTTTTCATCTTCTTTTCTGTTTTTTCATTTTTCTTTCTGGCAGAGGACAGCTCAGTTGGTTTTGGTGAAAGGTTGGTTTTACTGGGTACTGGGGGAATGGACTTTGTGGCTTCTGCATAGGTAGACAGCATGGTATTCTCCGTTTGTGTTTGGACGTTCGAATGCTTAACGACTGAGTTAGATCTATCGAGTAGACAGTTGAGTTGTTTTTTCTGATCTAACTGTTGAATAATTGTAGACTGACTTTCGATCGAAGGGACATAACGCTCCTTACTTTAATCATTGGCGCATGCGCATGGAGAAACAACGGTTGGTTGCCTACGTCAATAAATGAAGGAAGCTGCCTCCAGCCTCACGCCTTATTATTGTGTGGTATCGCCCTTTTCAAAGGCCTATCCCGACATAACATGGTGTCAGAAGTGAAACTTTAAGTTTCTGCATCAGTGTGACGCTACTGAAGGTGACATCATCTCAGTAAGTGACGTTTTATTTCTTTTTTTAATCGATCGACACCGCGATGCCGAAGTTTAATCCCCCAGAGCCGTTTGACTTCAGGCGTCCTGAAGCTTGGGAGGAATGGCGTGAACGTTTTCTCCGTTTCCGTATAGCAACAAAACTTAATAATGAAACAGGAGAAGTACAAGTAAGTAGCTTAATCTATGCGATGGGCAGAGAGGCAGAGAAACTTTTCTCCACTTTACCTTTTCCAAGAAGGGTAGAGGGACAGCCTGACCCCAAAACGGACTTTGGTGTTGTGTTAGAACTGTTTAACACACACTTCGTGCCCAGAACAAATGTGATACATGAGCGTGCTAAGTTTCACATGCGTCAGCAGGCAGAAGGAGAGACTGTGGAGCAGTATGTTCGTGCTCTTTATGATTTATCTGCACACTGCAATTTTCATGATCAAAATGAGGTTATCAGAGACCGCCTCGTGCTTGGTATTCGTGACAAAGAGGTTTCACAGAAGCTTCAGCTTGAGCCAGAACTAACCCTCAAAACAGCAGTTGACTGTGCTCGTCACTATGAACTTGTAAAAGGTCAGGTGACTGACCAGCGTGGTCTAGCCATAGACACTGTTCATCGTCCACCAAGGAGGCCTTCTCGTTCCTATCATCAGTCAAGTGGTGGTAGAGGCAGAGGAACTGGATCATTGCAACTAGCGTGTGGCAAATGTGGCAGGAAACATAATCCTAATGACTGTCCCGCGAAAGGAAAAGTTTGCAGACAGTGTAATAAACGCAATCACTTTGCAGCAGTTTGCAGAGGAGGTCGCATTAACGAAGTGATGGATGGTGCAGCTAGTGCTGAAATAAAGCCAGATTTTCAGCAGGGATCATCCTACTACCTGGGTTCTGTTGACAAGCAGCAAAATGAAAATGTAAGTGAACCGCCATGGAAAGTGATGTTGACTGTCATGGGTCGTCAAGTTACTTTCAAATTGGATACTGGAGCTGATATCTCTATTCTTAGGAAGACAGTATATGACCTTCTGTGTCCTAAGCCAGTATTGAAACAGTCCAATGCTCTCTTAAAAAGCCCAGGAGGTCCATTAAACTGTGTTGGAGAATTTTCCTGTGATGTCACTCACAAGGGTAATAACACAAGACTGCGCATTTTTGTTATTGACTCCAGTACTGACAATCTTCTCAGTCGAGATGCAGTTATCAGATTGGGACTTGTACAACGAGTGAATGATATCGAGTCAGTTTTTGGAGAAATCAAAAAGCCTGTCAGCTGCGAACCAGTGAAGATTGTGCTGAAGGACAACAGTGAGCCGTACAGCCTTAATACACCAAGGAGGATTGCTATTCCCTTACTCGATAAGGTGAAAGAAGAACTGCAACGCATGCAGCAAGATGGGATTATCCAAGAAATCAAAGAACCAACTGATTGGTGTGCTGGTATGGTGCCTGTTTTGAAGAAATCAGGAGCTGTAAGGATCTGTACAGATTTTAAGAAACTGAACCAGTCGTTAAAAAGAGAACGTTATGTGCTCCCAACGCTTGAAGATCTTCTGTTCAAATTAAAAGGGTCAAAAGTTTTCAGCAAGCTTGATGCTACAAGTGGATTCTGGCAGATTCCACTGGATGGAGCCACGGCAAAACTGACTACATTTATTACTCCCTTTGGAAGATACTTCTATCGACGTCTACCATTTGGAATATCATCAGCCCCAGAAATATTCCAGAGAACAATGGAGACCATTCTGCAAGATCAAAGTAATGTTCTCTGTTACTTTGATGACATTTTGATTCACAGTCCCAACACTGAGGAACATGAACAACATCTGCAGGATACCCTGAACAAACTGAGCACTGTGGGACTCAAACTCAACAAGACAAAGTGTGAATTACACAAAGATGAGATTGAGTTCTTGGGCTACAGGATCAGCAAAGATGGAATCAAACCAGATCCCGGTAAGATTGAAGCAATCTTGAAGATGCCAGAGCCGACCAATACGACAGAATTACGCCGGATCCTGGGTATGATCAACTTCCTTGGGAAGTACATTCCCCACCTCTCCAGTGTTCTTCATCCAATGACAGGACTTCTCGAAAAAGACAGAGCGTGGATATGGGGTCCAGCTCAGGCAAGTGCTTTTGCTCGAGTCAAGGATTTGATCACAACAAGCCCGACCTTGGCTTTCTACGACCCTGGGAAAAAGACCATTGTCAGTTCAGATGCAAGTTGCTATGGACTTGGTGCTGTTCTCCTCCAAGACTACAACAGCATTTGGAGACCAGTCGCTTTCTGTTCCCGCACACTCACTGCAGCGGAAAAACGATATGCTCAGATCGAAAAAGAATGTCTGGCTGGAGTATGGGCTTGTGAACGTTTTCATCGTTACTTGGTTGGACTGGAAAGTTTCACACTTGAGACTGACCACAAACCCCTGGTTCCTCTGATAAACAACAAAGATCTCTCAGAGACTCCTGTGAGGTGCCAGAGGATGCTGATGCGCCTCATGAGGTTCAGTGTCCAGGCCAAGTACACTCCAGGCAAGAACATGAGTGTAGCCGACACGCTTTCTCGCAGTCCTAGCTATGAAAGTCATGATGATCAGTTAGAAGAGGATATTTACCTCCATGTGAACGGCATCAGAGCAGCATGGCCAGCATCTGATGCATACCTGGACAGACTCCGTACAGAAACACAGAAAGATGTGAGTCTAAAAACAGCACTGGACTACACCCAGAATGGTTGGCCCGTATACAAACAGGACACTCAGCTCGCAGCCAGAGATTTATTCCCTATCAGAGGAGAACTTAGCTGTTGGAATGGCATTCTAGTCAAAGGTGACAGATTGGCTGTTCCTCACTCGATGCGAGAAGAAGTCTTGGACAAAATCCATGCAGGTCATCAGGGCATTGCTAAGTGCCGAGAGAGAGCCCGAGATTCTGTATGGTGGCCCAAGATCAGTAGGGACATACAAGGAAAAGTATCGTCATGCAGAGAGTGCCTTGAAAAGCAGCCTACTCAACAAAAAGAGCCGCTTCTTCCATCCGATACCCCAGATCGACCATTTCAGCGAATTGGTGTAGACATCTGCGAAGTCAAAGGAGATCATTACCTCATCTCAACTGACTACTATTCTCGCTACATAGATATCGCTTACTTGCCTCAACTGACATCAAAAGCTGTTATCTGCAAAATGAAGAACTGTTTTGCTCACCACGGTGTACCAGAGACGGTAGTGTCAGATAATGGCACACAGTTCACTTCATCTGAGTTTCGGCAGTTCGCTACGGACTGGAATTTTCATCATGTGACTTCCAGCCCCCATTTCCCTCAGTCAAATGGACAGGCTGAAAGTGCTGTTAAAACAGCCAAGGCGATCATCACTCAAGAAGATCCCTTTTTGGCCCTTCTCATCTACAGATCTACACCAGTCTGTTCCCTTGGATACAGTCCAGCAGAACTAGCATATGGAAGAAAACTGCGCACTAGCCTGCCAACTCTTCCAAAGAAGCTCTTGCCCTGCACTGTGAGCCCAAAGACAGTGCAAGAACGAGACCAGATGGCAAAACGCAAACAGAAGCAGTATTATGATCAACGCCATGGAGTTCACTCCCTGCCTAGCCTTCACGCTGGTGACCAGGTCCTTGTGAAAAAGGATAAGGACACAGGCTGGAAACAGCCAGCGGAAGTGATTGGTCAAGTTGCGCCACGTTCCTACCTTCTCCAGGTGGATGGAGGTCAGATAAGGCGTAACAGAAAACACATCAGACTGTGCTCTGAAACTGCAAACAAGACTGCAGTGCCCTGCAGTTCTCCAGTGCCCGTATTCATTACGCGCAAGACACCAGTCATCATCCAGCCGGTGCAGTCCAGCAGAGCAGTGGTTCCAGATGAGGGATCATCTCCTCCACAGCCACCTGTATTACCATTGTCTCCAGGCCGTTCACCATCTTCTTCACCTGGACGGCAACCCTCAACAGCAGTGAAGTACACGCGCAGAGGTCGAGCTGTTATTCCACCAGCAAGATTCCGGGAGTGATTGTTGTGCTGGATCCTGCTGTGTGACATGTGCATTCAGTTAATGTTGGATATTCCACAATTGTTCAGCAGCTAGTTGATGTGTAATTTCTTTAAATTGTGATGACAGTGCGGTTTGGTCATCACGTTGAATGTAACACACACACATATACACATTCACACAACACATATACACCTCATAGGAAGGGATGTGCTTCGATTCTGTTTTGGATTTAAGTCGTCAGTGCTTCATTGATTCTGCCTAATTCTTCGGGAGGAGAAGAAAAAGATTTATTTTGAAGAAAAGGACATGCATGCTAAGTCATTGTTGGGTTTTGAATTATTTACATGCATGATTCCAAAGAAATTAAGTTTGAAGTTTTGTTTAAAAAAAAAAAAAAAAAAAAAAATCTTGGAGGGGAGATGTTGAATAATTGTAGACTGACTTTCGATCGAAGGGACATAACGCTCCTTACTTTAATCATTGGCGCATGCGCATGGAGAAACAACGGTTGGTTGCCTACGTCAATAAATGAAGGAAGCTGCCTCCAGCCTCACGCCTTATTATTGTGTGGTATCGCCCTTTTCAAAGGCCTATCCCGACATAACATAACCGTTTTTTCCAATGACGAGATTCGTTCACACAATCTTAGAATAATATCTTTCAAATCTGCATTCGAATCGACACTTACGCAGTCCGGCATGGTAGCACTTGCACTGGCACTGGCAGTGGCGTTCTCCGAATCGGTCTTGCCAAGCACAGTCAAGACCGTTTGCTCTGGATCTATTGGTCGATCTAAAATTTCTTTTCCCGAGCAAATAGGTGACTCACTCTTTTTTCCACTCAGCTTCCCCATTTTAAGTGCACCAGAAGTCACTCTACCGCCAAGGCTTTTTGATCTGGTTGATCTCGTCATATTAATCAGATCTTCACAATAACTTTGCGAGCTCTAGAACTAGAGGTTGATCATTTCCGCCATCTTGTGTGACTTTCCGTGTGTGTGTGTGTGTGTACGTGTGTGTATGTGTGTGTGTGTGTGTGTGAGAGAGAGAGAGAGAGAGAGAGTGTGTGTGTGTGTGTGTGTGTGTGTGTGTTGTGTGTGTGTGTGTGTGTGTGTGTTCAGGAGGACGAAAGAGAGAGAAAGACAGAAAGAGAGAGAGAAAGGGGAGGGAGGGGAGAAGACAGCATAATGAACTGGGGTGTACCGGCCAGTTCCCATATAGAATATTTAGAAAAAAGAAAAGAACTATTTTCTAAGATAAAAACATCCATCGGAAACACATTTTCAATCAGTTCCTTCGGTATGAATTGTCTCATTTGTACCAGTATAATACATTGTGTTCACATATCAATTTTCACAACAAAATCAGAACAAGCTTTGTCCATTAACCGCAACATGGTCTATAAGACACGAAAAAAAGAATTTTTGAGAGGGGGGGGGGGGGGGGGGGGGGGGTAGGGTGTTATCTACGCAGTTGGCGACGTTTACGACAGAAGCGGTGCACACATTTTGCAGATTTACATACCAAATGATCCTTGAAGATGGCCTGACTTTGTTTTATTACAGTAAGGTTTTTTGTTTTTTTTCAATTCTTTCATGAATGCAAATCTAACTTGTTTTTACATAAAGCAGGTATTTCAGAATGTCTACATTTTTCTACTTCAAGATCATGACAAAAAAATCATGAGTTTGCGTAGTAACTTTAAAATAATAAAACTTAGATATTAGTTTAATACACACAATTCAGTTTTGTAACCCCCAGTAATCTAGTCATAAATTTGCATTTTGATTGATTTTTAGATATCCTTTTCTTCCAGAATGACACGTATTAAAATTGTACTTTATTTAAGAGGACAGATTGCAGTTTATGTATGTTGAATGTTTTTTTTTCCATATATCTTAATCCAGTATGGCTAAATATTTTGACAAAGATAATGCATGAAAGGTAGTTACTTTCTCTTCTTATCATGTCATTGTACACAGTGAAAGAGTCTTTCTCGATCGTATCATATGGAATCAACATAATACATTTTACAAACCCAGCGATAGATTATCCTAATGCAACAACATTTTAAAACTCGGAATAACTTCTGCAGTGAAACTTTATAAGCTGGCTTCAATATAATAACATTGTTCAACTTTTTAAAACCAGAATAATAAACACAGATGGTTGAGGCGTTCGTTAGGTGAGCTGAAGGACGTGACGGGGATCGGATTTTCACGGCTTGAAAATAGATCCTCTCTGTCCACCTGGCAGTTAATGGGATGCCTGATTTATTTCATGACAGTTTAATGGAAGGCATGTATTGGCGCCCCCTCCTCCCCCACCCCTCCCTCTTCCCTTTCGTACCGCCTGGTTCCAGACTTACGAAATTGTTGTGAGTTGATTATTCCACCGGCATTTAAGCCATGGCACTTCAACGTATAATTGAGTTGAACCTGTAACTTTGATAAACCCCAAACCTGCACACTGAAATGATTTAGGGCATATTCTTGCCATCGGTATTTTGACAGACAAAGATGAAAAAAAATGGATGTCTTCATTTTTTGTTCTTCATTATGTTTATCAAAACTAGCTCGTTTTAATTGCCGAGATTGGTCGGGGAGTTGTTCATAACTGGAGCACTACTGTGGGGATGACAATCGCGTTTCTCGATCAGATTAGAAACATCAATGGGTTAGATTAAGTGTTTGTTGTTCTTAGTAATTTCTAAAAAGTTACACTTGGTTCATACACTTTACTCTGTTCAAACAGAATTGTTGTGTTATATTCCTATATATTTTGTTGATTCATATTTTTCACGTTATCAAAGTTAACATCCCTGCCACACTCAACAATTCAACCGTATTTGCATAAAATAGAATGTAGACCAAACGCCAACTTTTTATCATAATGTTTAAAAGCACAGGAGAAATTATTTCCGTATTTCTTGGTCAAGAAGAGGGCAAAGAAGAACCTGCTGCTGTTTTAGTGCATCTCTTTGTTACACGCATTTCACAGAACGATTTATGGAAGCTCGTTAACTGGTGCTGCTTGGTTGATACAGATGTCCTGTCGGCCATGAGTGATCGTGTGCTTTTGTACATCAAAAACACTCATAGGCGCCTTCTTCTTGCAAATCTTTGCTTTATATGTGCAGTTAGTTCTAATGAGGAATGTAACGTACATCTACCTTCCCTAAATTCTGCCTGTATGAGTATTTGATTTTACTCACATGAAAATGTTAATCTTGTTGATGCCTTTATTCCACTGATTTTTCGACTAGCGACCTTAGAGATATTGCAATATAACATGGATCTTTTAGTAGTGGCTTGACTGTTTTCAGCAAGGTTTGTGAAAGGAGAAGTTTTGCATACGCTATGAATGGTAGTTGCTTCCCAAAATGTTTTGGAAGATTTATGAAAAATAGCCATTTCTCTTTTGAAACGTGATGAATCATACAATAATAAATAGCATCATAACATGTAGGCATCTTTTAATACCTCAAAACGGGATGATTATAAAGCTGAAAGGCCACTTTATCAAAATATTATTTTTAGTGCTCACGTTCTTGTCTTGTTCAGTTCATTTGTTATTCATTTCTGTACTTCGATGTTCGGAGGTCGGTCTGGTCTATTTTGATTGTTATGTATTCTGGTACTTAGTTTTCTGGACGTTGGTAAACATATCTGCCAAAGCTTCTGATTTTTTTTCCCCGAACAAGGTTGGACAGTTTCTCGGGCATTGTTGGTAGCATCTTCTCTTTTCTGTTGCTTTAAATCAGTGCATTATAATATATTACACTCACGTAAAATCCCTTCACCAACTTTCGAAAAAGAAGGCCAGTTTAAACATTGGTGTGGGTGATAAGTATTCACACAAAATTCATCCTGTGACTGATATTCGACTGAATGACACGGGAAAGAACGAATGTAGCGCCAGCAGGCAGGCCGTCAGTCGGCTCTACCCAGGTAGGCAGCCAGTTGTGTAAAGGAGAGCGTGGATTGTAAAGCGCTTACTGCTTGGTCTCTACCAAGGATACGCTCTGTAGCTCTCAACAAAAATGAATAGAAAGAAAGTTCTTCATTACGAAAGTTGGACCAGCGTTGTCTGTTTGCTCGATCATTTAATCAGTTCTTAGAATTATCGCTCTTGTAGTTTCTTCGTGATGGATATTTTCCCCTTATTCATTTTTACATGCTGTCTTTGTACGGCTAACGGCCTCCGTGCATGTTTTGTCCACCATGAATTACCGGTACGATTTTCTTTTCACAAGTTTTCTGCTTCATTTAACTTCTGTTCTTCAATAGCCTCTCCACAGTTGTCGGCGGAATGTATAGGGAGAAAAGATTGAAACATTTCCTGATCTGCTCGTAATGAAATCGTGATGTTGTGTCAACGTTGAGCTCTGGTGATTCACTTTACTTCTAAAACAGCGGAAAACAGAGGATTGTCCTCTACCTCCTTTGTGCTAGCTGCTGCTAACTGAAGGCCTGCCATCACAATGACAACATGACACACAGGTGAACGTGTACATTCCAAACGTCAAGACAGTGCCCTTCATAATTCCTCGTGCACATAGACACGAGTCCTTAACACCCCAACCACATGCCTAGTTTCTTGCAAGAGGAATATTAAAGGATTTCCGTTTGGACCACAAGCCTTTGCGGTAACATTCATCTTTTTCCAATAGGGGGGTTTCTGCTTCGTTGATTGGCTTTAACCTATAATCTGTAAGCTTTCTTCCGATTGGTACGGAAAGTCGTGGGTATTCACCTGCGGAAAGCCAGGCGATGACTGAAACCAGGCACAAAAATATTGCAATTTGGGGTGAATACCCATGACACAAAGAACATTTTCCCTGGAGGAACGAACCTTTTGAAACTTCTGCCGTCCCATAATAGGAGGGATCCCGTGATGGATGCGCGTGCTAATGCGACGAGTGTTGTGCAGCAAACGAGAACAGCTCGCCCATTCGTTATCGGCGCCGGAAGCTGACCGGAAATGGGAGGGGTCACTGGTGGAGGGAAGGGGGGGGGGGGGGGGGGGCTACCAGTTATCGATGAGTCCCCCACCCATCCCTTTCCCTCCATCTCCCCCACCACACACACCTTACTCCACTATGAATCTCCACCAACATCGCCACCCGCTTCTCCCACTTTGTGTCCCCCCATCCTCTCACACCTCCACCCTCCTCCCTCCTCGCAGTCCTGCTTCTCGAGAAACGCGTAGGCCGCTATCAGCTCTTTGGGGAGGATTGGTCGTTGGAGGTGGTGGTGGTTGAGTAATGTCTGTATCTGATGTCTCCATTGGTGTGTGTGTGTGCGCGCGCGTGTTCGTGTGTTGTGTGTGTGTGTGTGTGTGTGTGTGTGTATGTGTGTGTGTGCGCGCGCGCGCGCGTGCGTTTGTGTGTACGTGAACATCTCTCTCTCTGTGTCTCTCTCTCGTTATCTGTCTGTCTCTGTCTCTGTCTCTCTCTGTATGTATGCATGTATTGTATGTATATATATATATATATGTGTGTGTGTGTGTGTGTGTGTGTGTGTGTGTGTGTGTGTGTGTGTTGTTTTATCCCTTTTACAGTAATTGCTTCTCTCTACTCTTTGTCCTGTCCTCTTTCCCTTTTTCTCTGTCTCTCTTTCTGACAAACGTGTCTACTGCGGAAGTTGCAGAGGAAACGGATCCTCTAATGTACTTTGTTACATTGTCTTTTTTTTGCCTCCTTCATAGGTCATTGTCTGATGATGGCTGTCCACTCTCTTCTTCTTCTTCTTCTTCTTCTTCTTCTATCATTGTATCATTGTTCCGTTTTTGTGTGTTTTTTGTTGTTGTTGTTGTTGTTTGTTTTTGTGTATATATGAATACCTTTATATCCTTGGCGTTTCGTTGTATATCATGAATTAACAACTGAATTGTTAAACTGCGTATTCCATCAGTATTGACAATGCTTAGTCTGCTTCTGCTTTTGCTTCGTTTTCTTCTCATTTTCATGATGCTTGCAGTTGTATTTGGATATTAGTGCTGTTGCGGCTGTTGTTATTGTTACTATTGCTCTTGATAGTCGTTGAAGTGATAGTTTTGGTGGTGGTGGTGGTGGTGGTAGTAGTAGTAGTAGTCGCAGTAGTAGTAGTAGTAGTAGTAGTAGTAGTAGTGGTGGTGGTGGTCAGTAGTTGATAGTAGTCGTAGTGAGAAGCGATGAGACACGTTAAAATTGATTTTGGATTGTACGGATGAGGAAGAACTGAACTTTACGGAATGTTCTGGTAGGACTATTCTGTGTGCAGAGAGGGGAAGGATAGAGGCGATCTTTCAAATATGCACGGCACGCCCACCTCTGGAAATTTTGAGCTAGAAATATTCCGTCGTTATCTGCCTTTTGCTAGCTCTCTTTGGCCTTCTGTAGTCGTTTTTCAGTTCTCTCTCTTTTTTTTTCATTTCTGGTATCCCAGTCCTCTCATAAATATCGTTCCTCCATCAATAAGGTCAGGAAACCCAAATCCTTGAAATTCTGACAATAAGCCAGTTACATAGAGTGGGCACAAGCCACCCGTTCCGACAGTTCTATTAGCCATTGGAGGATGGGGTGGCTGTACTTTGCTTTTAATGGGTTTTGTTCATATTCACTTTCGACTGATTTTTAAATTGTGCTTTTTTTTTACAGTCTATAAAATGAGTACAAAATGGAATTCAGGCGACTTGTGTGCTGCTGACAGCCCTGTGTCCTGAGTGAAAGGTGACGTGCAACGTACAACACGATCAGTGTGGTGTGGTCTGTTTTTACCCCCACAGGATTGATACATTTCGTTTGACAAGAAGTAGTTTGCGCGTTTATGAGACGGTTCTTTTAAGGGTTTAAACATAACATGGAGGCACAACCAAGTGCTCAAAGAGATTGTACAAGTAGTCTGGGCTAGTACCAACACCACAAAAGGGAAAATCAGGACTCCAAAAGCACCCGCAACATTCGTCACGGCAGGAGGCGGCAAATCATGGCCAAGAACAACAGTGCCACTCGGAACATGCAGGCAGAGTCTGCTGGACGGGGCAGATGACTGGGAGTGCACTGCAGACCTCCCAAAATGGAAGAGTCACCCAGAGATCATAAGCAAGAGTGGCATGAGACCAGACATAGTAGTCCACTCTCAGTCAACCAAGCAGCTTATCATGATCGAGCTCACGGTGCCATATGAGAACAGAATGGAGGCAGCTCAAATCTACAAGACTGAAAAGTATGCTGATCTGGCAAACAGCCTGAGGAGAGAAGGCTATCAGGTCAAAGTCCTCACTGCAGAAATTGGAGCTAGAGGGTTTGTAGGAACGTCTGCATACACCCTCATGAAACAGCTCTCAGTTGCTGGGAGGGAAAAAACCAGAGCCCTGAAAGCAATGGCAGAAGCGGCAGAGAGGTGTTCAAGCTGGATCTGGTCAAGGAGGAACAAAAGTGAACTTCATAAGGCTTAAATTTCTACAAATATCAGGTGTCCCTGTGGCTCAGTGGTTAGAGTGCGAGTCATTAAGTGGAAAATGAGCATGTCCAGAAGGTCATGGGTTCGAATCCCAGCCATGGCTCGTCCCAAGATGGGGGGGGGGGGAGGGGGGCGGTAGCAGAGGGACATCCGGAGTCATGAACCGGGTGTGGCCCAACCCCCCTCAGGAGATAAGGGCCGAAACACTTGCTTGAAGGGGGCTTCTCTTCTGAGGACTCTCTGCTGCCACGCTCTCCACGAGTTTCTTTCTACTAGCAAAAAAAGAAATGCTGTGAAAACAAGGAGAATTAGTTTTTAAAAAAAAAAAAAAGAAAAAAAAGAAAAAAAAAAGAAAGAAAGAAGCATCAAAACTGGGAGATATGAAGGTGGGGAAAAGAAGAATGAAAAAGCTTACAACGGACGATTTCAGTTTTGGTTCAAAAACGTGTTGATAACACACACACACACACACCACACACACACACACAACACATGCACAAGCGCGCGGGCCGCGCGCTCGCAGGCAGGCTTGGCAGGCAGGCACCCCTTCCCTTTTTCCCCCATACACACACGCGCGCGCGCGCGCGCTCGCGCGTGCGCACAAGCTTTAGATGCAGGGTAATGATAAATGGATGGCTTGATATAATACAGTGCAATCCCTCAACAGCGACTTTCGCAAATCTTGAATTGAGATCTAAATGGGAATCATCCTCGATAAGTCAATTTGATATAATCAAAACAAACAACATTCTACTGTTTGAAAAAAAAAAAAAGAAATCATACGACAGAATCTTAATGAGGAGGTACAGTCGAAGTAAAAATATCTTAAACAGAAAGAACCTGGTAAATTTGAAACTGTCAGACAAACAGTTGAATCAAAACTATCTAAATTCAACGACTATTCAGTGAAAGGTAAATCTTATACACTCATTAAACACACGGAGGCTTAACTGGGAATATCTTTCATGGGAATCTACTTACTTTAAATTGTCATAATAAGCATTTTCACAATGGAAACAGTAGTGTTCATAATAAAAACCGTGGCAGTTACTGTCTTTACACATAAAGAAAATGGTCATTACTGTGAAAACAATCGTTTTCACGTGAAAACAATTATTGTTATTTCTTATGACGCTGTCATGACTGGATACGAAACACTAGAAAACAACACTTTAAGAGCATTAAGCCGACGCAAAAATCGGTACTGGAAAAATTTCCGGTGCAATACTGGCCTTTCTCGCGGTGCATGCGGTATGTCACGAGGCTATCATGACATGCTTCTCTGTCGTTTGTCAGGTAGAATTGCATTTTCTTTTTTTACTTTTATTATGGCAATATTTTCGTGTGAGAGCTGTAATGTTGTTGTTCGTACATGGAAAATTGTTCTCGCGAAGAAATTGACTGGTTTTGCGTTTCAAAAAGAAATACTGTTTTCACAAAGAAAATGACTTTTCTTCATGAAGAAAATGGGATTTTGAAGCTAGTACACTGACTAGCCTCACTGACAGGGTGTCAAGCAACGCCAGTGACGCCATTATCATTCCGTCCTGTACTCAGTGAGTTGGTTCTTTCAATGTCGTGAACACGCTGTCGTCAGTCACGTGCGCCAATTTTGTTACTTCAAGACACAGAACTTAAAACTCGTCGCTTTCCACTCATGAAATAGGCCTACATGTAGTAGTTTAAATCGTAACTTTGAATATTCAGCAAAGATCAGCCTTCTTCCATAGTGTTGTCCATAAAGGGGAAAAAACACATTAAATTACGTGTATAGTTATGTAAAATCATGTAAAGCTTACGTGGAATACATAGATTGTAGGAGAACTTTTATCTGTCTGTCTGCCTGTCTGTCTGTCTGTCTGTCTCTCTCTCTCTCTCTCTCTCTCTTCTCTTTCCCTCCCTCCCTCCCTCCGTGTCCAGGTCTGTGTCTGTGTGAAAAATAACGATAGAAGGGCTGAGATGTTCAGCTTCATTGTTATTTTCTTCTTTTTTTTAAAGTCACTCATCAGAGCTTTCTCAGCCTTCCTTGCGTCAGCCCAAGGAAGCTATGATGGCTGGGAAATTTGTGTTGAGGAATAAAACGACGAAGCTGAACGTCACAGTGCTGTTATTGTTCATTTACGCCTTCATGCATGCGTTAGGGAGCTACGATGCCAAGCAGGAATTCTGGATTTTAGACGCATTACAGTGTGTCTGTTGTGTGTGTGTGTGTGTGTGTGTGTGTGTGTGTGTGTGTGTGTGTGTGTGTGTGACAGAGAGAGAGAGAGAGAGAGAGAGAGAGAGTGGGCTGGGATGGAGGAGTGAGGGTGCACAAAGAAAAATGGCATTCTGCGCCGTCGGCTTCCCTCCCTGATACATCCACACTGCTGGTTCACGGCACCTGTGATAGAAAGAAAACAACAGCATAGTCCCCGGGTAAACTTCTCCTTCCTCTTCGGGAGCCTTCTTCAGGGAAAAGAAAACCAGGCAGAAACCAAGCACAGGGAAGGAAAACACCGGCCAGCGCCGGGACGCAAACCCTGTGCGCTGAGCACAGGGAAGGAAAACACCGGCCAGCGCCGGGACGCAAACCCCGTGCGTTCTGCCAGACTGCCATCAGATGGCGCTCCTTCCGGCATTTCATCGGTTTGATCTTAGAAACAGCCCAGAAGATACTGATACGACTTACAACCATGTGGACAAAGTCCTAACAAAAACACGGCAGATACTGACTATGCAAACAGTCATATAGGTACTGATCTTATAACTCGCCCTGTAGATACTGACCCTGAAAAAGGTCCTGTAAATACTGATTCTGCTCATGAGCAGGTAGATATTGACACTACAAACAGTCCCGTAGATACTGATGCTACACTGGAGACTGATGCATACAACCTCTACAAATAACTTCCTGTAGATTATGACCTTACGAACAACCCTCTAGACACTGATCCTGCAAACAACCCTGTAGATACTGATCCTACAAAGAACCCTGTAGATACTGACCTTACAAACAACCCTGTAGATACTGATCCTACAAACAACCCTCTAGATACTAATCCTACAAACAACCCTGTAGATACTGACCTTACAAACAACTCTCTATATACAGATCCTACAAACAACTTCCTGTAGATACTTACCTTACAAACTACCCAGTAGATACTGACCTTACAAACAACCCTCTAGATACTGATCCTACAAACAACCCTGTAGATACTGATCCTGTAAACGACCCTTTAGATGCTGACCCTACAAACAACCTTGAAGATTCTGACCCTACAAACAACCCTGTATATACTAACCCTACAAACAACCCTCTATATACTGACCCTACAAACAACCCTCTATATACTGACCCTACAAACAACCCTCTATATACTGACCCCACAAACAACACTGTACTTATTGACCCTACAGACAGCCCCGTAGATACTGATCCTACAAACAACCCTCTATATACTAACCCTACAAACAACCCTCTATATACTGACCCTACAAACAACCCTGTAGTTATTGACCCTACAAACAACCCTGTAGTTATTGACCCTACAAACAACCCTGTAGTTATTGACCCTACAAACAGTCCCGTAGATACTGATCCACAAACAACCCTCTATATACTGACCTTACAAACAACCCTCTATATACTGACCCCACAAACAACCCTCTATATACTGACCACACAAATAACCCTGTAGTTATTGACCCTACGAACAACCCTGTAGTTATTGACCCTACAAACAGCCCGTAGATACTGATCCTACAAACAACCCTTTATATACCGACTCTACAAACCACCCTCTATATACTGACCCTACAAACAACCCTCTATATACTGGCCCTACAAACAACCCTTTAGATACTGACCCTACAAACAGTCCTTTGGTTACTGGCCCTGTAAACAGCCCTTTAGAGACTGACCCTACTAACAGCCTTGTAGATACTGACCTACTAACAGCCTTGTAGATTCTGACCCTACTAACAACCCTTTAGATACTTACTCTGTAAACAACACTTTAGATACTGACTCAACAAACAACCCTGTAGATACTGACCCTACAAACAATCCTTCAGATACTGACCCTACAAACAATCCTTAAGATACTGACCCTACAAACAATCCTTTAGATACTGACCCTACAAACAATCCTTTAGATACTGACCCTGTAAACAATCCTTTAGATACTGACCCCGTAAACAATCCTTTAGATACTGACCCTGTAAACAATCCTTTAGATACTGACCCGTAAAACAATCCTTTAGATACTGACCCTGTAAACAATCCTTTAGATACTGACCCTGAAAACAATCCTTTAGATACTGACCCTGTAAACAATCCTTTAGATACTGACCCTGTAAAACATCCTTTAGATACTGACCCTTAAAACAATCCTTTAGATACTGACCCTAAAACAATCCTTTAGATACTGACCCTACAAACAATCCTTTAGATACTGACCCTGTAAACAATTCTTTAGATACTGACCCTACAACAATCCTTTAGATACTGACCTGTAAAACAATCCTTTAGATACTGACCCTGTAAAACAATCCTTTAGATACTGACCCTGTAAACAATTCCTTTAGATACTGACCCTGTAAACAATCCTTAGATACTGACCCTTACAAACAATCCATTTAGATACTGACCCTGTAAACAATCCTTTAGATACTGACCTGTAAACAAATTCCTTGTGAACTACACCTGTAACAAACAACCATCAGATAATGACCTTAAACAACCATCAGACTCACCTGACCTGTAAACAACTCATCAGATACTGATCCTGTAAACAACCCATTAGATACTAACCTTATGGACAGTCCTACAGGCACTGACCCTACAAACAACCCCCTAGATAATGGCCATACTAACAAGCCGTAGACACACACCTTGCAATCAGCCCTGTAAATACTGACCATACACACAACCATGGAGATATCATCCGCTAACCAATCTTATAGATACTGACCCAACAAATAACCCAGTAGATACTATGTAATCAGCCAGGTAGATTGTGACCCTACAAACAACCATGCAGCTGCTAGCATTATCAACAAACCTGTGGCTACTGACTCCACAAACAACACTGCAGATACCGTTCTATAACGCTATAGATGCTGACTCTGCAACCACCTCTATTGATGAAAGCCGTACAAACAACCCTGTAGATACTAATTCTATGTCCTGTAGACAGTGACCCTACAAACAATCCTGTAGATACTGACTCTATAATCAGCCCTGCAGAAGATGTCCCTACAAACAACCCTAATGACCCTAAAACAATCCTGTAGATAACGACCCTAAAAACAAACACGTAGATACTTATCCTACAAGGAACTCTGTAGACACTGGCCCAGAAGACAACCGTGTAGATACTGACCCTACAAACAACCCTGTAGATACTGACCCTACAAACAACCCTGTAGATACTGACCCTACAAACAACCCTGTAGATACTGACCCTACAAACAACCATGTAGATACTGACCTAACAAACAACCCTGTAGATACTGACCCTACAAACAACCATGTAGATACTGAACCTACAAACAACCATGTAAATACTGACCCTACAAACAACGCTGTAGATACTGACCCTACAAACAACGCTGTAGATACTGATCCTACAAATAACTCTGTAGACACTGACCCAGAAAACAACCGTTTAACCGTTTAGATACTGACCCTACAAATAACTCTGTAGGCACTGACCCAGAAAACAACCGTTTAGATACTGGCCCTACAAATAACTCTGTAGACACTGACCCAGAAAACAACCGTTTAACCGTTTAGATACTGATCCTACAAATAACTCTGTAGACACTGACCCAGAAAACAACCGTTTAACCGTTTAGATACTGACCCTACAAATAACTCTGTAGACACTGACCCAGAAAACAACCGTTTAGATACTGACCCTACAAACAACGCTGTAGATACTGACCCTACAAATAACTTTGTAGACACCCTGAAAACAACCTTGTAGATACTGACCCCCCCCCCCCCCTCCCCCAACAACGCTACAGATATTGACCTGAAAACAACCTGGCCAACTGACATGGTAATCCGCCCACTGTTTCGGTTTCTTTTGCGGACAGACAAACAGAGGCCATCAAACAGGAGCGGGCACCGTACCCTGCCCCTCGGTGCATCATCTACGTGCATAATAAGAATGCAGTGCACTCCCTTCATCCCTGAGCTTCCATTCATAGCGTGCACCCAGGCGACCCGCTAGATGGCGTGCTCTGGTTAATCCAATCACAACACAGGCGCGGAGGGAGGGGGGAGGGTTGGGGGGATATGCTGCAGGCTGCATCATGGTCGTGGAGCGTGAACAGGGCCGCCAGATCGCCTGTGAAGGCTTAGTTACCACCACGGATCCAGATAAAGATCTGTGGTTCGATTTGGTTGTGGGAGCGGAGGAGGAAGAAGAGAGAGGAAGAGCGACAGACAGAGTTACTTTATAAAAAAAAAAAAAAAATAGCGCGTTAGGAAGAGGTGATGTTAACAGTGCTTGGCATTGTAAATGATGTGTAAAGTGGTAGCGATATACAAGACTTCAATAAGCTAAGTGCATGGGATATTTTATCCTTGATTTTGAAAGCTTTGTACAAGCAAACTGCTAACTTGGAAATGGTGTTACGTAGTAGATGGCGTCAGTATTAACAGTCTAAACAGGGGGGTTCTCTGTATTACTTTGTGGGTATTAACTGATCAGTGTGTCAACAATACTTCACCAATAGGTAAGAAATTCTAGATCTCTAAATCTCGTATGTTTAGATGACTGTCAGTATTCATAAATAAATAAATCGGAATACTGAGTTGAACTAATTTGCCTGTACAAATCAAACATTACTGTATGCAACTGGAGTCAGCTACTCCTCTCATCAAAAGTCTGTCGGCCACTTTGTCATCGAAAATCAGTCAGTCTAACTGAAACATCCGCATACAACCAAGTTTGTCTGCTAGCTTGAGTTGAAGAATACATCAGAATTCAGACAAATCAAGTATTGAGTGTAGACTATATCATTGGGTGTTTGCATAGCTACTTCAAGAAAAACATTCTGCATTGATCAGTTTCGGAACTTACTGTAATTCCTTATATTTGTTCGTTTTCCCATCCATCTGCAATATCCCTTCAATATATATTAAAATTCATGCAGTGCGTTATGCAGATGAACATCATTTAAACTAAGTGCATGAGTAATTCTTTCTGGAAGCTCTTGTGAACAGAGATTGCTATCACATTCATCAGCATTGTTTTTGTTTCAGTCATGTTTGCACATTTATTATCGTTGTGTACGTTTGTGAACAATTGAAAATAAGCTTCACGGGTATCTAATCAGAATCAAATTTCTCACATACACAGAAACTGACAATGAATCGTCCGAACATGGCATGTAGATTGCATGGTAATAAAAAACCAAGTCATTCACAACAACAGCCACCTTCTGCATTTGACGTGTAGCATCCACGCAGAAGCCAGAACTCATGACATTTAAATGCAGATGTCAGAGGCAATACATATATTCAGAGGCATGAAATTTTGATTGAAATGCTCTCTCTCTCTCTCTCTCTCTCTCTCTCTCTCTCTCTCTCTCTCTCTCTCTCTCTCTCTCTCTTACGTGAAGGGGGTTTGGGAAATGTCAATAAAGAGGGATAGTATATTTAACATTTTTCAATTAACGTATAATCCCCGCCTTCCTTTCTTTCGGTTGCAGCAGTGCTTTTTTCAGCTCCGTGACAACGAGAAATTAATCTGGCTCGGCAAGAGGCATTTCACTATCCATTTTGCATATTCCTTGCACAGATCTTCCACAGACTTTTGTCGGGACTTTTGTGCGTTTGTTTTTGTTTTTTTCAGTGCAAGGTGGCAGTGGCAATGGTGGCGGTAGGAAGAATGGAGACGGGGGCAGGGGCTTTAAGTCTGACTTTTGAATATCTTCGGGAAGAGCAGCTTATCGTGTCAGAAGAGAGCAACTCGGCCAACATACATGTGCATTTCTCTGCTTGCCTCTAAATTTAAAGTAAACGTTCGTGTCTGCACACCTCACCAGACCTGTTACTGAAAGGCAACAGAGCTGGGTAGTGTGCGGGAACGCGCGCGGGGGGTGGGGGTGGGGGTGTCTTCAGGGAGTATGGGATGGTAGTTGAATTAGGAAAGAGGGGACAGAAGTAGGAGGGGAACCCGTTGGGAAGGGGGATGAAAATGAGTGAAATGAAGCGAAGGCGGAACAGCGTGGAAGCGTGGCAGACAGATGAAGGGTGGACGTCTGATCGAAGGTTTGGAGGCCAACGGCTTCAGAGGCCAGGCTTGACACGCCTGCACGTGCCGGCCATGGTGCACGGGGGCAGGGAGGGGGAACCGCCAGACGTGAAGGGAAAAAGAGAGAAAGGAGGGATGGACGTAAAACCGAACCACACACACACACACATCACACACACACACACACACACACACACACACACACACACACACACACACACACACACACACACACACACACACACACACACACACACACACACCACACACACACACCACACACACACACACACACACTCACACACACAATGAAAAGATATGGAAACCGAGTCAGGGAAGGTGTGAAACGGAACGAGATGACAGAGATGAACAAACTGAGAGAGAGGGAGGGTGGAAGGGAGGGAGGCGCTGTCAAACTGGGATAGATACCCCGGGTTACTGTTCAAAGAACAGTGAAAACAGAGTTTGTATGTTTTTCCTGGTGTGAAGGTATCATTTTCTCACGTGACAAATGTTTTAACCACAGCAGAAGCTCTCAACATTTTCTCTCCCTGTGCAACACTCGCTTTCTGTTTTTGCCCCTCTCGACCGAGTCGTAAAGGAAATCCCTCAGACAGGGTATCACAGCAAAAGATCATCAGAAGAAAGCAAAACCGTTAGTACCGGAAAGACACTTGGGGGGGGGGGGGGGGGGGGGGGGGGGGGGGGGAGGGGAGGCGGCTTCTGCTGGGACTTGAGCTCAACTGGAAAGACTGGAACCAAGGCATAGTCGAATTTGTTCGACCTGATGGATGCGTGTCCGAGAGTCGCCTGAATTTCCTAGTTGCAAGGTGAGACGACTGCAGGCGGAAATGTAAACAAATCTTAAATAAATGTTAGCGAACCGCCAAGAGAAACGTGGACAAACGAGTCACAAGACAAGTCACAAGATGCTAAGTCGCCATCACGTTCGTCCGGTGACAATGCTCCAGAACTCGCCCATACCGACCACACGGACACGCACTGACAATGGCGCGGACGGGGAGAGTAAATCGGAACAGAGGTCACAATGAGAGCTGGGCACGACAGGTCAGACTGAATTTTTCTTACTTCTTTACGATGTTCATTGAAGAAACGAGGCTTCATGACAGGATTGCACTCGACGATACATGCTGTCGTTGTTTTTCGTGATGTGAAGGTATCAGAAAAACAGAAAGCGAGTGCTGCACAGGGAGAGAAAATGTTGAGAGCTTCTGTTGTGGTTAAAATCGTCTTGTGATTCGTTTGTCCACGTTTCTCTTGGCGGTTCGCTAACATTTATTTAAGATTTGAATTTCCTAACCAACACTGCAGGTGTGTGTAATTGACGGGCCTGGCTGACGACAGGATGTATCGTCGAGTGCAATCCTGTCATGAAGCCTCGTTTCTTCAATGAACATCTTAAAGAAGTAAGAAAAATTCAGTGTGACCTGTCGTGCCCAGCTCTCATTGTGACCTCTGTTCCAATTTGGTCTCCACGTCCACGCCATTGTCAGTGCGTGTCCGTGTGGTCAGTATGGGCGAGTTCTGGGGCACTGTCATCGGACGAACGTGATGGCGACTTAGCATCTTATGTCAGTCTGGGCTTCCAAGATGGTGTCCTGCGTGTGTTGGATTAGAACAGACATCATGGAAACAAAGATAGTACGCCTAAACCACGGAACAGACACGGCAGCAGCGCGTTGTCTGCTCTGGTGGTTTGCCATATGACGACTTGAAAACGATTACTCCCCCTGAATTGTGGTGTCGTGGCTGTGATAGAATGTGCTTAGACGAGGCACAGAAAATAAACCAAAGAAAAAATTGTACGGTGAAACCTAACTACTCACCTCTACACCATGCCCTCCGTACCTTCCCCCATCTTGGCCAGGATGGCGATTGAGTAGGGGAGGGGGGGGGGGGGGGGGTCCGCTTTGAAATGCAGATAGTATCTGGAATTTGTGCTCCAGAGTTTCCCAATAAGCCGTCGTGCTAACCGTTTTATCCTTTTAGTGTTTGCGTTTTGCCGCTTCCTGTCCGTCCAGCCACGTATGAACGTTTGGCGATTGCGGGCCTGCAGTCCCGCAGATTGCTGTCAACTGTTGAAGGCTGATAACCAGAATGAATGGCTGCCGGCACTGGGGCTGGCGACGGCGGCCCAGTCTGCAGTGGTGTCTGCCATTGTGCTGTCTCTTCCATTGATCTTTGGCGGTGTGGATGTACGTTTGATTGATTTTCTAAAACTTTTTGTTTGTGATCAATTGAGCGGAAAAGCAGACGTCACCTGCTGTTCCTAGCTTTCTATAGCGTGTCGGCTGTTCGGCGGTGTGGTGACTGGTATGGCTGATTGTGCGGTCTGTGTCTGACGATTGAGGAACTCGTTGTGCTTGGGGGCCTTCCACATGTGTTTTCAGCCCTCACCTGGAGTCAAAAGATAGAGGCGAAAAGTTAGATGGACAGATTAACTGGTTCATGGTGATATACAGACAGATGAATTCGCGTGACATTCCCTCTTTCTCTCTCTCTCTCTCTCTCTCTCTCTCTCTCTCTCTCTGATTTCGTCTTGTGATCACATTATTTGTCATACCAGTCGTTTGGCTTTTTCTTATTTCCCGTTATTCTGATCATGCACGCAGCAGCGCTGCAAAGAAATCTAATGAACAATTCAATTGAAGTATATAGTGTTTGGTAGGCTTGCTGCAAGCTGTCTTCAAAATCACGTGAATTTATTTCTGTGCTGTAAATGTAAAGGAGATCGTCGGACCATATAAACTTATCTTCAGTCCTAGGTTCCGTGACTAGTGGTCTGTCAATATTGCGCCCTGGATTCGTCCATCGAAATTCACCAGGCAAATGCTAGAAGTCAATGCAATCTCCGACATCTTACTTAACAATATCGTACAAAAAATATATCTGTTGACATGATGACAAGATCAGTCACAACAGAGCCATGGGGGAGACATATGTAAAATCGCCACTAGAATCCAATTCACCACAACCATTAACTATTATACAATTGAACATAGAACATAGATTCAAGAGAGATTTGCCAAAATTGCTGATTACATCAGAATTATTGATTACATAATTTTAAGTCACAAAACTACAAATGATTTGATCTGCCCATCTTGTAGAAGTGAATGTGAAACCGAACACTTTTTAATTCATTGTACTGCGTTTCTTGACAAACGTAAAGGCTGCAATGTATTCAACTCTTTTTTCATACCGCCCGAACAGTTCAAGTGTTGCAATGTTGTTATCTAATCATAGGGAACGTGTTGTAAAGGATCTGGCTCAATATATACCTGAAGCCATGTATATGAGAAAAAAGATCATCGCACATAGCACCGGTTAAATTCGGGATGATCCACAATGTGGTGTGTGTGTGTGTGTGTGTGTGTGTGTGTGTGTTGTGCGCGCGCGCGCGCGCGTGTGTGTGTGTGTATGTGTGTGTGTGGTGGGATGTGGGAAGGGAGGGGAGGGGAGGAGCGAAGGGGAGAGGGAGATTGAAGCGGACGGAGCGAGAGAGAAAGAACGGTGGAGAGGTGTGTTTGAGTGAGTGTGTGTTCATATGAAATTTCACCCTTATGTATCGGTGAATACGATTGTTTTCCCCCTTGTCTATAGGTGCTGAATGGACAGTAAGAAATGTAACTCTCTCTCTCTCTCTCTCTCTCTCTCTCTCTCTCTCTCCTCTCTCTCTCTCTGTGTGTGTGTGTGTGTGTGTGTGTGTGTGTGTGTTAGACATATGAACAAGGGAGAGGAGGCTGACATATTTCTTGCCCCCTTGGCTTCTGTATCCCCCGCCTCTTGATGACATGAGAAAGGGGGATGGAGGAAGGCTGTCCCCCTTCCCCCGCCTCTTGATGACATGAGAAAGGGGGATGGAGGAAGGCTGTCCCCCTTCCCCCGCCACTTGATGACATGAGAAAGGGGGATGGGAAGGCTGTCCCCTTCCCCGCCTCTTGATGACATGAGAAAGGGGGATGGAGGAAGGCTGTCCCCCTTCCCCCGCCTCTCTCTCTCTTTCTCTGTCTCCCTCTCGCTGTCTGTTTCTCTGTCTCTGTCTCCTTCCCCCCCCCCTCTCTCTCTCTCTCTTTCTCTGTCTCCCTTCGCTGTCTGTTTCTCTGTCTCTGTCTCCTTCCCCCTCCTCTCTCTCTCTCTCTCTCTCTCTCTCCTCTCTCTCGCTGTTTCTGTCTCTGTCTCTCGTGTCTGTCTGTCTGTCTGTCTGTCTCTCTCTCTCTCTCTCTCTCTCTCTCTCTCTCTCTTCTCGCTGTTTCTGTCTCTGTCTCTCTGTGTCTGTCTGTCTGTCTGTCTGTCTGTCTCTCTCTCTCTCTCTCTCTCTCTCTCTCTCTCTCTCTCCTCTCTCTCTCTCTCTCTCTCTCTCTTGCCTCGATTTCCATGATGGGGGATGGGAGCAGTTATCTGTTTTTGTTACTCTGATACTAACACTGGGAGTGTGTGTGTGTGTGGTGTTTCAGATGCGGCTCGGCCTGTTACTGACCATGACAGTGGTGTGCCATGCCGCCATCATGCGCCACACTCACCGCCAGAAAGGTACTGCGTGCACAGAGATGGGTGGGGGAAGGGGTGGGGGGAGCGAGAGACTCACGTATTGGTAAGAGTTCCTTTCAGACACCCCACTCCCAAGTCCTGTCACACTTTCCTGTCAGCAACGGGTTGATCTGCTCGACGTGTAAGCTCCAGCATGCTGGCCATCTTGGGATAGAATGGACAGAGAAAGACAGGCGTCTTAGCTTCGATGGGTGGAGTGAGGAGGGATCCAGGGGTCAGAAAGGAAATCGTTCCTTTAATTGTCAGACGTTCTGCTTTTTTTCAAATTTGCTTTCTATCTTTGTTCAGCACTTGCTCTCTCTTCTCTCTCTCTCTCTCTCTCTCTCTCTCTCTTCTCTCTCTCTCTCTCTCTCCTCTCTCTCCTTCTTCCGTCTTCCGTCTCCCCGTCTGACTTTCTTTTTTCCAACAAATGAATAAAAAGACAACACACATTCGTACATTTCAGTAGATTAACTCACCACGTAATTGTTCAGAACAGCATTAATGGTATACCTTTTTACTGTATCAAAGGCCTTTGAGTTCAACAGACCAAGGCCAATATTTATATCTGTATAACCCCTTGACGTTGATTGATTCCGTCATGAATGCGTTCACTAATTCATTATTTGATCGAGCAGGCATATATATATATATCAAGGTTGATTGATTCATTGAATGATTCATTGACATCCGCAGAATGACTGGTTGAGTGACTACTCGACTAACTAATAGACCGCCACCTTTCAGATGCTTTGGAAGGGGGAGGGTGGGGGGGGGGGGGGCTCAGTATCAGTTCTATTCCTTTCTGGAAATTCTGCGCAGCAAACTCCCATTTCTGTCACTCTTTTATCTTCGTTTACTGTCGTCTGCACTGTTTCATCCTCTTTACCATTTCACCTTTATTGTACAATGTTTGTATTTGTGTTTTTCTCTTATGATCTGTCGTTCAAGTACTGAGACTGTAAACACTGGCATGGACGCTCCTACGGAGGAAAGGCCAATTTATGTAGTTTTTCTGTAAGTGTGTCTCTTACACCACCGTGTTTTAGCAGATTGCTCACGTTGTGTTGAAGTAATCTGGATGTGCTAAATCAGCGAATGGCCGATGCCCTTTGTGTGGCCTGCGTCTTTTGCCTACAGGGTACCAACCTCCGGTCTTTGATTTCTTATCTATTTTGTCAGTGAATATGTGTGTTCTACTCTTTTGTTATTAAGTTTGTTAATTTATGTGGTCGTGGTATTAATATGGTCATGCGCGGCAAAAACTAAAGAAACAGGAAAATGGCTGGTAAATTTTTGATTGATTGATTCCACAGGTTGCGTGACCAGTGTGCGGTTACGAGACAAATGGAGGTTCTGTAACCAAGGTCGCAGACCATTCATTCGAATTCGTCGTGGTGCCTTAATTTTTCGAAACGGCCGTTACAGGGTACGGTTCAAGTGCGTGGACAGCTACAGGAGCATCTATTTATTCAGGTACTGGTGGTACTCCTTTCTACTGGCTTTTCTTAGGTCTGACAGTCTGTGGGTGTGTTGTTTTGTATTCGTC
>CM065733.1:28026023-28051023 GCA_033310375.1 Conus canariensis | reverse complement strand
ACTATTCCATAGATAGAAGGGGGAGTAAGAAGAGAGAGAGGAGACTATTCCATAGATAGAAGGGGAGTAAGAAGAGAGAGAGGAGACTATTCCATAGATAGAAGGGGGAGTAAGAGAGAAGAGAGAGAGGAGACTATTCCATAGATAGAAGGGGGAGTAAGAAGAGAGAGGAGACTATTCCATAGATAGAAGGGGAGTAAGAAGAGAGAGGAGACTATTCCATAGATGGAAGGGGGAGTAAGAAGAGAGAGAGGAGACTATTCCATAGATAGAAGGGGGAGTAAGAAGAGAGAGAGGAGACTATTCCATAGATAGAAGGGGGAGTAAGAAGAGAGAGGAGACTATTCCATAGATGGAAGGAGGAGAGGTTCATAGATAGAAGGGGAGTAAGAGAGAGAGGAGACTATTCCATAGATAGAAGGGGGAGTAGAAGAGAGAGAGAGGAGACTATTCCATAGATAGGAAGGGGGAGAGTAAGAGAGAGGAGGAGACTATTCCATAGATGGAAGGGGGAGTAAGAAGAGGAGAGGAGACTATTCCATAGATAGAAGGGGGAGTAAGAAGAGAGAGAGGAGACTATTCCATAGATAGAAGGGGGAGTAAGAAGAGAGAGAGGAGACTATTCCATAGATGGAAGGGGGAGTAAGAAGAGGAGAGGAGACTATTCCATAGATGGAAGGGGGAGTAAGAAGAGAGAGAGGAGACTATTCCATAGATGAAGGGGGAGTAAGAAGAGAGAGAGGAGACTATTCCATAGATGGAAGGGGGAGTAAGAAGAGAGAGAGGAGACTATTCCATAGATAGAAGGGGGAGTAAGAAGAGAGAGAGGAGACTATTCCATAGATGAAGGGGGAGTAAGAAGAGAGAGAGGAGACTATTCCATAGATGGGAAGGGGAGTAAGAAGAGAGAGAGGAGACTATTCCATAGATAGAAGGGAGAGTAAGAAGAGAGAGAGGAGACTATTCCATAGATAGAAGGGGGAGTAAGCAGAGAGAGAGAGGACTATTCCATAGATAGAAGGGGAGAGTAAGAAGAGAGAGGAGACTATCCATAGAAGAAGGGGGAGTAGAAGACAGGAGAGAGGGGTAGGGCAAGAAAAGACAGGGAGAGTAGGGGAGAGAGAGAGAGAAATATACAGAGGATGAGAGGGGTAGGGAGTAAGAAGAGAGAGGAGAGTATTGGTAGAGGGAAAAGAAGGGAGAGAGAGGGTTAGGGGAGAAAAAAGACAGGGAGAGAGGGGTAGAGGGAAGAAAAAGACAGGGGAGAGAGGGGTAGGGGAGAAAAGACAGGGAGAGAGGGTAGGGGGAGAAAAAGACAGGGAGAGAGGGGTAGGGGAAGAAAAAGACAGGGAGAGAGGGGTAGGGGAGAAAAAGACAGGGAGAGAGGGGTAGGGGAAGAAAAAGACAGGGAGAGAGGGGTAGGGGGAGAAAAAGACAGGGAGAGAGGGGTAGGGGGAGAAAAAGACAGGGAGAGAGGGGTAGGGGGAGAAAAAGACAGGGAGAGAGGGGTAGGGGGAGAAAAAGACAGGGAGAGGAGAGAGGGTAGAAAAGAGAGGAGAAGAAGGAGAAGGGAGAGAGGGGTAGAGGGAGAAAAGAAGGGAGAGAGGGTAGGGGAGAAAAAGACAGGAGAGAGGGGTAGAGGGGAGAGAAAAAGACAGGGAGAGAGGGGTAGAGGGAGAAAAAGACAGGAGAGAGAGGGGGTAGGGGAGAAAAAGACAGGGAGAGAGGGTAGAGGGAGAAAAGACAGGAGAGAAGAAGGGAGAAGGGGAGGAGGGGAGAAAAAGAGGAAGGAGAGAGAAAAGACAGAGAGAGGGGTAGGGGGAGAAAAAGACAGGGAGAGAGGGGTAGGGGGAGAAAAAACAGAGAGGGAAAGAAAGAAGGGAGAGGGGGTAGAGGGAGAAAGAAGAGAAGGGTAAGGAAAAGACAGGAGAGAGAGGGGTAGGGGGAGAAAAAGACAGGGAGAGAGGGGTAGGGGGAGAAAAAGAAGGAAGAAAAGACAGGAGAGAGAGGGGTAGGGGGAAAAAAGAAGGGAGGAGAAAAGACAGGGAGAGAGGGGTAGGGGGAGAAAAAGACAGGGAGAGGGGGTAGGGGGAGAAAAAGACAGGGAGAGAGGGTAGGGGAGAAAAAGACAGGAAGGAAAAAGACAGGGAGAGAGGGGTAGGGGAGAGAAAAAGACAGGGAGAGAGAGGGGTAGGGGAGAAAAGACAGGAAGAGAGGGGTAGGGGGAGAAAAAGACAGGGAGAGAGGGGTAGGGGGAGAAAAAGACATGGAGAGAGGGGTAGGGGAAGAAAAAGACAGGAAGAGAGGGGTAGGGGAGAAAAAGACAGGGAGAGAGGGGTAGGGGGAGAAAAAGACAGGGAGAAAAGACAGGGAGAGAGGGGTAAGGGGAGAAAAAGACAGGAGAGAAAAGACAGGGAGAGAGGGGTAAGGGGGGAAAAGAAGGGAGAGAGGGAGGGGAGAAAACAGGGAGAGAGGGGGTAAGAGGAAGAGGGAGGAAAAAGACAGGGAGAGAGGGGAGGGGAGAGGGAGAAAAAGACAGGGAGAGAGGGGGTAGAGGGAGAAAAAGACAGGGAGAGGGGGTAGAGGGAGAAAAAGACAAGGGAGAGAGGGGTAGGGGGGAGAAAAAGACAGGGGAGAGAGGGGGTAGAGGGAAAAAGACAGGGAGAGAAGGGAAGTGAGGGGAGAAAAAGAGAGGGGAGGGGGGGAGGTGAGGGAGAAAAAGACAGGGAGGAGAGGGGTGGGGAAGGAAAAAAGACAGGGAGAGAGGGGTGTGGGGGGAGAAAAAGAAAAGAGGAGAGAGGGTAGGGGGGAGAAAAAGACAAGGGAGAGAGGGGTAGGGGAAGGAAAAAAGAAGACGGAGAGAGAGGGGGTAGAGGAAGGAAAAAGACAGGGAGAGAGGGGGTGGGGGGGGAGGAAAAAGACAGGGAGAGAGGGGTAGAGGGAGAAAAAAGACAGGGAGAGAGGGGTAGGGGGAGAAAAAGAAGGAAGAAAGAGGAGGGTAGGGGGAGAAGAGGAAAGGTAGGGGGAGAAAGGAGGGGAGAAAAAGACAGGAAGAAAAGACACAGAGAGAGGGGTAGGGGAAGAAAAGACAGGGAGAGAGGGGGTAGGGGGAGAAAAAGACAGGAAGAAAAGACAGAGAGAGAGGGGTAGGGGAAGAAAAGACAGAGAGGGGTATGGGAGAAAAAGACAGGGAGAGAAGGGTAGGGGGAGAAAAAGACGGGGAAAGAGGGGCAGGTGGAGTAAGAAGAAGGAAAAGAGAACAGAGAAGCGAAGGCAGGAGGACCAGATGGGACGAGGAATAAGGAAAAGTGGGGACAGGTCAGAGAAAGGGTTAGACCAGTAGGAGACGTTTCCGTCTTTTCTCTTACTTTCTCCTGCTGCCCTAGTTTTCTCATACCGAATGTGAAGCAAATAAGAGAAATCGTCGGAAAATGTAAGAAAAAAAAAGACCGTTGTAGGTAAGCAAAAGTGTTGGGTAAATAGACAGTGGACTGAAAAGGTGAAAGGATAGGAATGCGTAAGAAAAGACTGGGCAAAGGTTGTGAAATAATAGGGATATGTTAAAAAAAACACGTGAAAAAAGTAATAGGCTGGAAGACGTAGGAGAAGAGGGTAAGAGGAAAACTTGTTTTATAAAGTAGCTGACAGTGTAGGGGCACGTGGGACAACAAGATTGGAAAAGGGAGTAGAATGAGTAGGGAAAGGTACAGCAAGATTGGAAAAGGGTGAGATAGTAGCACGATGGAGGGTAGGGAAAGGTACAGCAAGATTGGAAAAGGGAGGAGAAGGAGTAGGGAAAGGTACAGCATACAGCAAGATTGGAAAAGGGAGTAGAAGGAGTAGGGAAAGGTACAGCAAGATTGGAAAAGGGAGTAGAAGGAGTAGGGAAAGGTACAGCATACAGCAAGATTGGAAAAGGGAGTAGAAGGAGTAGGGAAAGGTACAGCAAGATTGGAAAAGGGAGTAGAAGGAGTAGGGAAAGGTACAGCATACAGCAAGATTGGAAAAGGGAGTAGAAGGAGTAGGGAAAGGTACAGCAAGATTGGAAAAGGGAGTAGAAGGAGTAGGGAAAGGTACAGCAAGATTGGAAAAGGGAGTAGAAGGAGTAGGGAAAGATACAGCAAGATTGGAAAAGGGAGTAGAAGGAGTAGGGAAAGGTACAGCAAGATTGGAAAAGGGAGGAGAAGGAGTAGGGAAAGGTACAGCATACAGCAAGATTGGAAAAGGGAGTAGAAGGAGTAGGGAAAGGTACAGCAAGATTGGAAAAGGGAGTAGAAGGAGTAGGGAAAGATACAGCAAGATTGGAAAAGGGAGTAGAAGGAGTAGGGAAAGGGACAGCAAGATTGGAAAAGGGAGGAGAAGGAGTAGGGAAAGGTACAGCATACAGCAAGATTGGAAAAGGGAGTAGAAGGAGTAGGGAAAGGTACAGCAAGATTGGAAAAGGGAGTAGAAGGAGTAGGGAAAGGTACAGCATACAGCAAGATTGGAAAAGGGAGTTAGAAGGGAGTAGGGAAAGGTACAGCATACAGCAAGATTGGAAAAGGGAGTAGAAGGAGTAGGGAAAGGTACAGCAAGATTGGAAAAGGGAGTAGAAGGAGTAGGGAAAGGTACAGCAAGATTGGAAAAGGGAGTAGAAGGAGTAGGGAAAGGGACAGCAAGATTGGAAAAGGGAGGAGAAGGAGTAGGGAAAGGTACAGCAAGACTGGAAAAGGGAGGAGGAGTAGGAAAAGGTACAGCAAGATTGGAAAAGGGAGTAGAAGGCGTAGGGACAGGTACATCAAGATTGGAAAAGGGAGGAGAAGGAGTAGGGAAAGGTACAGCATACAGCAAGATTGGAAAAGGGAGTAGAAGGAGTAGGAGAAAGGTACAGCATACAGCAAGATTGGAAAAGGGAGGAGAAGGAGTAGGGAAAGGGACAGCAAGATTGGAAAAGGGAGGAGAAGGAGTAGGGAAAGGGACAGCAAGATTGGAAACAGTAGGAGAACAGTTCGGGGAAAAGAAGAGAACGGACAGGAGAAAAGATATGGAACAGTAGGAGTAACTGTAATGCCGGCTGAACTGGCCAGATGCGGACAGCTGGGTCCGTGTTGTTTTTCAAAACAGTCCAGAGAGAGAGAGAGAGAGAGAGTGAGTGAGTGAGTGAGTGAGTGATTGACTGATTTTTAATACGCAAGGATGAAGATTTTAGGCCAAAGCCTAGTCTTACAACCTGTCCTTGTCTTGCATACATTATTTCAACATATATCATTCATACTGACAATTCAACACAGCAACACTGTAATCTAATTCTACAATTCGAGAGAGAGAGAGAGACTTGCGTTTATCTGAACATGTGAGGGTACGTGGGAATGTGTGTATTACTGTGATTGATTTGTTGGGGGTTGTTTTAGCTTGTCGTCGGTCTTTGTTTTCTCGGTAACTTATTTGGTCTGTCTGGGTCTCATTTTTATCATCTGACTGTTGAAGAAAACCCTTCACGACCACTGTGCGACGACCACTGGCAGCAGTCAGTTGCTGGGTATCAGCTTGTGCCATTTGTGATGTCACAGCTTAATCAATGTTGAACATCTTCACAGAACAGAGGATATGGAGTGGGTGTTAGTCTTTTTTTTTAATTAAATTTTGTGTTTGAAAATTTTCTCTGTCATCTCTGATTCGGTTTGTGTGAGTGTTTTGACATTTAGTTAGTTTTTAAACTGCTTTGTTCCTAATATGATTTCAGTTCTTAGGTGGACCTGGTGTATATATGTGCTTGCGCGTGCGGGTTCGTGCGTTCGTGCGCGCGCGCGTATGTGTGTATGTGACTGGCTTGCTGACTGGCTGGCTATGCGTACGTGCGTACATGCGCGCGCTGGCGTGTGTGTGTGTGTGTGTGTGTGTGTGTGTGTGTGTGTGTGTGTCTGTGTCTGTGTCTGTGTGTGTGTATGCACATGTGCTGTATGTGGGCTGTGCTTCTCCCGGTCAGGTCCAGGGATCGGGTCGCACGTGATCAGTCCCCAGCTGTTCCCGCACGGACATCCTATCTCCATCAACGGCACCTGTGACTTCCAGGGACCCAAGGAGAGACGGGAGTACGCCTTCTTGGAACGGGCAGGTCCGCACATGTCTTGAATTCTCTCTCTCTCTCTCTCTCTCTCTCTCTCTCTCTCTCTCTCTCTCTCTCTCTCTCTCTCTCTCTCTCTCTCTCTCTCTCACGGGGAAGGAGGGAGGGGTTCACGTAGTTTGACACAAAGCGACAGGGTGCCATTTGTCTCAGCTGCGAAAATTGTTTTCGATTATCCTTTGTGAATGCCAGTTACTGGACTTCAGCGACTGTGGAGACAGGCCTGAGCGCCCTGCTGACCGGCAGCACAGTGTCAAGCATTACAGGTGAAGGCAGCAACACCATGTCAAGCATTACAGGTGAAGGCAGCAACACCATGTCAAGCTTACAGGTGAAGGCAGCAACACCGTGTCAAGCATTACAGGTGAAGGCAGCAACACCATGTCAAGCATTACAGGTGAAGGCAGCAACACCATGTCAAGCATTACAGGTGAAGGCAGCAACACCGTGTCAAGCATTACAGGTGAAGGCAGCAACATCATGTCAAACTTACAGGTGAAGGCAGCAACACACATGTCAAGCATTACAGGTGAAGGCAGCAACACCATGTCAAGCATTACAGGTGAAGGCAGCAACACCGTGTCAAGCATTACCTGTGAAGGCAGCAACACCATGTCAAGCATTACAGGTGAAGGCAGCAACACCGTGTCAATCATCACAGATGAAGGCAGCAACACCGTGTCAATCATCACAGATGAAGGCAGCAACACCATGTCAAGCATTACCTGTGAAGGCAGCAACACCATGTCAGTGTCAAACATTACAGGTGAAGGCAGCAACACCATGTCAAGCATTACAGATGAAGGCAGCAACACCATGTCAATGTCAAGCATTACGTGTGAAGGCAGCAACA
Organism: Conus canariensis; assembly: GCA_033310375.1. Taxonomy (NCBI): domain Eukaryota; kingdom Metazoa; phylum Mollusca; class Gastropoda; order Neogastropoda; family Conidae; genus Conus; species Conus canariensis. The sequence goes on along the minus strand of CM065733.1, from coordinate 28,044,067 downwards.
CGATGTCAGTGTCAAGCATTACAGGTGAAGGCAGCAACACCGTGTCAATCATCACAGATGAAGAAACACCATGTCAAGCATTACAGGTGAAGGCAGCAACACCATGTCAAGCATTACAGATGAAGACAGCAACACCATGTCAAGCATTACAGGTGAAGGCAGCAACACCGTGCCAATGTCAAGCATTACAGGTGAAGGCAGCAACACCGTGTCAGTGTCAAGCATTACAGGTGAAGGCAGCAACACCATGTCAGTGTCAAGCATTACAGGTGAAGGCAGCAACACCATGTCAAGCATTACAGGTGAAGGCAGCAACACCATGTCAAGCATTACAGGTGAAGGCAGCAACACCATGTCAAGCATTACAGGTGAAGGCAGCAACACCATGTCAAGCATTACAGGTGAAGGCAGCAACACCGTCAGTGTCCTGTGACTGAAGCCAGCCGTCCCTGTCACAACAATGGCGGATCCCGTCTTGAACCAAGGAACGCGAGTCCAGCGCTCTGTTATTGACACAGGCTGTGAACACTGTAAAGACAGAACAGCGGCAGGCGTTGACACGGGAGTGGTGAAGGACTGTGTCGCTACTTTGATCAGCATGTTCAGAGACGGTTGAGAGGTAAGCACGGCAACATGGCATTTAGAAATGTGCTTCATCAGTCAGATGCTGTGGCTGTGTTGCTGTGTATGTGGCATTTAGAAATGTGCTTCATCAGTCAGATGCTGTGGCTGTGTTGCTGTGCATGTGGCATTTAGAAATGTCGTGCTTCATCAGTCAGATGCTGTGGCTGTGTTGCTGTGCATGTGGCATTTAGAAATGTCGTGCTTCATCAGTCAGATGCTGTGGCTGTGTTGCTGTGCATGTCGGATGACATCGTTTTAGGATACTCCGAGTTCGGGTTTTTTGTTGTTGTTTTTTGCCCAGGGTTTTTTCACGTGCGGTACCTGTTATTCGTTGCACATTGATTATCGCCTCTTCCAAATGATCAAGACCTATTTTCTAGCTATTTCTTTCTTGGTAACGACGCTGTTTTGATCGAAAATCATGGCCGATTTTTTTTCAAACGAATGTTAACGAATTGCAATAACTCTAAAAACGAGGCGATGAAGAGCAAGATGTTAAGCAGTACTAAGTGAGTAACTTGATTCATTCGAAAGTGACACACTGTGACAGAATAAATTAAAGATGTAAGGGCCGCTGGGATTTGTGGTATTATAATTGAAGTGTGAGGCTACGTTGGAAGTGAAATACTGAAGCTACGACTGTCACATCAAATCAGTTCAGAATCCACCCGCATGTTACCTGCTGCCAGAAAATCGTAAAATGTTATGAGAAATAGCAGACAGCACCGAGTGACAGCCGATTTTTCGAAAACAGGAAAACTCTGAAAGCAGGCAATTCAACACAAAGAATGTTTAGGCTGTCTCTCAAAGTTTTGACAAGGGTAGAAATGCTAAGCTGAGAGACGCAATGTTTAGAAATATCAAAGATAGAAACTTGAATACTGTGCGTGACACACATGTAAGCACGTGCATATATACGTGCATGCATACATACAGATAGACAGACAGGATGTAAACATTTATTCAACAGTAAACAAGTGGGGTATTTTTTGCTCCCATAAGAAAACCTAACACAGAGTAACTTTTATTCAAGACTGGCACAGCCTTTTAAACTTGAATAAAGTCAGACAAATACATAGACGAACAATCTAACAGTGGGGGAAAAAAACAAGCTCAGGCCAACAACTGAACTATCTTCATAGTAATGACTTGGCAAAGATTTGGACGTAAGGAGGGGGGGGGGTTGAAGATGGAGAAACTGGGAACATGAATTTAAGAAAATATGTTACAGATATGAAAACTCTTCACTAGCTGCATAAGGGAACCATCGCAATCCGTTTTGAAGGCAGATGTATTTGTATTGCCTGCTCCGAGGCCTTTCGTCCGCTGGGTCGGACTCATCAGGGAGACACGGCTGGTTGTGTCTGCGCTCCTGGCGTCAAATAGAGACACACCACAGTCCATAATACTGTGGTGTTCTCACCACCAAGGGTGCAAAAAAGAATCCAGTAGCACCCCCAAAGCAGCCAGCAAAGAGTAGTAAATGAAACCAAACGAAAGTGTGGAGAGGAAAAAAGTTGCTGAAAAACTAAAGACATTATGCAAATAGTATAAAATGTAGGGGACAATCTTTGAGCCTACGCTTGAGGATCCACCCAAAGATGCAAGGGAGATCAAAAGACAAACACACTGACGTGTTTGTCTTTTGATCTCCCTTGCATCTTTGGGTGGATCCTCAAGCGTAGGCTCAAAGATTGTCCCCTACATTTTATACTATTTGCATAATGTCTTTAGTTTTTCAGCAACTTTTTTCCTCCCCACACCTTCGTTTGGTTTCATTTACTACTCTTTGCTGGCTGCTTTGGGGGTGCTATTGGATTCTTTTTTGCACCCTTGGTGGTGAGAACACCACAGTATTATGGACTGTGGTGTGTCTCTATTTGACGCCAGGAGCGCAGACACAACCAGCCGTGTCTCCCTGATGAGTCCGACCCAGCGGACGAAAGGCCTCGGAGCAGGCAATACAAATACATCTGCCTTCAAAACGGATTGCGATGGTTCCCTTATGCAGCTAGTGAAGAGTTTTCATATCTGTAACATATTTTCTTAAATTCATGTTCCCAGTTTCTCCATCTTCAACACCTCCCCCCCCCTCCCCTCCTTAAGTCCAAATCTTTGCCAAGTCATTACTATGAAGATAGTTAAGTTGTTGGCCTGCGCTTGTTTTTTTTTTCCCCACTGTTAGATTGTTCGTCTATGTATTTGTCTGACTTTATTCAAGTTTAAAAGGCTGTGCCAGTCTTGAATAAAAGTTACTCTGTGTTAGGTTTTCTTATGGGAGCAAAAAATACCCCACTTGTTTACTGTTTATCGTTTACTGTTCCCTGCCTCATTTCATTTCCGATTTATTCAACAGCTGAGAACATTGCCACATTTGCAAAAACAATTCAACGAACGCTGCGAACATGTCAGTTACGACTCGAATGTGGCTTCAAGCCTGTGCTGATTCTATGGACATGCCTTAATAAACGTGTATGTAAGGATACAGATAAGTACGTCTGTATCTGTGGAAATATGTGTGTATGGCATTACATTTTTATGCTGTATAACTTCGTCATCACAACAGACAACTCTGTGGGAAATCCGATCTGCTCTGTGTGTGTATTGGGGGGGGGGGGGGGGGGGGAGGAGGGGGGGGGGGGTGCCATAGTGCAGTGTGACCTCCTTTTTCCCATTATCAAATGTTTTTGGTTACGAGTCGGAACTGAAGTACATGTCGGAGTTTTCCAGAGACAGCTCTCTTGGTGTTGTTGTCAAGGTTCTATTTTACATGTACCCGGCTCGCCAAAGCTAGTGCCGCGTTTGGCAGACTCCACAAGAACGTATGGAGCAGGAGAGGCATCACCCTAGAGACCAAGATCAAGGTATATTGGGCCATAGTTCTCACCACACTGCTCTATGGCTGTGAAACATGGACGGTTTACCAGCGTCACACCAGGAAACTGAACCATTTCCACACCACTTGCCTCAAAAGACTCGTGGGCATTAAGTGGCAAGATAAGATTCCGGACACTGAAGTCCTCACTTGTGCTGGCCTGCCTAGCATCTTCACCATCCTGATGCAGTCACAGCTTCGCTGGGCAGGTCACGTAGTTCGCATGCCAGACCATCGGCTGCCAAAGAAACTATTGTTTGGCGAACTACAAGAAGGCAAACGCTCTCGTGGGGGCTAGAAAAAGCGTTTCAAAGACAGTCTCAAATCTTCCCTGAAGGCCTTCAACATCAGCCACACAACATGGGAGCAGACTGCCCAGGACAGAGACGGGTGGCGATCAGTTGTCCGCAAAGGTGCAGAGACCTGTGAAGGCAACTGAATTACTGCAGCTGAACAGCGCAGGATGATCAGGAAGACCAGTGTCAACAGATCTCCAACTGCTGTCACCATCCCCTGTCCGTACTGTGATAGGTCTTTCATGGCGCAGATCGGCCTGACCAGCCATCTACGCACTCACCCCCGGTCCCAGGATGACTAGATGGTCTTCGTCGTCTCGACGGACAAACAACACATTTTACATGTTGTAAGGGCATGCTGTGCTTGGTTTATCATATTATCCAAAACAGCAGTGTGCATGCATGTGTATGTCTGAGTGAAAACGTTTTCTTTTTGTGCGATTTCTTTAACCGAGACTCTTGATATTCTACACTAACAAAGTACCTCCTGGCTTTTTAGCTGTGCATTGTGCGTGACTGTGGCGGTGTTATATGAGTAACCCCGATAGTGCTTTCGCAGTAGGCTGAGATTGTGACCTCATATTGCACGATGTTCGTGTGTATGTGGATGGGGTCGTTATCTAATGATATCGCACGTGCGTGTGTGTGTGTGTGTATGCGCGCGCGTGCGTGTGTGTGTGCGTGTATGTGTGCGTGCGTGTGTGTGTGTGCATATATGCGTGTGTGTATGCGTGCGTGCGTGTATATGTGCGTGTGTGTGCGTGCGTGTGTGCGTGTATGTGTGCGTGCGTGTGTATGTGTGCGTGTGTATGTGTGCGTGCGTGTCTGTGAGCGTGCATGTGTGCGTGTATGTGTGTTGTGTGTGTGTGTGTGTGTGTGTGTGTGTGTGTGTGCAGACCCTGGCTGCAAGTTCCCGAGGCAGTTGCAGGGCTCGTGGAACTTCACCTACCTGCACGCCCGTTCCCTGGACATTGACGGACGCCTGATGGTGTTGGTGCTATTGGACGGCCGACGTCTGAAATTCACCTGCCAGACCAGGGACAGCAACAGATACGTCCTCATGTGAGAACACAGCACAACAAACGTGGGAGGGGCAGTGGAGTATCATTGAATCGGGTGGGACAGAATATGAAGGGATGGACTTTTGTTCGTGTTTGTGACGGATCGTATTTCGTCCGGTCCCAAATTTTGGGGACACGTTTGACCGGAACAGTCAGTCAGTCAGTCATTCCCCTGACCGCTGGGGTCGTTGGGGGGACGTGATGAGGCATCCGCCGTTTCTCTCCAGGCTCTTCTGTTGGCTGCTGTCGTGAGGAGATCCAGCATGGTCATTTTGGTCCAGTCCTTAATAAAACCGGTCGGTAAACCGGTTGTAAACTTTTAAAACCGCTTGTCCTGTTTACCTGACAGCTACTCACCTGTGTTTTGTGTAAGTCAGGTGGGCGAAGATTTCCCTTCAGTCTCCGCAGAACCAAGCAACAGTTTCAGAGAGCCGAAGGGAGACTGAAGGAAGGTCTTCGCTGGCAGTCGGTATGTGTTGATAATTAAATTGAAATTAGGATTTGTATTAATGAAGTTGTTGGTTTTTTTTTCTACAGGTGGTTGGAAACTTTACAGCTGTTGGTAAAGTCCTAAAAATATTTGATTGTTCCCTTGATATACCTCATGATTTGACGAAACATAGGGTGACAGTAGGAAATTGTAGTTAGTGAATGTGAGTCGAGATTAGGATGAGGAGAATGGAGTGAGTAGAAAGAAGAAAGAATATGTATACTGATATGTGATCGGAAAAAAAGTAATCTATTTAAATCACTGTAGTGTTGAAGAAAAAAAGTGTTGTTTATCTTTTTCCCTAGAGTATCATAATGATGTGAGTGCTGGTGAGCTCTGGAAGTGAGCAATGCAAATTATTGTGCATAAATTGTCTGAAAATGCATTCTGATTCTTGTTGTGGAAAGATAAAAAGGGACGAACGGAAATCGTTCCTTGATATGTAATTAGACACGTCTAGTGATGATGATGAATGTTCTTTTCTTGATAAAAGGGACGAACGGAAATCGTTCCTTGAAATGAAATTTGGGAATTGTGATGATGTGATATGATAAAAACATTCTTTTCTTGATAAAATGGGTGTAACCCGCCCATTTGTAAGCAGCGCCGATTTGTAAGCGCTTAAAAATCGGCGCACATTGCATGACTTGTAAAACCGCCGATTTGTAAGCAGCGCCGATTTGTAGACCGCTTACAAATCGGCGGGCTAGGCCCCCACCGATTTGTAAGCGCTGCTTAGAAATCGGCGGGTGCTTTACAAATCGGCGGCTTAAGCCCCCGCCGTTTTGTAAAGCGCTTTACAAAACGGCGGGCGCTTTATATCCTGCTTCTTTGGATTAAAACGATAAACTATTATTACGCTTTCAGTGATTATTCACGCAATTTTGATGACTTTCTATTTTGCTCATCAAGATGGCGGACTGACACATGTCGTTTTGAGGAGCACTCTAACGAAGAGAAAAAGACAAGTCTGCTAACTTATTTACTAACACCCCCCCCCCACTCTCTCTCTCTCTCTCTCTCTCTCTGTCTGTCTGTTTCTGTCTGCCTGTCTGTCTGCTTATCTGTCTGTCCGTCCGTCCGTCCGTCCGTCTGTCTGTCTGTCTGTCTGTCTGTCTGTCTGTCTATCTATCTATCTACTAAGTCCTATACTGCATGCAGAGTCTGTTCACTATAGCATCGAGTGTTGCAGAGATGATGTGAACACCAGGAGCATCTTCTTCAATATGTTGTGTTTAAAGCCCGCTACTAGGGGAGGTGCAGTGGTGTAACTGGTAAGGCGTTGGACTCTCAATCTAGAGGTCTTGGGTTCGATTCCCGCTGGTGCACTCGGAGTTGTGTCCTTGGGAAAGGCACTTCACTCCCTATTTCCTTGGTGGCGCTGCACTGTAATGACGGCCTTCCCCCAGGGGAAGCAGCCAAAATTACCCCTTGTGTGTAGGACAATAAAGTTATTATTATAATTACTAAAAGAAACACTGCGCTTCGCTTTGCAAAGTTCACGCAGTGAATCTGAGTGGTCAAGCTGATCTTTGACCAATGGAATTACTGACATTGAATCTAGGACACACTTCCGACTTTAGAGTTGTTTTTTTACCCAACGGGATCACGTTCATCTTTTGACAGCTGGCTTAAACGACAAAGTATTCTGCTTTTCCGGAGTGGAAAGGCGTTTTGTAAAGCGCTTTACAAAACGGCGGGGGCTTAAGCCGCCGATTTGTAAAGCACCCGCCGATTTCTAAGCAGCGCTAAGCCCCGCCGATTTGTAAGCGGTCTACAAATCGGCGCTGCTTACAAATCGGCGGTTTTACAAGTCATGCTATGTGCGCCGATTTGTAAGCGCTTACAAATCGGCGCTGCTTACAAATCGGCGGGTTACAAATGGGACAAACGGAATTCGTTCCTTTATATGTAATAATTGTATTCTTGGTACTTTGAAAAGGGGTTCCATGTGGAAATCCTTTCCTTCAATGTAAACAATCATGGTGTTAATCAAAGAAAATGTTCTATTGTAATGCACCCACTGTATTGAAACTTTGTAGATTTTGTTATGGGTATTTCCCCCCAAGTTCCAGTGAAATGTATTATGGGAAGAGTGACTGTTAGTTACAAACAAGAACGATAAATGTGTTGGAAGTAGGCTGGATAATCGAGGTAGCTATCAGTTCCCCCAGGTGTCGGTGAAGCCCCGTGTCCGACCTGGAATTGACTGCCATTCGGGTGTGGGGTGCAGCCTGTGCCCAGCCGCTGCCTCTACCCCGCTGGGGTATGGAGAGGCTGACCGAAGGTTAGTAGACATCGTATGAGCACTGCCAACCGGTTGTGGGGTGCAGCACAAGCCCAGCCGCCGCCTCCGTCCCGTCGGGGGGTGTTGAGAGCCTGTCTGTGAGGTCAGCAACGAGCTGGAGTGTGAAAGGGCTTCAGAGTTCGTTGGGACGACAACTTGTGTTTCTTCTGCTGTGTGGGAGTCCCTGGAAGGACTCCACGAACCTACCTCCGTGAGCAGTTTCGTTTCCGTCGTGTCGACGTGTGTTCTATTGTGTGGGAGTTCCTGGAAGGACTCCACGAACTGCTTTCGTGAGTGACTCCTGATCTGTGTGAAGACTGTGTGATTTGGGCCGGACGCGGCCAAGCGCATAGACTGTCCGTGATGACACTGCTGTGGGTGCCAGCCTGGCCTGCTGTGTGAAAAGAAATGTGTTGTTGTGACTGTGTGGTACCTAGTGTGTTGTGCGCCCTTTGGTGGTGGCGAGAACTTTATGCTGTAGTTGTTCATGCTCGTTATATATTATGTATTTGTTTTGATTTCGATGGTTCAGGTAGCAAAAGAAAAAAAGTAGAAACTGAACTTGTTGCCTGGCTATCTGTGTTCGTGTGGTGTGGGTGTGTGGAGAGAAAAGTCGTACACGCATCCAAACTTCTTCAGGTGAGAGTCAGACAGCAAAACACGCACCGCACACCGTTCGTAACAGTGTTGTGATATTTATGTGATTTGTGCATGACAGAGTCTTTAATGTGGCAGTATATGTTTGAAAGGGTCTTTGAAGTTGTACCATCAGTACTGACTTTCGCAATATGTCTTTTGAGGGAGGGGGTCATCTCCATTTTCTAAAGTTAGGCTTGGGAAATTCTTTTCACGTTTGCCATTATCTTGAGGGAGAACAGGGTCAGAACTTTTCACCTCCACACTAAACATGGGTGACCATCGGTTAGGGCCCACAGCGGCCACTAAAGCTGGGTTCCAGGCTTGGCAAGCAGTACAATGGCCTGCTTGTGTGGGATTAACGTCATCCTATTCAGGTGAGCTTGCCTCCCTCCATTCTTCTCCATATTGTGGCCTATGTTTGGACAGGAAAGTATGAGGAAAAGGAATTGTATTTCTAAAAGTTGTTTAACGAATGTCCAAACATCATCACGCCCACCCCACCCCCTCGCTAGGTTGGGAAAAGGTGCGAAAACCGAGCAACTTCGACTGACGCATTCAAGTGAACTCACTAAGGGTGATCACTCACGCTGCCTGAGGGGTATTGACGTGAGGTTATCTCCTTGTTCTCCCAGGGTTTTTTTTTTTTTTTTTTTTTTTTTTTTGGGCGGGGGGGGGGATTCTGGCATTATGGCGAGATGTCCACGCCAAGTGGGGTAAGGAGTCTTTTTGGACAGGTAAATACTTCGTAAAAGTACTGTTAGTGGTGAAATTCCTATTAAAATATTTTCTGGATAAGAATGTGATCTAGTGATGTGATGTGATAACATGTGCGGTGATCACCTGCGGTACGATGTAATATAGTATGATATGTTGTGTGATTAGATGTGTTATATGTGTGTGACGCATGTGAATATGTATATCTGTATCTGTCTCTCTCTCTCCATCTATATGTATATGTATACACACACACATATATATATATATATAGAGAGAGAGAGAGAGAGAGAGAGAGAGAGAGAGAGAGAGAGCATGTTTTTTATGTATGCAAGCAGCTGGCTTTAGACATTCGTGGGTCATATTTGTGAGTCTTTCAATATGTGTGCTCAAATGTGTGTACGTCTGTGTCTTCTCGGTTGATCAAAGGGTCGATTCAGTTTACATAGTGACTGTGTGATGGAAGGATGTCTTGTGTTGGTGACAGATCTCACGGGTACCCCAACGGCCAGCAAGACTCCTTCATGTGCGTTCACTTCATCCCCGTCAGGGACGACCCCTTCTACAGCTACGTCTTCTCCAGGTTGAATAGTGAGTAGTCACTCCCCTGTATGGTGGTGTCTGTGCGTCGGCTTGTCGTGTGTGTGTGTGTGTGTGTGTGTGTGTGTGTATGTGTGTGTGTGTGTGTGTGGCACGCGCATGTACGTGCTTTCGTGTCTGTCTATGTGTGAATGTGTGTGTGTCTATGCCTATGTGCCTAGCATGCGTATGTATGTGCGTTAGAGAGAAAGAGAGAGAGAGGGGGGGGGCTACACATGCACATGTTGTGCATCTGATTTGATTGTTGCCGTGGTTTCTTTCAGGACGGTAAAAACAAGGTTGGCAGATGATGATGGACATAGCCTCTTAGTATGAAATGCACACACAATCACCAATGGCCTCCTGTCTGTTTTCAGGTGGCAACTTGATGGACGGCTTGTTGCGCGTGGTGAAGAAGGGGCAGGTGATTCGCCTGCACCAGAACTGTGACTGGCTGGACAGCCCCGCCAGACCCGAGTTCATGTATCCTTGACCCCCCACCGCACGTCAGCCCACCCCTTGACCCATCTTCCCCGTAGCTGATCATCATCGTTCCCACTTCAGGTCTCCAGGGTGCCCTGTTGGCGCCGTGAATTGAAGTGAACGTCGGCTGCCCAGCCGGGCTATGGGCACCATGAATGGCAGTGAGCGTCCGCGTGCACGGCTTGGGTATACACTTAGTCAGTTGAAATGAACTTCGAGGTGCTTTGACAGACGCCGGGGTCTCCACACAGCTTCCTGCTATCATATATGCGCAATGAGATCGTGGTAATGTGCTAGTTATCCCATATATACGATGCGCTTCTTTATTCTGGTTGAATTCTGGTTCAGAGAAAAAGGTCTGTCTAATACGTGTTTCCTCGATGCAGACACCAAGGTCTTCGTGTTGGAATGATGATTCCATATACTGGTATGCCGACCAGTCCATCAGTCAATAAATCGATCAAACAATTAGTCATTCTGTCAGTCAGTCAACTTGTCAATGAATCAGACAGCCAGGCGTCAGTCCAGAATAGGAATCGACTGCAGAGTCCATGTGAGAGTTGTCTTCCCCTCCCCTTCCCGTCTCCCCCCTTCCCCACTGACAGCCAGAGGTCAGGTACTGACAGCAGGCCGGTCAGCTCGCCAGGCAAGAAGATGTGCATGAAGAGCGTAGAGCGCTAAGCAAGCGCAGGGACTGAACGAGAAGTGTCTGTCCTGTATGTTACCTCAGAACATGCCCCACTGGACGTCACCAAATGACTCAGCGCTGCATGGTCTTCTCCAGAGAGTGACCCAGTAAGGGAAAGGGGAGAACGGACATTGATGCTTTTAGAGCTGCTACAAAACTGACCTGGATGTGGAAGTGATGATTGTAGAATTGTTACAAGACTGGCCTGGATGTGGAAGTGATGATTGTAGAACTGTTAACAAGACTGGCCTGGATGTGGAAGTGATGATTGTAGAACTGTTAACAAGACTGGCCTGGATGTGGAAGTGATGATTGTAGAACTGTTACAAGACTGACCTGGATGTGGAAGTGATGATTGTAGAACTGTTAACAAGACTGGCCTGGATGTGGAAGTGATGATTGTAGAACTGTTACAAGACTGGCCTGGATGTGGAAGTGATGGTTGTAGAACTGTTAACAAGACTGGCCTGGATGTGGAAGTGATGATTGTAGAACTGTTACAAGACTGACCTGGATGTGGAAGTGATGATTGTAGAACTGTTACAAGACTGGCCTGGATGTGTTGAAGTGATGATTGTAGAACTGTTACAAGACTGGCCTGGATGTGGAAGTGATGATTGTAGAACTGTTACAAGACTGGCCTGGATGTGGAAGTGATGATTGTAGAACTGTTACAAGACTGACCTGGATGTGGAAGTGATGATTGTAGAACTGTTACAAGACTGACCTGGATGTGTTGAAGTGATGATTGTAGAACTGTTACAAGACTGGCCTGGATGTGTGGAAGTGATGATTGTAGAACTGTTACAAGACTGGCCTGGGTGTGTGGAAGTGATGATTGTAGTGTTACAAGACTGGCCTGGGTGTGTGGAAGCGATGATTGTAGAACTGTTACAAGACTGGCCTGGGTGTGTGGAAGTGATGATTGTAGAACTGTTACAAGACTGACCTGGATGTGGAAGTAATGATTGTAGAAGTTACAAGGCTGACCTGGGTGTGGCTGTGTGGGGGACTCGGGGTGAGAGACCTTTGAAGGAATGCCGCCGAGAAGACAGGGGAAATGGCGTAAAAACAAAAAACAAAACTAGAAAAACGAAAGAGAAAGAAAGGAAAAGCCAGTGGAGGAGCCAGTGGCCGCGCTCAGTGCAGTTTCCCATGCGGTGTGATACACATATAGCCTATTGAGAGGTAGTTATGGATCAGACATGTCTACTCAGACTACTAAAAAAGTAGTTAACATCCAAAGAATGAACCCTGGTCTTCTGCGTGCACTGAGGAGTAATGACGTAACAAGCCTACACGATGGCTGAAACAGGAAAATGTTTTTGAAAAGTACAGATGACTACAAGAGACAACAGAAAGTAGGAAAGGACATGAACAGAACGGAGAAGGGGACAGAGCAAGAACATTGTAGGATAGAACGAAACAAGAGGACATTGGCAATGAAGACTTTTAAGTTGTCAGTACAGAGACACTGAGAAGTTATAGATGTATACCACTCTCTCTCTCTCTCTCTCTCTCTCTCTCTCTCTCTCTCTCTCTCTCTCTCTCTCACTCTCTCTCTCTTAGGTGATTCCCTGGAACACAAGAAGTTCATTCAAAAGTGTTAGTGACCCCACCCTGCCAGTAACATAGCTCTTACATCTGTGTGCCGTTCTGATTCGCAAGTGATCATGTACCCGTGGTACCGATTCAGGTAGCTCCGGAGTTGATGGGGATTCCAGTGGTGTACTCGTCACAGTTGTTGGGTTCTTGCAGCATGATGAAACCCTCAGGCTTTGGATGTGGAGCAGCCAGAGGCTGTGACTTGGAAGCTGCAGTCAGGCCTGGAGATGGGCGGTGCATGGCGGAGTCAGGCCTGGAGATGGGCGGTGCATGGCGGAGTCAGGCCTGGAGATGGGCGGTGCATGACGGAGTCAGGCCTGGAGATGGGCGGTGCATGGCGGAGTCAGGCCTGGAGATGGGCGGTGCATGGCGGAGTCAGGCCTGGAGATGGGCGGTGCATGGCGGAGTCAGGCCTGGAGATGGGCGGTGCATGGCGGAGTCAGGCCTGGAGATGGGCGGCGCATGGCGGAGTCAGGCCTGGAGATGGGCGGTGCATGGCGGAGTCAGGCCTGGAGATGGGCGGGCATGGCGGAGTCAGGCCTGGAGATGGGCGGTGCATGGCGGGTAGGCTGGATGGCGTGCATGGCGGAGTCAGCTGGAGATGGCGTGCATGCGGATCAGCCTGGAGATGGGCGGGCATGGAGCTCGTTGGGAAAGACCAGGTGTCTTGCAAGTGACATGGACCATGACACGTCAGTGCCCGTGCTACACGTGTCCTCAGACTCGTCCCGTGCGTTCCTCTATTCCCGACAGTGACGTGAAGCCACGCTATCAGCTTTCAGTTCACGTACCTCAGATGCTGAAAGAGTTGGTGTATATACTGGCGATTACCTCGTTCTGTGTCTCCATGATGTTTAGATGACTTGTAACCATGGCATGAGTTGTTATAGCCTTGATGCTGATACAGGTCATGTCCCCTTAAGTCCAATACTAGTTCGCGTACCATTGATGCCGATGTCATTTCATGTACCCTGTGTTTACGGTGTGATATCATGCGTCATTTAGTTGGTGTGAGTTCATGTACTGTTGATGCTGATGTGAGTTAATGCACTTTTGGTGATGGTGTGAATTTATGTACTTTTAATGATGATGTGAATTAATGTACCCGTAATGTTGGTGTGAATTCTTGTTTATTCAATTATGTGAATTTACGTTACGTTCTTTTGGTCATAATCTGAGTTCATAGTTCTGTTTGATGATGCGAATCTATAGCTCTTCATGAGATTGCTAATTCGTAGCTCTTGATGATGATGGAATCAATAGCTGTTCATGATGATGTTGATCTGTTGTGAATCTATGCTTCTTGATAATGATGTGAATCTAAGTACCTTTTTTGCCGATACCAGGTCATAATCCTTTGATGCCGACACCGGGTCATAATCCTTTGATGTCGATACCGGGTCATAATCCTTTGATGCCGACACTGGGTCATAATCCTTTGATGCTGACACCGGGTCATAATCCTTTGATGCCGACACCGGGTCATAATCCTTTGATGCCGACACCGGGTCATAATCCTTTGATGCCGACACCGGGTCATAATCCTTTGATGCCGACACCGGGTCATAATCATTTGATGCCGACACCGGGTCATAATCCTTTGATGCCGGTACCGGGTCATAATCAAAGTCATAATCCTTTGATGCCGACACCGGGTCATAATCTTTTGATGCCGATACCGGGTCATAATCCTTTGATGCCGGTACTTCGTGTACCCAGTCTACTATCTCAAAAAAAAAAAGAAGAAGAAAGAAAAAGTGACGTGATATCAGGAAAATAGATAGGAACTTTGCTGCCAGTCAAACAAAGCAGCTATAAGATTGGCACCGTTGAAGTGGTGTATCTTGTTCTCCAGATGATGCAGCGTCCTGGCTTCCTGTTAAACGGGAGGAGTTGTGACCATTGGGGACGAAAGGAAAGAAGTTGCAAGAAATGCCTCGGAAAGGGAGACCTCAGTGAACAGAAACATGTGAAGTGTGGCAACAACGTGATGGATGCATTCCACTAGCAACGAAAGAGATGTATAACATTATAGGACACCACCAAAACGGCTGCAACATTGAACATGGTAAGTGAACTGGTATATCTAAATCCCTCAAACAGAATAACTGGTACATGTAAATCCCTCAAACAGAATAACTGGTATATAAATCCCTCAAACAGAATAACAGGTATATGTAAATCCCTCAAACAGAATAACTGGTATATCTAAATCCCTCAAACGGAATAACAGGTATATCTAAATCCCTCAAACAGAATAACGCCCTAAGATGAGCAATGAACAAAAACATCAAACACTATACTGACACAGTCACAGTGATTGAAGCATGGTCACAGTGATTGAAGCATGGTCACAGTGATTGAAGCATGGTCACAGTGATTGAAGCACGGTCACAGTGATTGAAGCACGGTCACAGTGATTGAAGCATGGTCATAGTCATTGAAACATGGTCACAGTGATTGAAGCATGCTCACAATGATTGAAGCATGGTCATAGTCATTGAAGCATGCTCACAATGATTGAAGCATGGTCAGTCATTGAAGCATGGTCACAGTGATTGAAGCATGGTCATGGCCATTGAAGCATGGTCACAGTGATTGAAGCATGGTCACTGTGATTGAAGCATGGTCACAGTGATTGAAGCATGGTCACAGTGATTGAAGCATGGTCATAGTCATTGAAGCATGCTCACAATGATTGAAACATGGTCATAGTCATTGAAGCATGGTCACAATGATTGAAGCATGGTCACAGTGATCGAAACATGGTCATAGTCATTGAAGAATGCTCACAATGATTGAAGCATGGTCATAGTCATTGAAGCATGGTCATAGTCATTGAAGCATGGTCACAGTCATTGAAGCATGGCCACAGTGATTAAACATGGTCATAGTCATTGAAGCATGGTCAGTCATTGAAGCATGCTCACAGTGATTGAAGCATGGTCACAGTGATTGAAGCATGGTCACAATCATTGAAGCATGGTCACAGTCATTGAAGCATGGTCACAGTCATTGAAGCATGGTCACAGTGATTGAAGCATGGTCACAGTCATTGAAGCATGGTCACAGTCATTGAAGCATGGTCACAGTGATCGAAGCATGGTCACAGTCATTGAAGCATGGTCACAGTCATTGAAGCATGGTCACAGTGATCGAAGCATGGTCACAGTGATTGAAGCATGGTCACAGTCATTGAAGCATAGCCACAGTCATTGAAGCATGGTCACAGTGATTAAAGCATGGTCACAATGATTGAAGCATGGTCACAGTCATGGAAGCATGGTCACTGTGATTGAAGCATGGTCACTGTGATTGAAGCATGGTCACAATGATTGAAGCATGCTCATAGTCATTGAAGCATGGTCACAGTGATTGAAGCATGGTCACAGTGATTGAAGCATGGTCACAGTGATTGAAGCATGGTCACAATGATTGAAGCATGGTCATAGTCATTGAAGCATGGTCACAATGATTGAAGCATGGTCACAGTCATTGAAGCATGGCCACAGTGATTGAAGCATGGTCACAGTGATCGAAACATGGGCATAGTCATTGAAGCATGGTCACTGTGATTGAAGCATGGTCACTGTGTTTGGAGCATGACCACAGTGATTGAAGCATGGTCACAGTGATGGAAGCATGACATAGTCATTGAAGCATGGTCACAGCCATTGAAGCATGGTCACAGTGATTGAAGCATGGTCACTGTGATTGAAGCATGGTCACAGTGATTGAAGCATGTCCACAGTCATTGAACCATGGTCACAGTGATTGAAGCATAAAGGCTGTCAGTGGAGATTTCCGACACTATACTGGCATTAAGAGATGGCGTAAAGCAGGAAGTTTTGAAAAGAGATGTCTAGCATAGGACTGATGCCATTAGGTTATTTGAAGCCTGCTGATAACTCCGAAATATCTAATACTACACTAACACCACCACACTAAAAAGTCACGACGTAGGTCGTGAAGAAAGATAATTAACACTACAATGACATCAGCAGTGACAAACTCATCAAGGGAGTTTGTGAACGAAGATACAAAACATAACCAGGCTAACAAAGTCACTAAAGCAGGTCGTAAACAAAGATATTTACCACTACACTGGCCGACAAAGTCATTGAGACAGATAATGAACAAAGATAGCTAACATTGAACAAACACTACCAGACTGACAAAGCCATTGAGACAGATAATGAACAAAGATAGCTAACATTGAACAATCACTACCAGACTGACAAAGTCATTGAGACAGATAATGAACAAAGATAGCTAACATTGAACAAACACTACCAGACTGACAAAGTCATTGAGACAGATAATGAACAAAGATAGCTAACATTGAACAAACACTACCAGACTGACAAAGTCATTGAGACAGATAATGAACAAAGATAGCTAACATTGAACAAACACTACCAGACTGACAAAGTCATTGAGACAGATAATGAACAAAGATAGTTAACATTGAACAAACACTACCGGACTGACAAAGTCATTGAGACAGATAATGAACAAAGCTAACACTAGGCCAACGGCGCCAGCCTGACAAAGTCCACAAAGGAAGCAGTTAACAAACATGTTTAACTCTGCTAACACCGCCGGACTGACAAAGTCCACAAAGGAAGCGGTGAACAAACATGTTTAACTCTGCTAACACCGCCGGACTGACAAAGTCCACAAAGGAAGCGGTGAACAAACATGTTTAACTCTGCTAACACCGCCGGACTGACAAAGTCCACAAAGGAAGCGGTGAACAAACATGTTTAACTCTGCTAACACCGTCGGACTGACAAAGTCCACAAAGGAGGCAGTGAACAAAGATAGCATTACACTAGCAAAGATAGCATTACACTAGCACCACCAGACTGACACAGGTCATGAAGGAGGCAATGAACAAAGACAGCATTACACTAGCACCAGCAGACTGGCACAGGTCATGAAGGAGGCAATGAACAAAGACAGCATTACACTAGCACCAGCAGACTGACACAGGTCATGAAGGAGGCAATGAACAAAGACAGCATTACACTAGCACCAGCAGACTGGCACAGGTCATGAAGGGGGTAGTAAACAAAGATACCCAACACTTCACGAACGCCCCCAGTGACCGAGTCATCAGGGAAGACGCTGACCACAGCTGACGCCACACTGACACAGCACAGACCTCAGCGGACCGATCAAGGCCCGTGAAGAGAGCAGGCCATGCACGCACAGACCTCAGCGGACCGATCAAGGTCCGTGAAGAGAGCAGGCCATGCACGCACAGACCTCAGCGGACCGATCAAGGCCCGTGAAGAGAGCAGGCCATGCACGCACAGACCTCAGCGGACCGATCAAGGCCCGTGAAGAAAGCAGGCCATGCACGCACAGACCTCAGCGGACCGATCAAGGCCCGTGAAGAAAGCAGGCCATGCACGCACAGACCTCAGCGGACCGATCAAGGCCCGTGAAGAAAGCAGGCCATGCACGCACAGACCTCAGCGGACCGATCAAGGCCCGTGAAGAAAGCAGGCCATGCACGCACAGACCTCAGCGGACCGATCAAGGCCCGTGAAGAAAGCAGGCCATGCACGCACAGACCTCAGCGGACCGATCAAGGCCCGTGAAGAAAGCAGGCCATGCACGCACAGACCTCAGCGGACCGATCAAGGCCCGTGAAGAAAGCAGGCCATGCACGAGGCAGGCTCAGGGGAGAGACGC
>CM065733.1:27993523-28021023 GCA_033310375.1 Conus canariensis | reverse complement strand
CTTATTCTCAGACACGCACAGACTATCTCTAACACACACACACACACACACACACACACACACACACACACACACACACACACAGTGAACCTTTATCAGGAAGACTGGGGAATGAGCATTAATGTCGTGTCGTCCATTCCAGTAGGGGTTATATATTATCTGCACTAATGACAAGAGTGATTGAGATTTGTTGTTGGGTGAAAATTGAAATACATTTTACTGCCATTTCACAATGCTAATATGTTTTGGGGTAAAGAATTGAAATAGATAACGCTGGCATTGGCTATGTCGATCTTCTGTTGGATGAATGATAGAACTGTGGCAGGTCGAAATACTGTCGGATGAACGATTGAAATAAATGATACTGACACTGGCCATGTTGATATATTGTTGGGCGAATGGTTGAATATGAATAAACGACATTGGCCTTTACCATGTTAGTGTACTGATCAGTGAATCATTGACATTAGTGACACTTCCCCTTTCTCCTCCTGCAGCCATGTCTATGGGGAAGTGGAGTCAGTGTGACCACAGTCGGCAAATGCATGGGTAGTGTGACCACAGTCGGCAAATGCATGGGTAGTGTGCCCACAGTCGGCAAATCCATGGGCAGTGTGCCCACAGTCGGCAAATGCATGGGCAGTGTACCCACAGTCGGCAAATGCATGGGCAGTGTGCCCACAGTCGACAAATGCATGGGCAGTGTACCCACAGTCGGCAAATGCATGGGTAGTGTGCCCACAGTCGGCAAATCCATGGGTAGTGTGCCCACAGTCGGCAAATGCATGGGCAGTGTGCCCACAGTCGACAAATGCATGGGCAGTGTGCCCACAGTCGGCAAATCCATGGGCAGTAGGATTGATTATGCAGGTTTCTCCCTTCGGATGGAGGAACTCTCATTCACGTTGGCTCCGAGACAAAGCCGTTATTGTCGTCATCAGGGGACTTCGTAAGCGGTACTGTGCTTACGGTGGATCACAACAGGCATCAGTGAACACCACTGAAGTGACTGGGCAACAGAGACTGGGCAACAGCGACTGGGCAGCAGTGACAGGGCAACAGTGACTGGGCAACAGTGACTGGGTAACAGTGACTGGGTAACAGTGACTGGGCAACAGTGACTGGGTAACAGTGACTGGGTAACAGTGACTGGGTAACAGTGACTGGGCAACAGTGACTGGGCAACAGTGACTGGGTAACAGTGACTGGGCAACAGTGACTGGGCAACAGTGACTGGGTAACAGTGACTGGGTAACAGTGACTGGGTAACAGTGACTGGGCAACAGTGACTGGGCAACAGTGACTGGGCAACAGTGACTGGGTAACAGTGACTGGGTAACAGTGACAGGGCAACAGTGACTGGGTAACAGTGACTGGGTAACAGTGACTGGGCAACAGTGACTGGGCAACAGTGACTGGGCAACAGTGACTGGGTAACAGTGACTGGGTAACAGTGACTGGGCAACAGTGACTGGGTAACAGTGACTGGGCAACAGTGACTGGGCAGCAGTGACTGGGCAACAGTGACTGGGCAGCAGTGACTGGGCAGCAGTGACTGGGCAACAGTGACTGGGCAACAGTGACTGGGCAGCAGGACTGGGCAACAGTGACTGGGCAACAGAGACTGGGCAACAGAGACTGGGCAGCAGTGACTGGGCAGCAGTGACTGGGCAACAGTGCAGTATCTCCTTTGGCGGGCTGTTCCAGGGCGTCGTGAAGCGGACTGCTTCCTGTGGGGTGCGGAGACTGCGATGTGGTGTGGCTGTGTGGGAGGGAGGCAGAGTGGACAGTGTGGGGACAGCAGGACTGGGAACTGAACCCAACACTATGGGCTGGATGTCCTGGTCCAGCGGCAGATTGTTGCTAGTCCACACATTGCCGACGAAGTCTGTTTTTGGTACGTTGGTCTGTACCTGTTGCTGGGCCTTTGTTTGCTTTCTGTCCAATGTCCAGACATGGTGGCAGTGGTCAACCTGACTTGGAACAAGATGTGAATGGGAAGCGATAAGCCATGCTAGCCAGGCGTGTGATTTTGTTGAGTGATCAAAGTTGTGTTTCTTTTCCTGTTTTCTTGTCTCTTGATGCCAAATTAGATGTTCAACTTCTTGTAGCTTATGAATGAACGGTTTGGGGATTAGGTGAATCAAATTCATATGCTGAAATGTTCATGCTGTTTGAATGTCTATTGCATATACCCTGTCTATCTGTTCAATTAACGGCAGTGCTGTTCAGCTATCTACATTGTTTGGCCTAGCCTTGTCCATTTGTTTGGATGAGGCGGACAACAAGAGGGAGTGGAAGTGTTGGGGGGGTGGGGGGGGGGGGAGGAAGGGGAAGAAGTGGTGCCGAGAGAGCTTTGCACAGCTGCTGCTGCCCAGTCATTTGGATGGCGTTCTGTGTTGCCTGTTCTGAGCCAACGCACGCAGGTCACCACCTACAGAGCCCCCTCCCCCCCCCCCTCCCCCCGAGTTAACAACAACAATCGCTTATCGCTGAGCCAGCGTGAGTGAACTTTTCGCACCGGAGGGCGCCACCACGTCCATCCAACGACAGTCCCATGAATTCGCCGATACCGGCGAACTAGACACGAACTTATCAAGGCCATAGACGCGGAGATGAAATCGAAGATGAGGTCACCATGAGAGCAAGGCATGAAGCGCCAGAGAACTGGAGACTTATTTCTGTCGCTAAGTGAGGATGAGGGTAAAGATGATTGTGTGAATGTACATCCTGGTCTGAAGCAACACGGCAGAGCTGTACTCTACGCTTGCTTTCATGATATATCCCAGTGTCAGTGGCCTAGGCCCGACAGATGTATAGACACCAGCAGTGTTAGTCAGAAAATGTAAGCAACACTGTCAGAGATGCATCCATTCAGTGGTTGAAACTCGAATGTGCAGTTGCAGTTTTCTCAGTTGAGCCCATAACAAACTTAGCTCAGAGTAGGAGCCGATCATGGTGCGAAAAATCCTACAAATATAAATGGCTGTGATGGGAATCAAACCCAAGACCTCCCAGCAGGGACCCCCCACCCCCACCCCCACGCTATCCACTGCGCCACGGTGGCTGGTTCAGGTTGGTTGGTTGGTTCGTTGGTTTGACTTGGAATGGCCATAGAAATCAATGTAATGCCCTTTGGTCCGTTGTAACAGTGTATGATACGTTTCTGGGTGTACTGCACTTTGTTCTTATTCTAATGTTGATGGATTTTGTTTCTCTCTGCATATTACCGTAACATGTTGGTCTCACTCTTCAGTTGAGTGACACTTATCTTTTGAAACTGCGTGTGGTCTTATTCTTACATGTATAGAGTGGTTTTTTAGTTCAGATTAATTTGCATGGTAGTTTTCAGTGTTGTTGATATTGTAGTCTCTGCATTTGCAGCTGTGAATTCAATGTAACGTTCTGAAAACTCACATATTTGGCTGGGCTGTATAATCAACGTGGTTTTATTGGTTCATTGGTATGCTGTTTCCCTTAGCAACCAGCAAAGTTATGCAAATGACTTTGTCAAGTTTGTGCACATCCGCAATATATGTATTCATGTGAGGTGAAGTAAGCTGGGAGGAGGGGGGGGGAGCGCGGGGAGGGGGGGGGGAGGGAGGCAGGGCGGTTAGTTAAAATGTAAGTTCATCGTCGTACCGTTTGTGGTTGGTCAGTTTAGGTCAAGTTGTACACAGTTCTTATTTATGAATATGCCAAATGTTTCAATGAAAATGTAACTTGTCAGTGTTGTTTGGGTGAGCGTGTGTGTGTGTGTGGGCTGTGTGTGTGTGTGTGTGCGCGCGTATGTGTGCGCGCGCGTATGTGCGCGCGCGTGTGTGTGCACGTGTGTGTGCTCGCCTGCAAGTAGAGAAAAAGAGAGAAAAGACCCAACTGCTCGATTGTTCAAACGCTGAAAGAAGCTTTTTCAGTCAATGTCAGTCATTCGCTTCATTAACACATAAGAATGCGATGAACTTTTTGTTGTCTTTAATTCAATCGTGAGTGCACTGTAGACCAATGATATGAGCAGACATCATGGCAAACAAAGAGACACACTAAACCAAGAGATCATGCACACAAGCCAAAGTCGCAATAAATACATGTCATTATCAAAGATAGTCCATGAATTCACTGACGTGACAAAAACAAGTATAAAGTATATGAAATGGATGGGGAAGGGGAGACTAGACATGGCAACATACAATAAAATCTATCATGTCTGTAAGATTCAATGTGATCCGCGCAAAAACATCCGCTTCAAGAACGTAAAACTTAATACACGAAATAATGTCTATTTTATTAAGAGTTCAAAAACGGGATAATACTGATAAGGCTATGAGACTGTCTACTTCCACTTACATCTGTATACACAGCAACGTTTTGGGACAGTCGGCAAAACAAACAATAGAAAACTTCTCTTCGGAAATATCGCACCATATGATATCAATGATTTAAAAAGAAAATGTGGGGGCTGAGTGGAAGCAATAACACAAAATATGGAACTGATTATTGAGGTCCACAAAATGTTCGAAGATCGGTTGACGGTTCCATTGACAGTATTGAGCCAATTTCCATATTTGTAAAATCAGTATTTCATTAATACCAACTCTGTACTAAAATTTTTGTCATCAGAAATGGAATGCTTAGTTGTCATCTAATTTGTGTAGACATTCATTCTGGCATACATGTGTCAAAATATCACAGACACGCTCAGATATCACTTGCTGAAAAATAAAAATGATCAACAATAACAGAACACAGTCACACGATCAACAATAACAGAACAAGTCACACGGAGCATATTGTCCTCAGAGGAAAATGAAATTTTAAAAAGACAGAACACCCAAACAACAGCCGAATATGTGCATCGATGATTTTATACAATTAAATAGTTTTTAAACCGGGGACGGGTGGTGACGAGTCAACTTCAGTATATCTCCTGTGATGTAGCTGACCTCTCTTTCCCAATGACATTATAACCAAACTAAAAGTACATGACTCATTTGATCACACGCTTTCCATGATGTGCTATGATTTCACAGTGGAAACAAAGTGCTTGAAAGCTTTCATCTCTTCATCATGGGGAAAAAAACACAAATGTTAACAAGCAAGAAGGCAAACATGTATATTGAACAAAACAGAATATGTTCAAATAGTGGAGAAAGTAAACAATTCTGATCACATGATTCTTTTTTGTGAAAGCCTTGCTTTGGACTGCTGCACGAAGGCTACCGCAGACCCCTGCCAGAGATGATTCTGCACTGACAGCAAAAGAAGAATGAACGCTGAGTGTCTGATTAGTTTTCGTCTGAATAACTGAAATTGCAATATGTCTATAATCACAATGAATGTACACGTTTGCATCACTAAATAAAAAGAACAAATAGGTCAACCATGAGGACATTTGTTGAAAACAAGCAGTAAATCACAGAACGCTGACAACTGAAGGTGACGAGAGAAGCAGATGGTAGCCAGTCTGTCACAACGTGGAGGGGAATGGAGGCATCAATTCATGGATCAAATGGATTTAAATCATATCCCCCGGCACATCCACACCACCCAAGAGACAACCCCCAGTAGACCAGAGACAGCAGCAATGGACGGAATGCTTGACCTAAGGCTGGACGAGGTTCGATCCCCTAGCAGCCGGGCATCTGGAACACGGGGCCCACCTTGGGGTCCATGGGGAAGCCTTTGCGCATGCCCATGCAGAAGGTGGAGTCGATCCTGAGGGAGTTCTCCTTGACGCTGATGTCGTGCTCCAGGGTGGCCTTGGTCTTCATCAGGCGGGCCAGGCTCAGCTCCGAGGACTTGAGGCGCTCCTTCAGCAGACGCACCGACTCCCGGATCTCGTTCACCTCATGCTGCAGACTGCGGAGAGGGGGGGGGGGGGGGGGACAGGGCGGTGAATAGTCAGGAAGAAGGCGGAATGATTGGGTCAGGCTGACTATTGGAGATGTGAAGGGAGGGAACTAAACTCTCTCTCTCTCTCTCTCTCTCTCTCTCTCTCTCTCTCTCTCTCTCACACACACACACACACACATACACACACGCGCGCGCGCGCGTGCGCAGGCACACACAACACACACACCACGCGGACGCACGCACGAAGCACACGCACGCACGCACGCACGCACGCACACACACACACACACACACACACACACACACACACACACACACAACACACACACACACTTCCCAAACTAGTCTTAAACCTGAGAAAATAATCCTTCAGTGCGTGATTCTGAGGCCCAGTCACAATAAACGTTGACAATGTTTCTTTCAAGCACACTATGGACCCAACAACACACACAACACGCATCTCTCTCTCTCTCTCTCTCTCTCTCTCTCTCCTCTCTCTCTCTCTCTCTCAGTTTATAACATGTTGCATAACCTAGGTGCAAGGGGAAAAACAATCTGGGCTACAAGGTTGAGAGTTGAATTATATGAATTGGGCTTTGAATATGTCTGGTTAAATCAGGGTGTACAAGATGAACCGACTTTTATTCGAATGGTTCGTACAAGACTGGTTGATAGCAGATGGCAAGAATGGAATTCCCACATAAATGACAGTACTAGATTTGATCTGTACAGACAGTATAACGCCTTGCACCATATTCCGACTTACTAGTCAATGAAAATGGACAGACATCTAAAATTTATGACAAGATTAAGATTTGGAATATCTTTGTTCATCATTTCCGTTATAGGCAACATTGTAATTCTGATCTCACCTGTCCATTGTGCAAAAATGCATGTGAAGATGAAGTTCATTTTGTACTGCAGTGTACTGCCTTGAGTGGTCTTAGAGATGAGTTCATTCCGCCCAAATGTTACAGACAACCATCTGTATTTAGACTCATCTTACTTATGGCCTGCACTAAAGAGGATGTTGTTCGAAGATTTGCCTTGTGTCTACACAATGCCTTCAAATCCCGAAGCACAGTGTGTTCTTGAGTGTGTGCTGTTTTCGTTTTGTTCACTATGCTTTACAATATCATTTTTGTCAATGCGTAATCCACCCCATCATAAGGGGCCATGGCCTATAATGATTAAATCATCCATATCCATCTCTCTCTCTCTCTCTCTCTCTCTCCTCTCTCTCTCTCTCTCTCTCCTCTACATACACACACACACGCACGCATGCACGCACGCATGTACGTATGCACAACACACACACACACACACACACACACACACACACACACACACACACACAGAGGACAGCGGACAGATACTGACGACTTCATGACGGGGTCGTTGCACAACTCCACGTTGATGCGGCGCGTGCGTTCATCCAGGCGAGTCTGGGCCACCTTCATGGGGTTCTCCTTGTCCTGGATGGCCTTGCGCAGCAGATTGATGTTCCGCTCCATGTCGAAGATCTCCTGCATCGTCTGCAACAGGCATCAACTACGACTGAAAATGAGCCCACGGACAATTAAACAGGGGGTTGATGTGATGGACTGACTGATGTCATTTGAATGAAGAATTCTCTCTCTCTCTCTCTTCTCTCTCTCTCTCTCTCTCTCTCTCTCTCTCTGATCTTTTGCCCCAGAGCTGGGTGGAAAAAAAACATTTTTATTGCTCATCTCATTTTTGTTTCATCTCCCTCTCTCCCCTCTCTCTTTTCTCTCTCTCTCTCTCTCTCTCTCTCTCTCTCTCTCTCTCTCTCTCTCTCTCTCTCTCTCGTTCATTTCCTCCTCCATACCCAACTTTCCAGCACGCCATACACTGGGACACAAAGAGAGTGAAGTGAAGAGGGGAGGGGAGACAATCCCAACCTTCTGCAAGTGAGCCTGCAGCTTGTTCCTGGCGTCACTCGTCTCGCGGATCCTGGTGTTGAAGGAGTTGTTGACGGCGTTGAAGTTGTTCCACATCTCGTTGGCGCAGTGACGCAGGGTGCTGTCAATCTCGCCACGCAGACGTTCAGAGGAGGCGCGCTCCTTCTGGGATCGGGCGATGTTCTCCTGGGTGTAGCGGGCCCACGACTCGGGGATGGTGATGCTGAACAGACACAGAACACAGCGGGTGAGACAGCCAGGGAAGGGAGGAAGGAAGGAGGATGGTGATGCTGAACAGACACAGCACACAGCGGGTGAGACAGCCAGGGATTGAAGGAAGAAGGAGGATGGTTGATGCTGAACAGACACAGCACACAGCGGGTGAGACAGCCAGGGATTGAAGGAAGAAGGATGGTGATGCTGAACAGACACAGCACACAGCGGGTGAGACAGCCAGGGATTGAAGGAAGAAGGATGGATAAGAAAAGGAATGAGCAGAAACACGACGGTATACTTTTGAGCATGTTTATGTAAATGTCATCATGATACGTTTGATTCTTTGTGACTGTTCCGTTGTGACTGTCGTCATCATTTGTAGGTTATAGTGAACGGTGTCTCTATCCTTGAATATCATGACGAATAAACAAATTATCCTTCAAAAAATGCCCGCATTTGAATCTGCCGGGGAAAGGGGAAAGGACAGGATGCAGGTCCGATTTCTTGCAATAAACTCCCAATTTTTGCGTATTTCAAACTCTCTGTCTTCCTTCAAGGATTCTTAAAACACCTCTTCACTATCAATAGCGTTCTTTCTTCCCTTCCCTTGCCCATTCAAATTGATTCTGCGTTAATGTGTGTGTGGGGGGGGGGGGGGTGCGGCATGTGTGCGGTGGTGTGTGCGTGTGTTCATTTTGTTTTTACTTTCTGTATGTAGCGTAGCTGAAGTATGATAACGTATAACATCATCATTATCATTATGAAGCAATTTAGAAAAAAAAAAACAAAGAAAAAAAAAAACGAAAGAAATAAAGAAAGGGAGATAAGAAAAGACATTCTTCAGTGAGTCGGCAGGGTTGGCCATTGTGTGTGGTGGGGAAGGCAGTGATCATGGGGAAAATGAACAGGAAGCCAGGAAGGGGTGTAGAATGGAAATAAAGGCGGAAGCAGTATACAATGGAAATAAAGAAGGAAGGGGTATACAATGGAAATAAAGAAGGAAGGGGTGTAGAATGGAAATAAAGACGGAAGGGGTGTAGAATGGAAATAAAGAAGGAAGGGGTGTAGAATGGAAATAAAGAGGAAGGGGTGTAGAATGGAAATAAAGACGGAAGGGGTGTAGAATGAAATAAAGGCGGAAGGGGTGTAGAATGGAAATAAAGAAGGAAGGGGTGTAGAATGGAAATAAAGACGGAAGGGGTGTAGAATGGAAATAAAGAAGGAAGGGGTGTAGAATGGAAATAAAGAAGGTGTGAATGGAAGAAGGAGGGGTTAGAATGGAAATAAAGAGGAAGGGGTGTAGAATGGAAATAAAGGACGGAAGGGGTGTAGAATGGAAATAAAGGCAGGAAGGGGTGTAGAATGGAAATAAAGCGGAAGGGGTGTAGAATGGAAATAAAGGCGGAAGGGGTGTAGAATGGAAATAAAGACGGAAGGGGTGTAGAATGGAAATAAAGGCGGAAGGGGTGTAGAATGGAAATAAAGGCGGAAGGGGTGTAGAATGGAAATAAAGGCGGAAGGGGTGTAGAATGGAAATAAAGGCGGAAGGGGTGTAGAATGGAAATAAAGACGGAAGGGGTGTAGAATGGAAATAAAGGCGGAAGGGGTGTAGAATGGAAATAAAGGCGGAAGGGGTGTAGAATGGAAATAAAGGACGGAAGGGGTGTAGAATGGAAATAAAGACGGAAGGGGTGTAGAATGGAAATAAAGGCGGAAGGGGTGTAGAATGGAAATAAAGACGGAAGGGGTGTAGAATGGAAATAAAGGCGGAGGAAGGGGTGTAGAATGGAAATAAAGGCGGAAGGGGTGTAGAATGGAAATAAAGGCGGAAGGGGGTGTAGAATGGAAATAAAGGCGGAAGGGGTGTAGAATGGAAATAAAGGCGGAAGGGGTGTAGAATGGAAATAAAGGCGGAAGGGGTGTAGAATGGAAATAAAGGCGGAAGGGGTTTGTAGAATGGAAATAAAGGCGGAAGGGGTGTAGAATGGAAATAAAGGTGGAAGGGGTGTAGAATGGAAATAAAGGCGGAAGGGGTGTAGAATGGAAATAAAGGCGGAAGGGGTGTAGAATGGAAATAAAGACGGAAGGGGTTAGTAGAATGTTGGAAATAAAGACGGAAGGGGTGTAGAATGGAAATAAAGACGGAAGGGGTGTAGAATGGAAATAAAGACGGAAGGGGTGTAGAATGGAAATAAAGCGAAGGGGTGTAGAATGGAAATAAAGACGGAAGGGGTGTAGAATGGAAATAAAGACGGAAGGGGTGTAGAATGGAAATAAAGACGGAAGGGGTGTAGAATGGAAATAAAGACGGAAGGGGTGTAGAATGGAAATAAAGACGGAAGGGGTGTAGAATGGAAATAAAGACGGAAGGGGTGTAGAATGGAAATAAAGACGGAAGGGGTGTAGATGAAATAAGGAGGGTGTAGAATGAAATAAAGACGGAAGGGGTGTAGAATGGAAATAAAGAGGAAGGGGTGTAGAATGGAAATAAAGACGGAAGGGGTGTAGAATGGAAATAAAGGCGGAAGGGGTGTAGAATGGAAATAAAGGCGGAAGGGGTAGAATGGAAATAAAGCGAAGGTGTAGAATGGAATAAGAGGAAGGGGTGTAGAATGGAAATAAAGGCGGAAGGGGTGTAGAATGGAAATAAAGGCGGAAGGGGTGTAGAATGGAAATAAAGACGGAAGGGGTGTAGAATGGAAATAAAGGCGGAAGGGGTGTAGAATGGAAATAAAGGCGGAAGGGGTGTAGAATGGAAATAAAGAAGGAAGGGGTGCAGAATGGAAATAAAGGCGGAAGGGGTGTAGAATGGAAATAAAGGCGGAAGGGTGTAGAATGGAAATAAAGACGGAAGGGGTGTTAGAATGGAAATAAAGGCGGAAGGGGTGTAGAATGGAAATAAAGGCGGAAGGGGTGTAAAATGGAAATAAAGGCGGAAGGGGTGTAGAATGGAAATAAAGGCGGAAGGGGTGTAGAATGGAAATAAAGGCGGAAGGGGTGTAGAATGGAAATAAAGGCGGAAAGAAAGAGGGCCGAAAGAAAGGGCGATAACACATGAACAAGAAAGAAAAAGGAAACCAAGAAAAGGAATAAGAAAAAGAAAAACAAGAAAATATGAGAAAGAGGTAGGGAAAGTAAGAAATGAAAAAGAAAGAAAAAAATGACAATGAAGAGAAATAGACACACCAATCAAAGACAAAGATATGACGTATCCGCAATTACCAACACCACGTCCACAACACCACCTTCAACAAGCAAAAACCCTCTCATTATATACTCTGGCTTCACTGACGTGTTTGTCGATGTTCTCAATGCCGTGCACGCAGCGCATGAGCGCGCATAATCACACACACATACACACACACACACACACACACACACACACACACACACACACACACACACACACACATCGCGCGCACGAAGAGGGAGACAGAGAGGGGTGTGTGTGTGTGTGGGGGGGGGGGGGGGGTTGTACTGACGTGTTGTCGATGTTCTCAATGCCGGGGATGTAGCCGATGCCGGCGGAGGAGTTGCGGACCTGCTGCATGCGGTCATCCAGGCCCTGGGCGTGGTGCTTGTCCTTGGCGTCAATCTCCAGCGCGTGCTGTGCCGCACGGTTCATCCTGCAACACGCACAGGGCCTCACGTCATGGGTCACCACGGGAAACAGAACAGGGCCTCACGTCATGGGTCACCACGGGAAACAGAACAGGGCCTCACGTCATGGGTCACCACGGGAAACAGAACAGGGCCTCACGTCATGGGTCACCACGGGAAACAGAACAGGGCCTCACGTCATGGGTCACCACGGGAAACAGAACAGGGCCTCACGTCATGGGTCACCACGGGAAATAGAACAGGGCCTCACGTCATGGGTCACCACGGGAAACAGAACAGGGCCTCACGTCATGGGTCACCACGGGAAACAGAACAGGGCCTCACGTCATGGGTCACCACGGGAAACAGAACGCATGTCATTGTCTTAGAAAGTCAAACAGGGCGCCCGTGTGAGCGTACTCATCTGCTTCATACATGCACGCTCGTATTCAGGCACACACACACACACACACACACACACACGCGCGCGCGCGCGCGCGCGCGCGCCCCATCCTCAGCCAAACTATACACAATCAAAAAAACGCACACAAACCAAATCATCACTCACTCACACACACACACACACACACACACACACACACACACACACACACGCGCGCGCGCGCGCGCGCGCACGCACGCACACACACACATGTCTTTATCATACGCATCCTCCTCCTCACCCCTTCCCTCCATCACACGCACCCTGTCCCCTGCCCTCTGTCCCGCCCTCCCTCTACCCCCACCCCCTCTCCCTCTCTTCCCCCGGTGCCCAGTCCCCGTACTGACTTGAGTTGAACGTAGGCCTTGTCCAGCACCTTCTTCATGCGGGCCTGACACTTCTTGATGATGTCCACCTCCTTCACCAGCGACTTCTCCACATCGTCGTTGACGAGGTCGATGCCCTGCCTCTTCTCCCGGTTCATCAGGCACTCCTCCGCAATGTGCAGAGGGTTCGCGGTGTCCGCCAGAGCCTTCTCGCAGGTGCGCTTGTACTCCTGTGGAGGTTCGGTAAGGATGCATGTGTACGCCAATGAGACACAGGTTGAACGAGTTTCAATTCATGTTGTCCAGCCGACTAGGTCAGGGGCAGGAGGAGGGGAGAGAAGAGGTGGGGGGCATATCATGGCTCTTACCACGTGAAAATCGATCCTATGTACGCGTGAAAAAAGTCACTTCAATCCAAAGATGCTGAAAACGGGACCTCTCACCCAACAGAAGAAAAAAGAAATTTTGAAAACACGAACTCTTTCAGAAACTGCAGAATCATGTACAGCGCTACATCCATGAACAAAAAGTTGTGCAATGTTGGAGTCTGTTGTGATGCAGATCCCAATACTGCCCACCATGTCTCACAGTGAATGACTCACCAATACTGTCCACCATGTCTCACAGTGAATGACTCACCAATACTGTCCCACCATGTCTGATGGTGAGTGGCTCACCAATACTGTCCCACCATGTCATGGTGAGTGGCTCACCAATACTGTCCACCATGTTACACGAATCTCGAACTCACCAATATGTCCCACCTACGGTTCTGATGGTTGAGTTGGGCTCAGATCCAATACTGTCCCACCATGTCTAAGTGAATGCTCACCAATACTGTCCACCATGTCTCAATGTGAATGGCTCACCAATACTGTCCACCATGTCTGGGTGAGTGGCTCACCAATACTGTCCCACCATGTCTATGGTGAGTGGCTCACCAATACTGTCCACCATGTCCATGGTGAGTGGCTCACCAATACTGTCCACCATGTCTACGTGAATGCTCACCAATACTGTCCACCATGTCATGGTGAGTGGCTCACCAATACTGTCCACCATGTCATGGTGAGTGGCTCACCAATACTGTCCACCATGTCTCATGTGAGTGACTCACCAATACTGTCCCACCATGTCGATGGTGAGTGGCTCACCAATACTGTCCACCATGTCTCACAGTGAATGACTCACCAATACTGTCCCACCATGTCTCATGGTGAGTGGCTCACCAATACTGTCCCACCATGTCTCATGGTGAGTGGCTCACCAATACTGTCCACCATGTCATGGTGAGTGGCTCACCAATACTGTCCACCATGTCTATGGTGAGTGGCTCACCAATACTGTCCTACCATGTCTCATGGTGAGTGACTTACCAATACTGTCCCACCATGTCTCATGGTGAGTGGCTCACCAATACTGTCCCACCATGTCATGGTGAGTGGCTCACCAATACTGTCCACCATGTCATGGTGAGTGGCTCACCAATACTGTCCTACCATGTCTCATGGTGAGTGACTTACCAATACTGTCCCACCATGTCTCATGGTGAGTGGCTCACCAATACTGTCCCCATGTCTCATAGTGAGTGGCTCACCAATACTGTCCCACCAGGTCTGATGGTGAGTGCTCACCAATACTGTCCGCCATGTCTCATGTGAGTGGCTCACCAATACTGTCCGCCATGTCTCATAGTGAGTGGCTCACCAATACTGTCCCACCAGGTCTGATGGTGAGTGGCTCACCAATACTGTCCCCATGTCTCATGGTGAGTGGCTCACCAATACTGTCCCACCAGGTCTGATGATGAGGGGCTCACCCGTGGTAGTAGCCCACGGAAGCCTCCACACTGTCAAAAAGAAAGTGCGAGTGAAAGGAGTGATCTGTATGTAATCGGCACAACATCGTCCCTTCTTCACGGCCAACAGAGCAGGTGGTTGGACCTTATTAAGTCTGAACTGGTCGCAGTGAGATGTGAACTATCTGTGTTCCGCTCCTCCTTTTAGAGGTGTCGAGTGACTGAAATGGACCGAACAGAAAGTTGCACGTGTGTTTGTTGACTACTGAAGAAGGGGGGAAGGAAAGTTGAAGACAGAGGGCCATGTGTGTTGACTACTTGAAGAAAGTTGAAGACAGAGGGCCATGATGTCGTGTCAGTGCCGCTTCCATCGTCACCGCCGTCCTCGTCAGAGAAAAATAGTATGGTCATAGTAGAAGTAGCAGCAGCGACAGTACTCAGAGCAGTAGTCAGTGCAGTAGTTATAGATGGAGTAAAAGCAACAGTGTGTGAGTGTGTGAGTGTGTGTGTGTGAGTGTGTGTGTGGGGTGTGTTGTGTGTGTGTTGTGTGTGAGTGTTGTGTGGATGTGTGTGTGATGTGGTGTGAGGTGAGAGAGGTGTGTGTGTGTATGTAGAGACAGACAGACAGAGAGACAGATTTTACACGTTGGAAAAAGAGTACAACATATAAGGCCATTTTCTATTTTACATAATCGTATATCATTGACACATTGGTACCGCCGTCTGTGGGTGACCTTGGTGTAAACAAACATGCAAGCAAAAGCAAAACAAACAACCCCTTCCCCTGATCGTATCTCTCTCTCTCTCTCTCTCTCTCTCTCTCTCTCTCTCTCTCTCTCTCTCTCTCTGTCTCTCTGTCCACCTCCCACTCACACCTACCCCACTCTCACACACACACACACACACACACACACAAACACGACAACGCACGTACCCACACACGATACATGTACTAACACGTATCTAAAATATCATATCCAGTCAATCATTAGCTTTGGGGGTAAAAGAAAATGCATAACTCAATAGAAAAAGGAGATTCTCACATATTTTGATTTTTGTGTGAGTAGTAACGCGCGTGTGTGTGTGTGTGTGTGTGTGTGTGTGTGTGTGTGTGTGTGTGTGTGGTGTGTGTGTGTGTGTGTGTGTGTGTGTGCATTATTTATTATCAACATCATTACTTAGCAAAGATCAGAAAGCGATCGTTCTATACGCAGATCTTTACTTCACAGTGCTATTAGTTAGCATAGACCCAGCATAAGCAAGCATGAACAGACAGAACTGAATAGATTTGTGCCAGAAAATGGAATATGCAGAATCTGTTTCACACACACACACACACACACACACACACACACACACACAGGCCACCACCACACACACCACAATCACACAAACACACACACAACACACACACAACACACACACACCACCCCACATTCCACACACCATCACCTCCAAA
The DNA here is from genome assembly GCA_033310375.1 of Conus canariensis. Classification (NCBI taxonomy): domain Eukaryota; kingdom Metazoa; phylum Mollusca; class Gastropoda; order Neogastropoda; family Conidae; genus Conus; species Conus canariensis. The sequence continues at coordinate 28,005,410 of CM065733.1, read as the reverse complement.
ACCACACATACACCGATAACTCCAACTGCACATCTTCTCTCCTGCTTACCCACGTCTGTCTCCCGTCTGGTGTGGTGTGTGTGTGTGTGTGTGTGTGTGTGTGTGTGTGTGTGTGTGTGTGTGTGTGTGTGTGCTGTGCGTGTGTGCGTGTGTGTGTGCGTGTGTGTGTGTGTGTGTGAGTGTGTGTGTGGTGTGTTGTGTGTGTGTGTGTGTGGTGTGTGTGTGGTGTGTGTGTGTGTGTGTGGTGTTGTGGTGTGTGTGTGTGGTGTTGTGTGTGTGTGTGTGTGTGTGTGTGTGTGTGTTGTGTGTGTGTGTGTGTGTGTGTGTGTGTGGTGGTGTGTGTGTGTTTTGAATGAAAGGATGCATGAATGTGTGGTGGCCTACTTAATCGTTTACAGTCTTCACCCACTAAGTAATGAAGAGCGCTATAATCTGTACAATCCTGCCAACGCAACACTATTAACAGTGTTTCATTTGGTGTTCATGTACGAAAGCAATCTGTTCAAGAGTGCTAAAAAGTGAACACAAACTATTAGAAAACTAAAATGAGAAATGTCACTTTTGCCCTGATGGAAGTTAAAGTAATGAAATGCACATCACTCCCAACTGATGCTGCTTGCGGTACCAGCTCATCTAGCATATATGCAAACACAAGTCACAAAACAAACAAGGAAACTGAAAACCTGAAATAAGTTTTTTAAAATCGTCACATTTAGTACTGAGTGACATGATTGTATTAATGAAGAATTACACATTACGTCGAATTACAAAGTTACGTTGAGGAAAGAAGTGTGGGGGCATTGCCATGTGCTCAGTACTGAATCAGTGAGAAAGAAAGAAAGACAGGTGGGCTGGGGAGAGAAGGAGAGAGGGGGTGTGGACGCTACTGATGTGAAGAAGCGTTAATGCAGACCAGGGGGAAGCGAGGGTAGGAAAGGCGCAAGCAAGGAGAGTTAGTTACCTTGAGGTTTTCAATTTCCGTGGCCATGGCATTGATCTCGCTGTTGAGCTCCGTCTTCCAGAAGGAAATGTCATACACCCTCTCCCCTGAAGCATACAGACAGGCAGACAGACTGCTAGACAGACAGACAGACAGACAGCTGCGGACTGCCGCGGTGCCAGGACCCCTGCCTGTGTCCTTGGTTACCCCACGTTTCCTCGTGTGTTTGGTCCAGGTGACATGTAGGTCTAGTACCTCAGTCCACCATGGCTGACACAACCGGTGGGAAAATCCACAACTGCACAGTGTGGTGCGGGAGGAGGGGTGGGGGGGGGGCGGGGGGGGGTCACATTATACTACACTGATACCCCCTGAACGAAAACAAGTTGAGGTGGGTGGCCACAAGGCCAGATTTGAGGCTGGACGCCAATGGAATTGGAATCGCTCAGGTCACTATCTACCCCCACCCCCACCACAGAGTCCATCCCTTCATGTATTGCTTTCCATCCTTCTCTTTTTTCCCTTCTCCTTTCTGTCTTTCCGGTTTTTCTTGTTTCATTTGTTTTTTGTCTTATCTTCTTTTGTTTAAATTTTGTGCATCACCACCACCACCCTTCCCCATTTTTTTCCTTCCCATTTACATTGATAGCTTTTTTAACCGAATACATCAAACATCATTGCCGACGCCATTTTTACTGCTATGGCACATTGGTTATCCTGATATTGCAAACTTTCTTTGTCAGGACAAAAAATGCCTTGACTTGAAATCGTCATTTGAAGCTGAATAAATCAATAAATAAAATGATAAACCCACAAGTGTTTTTGTTTATAGAGCGTAGGTTCTTGTTCAAACGAAATCTTTCAGTTGTTCAAATCTGTCATGGTAAAAAAAATTCTTACGGTCTATATCCACATGGAATTCGTCCGGTCAGTCCTGGCAGCGCTCAGAAAGAACGACATGGAGAGACAGAGAGACAGAAGCTGACACCAAAGCTGCGCAGTTTCTTCAGAACAGGCACAAAGACAAGCTACAAGTCGTTTGTTGGCATAGTCTGTGAGTCACATTGTATGCAAAACCAGAAGTGTGAGGATACAAGCATACCGCTGCACGTGTGCTACTAGTTACACGTGTGCTACTAGTATGATTAGTTATACTACTCCACTAAAATGATGAGTAAAAATGATAAGTAAAAATGAGTAACTGGTATGAATAAAGAGTTATAAAGACCACAAAAAAAAATCCAAAGAGAACCCCACAGAAGAGCAGGCCTACACAGTGCGGCCATTAGGGAGGAAGTGACGTCATTACCTTCAAGTCGTTTGATTCGTTCTCCAGGTGGCCAATTTCGATGTTTAGCTCGCTCTTCCAAAACGCTATGTCATGAACCCTTTCCCCTGGAGGATGGGTCCAGCACACACAGCAAGACAAACCACCGTCAGTAGCAGGAAGAAAGGAGGAGGAAGGAGCAGGGAAAGGGAGGAGACAGGACAGACTGAGGAACGAAGAAGGCAGCACGAGAATCACGTTCATCAACATGATTTCTTTACAGCAAAAGATGGCTGCATGAGAAAGAGGAAGAAGTACGGGTGTCTGCGTTCATCATAAACGGCCACCCTAAGATGACCACATCCATGAACAATACATAGAAAACAAAGAACAATAACAATAACAACTGCCGTCATCTCATTTCTTTGATAATAGCGACGAATAACGATGAGAAAAGGGGAAAAAATAAAGACACCACCATGAATCGACCAAGGAGTCAATGATCAGCAGTTGCTATGTCAACCAGTCCTTTACAAACAGGCTGTACACAGAAAATACTGTTTGCATGAAGCAGAGCACAAACCAATTTCACAATGATTGTCATCGAACATCTAAACGTGAGATTCGATTTGTATAGATCACTGGGCGAGCAGGTGTGCTTTTTCTGTTAGAACTAGTATGAGGCATATCTGGACTCGTTTCTGTATTAAAACAAAAAATCGTTTTCCGTCGCTCTCTTTTTCTCTCTATCGCCCTTCTACTGCCTGTCGTCATATCATTTGCATGTTTTCAAAGTTGTCGCCGCTTGTCTTCGCCTATGCCCGTCCATCAATATGTCTGTATGACGTCCTGATATTTCATCTACGCTAGACAGGAGTTTTGTGTCCGGTACATGGTGCTCTCCAGCAATCCCGTTTTTATACAAATGTGCTAGTTTGATCTTCTTGTTGGCTCTCTCTCTCTCTCTCTCTCTCTCTCTCTCTCTCTCTCTCTCTCTCTCTAACCACACACACACACACACACACACACACACACACACACACACACACACACACACACCTTCTCTAGCCTCTAAGTGCCAGACTACCATGCTGCCTTTTCCGAGTCCCTCATACAGAACTACATCCAGGACCGCCCTGTGGCAAGCTGAAAACTGGCTGTCATGTCATGGGGCAACCCATCAGAGGAGACACTGCACTGTTACTGAATCATTTGACTGGTGTTGAGAGGCGACTGCACTGTTACTGAATCATTTGACTGGTATTGAGAGGCGACTGTCCTGATCCAGGCTGATCACAAATAAGACAAAATGGCTACAGCAGCCTCTCTGGACATGTCTGCGTAGAACACTTCGTTGTCCGTTCCATGGGGACATTCTGGTTGGCCTATACTGGGGACATTTTTATCATTGTCAAAATTTTGAGAGAGAGAGAGAGAGAGTGTGTGTGTGTGTGTGTGCGTGTAAGTGTATGTGTGTGCGCGTATGCGCGCGCGCGCGCGCGCGCGCGCGTGTGTGTGTGTGCGTGTATGCGTGTGTGTGTGTGTGTGATGGGGAAAGAGGGGAGGGCAAGGATCCTGTTCTGTTTACCCCGTTCTGACCTCTGTGTCGATTCGGGTGTAAACACTATGACCACGACGTCAATAGTCAGGAAGACCAGGGCAGCAAACCAAAGATGGACTCATCTTGAAGTGATTAGCACACCGATATCGGCCTCTCCCAGTCTCAGTAACTGCATTCAGTTGGGCCTAACGAGACAGAAGCGAAGATATCATTACGTCATCACTCACCCAGTCGCTTGGTGACGTCATTCTGACGGTTGCGCGTGCGGGCGTCAGTCTCCTTGACGGCCCTCCAGGCGTCAGCGCGGAGCCTCTCGGCGAAGGATCGCTCCTTGTCCGACAGCGAGTAGTTCATGGAGTTGGACAGGTTCCAGTCGTTGGGGTTGTAGCGGGAGTAGACAGTGCGCCTGGGACAACACACAACAACATACTGACCTCTCCATGGCCATACAACATACACTGACCTCTCCATGGCCACACAACACACACTGACCTCTCCATGGCCACACAACAACACACACTGACCTCTCCATGGCCACACAACACACACTGACCTCTCCATGGCCATACAACACACACTGACCTCTCCATGACCACACAACACACACTGACCTCTCCATGGCCATACAACAACACACACTGACCTCTCCATGGCCACACAACACACACTGACCTCTCCATGGCCATACAACAACACACACTGACAGCAACACACACTGACCTCTCCATGGCCACACAACACACACTGACCTCTCCATGGCCATACAACACACACTGACCTCTCCATGGCCATACAACAACACACACTGACCTCTCCATGGCCATACAACAACACGCTGACCTCTCCATGGCCATACAACAACACACACTGACCTCTCCATGGCCATACAACAACACACTGACCTCTCCATGGCCACACAGCCCTCTTGTCCGAGTGGTTGGGTCCACTAGAGAGTGAAAGTGTCCGATAGCGATGGGGTAGGAGATGGGGAAGGTTACTGTACAAGCCAGCATTCTTGAACGTATTGTAATCGCAGCTAACGTTTGTCTAGCCATGTCGTCATAAAAGAACTGACATACAACTTCTTTCCATCAAATATAATCATATTCGAATCATTGCTCCATGAGAATTTATTGATTGTAAACTTGGAGAAACGGAAGGTGTGTGTTTATTTGGTTGTTTCTCGGGGGCGGAGGATGGGGGTGGTGGCATGCATGGGGAAGGGGGGGGGAGTCATTTAATACAGCTTTTGACTACTGTAATGCAAGAAAATGTCTGCTGAATTAAAGCAAAGCAAACATTTGCGATTGAAATTTCCCACCAAATGATCTGACACCCATTAAATATCTTTGGAACGTCTGTTAATGGTACGAAAAATACAAAAGGTTCTGGAAGTATTGTTACCATAGGACCTGAATTTAACATTCGGGAAATACGAAGTCCATTCTCTCTCTCTCTCTCTCTCTCTCTCTCTCTCTCTCTCTCTCTCTCTCTCTCTCCACTCCCACATACACACACACACACACACACACACACACACACACACACACACACACACACCACACAGATAGACAAACAGACAGAGAAACAAAGAGAGACAGAGACAGATGTAGACAGACAAACGAGAGAGAGAGAGAGAGAGAGAGAGAGAAGGAGAAACAGAGACGGACAAACAGCGGACAAACCAACAGACATGCAGACAGAAACAGTAACAGAGATTAGGCCTAGTGGGTGGGAGTGCTTTTAAACTTGAAAGTATTGTTGATGGCTATTTCACCTGGTTTGTGACATCGGAGTGGAATCATTGACACACCCGCTTCTTTCCGCAAATAACAACAACAAACAGCATCAATGCATTCCTTTACTGGACACGTTTGTCTGTAAGTTACAAGTTGTGAAATCATTGACATTTAGCTTCTTTCCGTCGGACATCAACACCAGTTCAGTCCTTTGGTGGAAATGTTCGTCCAGATGTCGCTTTCCATCAGATATCAGTACTAATTTGATCCTATAGGAGACGTGTTTGTTTATATGACATGTTCGTCCAGATGTCGCTTTCCATCAGATATCAACACTAATTTGGTCCTATAGAGACGTGTTGTTTATATGACATGTTCGTCCAGATGTCGCTTTCCATCAGATATCAACACTAATTTGATCCTATAGAGACGTGTTTGTTTATATGACATGTTCGTCCAGATGTCGCTTTCCATCAGATATCAACACTAATTTGGTCCTATAGGAGACGTGTTTGTTTATATGACATGTTCGTCCAGATGTCGCTTTCCATCAGATATCAACACTAATTTGGTCCTATAGGAGACGTGTTTGTTTATATGTGACGTCCAGGTCATGTTTATGGAAAGAAGTGCATCGTACGCCCAGACTGCCACAGTTTGAGCTTGCTGGCTTAAATCATCCAGGACTGCCACAGTTTGAGCTTGCTGGCTTAAATCATCCAGGACTGCGACAGTTTGAGCTTGCTGGCTTACATAAAAAACTGAGAGCAGAATAGTCTGAAACGAATGAAGTGTTGAGAATCTCTTGATTTGGCATCCATCTTATGTCAATCATCTTATGTAAATCTTTGGAAATGTTACCCCCAAAACATCCCAGGCGTGCCTGAACAGGATATAATGTAACAGGTAATTAGCCATACACACTGCCCCACACTCACCGACAGACAGACAGACAGACAGACAGACAACACACACACACACACACACACACACACACACACACACACAGAGGGCACTAACATGGCCGGGTTGAAGTAGGAGCGAGCGTGCCCCATGTCCATGGGTTTGCCATAGGATCCAAGATGGCGGGAGACGGTCTTGTCCGTGACGTAAGGCAGAATCTTGGACATTTCTGGAGTGATGGGAGTGGCACTGCGCGTGCGCACGACGGCGGATGAATCGAAGTATGCCATGCTTCTTTAGAGTCTGGAAGAAAACAGAAGACCATCAATGATCAGATCAGTATAAACAATAGCCACAACAGTACAAACAATAGCCACAACAGTTCAAACAATAGCCACAACAGCACTAACAATAGCCACAACAGTACAAACAATAGCCACCACAGTGCTAACAATAGCCACCACAGTGCTAGCAATAGCCACAACAGTGCTAACAATAGCCACCACAGTGCAATCAGCAGGCACAATAGAAGAAACAAAACAAAAACAAACACACCATGGATGACATTGAGGGTTCCATCATTTCATCTGAAATGGGGATCCCAGTGACCCAAGAAATTGGTGAGCGGAAAGTGGAGGGGAGGTGGGTAGTAGTGAGGAGGAGGGGTGTGTGGGGATGGAGAAGTTGCTGGAGGGGGCGGCATTTTCGTTTTAAACATAAACACACCTGCCTAACTGGTCAGTGAAGGCGCGAAGAGGGGGGATGGGGATGGTGACGAGGGTGGCAGGCGGCTTGGAGAAGAGGGGGGTGGGGATGGTGACGAGGGGTGGTAGGCGGCTTGGAGAAGAGGGGGGTGGGGATGGTGACGAGGGGTGGTAGGCGGCTTGGAGAAGAGGGGGGATGGGGATGGTGACGAGGGGTGGTAGGCGGCTTGGAGAAGAGGGGGGATGGGGATGGTGACGAGGGGTGGTAGGCGGCTTGGAGAAGAGGGGGGTGGGGATGGTGACGAGGGTGGTAGGCGGCTTGGAGAAGAGGGGGGTGGGGATGGTGACGAGGGGTGGTAGGCGGCTTGGAGAAGAGGGGGTGGGATGGTGACGAGGGGTGGTAGGCGGCTTGAGAAGAGGGGGGGTGGGGATGGTGACGAGGGTGGTAGGCGCTTGGAGAAGAGGGGGATGGGATGGTGACGAGGGTGTGTTAGCGGCTTGGAGAAGAGGGGGGGTGGGATGGTGACGAGGGGTGTAGGCGGCTTGGAGAAGATGGGGATTGGGATGGTGACGAGGGTGGTAGGCGGCTTGGAGAAGAGGGGGGATGGGATGGTGACGAGGGTGGTAGCGGCTTGGAGAAGAGGGGGGGTGGGGATGGTGACGACGGTGGTAGGCGCTTGGAGAAGAGGGGATGGGATGGTGACGAGGGTGTAGGCGGCTTGGAGAAGAGGGGTACGACAGACTTTGATTAGCTGTTGAAGTAGACTCGTGAAATGGTTGTAAGGGGAGAAGGAAGGTGAGGGGGGGGGGGGGTGCAATTGCACTAATGTACTAATATCCAGCAGAAGAATTACTACGCTGTGTTTGTCTATTGCTTTAAGTTTCCTTCCAGGAGCGTACTCTTATGCTACATTCAGATTGTTTCTCGGAATGGTTCAGGGAGAAACGGATTAGGAAACCCCCACCCCACCCCACCCCACCCCCTTTCACTCCCTCACACCTTCCCCCTAATCACACTCACAAATAAAGTACGTCCCCTGAACTGATGGCGGAGCTACACCACCAATAGCACTTGAGAGATAATACAACAGGACATATGTAGCCTAAAATCAAATGACAGATAAGTGCACAAAACCTCTCTCTCTCTCTCTCTCCTCTCTCTCTCCTCTCTCTCTCTCTCTTCTCTCTCTGTTCGGGTCTCGAGACTGCAAGCTTCATTGCCTCTGAGCTAAAACTCCTCAGGCGTATTTGGAAACAAAACACGATTCTTGCATTGCGAAACCTTCCCCTTCAGTTCTCTGTTCGCCACCTTCCTCTCCCCTTTCCTCCTCCCTTCCCTCGTTTCCTACCCCACCCCCACCCCCATCTTCACTCCCTCTCTCTTTCCTCTCTGAGAGGAAAAATTCAAGAACATGGCCAACAGTCGTGGTTTGGCACAGAAGGAAGGTTCGAACACGTTCATCCGTGTTGAAAGAAGAGAAAGTGTGGAAGTATTGGCGTTGTTCTGTTAGACTGCTTTCGTCTGACGGTCCAACACCTCAATTCAGATGGCCCTCATCAATGAAATATCCAAACTACTACCACGTGATTGCACACACGCACGCATGAATATATATATATATATATATATATATATATATATACAGGAGGTATTAATAGTAACTGTATAACATATACAAAGACTTCTGCAGATAGACACACAAAAACAGACGCGCGTGCAACACACACACACACACACACACAACACACACACACACACGCCGCGCGCGCGCGCGCACACACACACACACACACACACACACACACCACACACACACACACACACGTACGCGTACTATAGCAACGCCAACAACAAACAAAAGCAGATAGCCGACCCGTGGTGACCGCTACATGTATTATGAACAAGTAAAGGGGCTGGGGGGGGGGGGGGGGGGGGGGGGGGGGGGGGGGAGGGGCAGACGCCATGTCGGACATCAACACTGGACCACCGTCAGAAAGAGACAGGAGGCCGGGACGGCAAATACAGAGAAGGTAGAAAGGCAGGTAGAAAGATCATCAGCCAGACAGGTACGTACGATCAGGCCGGTCAGCAAGTACAAATACACACAGAAGTTTGTATGTATGTAATCAGTTAATTCAGTGAGTCAACAACAGTACGTCAGGAAGTGAAAAGAAACCGGTCCACTGTACTCCAAGCCAGGGTTTGTCGCTTCCTTTTACAACCACAGAAGTAGATACGTAGAAAGGCAGATAGCAATCGGGCAGATATAACTCGTTTGCAAGGGACGTCAAATAAGAAGAAATAATGAATCACGTGACTTCGCGAATATGACCAGTGGTCGGCATCCAGTCCAAGGTGAGCAGACCAGGTAGGCGGGTGACTGACCAGGCAGTGCAGCACAGCGAACAGGTCTAATAAACACCTAGAATGTGTACAGTAACGCAGATTTTATGAACAATACGAAACAGACAAGTACATTTTCAAACAATTGTATCTTCTCAGACGTTACAAGTAGTAAACAAAAATGCACAAAACAATGCTCCCCTGATAGCAGCCAGCATGGGAAAGACAATGCATGAGTTGGATAGTTCCAGTCCACATACAGCTGTTAACCTAACAGGCCACAATGCGCGGATGTTATGAATAAATAAATGGATAGACAAATAAATGGTTGGAATGTGGTCATGGACGAGACTGATCTAGACGCCATGTCAGGCCTGAACACCTTAGCTACAGGACAGGATGAAGAGGCCATGCCCTTTCCTTAGAAACACCTTAGCTACAGGACAGGATGAAGAGGCCATGCCCTGTCCTTAGAAACACCTTAGCTACAGGACAGGATGAAGAGGCCATGCCCTGTCCTTAGGAACACCTTAGCTACAGGACAGGATGAGAAGGCCATACCCTTTCCTTAGGAAAAGGTTTGCCACGTCATCAGAAAATGCAAAACAACAATTACATGCGTTACGGTCAAGGACAGGACGACAGGATGAGCACAAACCAACAAACACACTCCTTCATCCCCACGTCAAACCCTTGATCAGACAGACGATCATCAATCGAGTCACAACAACCACCTCCCCCTGCCACGGCAACCATCGTGTCTGAGATGCAGCATCTTGCACATCACCATACGTCACTCCAACCCTCCCTCCCCCCTTCCCCCCCCCCCCCTCCCTCCCCCGCCTTCTTTCTCGCTCCCTCGTTGTCTGTCCCATCGCTGTAGCAACGATCTGAGACCGACGTGATGATCAGATGACGGTGCGCTGATCGGTAGATCGATGGAAGGAGGGTGGAGGAAGCGGCCCATCTCAGTGACGGGTATTGATGGGGTGGGGTGTATGTGTGTGTTGGGGGGGGGGGGGAACCCAGTGACCGATATGCAAGGGGTGGACGGTTCGCATCTGGTGGGGGAAGGGGAGGGGGGGTGGTGTGCTGTTGATGCATCGCGGAACTGGTGCTAGGATGACATGTATGGTGTGTGTCAGTGTTGGAGGGTAAACTGCGGACTGCTGTTTGTGTGATTTATATGTTGTATATTGTGGTGCGGACTGGTATTGGTGTGAAAAGCATATATATATCAGTGTTGCATGGGGTGGTGTGGATTGGTATTAGTGTAATATGGTGTGGTAAACATAGGTGTTGTATGGCGTAGTGTAGAGTGGTATAGATATATGGTATGTACAGTATATACAACTCATAATATGTGTTGTTTGGACTAGTATTGGTATTATACCATATATGTGTTATGAATCACTGTCGCATGACGTGTTATGAACTGGTATTAGAGTGATATGGTATGTAAGGTATATACTGGTGTTGTATGGTGTGGAATAGACTGGTTCAGGTATGATATGGTATGTAGGCTATAGTATTTATATCGCTGATGTATCATTTGGTATAGATTGGTATAGGTATGGAATCGTATGTATGGTATATATTGGTGTGTATGGCGTGGAGTGAACTGGTGCAGGTGTAATATGGTGTGTACAGTATAAATCGGTGTTGCATGGTGTGGTGTGGGGTGGTATTGATGTAATATGGAATGTCATGGTAAATATCGGTGTTGCATGGTGTGGTCTGGGTGGTGTTGATGTAATGTCATGGTAAATATCGGTGTTGTATGGTGTGGTGTGGGTGGTATTGATGTAATATGGAATGTCATGGTAAATATCGGTGTTGCATGCTGTGGTGTGGGTGGTATTGGTGTGGTGTGGGTGGTATTGGTGTGGTGCGGGTGGTGTTGATGTAACATGGAATGCGTTGCATGGTGTGGTGTACAACGTGGATTCCTAGAACTGCACGCACTACAGGATGACAGGGGTCTGCGAACATCAAGACATTTGAAGGAGTGCATGTGTGTGTGTGTGTGTGTGTGTGTGTGTGTGTGTGTGTGTGTGTGTGTGTGTGTGTGATCTGCGTGTCTGTGTGTGAATGTGTATGTGTGTGTGCGCGCACACAGAAAGCTGAGAGAGAGAGAGAGAGAGAGAGAGAGAGAGAGAGAGAGAGAGAGAGAGAGAGAGAGAGCTGGGTTGTCGTGGAGTGGGGTTTAAGGGTAGAACTAGTATAGGCGAAAGTGTTTTCCCCTATCGTGTTCTGTTGACACGGTCATCTGTTTGTTAGAACACGACCACTGTTCGTTCGTTCCACTTCAAGAGAGCGATCAACCGGAAAGTGGTACACCGACTGCTTTAACCGTCCTGCCTACCATCCCCCCCCCCCCCCCCTTTTGACTTCCCTGTCCCTCCCTCTCTCTCTTCCTCTCTCTCTCC
>CM065733.1:27981023-27988523 GCA_033310375.1 Conus canariensis | reverse complement strand
ATTTAATTTGTCGTTTGCATGGGGTAGACTGGCCTCATGGCTACTGATCCGTGGCTGTGTGTCGGCTGATCGTTTGAATGGAGTGGCGTGCACGGACAGATAAGGAAGATTGACCAGCCGCTGAACGGACCTGGTTCGCACACTGGACGTAATAGTCGGCGTGCATTGTGTGTCTCCATGCACAAAGGAACGTAACAACTCTCAGGCTTTTGCGCATGATTTTTTTCACACTTCCCACGTAATATCTGCGTGATTGTCTGCTGCACAGTGGAAAGGAGACAGGACACCATAACGGGCGCCTTAGGTTTGCAGTTTCCTTTCTTTCTTGATTTCCCTCACCTCCACCTCCCTGTGTCCCAATCTTCTGTCCACTACCTTTAGTCCTACAGACTGTGTTTGAGAATCAGAGGAAGGAGAATTCTGACATCTTCAAAACCTCACCTGAAAAAGATGAAGTAGCCTCTGAATTCGTACGTCACACGAGAAGGGAAATAATCCGTGAGGACTGCTAAGACCATTGCTCTTACAACGTTGCAGAATCCATTCCCCACGGAGGTTAACCCTACCATTATCTGACGGCATTGATTTGAGATACGCGTGTTACACTCTGCATGCCCACAGAGTTCGATGTTTTTTTCATTTCACTCTTGTGGATGAGAAGAGTTCTATTTAGACATCCCCTCTCTCAGATACCGCTCACATTCTACTGTACCCACGGTATCAGTGTGTGATAAGAAGACAACCTCCACCGCCTCCTCACCTTGTCGCCCACCAGCAATACCACCCTGCACCACAACTCCCTTCCTTCTTCATAAAGCTAGGACCTTTTCTGTCGAAGTTCATAGTCGGGCGTTGCGAGCGGGTCTCCTCTTGACCTGTATATCAGGTCTAGTTGCAAAGTGAGACGACTGGAGGCGGAAATCTAAACAAATCTTAAATAAATGTTAGCGAACCGCCCAGAGAAACGTGGACAAACGAGTCACAGGACAAAACACTTTTGTCAGATTTTGTCGCCTGTTTCATTACCTAGTAGGCCTATAGTAACGTTCAACATCTGGTCATCGATCTCATTATCTGTATGTTATCTTTCAACATTCTGTCATCTGTCAACATTCTGTTTATCGGTATTTTAAGTTTATACACTATTGGTCTGTATCTTGATGTTAACTTTTGTTAGCTTCCAGCATTTTAACTTTTATTTATTTATTGTGTGTGTGTGTGTGTGTGTGTGTGTGTGTGTTAACTTTCCACAATTTGCATTGGTCTATTTACTTGTGTGTTAACTTTTCTACATAATGCATCGGTCTTTTACTTTTGTGTTAACTTTCTACATTTTCCCATCGGTCTCTTTATGTGTTATGAACGTTCTGCATTTTGTCGTTGGTGTCTTTACCTGTTTGTTATCATCGTTCACTTTGTCATCGATATTTTTACCTGCATTTTAATTTTCAACAGTTTTGTCATCGGTCATTCGAATGAGACTATAAACGGAGGTTCCATCTGTGAACGCACGCGTAACATCTTGCACACACGTAAAATCCCATCACCAACTTTCGGACGAGAAGGCCAGTTTGGCCGTTGGTATGGATGACACGTTACACACAGCATGCACCCTGCGTGAAAAATGGAAAGAATGAAGGAAGCAAGGAAACTGAGTGAACGATATTGAACGATATTGACTGGATGACACGGGAAACGACTGAATGAAGCGCCAGCTGGCAGCTCTTCAGTCAGCACTACCCAAGGTAGGCAACCTGTTGTGTAAACGAGTGTGGATTGTAAAGCGCTTAGAGCTTGGTTTCTAGCCGAGGATAAATATAAGTATTAATAAAAATAATAATATTTATTTGTATGCTATCTTTCTACAATTTGTCAGTAGTGTCTTTACCTGAATGTTAGCTTTCTACATGTCATAATTAGTCTTTACCTGTATTTTGGCTTTCTACATTTTGCCACAGATCTCTTTACACGTATGTTAACTTTCTACACATTGCCATCAATCTCTTTACCTCTAATATTAACTTTCTACATTTTGCTATCGGTCTCTTTACTTGTAGGTTATCTTTTTATATTTTGTCATCCTTCTCTTTACCTCTACGTTAACTTTCTACATTTAGCCATCGGTCTATTTACTTCATGTAAACTTTCTACATTTTGTCATAGGTCTCTGTATGCTAACTTCCGAAATTTTTTGTCTGTATTTTTACCTGTATGCTAACTTTCAACATTTTTGGCCTGTATCTTTATGTGCACTTTCAAACTTTTTCTTTCGTCTGTATTACCAGTATGATAACTTTCTACACTTTTTGTATGTATTTTTATCTGAATGAGAACTTTGTATATTTTGGGTCTGTGTCTTTATTTGCATGTAAACTTTTGTTTGCTTCTTGCATTTTGCCGTGGTATTCTCTACCTGTTTGTTAGCCTTGTAGCCTTATAGTTTGCCATCAGCCTCTTTTCCTTTTTAACTTTCTACATATTGTCGTCAATCTCTTTACATGTGTATTAATTTTCAACATTTTGTCATCAATAACTTTACCTGTACGTTATCTTTCTACGTTCTATCATCGATCTCTACCCTTATGTCATCTTTCTACATTTTGTCATCATTCTCTCTTCTTGTCTGTTAACATTCTACGTTTTGTCATCCGTCTCTTTACCTTTATGTTATCTTTTGTAAAATTCTTTTTACATCTAAACAAATCCTCTAAAAATTATTGAGTACTGTATTCGCCAAACATGAACAAACGAATCACAAGAGAAAACACGACGCGTTTCGACCCGTTAGGTCTTCTTCAGGCAAGATAAACAACCCTCAGGACAATGAAAATGAAGAACGAGCAATCGCTTATCTCATTGAAGATGGGCGTCGATGCAGTACTTTTTTTTTAAGACTTAATACCTATGTTTTAGCTTTCTATTTTTCACAGTCCTCTATTTACGTGTAGTAACCTTCTCAATTTTGTAGTCGGCCGTTTTATCTGTTTTAACTTTATACATTTTGAAGTCCGTCTCTTTACTTGTAATCTGTTTCTTTACCTGTATCATCAGTGTTGGTTTTTCCCGTTCTGCAGTCTGTCTCGTTAGTTGTATGTTAACCTTGCCGAGGCCACGTATTGTTTGGGAACTTGTCTCCAGGTTCTGCCTCCCATCTCTTTATCTCTGTGTCGGTGATTAGTGGCACCGGTGTTAGTGCTGTCAACAGCCCACTCTGATCTTTCTTGCCTTCCGGAGAAATGGCGCGCTGTACTTAACAAGGACTGACGATCAGACGATCGGCGTTTCAGACTCTCTCAGGGGCGTCTTGCTGTGACAGTGGTCAGTCACAGTGGGGAAGCTATCGACTCATTGCGGGATTTGTCGTCCTGGCATGTCCCCCAGGATCCACCGGTCGAGTATAGTTTCTGAAAGGTGCTGTGCGCGTTTGAGAGTTTTGCTCAAACTTCCTTAGGTACATTAGATGTCTGTGTTTGTATCAGGCCTAGCTGGCGCAGGGATAAAAATAAATATAGCTCGGTCAAAGAATCAAACCAACACAGATCATCATAACACTGTCATTATGTACGTTATCCACTTGACTATCATCATATGCAGAAGAAAGAAACACAAAGTAAAAGACCTGGCAGAAAAGAAAAGGAAAGGAAGGAAGAAAAAAAAAACACAAAAAAAAACAGACGCTGTGGGTGTGAAAGCAGGCCACTATGATGCCCTTAGCTGTCACCGCCCAGTCCTGTTATCCGAAACCGTCACTTACGACAAATGAAGCGCCGCTGACAACAAAACGGGGAGGCAGCAAACACACCACAACACCGCTTTGGCGTGCCCGGCAACCCGCGGATGGGAACATGAGCCTAGTAACGTAGGGTAGAGATATATCATGCCGGTGAAATATTGATAGGCCAGCGCCGGTGCCAGGCCTTCACGATTCATGAGCCCCCCCCCCCCCCCCCCCCCCCCCCCAGCCCCGTCCATCCGCGCAACCCCTCCTACCTTACACCTCCCACACCACCAGGTGGAGGCGTGCCAGTGAGCGAGAAGCCACATGGCAACACCCACCCACCCACCCACCACACAACCAGACTGGCCGCCAACAGAGGGTTGTAGCAGCAAGCCGTTAGGGAGGTGTCAAATGGGTATCCTTGTAACGCCTTGGTTTCTTTTCCTTCTTTCTTTGTTTCAGTTCTCTCTCTTTATTTGTGTTTTCATTTTCCTCTTTTTCATCCTCCATCTTTCATTTCTTATCCTTTATTTCTGTCTTCTTCATTTATTGTATTCTCGTTTCTTTGATTTCTTTGTTTTATTTCCGTCTTGATTTCATTTTCTGTCATCCTTTATTTTTCCATTACTTCTCCATTACTTGTGTCTTTTTATCATTCTCTGTTTTCCTATTTCCAATGCTTTACTGCTATCATTTTTCAAATTATGCTTTAATCTGTTTCATATCCTTATTTCTGTTTTTATTTCCTTTTTTTTTCATCTCCCTACTTGGCATTTCATACCCTTTGTTTTTTGTTCTGTTTTATGTTTGCAATTATGATTTACTTTGTTCATTTCTTAAACTCTATCTCCGTCCCTTTCTCTGCTCATTATCATTAGACCTTTGCTGCATTTCTCATATGTTATTTTTCTCTTCATTTCATTTTCATCCCTCTTTCTTTCATTCCTTTTCTTTTACTTATGTGTACATTTCATTTATCCTCCTTTGTTTCATTTCTGACCCTTTAAATCTGTCTGTATTTCATTGTGTTTCCATTGTTTAGCCTTTCTTTCTGTCTTCATTCATTTAATCCTCATTTATATCTTTTCTTTGGTAGCCTTTATTTTCATCTTCCTTTCATTTTTTATCCTCCTTTCTTCTGCCTTTTTTTTTTTTTTTTTTTTTTTTTTTTTTTAACTTCGTTCTGTTTCTTCGTTCGTTCGTTCTGTTTCTCATAATCAAATCAAATTGTTTTCCTATCTCAACAGAGAAACGTGGTCGTATACATACATTTTACAAGCATATTCTCAAAAATGTGGGGAAAATTGTTCATTTAGAAAGCAACGTGCATGCTAAATTTACATGAAAGGTATTAAAACAAGACCAGTCTTAGAATAGCACATATTGTATATTAACATAACTCCTTACAAACACACACGTGCACAGATACTTACTCCCTCAACACCCCCCCCCCCCCCCCCTCCACCCATATACACACGTCCTGATACTAATATGCACGCACGCACACAGATTCAAGCGAACCCAGAGCACACAGAACACGCCCGCACTATATGCATATGCATGCACACATACACTTCCATTTCCCTATCCCGCTCCCTTCACACATTCTCTCTCTCTCTCTCTCTCTCTCTCTCTCTCTCTCTCTCTCTCTCTCTCTCTCTCTCTCTCTCTCTCTCTGCATGTTAAAAATGATCGACTGTGACTATAGTTTGGGCCTCAGTTAAAAATTAAATGAAGCTGTAGATAAAACTTTTCTTCTGCATCTGACAATTTTCTATTTCATGGTCCGATATCGTCTTCCTGATGGTAGATATTGAAACACATTTGCTCAAATATGGCTTCCATCACCAACGTTTTTTTTTTTTTTTTTCCGGCTTTCCGTGTCACACAATATTTGCACATCTCACACGGCGTCGTCTGTCTTTCACCAACAATCTTTTCACCTACATTTACCAAGTTGTCCAAACATTCTTACATTTTACGTTCAAACCCCCATACCAACATATAAAAAAAAAGATTCAAAGAAGTAGGAAGAAAGTGGGTTGAGAAAATTAATACTGATATTAGAAGACAAAAGCTTTCGCAAACGGTACAACCTAGGCTGTCATTTCTTATTGATATGATCAATTTATGGCTTAAAAGTCGACTTGTCTAAAAGTGTTCCTAAATATCAACAAATATCTATACGAAATACTTCAACACCATTGATTAAAAGATGTGGAGTAAATGTTGTTTTTTTTTTTTTCTTAAATCAATCAGCATCTCTTCTTTTTTTTCCACATTCACGTCAAAGTAAATGCAATTAATCAACTTAACAAATCTTTGAATTTCATTAACATAATTTGAGTGAGAGTAGGAGAGATCTCTCGTATTGCGGAGTCATTGGAGTATTTGATTAAAAGAGTTGATAGGCTTCCTTTACAGTCGTTCGTGTACAAAGTAAATAAAACAGGAGAGAAGACAATGCCTTGGGGTGCGCCAGTTGATACCGCAGTGTGGGGGTGAGAGAACAGCCTGATTTCGGCCAGAGTGAGGCCGGTAAGTACCAAATTCAACAGTCCATAGAATTAACTTTGTTATTTACGTTCAAACTTTGAGTTTTTGCTGCCATCAGATGTGATAATATTGCATCAAAAGCTGAAAAAAAATCAATATAGAAAACCCTTCAAAAGAGAGTTCTTTCCCAGCTGTGAATAGGCGTGGTGGAGGAGAGTGAGTGTGGCGTCTTATGTCGATCTTTTCTGCTTGTATGCATACTGAATAGGGTCATGAAATAGTCTTGTGTTATTTAAAACTGACCGGGCACACTCCTTTCAAAACACTTCATAGCAATAGACGTAAGGGCAATTGGACATGAATCATTGAGACATCGAGGATTACGTTTTTAGGGACAGAACACGAACAATACATTTCCATAGGGCCGATAATCCTGTCCTTCCTTTCGTGGGCTCACCTCTCGTTTTACTATTCATTCTTTCTTTCTTTTATCCTTCTTTCTGTAAGTTGTATCGATTATCTTGGTAGCGAGTAGAAATCTTTTTAATTTTTTTTTTTTGATCCATCTGCTAGCTCGGCAAAACTACGAGTGAAATCAGCTTTCGGCCATGTCTCTATTAGTCTTCTCCTCACAGCCATCTTAGGTCCAGCACTTTGCACTCCATACACTAGGACGTGCCTAGGGACACATGACCTTTCTGAGGGTGCAGCCTGGGTTCACCAGGCGAAAGAGCAAAGAGGCCGTCGAATCTTCTGAGGAGTACACCGGTCATTTCTTTGTATTGTCTTTCTGTTTTCTCTTTCATTCTATTCTTTCTTTTGTTCTTTCTTTTTCTTTATTTTCTTCCTTTCTCTCCTCCTCTCTCTCTCCCCCCCCCCCCCCCCCCCCCTTTCTCCTTCTTCTTCAAAGGCCGGAGGAAAAAGCATGTGTTTGCTTATCTGTTACCCTTGGAAATAAAGATTATCAACATCATCATCATCATCAAAGATTATCAGATTCGCCGGATGAAAAAGTATGTGTTTGCTTATCTGTTACCCTTGGAAATAAAGATTATTATCATCATCATCATCAAAGATTATCAGATTCTGCTTCACCTCTTCTATTTCCATCTATCGCAAAAGATTTCAAGCATACCACACACACACACACACACACACACACACACATGCTCGCCGCACCGCGCGCGGGCGGGGGGGGGGGGGGGGGGGGGGGGGGGTGAGAGTGGGTGGGAGGAGGCACAATATTTGAACAACTATCTGTGATACTAATCGCTTTTCGCTCTCTA
>CM065733.1:27958523-27976023 GCA_033310375.1 Conus canariensis | reverse complement strand
CTTGCATCCCCTTTCTACTTTCCTTCCTGAATTCTGCCGGTATCCCCAACCAACGTATCGGTCACTTGTCCAACCCTTTTTTTTGGGTGGGGGAGTGGGAAGGGGGATAGGAGGGTCTGCTTATTCATCTTTCTTGTTTTCTTGTTTATTTTGTTTTTTGTTCTTTTTGTGTGTTTTTTTTTTGTTTGTTTTGTTTTTCAACTCGCATGTGAGAGAAAGGAGGAGAGGATGGGGGGAGGATTGGGTGCTTACCTGTACAAAATCCCCTCACAACGTATTCTTAGATTATTTTAGAGTTTTACTCATTAAATTGTCGATCAACGTTTAGAAAAAAAAAAAAAAAAAGAAAGAAAGAAAAAGAACTGACCTCTCACCTGAATGCAAAGTAAGAATGTATAGAAATGCAAGCGCATGTATGGAACAGACACGCAGGCACTCTCAATATGTGGACGTAATATGATGCACCCTTCATTCCGTTTTCTTCTGTGGCCGGCATTGTTTTCTGTATCGCGTTTCATCCCCTCCCCCATCCCTCCTTCTCCCCCAAAACACACTCTTTTATTTTTCTTTGGGTCGCCACGTGCTGTTAGACCATTGGGCACTTTAGCAGACTGACGGACTGACAGGCTGGTGATAGTCCCCCCCCCCCCCCCCCTCCTTTCCCCACTCCACTCAATCTGCTGTCAGTAGCTGTATATATTCACACACACACACACACACACACACACACACACACACACACAAATGGGCGCGCGCGTGCGCGTGCGCGTTTTCAAGGCTATCAATGAAAGCTGGCCAAAGAGCGGACGGAACCCTGCGCACTGAAAAGTTCTTTGTTTAAATGAAGTTTGACAACCTCTCCAGGACGCTGGTTTTACTCGATTGCGAACAAAGTTTCCCTGGACATTCGGTCAGTGTTTACACCCTGGTGACGTCACCATGGAAACCATTGGGAACACTGATCCCAAAACAACCCTGCCAAAATGACTCTTCCGTACCCCCACCCCCAGCAAACAGTCCTCCCAATAGAAGGAAGATACCTCAAATGACTCTCCCCACAAACAAGCTTCATATAGAAGGAAAATAATTATCTCATATGACTTCCCCCACAAGCAATCCTGCTAACAGACGGAAAATCTCTCAAAAATATTCCCAGATACAACCCTGCCAGTTGAAGGTAGATCTCTCAAACGACTTCCCACTAAAGACCCTGCCAATAGAAAGATCTCTAAAAGATATGTCAGTTGATTTCCTCCATAAAGTCCATTGCCAAAAGAAAGAAGACTTCTCAAATGATTTCTCCCACACAAATTTCTGGCCAGTTGAGGGAAGATTTCTCAAATATTTTCCCACAAACAACTCTGTCGTTGTTGTCCAGCTATCATGCGCACAGAGAAACTAACAGGAAAGAAAACAACCCCCTGATCCACAAAATAAGCCATGCGGAGGATAATGGAGTCCAAAAATGTTAAACAATCTTGATTGGGAGAGAGAGAGGAGAGAGAGAGAGAGAGAGGAGAGGGGGGGGGGGGGGCTATGCAACAGGGTGCAGCGACGACGATGCTCACTGACCCTGACTAATCTCCTTGTTTACTCAGGGATTGCCTGCATGTCAACCACCCAAAGCAGTCACTAATCCACTGCCCAGCACCCAATCAAGGCCTGAGTAGCGGTGTCCACTCCCAGTGTCTGATTTCACTGGCCACGCCACACTGCGGTTCACAGGGTGTGGCCAGGCCATGACAAACAGCCAGCAGTCAGGAGAGAACAACTGATCAGACAGCTTCTTTTCCTTAAATCTCAGATTAGGAGATTACTGCACAAGAACTTTGCTAGCTGTCTGGTCCTTCGGCGTTTTGCGGCTTTCTCAATGTTGACTATGACTGGGTTGAAATCGGTGATAGAACGTTCGTTAGCAGGACGATTCAACAACTCCAGGACCGCCATGACAGTCGATGTGTCGGGTCGCCATGGTCGTCCAGTATGACGGCTGTTGTATTTCGTCATTCTACCGCAGAATTTTGTTCCATGTGTTGCTTTGTGTAGACTTTCAACCTGTTTTGCAGTTTATTTCATCAGTTTTTAATTAAAGTAACATTATTTTTTTAAATAAGACATTAAGTTGTGTGTGGTGTGTGTGTGTGTGTGTGTGTGTGTGTGTGTGTGTGTTCGACGGACGGGACGACCCCATGTCAATGTTGGATCACGAAGCATTGTGTGGGTTGCTCAAAACAAACATGCTGGTCGTCTGGCAAGACAAGGACCACAAATACTGTTCAAAGGCAGTTGAGCTTTCCTGTTATTTGTCATCTGTGGACGCACAGACAGACAGACAGACGCAGGACAGGCAGACAGACAAAGCACACTTAAAATAGTAGATAATCGAATATTTGCTTGATTTTGTTTTGTTTTGTCTTGTTTTGTATTGTTTTTATAGGCCACTATCTTTTTTTATTTGAAATTATACAACAGCTGACTCCTTGACTACTGCACATACACACACACACACACACACACACCTCTCCCTCTCTCTCTCTCTCTCTCTCTCTCTCACACACACACACACACACACACACACACACACACATAGATAGATAGAGATAGATAGAGATACACACACACACACACACACACACACACACACACACAAATAATATATAATATATATATATATATGACTATTCAGACTGTTGGACATCTTTTGACCTCTCTCGCATCCTTGAATGGATCCTCAAGCATAGGCTCAAAGATTTCCCCCTACATTTTAAACTGTTTATATATTATTTTCAGTTTTTCAGCGACGTATTTCCTTACCACACTTTCTTTTTGTTTCACTTTTCTACTCTTCCATGGCTGCTTTAGGGTGCTGTTGGATTCTTTTTTGAACCCTTGGTGGTGAGAACATCACAAAATTATGGACTGTGGTGTATCTCCATTTGATGCCAAGGGAGCACAGACACAATCAGCCGTGTCTCCCTGATGAGTCCGATCCAGCGGACGAAAGGTCTAGGAGTAGGCAATATGAACAGATCTGTTTTCAAGAGGGATTGCAATGGTTCCCATATGCTGCTAGTGAAGGGTTTAACTTTTATAATATCTTTTTATGATTTCATGTTTTCATTTTATTCTTCCCCCTCCCGTCTTCCCCCCCCCCCCCCCCTCTTTTTTTTTCTTCTTTCTTTTATCTGAATCTTTGCTAAGTCATTAATACAATGACGGAAGAATTGTTAGCCTGCACTTGTTTTCCCCCACTATTAAATTGTTCAGAGAGAGAGAGAGAGAGAGAGAGAGAGGTGTGTGTGTGTGTGTTTGTGTGTGTGTGTGTGTGTGTGTGTGTGATAAGTTTAACTCACTACTAATTTGTGAATCTCCACCCTCCCCCCCCCCCCCCCCTCCATCTTACAGTCAGTCTGACCGCTGCTGGACTGAGCACCGCTACCTGCATGCTTACACTAAAGCAAACCAAGTCCACAGACAGTGGCCAACATCCACTCTGACCTCCAGCCCACAGACAGCACACAGTGAAGTAGGGGGGGGGGGGGGGAGCGGGGAGGGGGGAGCGGGGGGGGGGGGGTGGGCAGTGTCCCCGGGGAGGACGGTGTAGGTTTTATGTGGACAGATTACCAGCGATTAATGAACGGATTCCGGGCGTGGGGGTCAGATACTGGGACCCTGAGGCGTAAGCTGGATCGGCGGTTGCTAGTGAAAGGACAGATTAGATTTGTGAGAGTTGTTTACGGAATGAAAGATGGTTATCATCAACTGTCCGGGTACATTGATTAACAAGCATTTGCAGGGTGTGTGTGTGTGTGTGTGTGTGTGTGTGTGTGTGTGTGTGTGTGTGTGTGTGTCAGACAGACAGACAGAGACAGAGAGAGGGAGACAGAGAGAGAGTATGTGTGCGTGCTCATATACTTACATATCAACTTTGTGCTTTTTTTTTTATTGTTGTCACAAGGGTCATTTATTAGAGGTCTCAAAGCAAAATGATTTATTCGGCGTCGAGAGATACTGTGTTCTTGTTTGAACGTGGTCCTGTCAGGCTATTTAATTATCACACCACACACACACACACACACACACACACACACACACACACACACACACACACACACACATGTTTATGGTCGTTTGCTGTTAGGCCATTGTATCAAATAAGAGTATATCCCTGAATAAAAATGACAAAGGTGACCCCAAAACCTGTATGATGGTTACGCTTTGTTTAAAAAAGAAAAAAAGAACACTGATTTTGTTTGGCATAGTTCTATCGAATATTAACAACAAGAACAACAACAACAAAACCTTTACAAAGAGAAGAAAGACTTGACTAAATTGTGGCCTTGTGTAGGCACCTCAGGGCGTGATACAGAGGCAACTAGTCACAAAGGGGAAAAAATCTGTCCGAAAGATACTTTATGTAAACTTCATTATTTGTGTGATAAGGTAATAGAAATTCATTTTAAGACATTAGTTTTACAGGTTTTGGAAACATGAAAGTTTCGATGGACTAATAACATATGTATAAGAACATTTTGATATGCTTCTTATATGTCAAACATTTCAAAAGTGAACAAAAAATACAGAACCTGAAATATTCATTCTGTGGAAACGGTGAAAGGCCAGTGAAATCGATGATTTGGTTAGAGAAGACAACCTCCTCTCTAGAGGCCCCTGAAGACAGTGTGTAGTTCCCTGTCACACGCCAAATGTGAAGACAGTGTGTAGTTCCCTGTCCCACGCCAAATGTGAAGACAGTGTGTAGTTCCCTGTCACACGCCAAATGTGAAGACAGTGTGTAGTTCCCTGTCACACGCCAAATGTAAAGACAGTGTGTAGTTCCCTGTCACACGCCAAATGTGAAGACAGTGTGTAGTTCCCTGTCACACGCCAAATGTGAAGACAGTGTGTAGTTCCCTGTCACACGCCAAATGTAAAGACAGTGTGTAGTTCCCTGTCACACGCCAAATGTGCCTTCGGGCCACTGCACAGGGCTGCCAACTTCTTCATTAATAAATCCATCATCATTTTCCTGTTTTTGCCCCGCATTTCAAGGAAGAAACTGTGTACTAGGGTTAGGATGTTCAGTGTCCTACTTTCATTTGTATGTCGGTCATAAAATGTCGATTAAAATGCTATGACTTTAAATAATTGCAAATATCACACACACACACACACACACACACACACACACACACACACACACACACACACGCACACACACACACACACACACACAGGGCATTACATACACTGTTCCGGACATAGCCATCGAAATATGGGTGTACGATAAGTCAGGGTGCGCAATAAAATGGTTGCGCAACTACCCTTTAATAAAAGAACTAAAACACCGTGCCTTAGACACCGGCCTGACACTGACAAGTATGCATGTGCATGTCTGAATTACAGGGCATCATCTACCCGGTGCCCGTTCTGATCAGAACACTGTATGATAAGTCCTCCGATCGGTTGTTAGACTATCAATACACTTAAAGAATTTTTGATAAGCCCTTCGATCAGTTGTTAGACTATCAATACACTTAAAGAATTTTTTTGATGACATGGTTACGAAATGGGGGGAAAAATTCATTTCTTTGCAAGCGTTAATCCGAGTGTTGATTCTTATTGTCTCTCTAGTATTCCTGTTTGTTTGCATGATTTCATGCCATCATGACTGAGGCATGGGAAAAAGATTTAGTTTTCCGCTCGTTTATTTCTTTTCAGGAGGTTATCTTTCATTCTTTTATATCCCTTTCCTATTCTTTCTTCCTATAGGCCTCATTTCTTGGAATTCACTCTCTCCTTGAACAATGTAACTGATTTGTTAACCGAAGACACAACTCTAACAGTCAGTTAAACAACAGCACGAGCGTAATGAGTTTTAAATGGTATTCACCTTGTACTCAAGATAAAACAGTCATACCCTTCCCGGTGGAAGGTTCAGCAACAGCTATATAATGCACGGAAATATTGAAATTATTCCCCTCCACACATTGCCAGCAGTCAGCTTAATCAATTTTGTTGCTGACGTTCATTTTTTTTTTTTTTTTTTTTTTGTTTTGTTGACCTATTACGATCTTTTGCTTAGTGAATCAGAAAGAGTTCAAACGATTCCTGCAACCTGAGAACCGAACGGCGATAATTAATGCTATAGCAAATAGCGAGAACTGGTTTTAAAAAAATCAGACGAAAAGTTCAGATGTCAACTGACATGGAATCTATCAATGAAATGATCCTGAAGATACACTGAACGCCACTTCCAAGCATGTCAGAAACCATGTTCACAGTCACAAACAAGAAATGAAATAGGCCTAGGACAGAAAAAAACACTGCCTTGTACCATGCCAAAAGCCATGTTAACAGACAAAACAGCAAACAAAATAATATGGCAGACACGAAATCGCCTTCAAATTTACCTGTTAAAACAAAACGACACTCAAACGAATGTATTAAAACAAGTATCGTACTAGGCCCACAGGATTAGATGAAACTCCTCGTCAGTTTCAAAGATGGTATGTGTAGTAGAAGACTACGTGTAGGCTTACCATCCCTGCACTTATAGCAGATAATACAGTCACAGACTTAACATACACTGTAAGTAGCTCTCTCTGCTACCATCACTTGCACCCAACCAAAAACACGAGGTATGTAATTCTTGGTCTCCGCAGAGAGACTGGCAGATGGTGCTACGTACACTACAATGTCTTACACCTCGTGCAGGCCTACCGACTAAATGCAGGCAGGCCTATTTGGTACCACTGATTTATGTGTTCCAGTGCACACAAAAAACTAAACATTATTTTTCATTGAATCACATCCAATAGAACTTTTTGCTGTCACGGTTATAATATATTCTTTTTCTTTCAGTATTCTTTTTCAAAGCTTCCATTTTTCAGGAAAATGTAAATTAATAAATTGTGATACAGGGAAAAAAGATAAAGAAAATGATAAGGAAGAAAAACAAACAAACAAACAAAAACTTCCTGTCATTTACATACATACGCGCGCGTGTGCACATGGGAAGTCACAAACCTGGATTATGACAAGAAGAAGAAGAACACAACAACTGCAACAGCAGCAGCAGCAACAACAACAACAACAACAAAACAAACGGAAATCTTGTTCCACGAAGATTGTAATTTCCATTTTCATTAACTTGGTAATGCTTTCGTTGTTCCATCCACAAAGATCTTAATTCCCCTTTGATTAATTTGTAATGCTTCCGTTGTTCGTTAACTGAACTCAATATGGGGCACAATAAGGAAAAGATCAGAGATTTTTGTCATTGAAAACGATGATAGTTTTCGTGTTTCTGTTGCATTTTACTCCATTTTCCACCATCAGTCTGTCAACCCCACACTTACTTGGGAGCAGAGGCAGAAGGTGACCTGAGGGACTGTTCAGCTGCTGGGAACAAGGGCACACGTCCTACTCTACCGCTGGCTGACCGGCTGCAAGGCTGACAGAGCGGCTCACACACACGGTTCCTATGGGTCCGACAGTCTTCACTCTCGGTAACTCACGCGAGGCCTGACCACACATCCGTGACACGCGCGCAAGTGACCCTCTCCCGCGAGCTGAGCTGAAAGAGAGGCGCAGTCTTAAAGGCTGATATTATGTTGAGGGAAAAAAACACGACGGAAAATGAAAAAGAAGACAGAAGAGAGAAGTCTGAAAAGAAGAAGGAGGAGGAGGAGCTAGGAGGAAAAGAGCTTGACTAGATGAAAGAAGGGGTGAAAAAGACGAGGAGGAAGAGAAGAAGGAAGTGAAAGAAGGAGAATGAGAAGGTGGGGGGAGATGCAAACAAGAAGGGGTGGAGGGAAGAAGAAGGAGGAGAAACAGTCAGAAGGAAAAGGAAGACGACGCAAAGAGAAGGAGGAGGAGGAAGAAGAAAAGACAAGTAGCGGTAAGAACAGACTGAGGAAGGGGAAAAGAAAGACTTCAAACGAAAAAGAGTAAAGGGAAGGAGAAGGAGAAGGACGGAGCGCAAAAAAAAAAAGAGAAGAAAGGGGAGGGGGGGGGGGAGGTGAGGAGAAAGTGGAGGACGGGGAGGAAGAAGGAAAAAGAAGAGGGGTGAGGAGAAGAAGGAAGAGGAAGAAATAAAAAGAAGTGATGGACAGATGCAGGAGGAGGAGGAGGAATAGCAGAAGGATTTTAAAAGGAAGGAGAGGGTATAGAGAAGGATGAGAAGGAAGAAGTAAAATGAAGAAGGGAAGGAAGAAGTCAAATAAAGAGGGGAAGGAAGAAGTCAAATAAAGAGGGAAGGAAGAAGTCAAATAAAGAGGGGAAGGAAGAAGTCAAATAAAGAAGGGAAGGAAGAAGTCAAATAAAGAGGGAAGGAAGAAGTCAAATAAAGAGGGGAAGGAAGAAGTCAAATAAAGAGGGGAAGGAAGAAGTCAAATAAAGAGGGGAAGGAAGAAGTCAAATGAAGAAGGGAAGGAAGAAGTAAAATGAAGAGGGGAAGGAAGAAGTCAAATAAAGAGGGGAAGGAAGAAGTCAAATGAAGAGGGGAAGGAAGAAGTCAAATAAAGAGGGGAAGGAAGAAGTCAAATAAAGAGGGGAAGGAAGAAGTCAAATAAAGAGGGGAAGGAAGAAGTCAAATAAAGAGGGAAGGAAGAAGTCAAATAAAGAAGGGAAGGAAGAAGTCAAATAAAGAGGGGAAGGAAGAAGTCAAATGAAGAGGGAAGGAAGAAGTCAAATAAAGAGGGGAAGGAAGAAGTCAAATAAAGAGGGGAAGGAAGAAGTCAAATAAAGAGGGGAAGGAAGAAGTCAAATGAAGAAGGGACGAAGAGAAGGAAGGGGAGGAAGGAAAAGCTAAAAAGAAGAGTGAGGAAGAAAAGGAAGAGGAGGAGGAAGGAAAAACAGGGAGGGGGTGAAAAGAAAAAAAGAGAAGGAGAAGGAAGAGGTGAAAAGAAATGAGAATGAAGAGAAGAAGAGGGAGGAAGAAACGATAAAAAGAAAAAAAAAGATGAAAAGAAGAAGGACGACGAAAGAGAAGTAAGAAGAAGACGGTATCAAGAGAAGGAAGTAGAGGAAGAAGAAGCAAAGAGAAGGAAGGGATGCTTGGAAGGATGTAATGAAATGTGAAACATTGGATTTGAAATGATGCCCAGACTCTTTACATGAATATCTGTCAGAGTGTATCCTCTCCATCCACCACATCCACCTGGTCCATAGCCCGCCGGGTCGTAAGGACACTGTAAGGTGGCTTGCCCAGCAAAAGGCCTTCACTTGAACTGGTCCTTGGCTAGCGCCTGGGTTTGTCCGACCACCTCTTTCTATGACGTCCCCTTCTCTTTCCTTGTGCCGTTCCTTGTAGAATGATCTCGGAGAGGCCTCGTGATCAGATTTTGTGGCCATACCATATCAATGTCCTCTTCTTTATGGCTGACAGCAAGTCTCCAAGGTGACCCATTTATTGACCCACTCCTCTACGCATCTCTTCATTAGTGGTACGGTCAGTTTATGAAATGCCAAGGAGTCGTGTGGGGCACCTCATTTCTGCAGTTTGGATTTTCCTTTGGAGTTCTGCTGTTAGAGTCCATGATTCGCATGCATACAGGAGAACTGACACGACGAAAGCATGCAACAGTTATAGTTTGCTTTGGAGGGTGACCTTTTTATCTTTCCGAATTGGTTTTAACTTTGCCATCACAGCTGTTGTCAGTGCAGTTCTTGCACAGACTTCCAGCTGTTGTCAGTGCAGTTCTTGCACGGACTTCCAGCTGTTATCAGTGCAGTTCTTGCACAGACTTCCAGCTGTTGTCAGTGCAGTTCTTGCACGGACTTCCAGCTGTTGTCAGTGCAGTTCTTGCACGGACTTCCAGCTTGGATCCTTCTGGGTTGATGATAGCACCAAGGTATTTGAATTCTTTGACTGTTTCATATTGTGAATTCTTTGACTGTTTCATGTTGTGAATTCTTTGACTGTTTCATGTTGTGAATTCTTTGACTGTTTCATATTGTTGACCACTGACTTTGATTGGTGTCCTGATGGATTCGTTTCTATTTCTCATCAGCTTGGTTTCCTTTTTCTTTCTTTTTTTTTTGTGTGTGTGTGTTGGTTCCCATTCCATATCTGGATGCCGTTTCATCCAGACGTTTTACCAGGTTAGCCAACTCATCTTCACTTCCTGTCAGGTCGTTAATGTCATCAAAAAATCTGAGATTGGTCATTGTTTGCCCTCCAATATTAACCGTGGCGATTATGATGATCTTCCAGGGCATCAGTTATTATTTTTTTAGGAGGATATTGGATAGTGTGGAGGACTATAGGCAACCTTGACGTATGCCAACGGATGTGTGAAACCATTCTCCTACTCTTCCCTGGACAAAAATCGTACTGATGGCTTGTTTGCACAGCTGTTGGATTGTTTGAAATAACTTATTGCAGATGCTAATGAGGATATCAATCATTGAATCTCCCCGCTCTTGATAAGTTCTGCAGGAACATTGTCGATTTCAGCCACTTTCCCATTTTTTGATGCTCTAATAGCTGTGTCTACTTCTTCTCATAACGTTGGGAAGACAGCTTTCACGCTTTTATCGACTTTAAAAATGCGTTTGACAGGGTATGAAATGATGCATTTTGGGCCACAATATGGACCATCAAAAGTCTGTTCTTGGTTTGATCATGTCAATAATTTTTGGAGATAGGTCACTAACCTATCTGCGAACTGGCCGTATGTTTCTCCCCTGCTACGCTACGAGTTTCGAAATTTCTTTCGGTAGGCTTCAGCTGTCTGTTCATAACAGGTGAGTAGGGCTTGTTTGAGAGCATCATAATCAGTTACTGTGTTTGGTGGTAACTTGGTATAAATATCATACGCAGTGCCTCTGAGACCTTGTGTGAGTTTGATGTTACACTTTTCCGGGTCTAGGCCGAATTCATTGGCTAAACTTTCGAACTGGTCCAAGTACGCGTCAACACTTTCCGTTTTCTCATTGAATGGGTCCAAAGAAAACGACATTGCTGGAATTTGGATGGGAGGCTGGGAATTTTGGCTGGCCGTGTCTGAAGAGCTATCATTCTTGGCTGATTTTTCAATCTTTCTAAGCCCAAGTTCATGTTTTAACTCTCTTATTTTGTTTCGCTCATCCGCTTCACGCGCTTCTGTACACTCTTCAGCATCTCGGGCTTTTTCTGCAGCTTCATGCTGTCTGACTTTTTCACGCTCTTCGGCAGCTCGCACTTTTTCACGCTCTTCAGCATCTAATTCAAGCCGCTTTAATTTCTTACTCTCTTCTGCAGCTTTTTCAGTTTCCTTTTCAAATAGTGTAATCATAAATGTGATTAAATCTTGCCCGAGAGGCCTAGGGATTCTCCCCACTCTTTGATCTCCCGTCTAGTTTCACTGATTCAGTTATGATAATGAACTGTTATACAATTCAAAATACTCAAATATCCACTAAGTACAACAAAAGCAAATAATCTCACAATGTAATATCAAAATGAATTGATTATCATGTCAACCGACACAATATTATCTTTTGTCATGTAAGACAAACATTCACACAACAATCATAAACGTTTTCCTACTGGACTTCAACTCAATCAGCCTAAATTCTGTTCTGTGTCTGAATTTTTGGACCAGCCAAAGGAAATAAAATTTTGAGTAAATTTTATTTTAACAGTCCCAGGCGAGCCCCCACTTCAATGTAACAAGAGTTGGGGTGGGTCGGTGTGTCCTCTAGGGGAAGGACTTAAAATATACTACGCACAAAAAGTTAAGGATCGGTATGTGAAAACAGGTGTGTAATAAACTCAGTTCGCTACTGTTATTTATTTCTTAGTCCAGCCAAATTGTCATGAATTCTTGTTCAGCTGTAAGTGGGCGATGTTGTGTTAGTGCGAAAATTGCACGGGATTCTCTACTACTGAGCTGGGCCGCAAACGGAAAAGCGGAAACTTGCGAAAAATGACCTTGTTTTGGACCGTTCTGCCTGAACACATTGCACTTGCCAGATGGAAAAACCATTATGCACGTGCAAGCACTGCTGTTTATGTGTGAGATGCTGTCGCTCGCTTGGCTATATAAGAAGACATTCCACCAGTAGTAGGCCTGATCTGACAATGCCTCCACGACGAAAATTAAGCGAGTTGGATAGGGGACGAGCTGTTGCATGGTTCCAAGATGGTGTTCCCAAGCGAGAAGTGGCCAGGTGACTTCATGTGTCCATCTCGGTCATTGTCCGACTGATTCAACGCTTCACAGCCACTGGGATTGTCCATGAAAGACGCAGATCTGGTCGACCGAAGAAGACAACCCCACGTGACGATCGTCTCATTGAACGACAAGCCCTGCAGACAAGAACAGCCTCTTCCAGCATAATTCAAAGGCAGTTCAGGGTGGCTACTAACATCAACATCAGCCAGCAGACCATACGGAACCGCCTACATGGGTTTAATCTCCGTTCTCGTCGCCCAGCAGTACGGCCACGCTTAACTCCAGCCCATAGGGCAGCACGCTGCGCCTTCTGCGCACGTCACGTGAGGTGGACACGTCAGCAATGGTCCCAGGTCCTGTTCAGTGATGAATCACGCTTCACCCTTCACCACAACGACGGCAGACTGAGGGTCTGGAGCGCCCAGGGCAACGCTTTACTGATGCCACTGTCCAAGAAAAGGTGGCCTTTGGTGGAGGTTCTGTAATGGTCTGGGGGGCCTTCAGCCTTCACCACAGAACACCCTTGTATCATGTACAGGGTAACCTGACTGGCATCCGATACCGGGATGAGATCCTTCGACCGCTAGCTGTGCCTACACTGCAGCAGATGGGACCGAGGGCTGTCTACCAGGATGACAATGCTCGCCCCCACAGGGCAAGGGTGGTCAACGACTTCCTGCAGCAGTCTGGAGTCAACAGAATGGAGTGGCCAGCATGCAGTCCCGATCTCAACCCGATTGAGAACCTCTGGGATGAGCTGGATCGCAAAGTGAAGAGCCACCCCCCTCCCAGGGATGCCCAACACCTCTACCAGATGCTGCAGGCTGAGTGGCAGGTGCTTCCACAGAGGATCTTCACCAACCTGGTCAACTCGATGAGGACTCGCTGCGTCGAGTGCCAGAACAGCCATGGTGGTTACACGCATTACTGAGCTTTTGGGAGCATCAGTATGCCCTGTCTTGTGATTTCAATGACTTTGGGAAATCAAATTTGGATACGTACCCACTTTAATCAAATGTACACACCAAACGATTGCTCGAGATTGAAGGCAATTGTGTATAGTTATCACTAAAGAATGGAATTAAATGTTGGCCAAACTTCAACGCATTGACTTTCTTATTTTGACAGTTATGAATGTTTGTGAAAGTGATCCTTAACTTTTTGTGTGTAGCTTATTTTCTCTTTGAGAATTATGTAAAATTTCACCTCCACCCTCTCTCTAACTAGTGGTGGAAGGAACAACTTTGTGGTGGGCCTACTAGTCATCGAAAGAAATTTATATTTGTTCCCAGGACTGTTAAAATACTCAATAGTGGCTCTGGGGCAGGTTTCCTTACGCTTGTACTCTTAAATGTGCTTGTAGCTCCGAGAGACAGAATTAGAGAGAAGTTCAAACATTCAACACTGAATGAACAACAAAGAACTGACACAAGTTAAGTGCACTTTCACACGTCAACTTTACTTGCTTACACACGCGTAAGCAGTTAAAGTTATTTTACAATAGACTGGTCTGTCCTATAGGCTAATGTTTGGTTCACACTGTTTTATAATTAAGTGAGGGAAAGTTCTGAATGAGTTGAGCTGAACTGAAGTCCACTTGGAATAACGGGACTTATCTAAAGTCGGAGAGGATAGTTGATCTCTCTCTTGTGGCTGGTGACTGATCCTGCTGTGTAGACTTGTTGCTGTAGTGCGTGCTGGGCTGTGGTGTGTCTTGCCCAGGGTATGTAGCACAGCCATGGTATGTAGTGTAGCCACAGTATGTAACGTAGCCACAGTATGTAGCATAGCCATGGTATGTAGCATAGTCATGGTCCCAGATATTTCTGGGAGAATAGTGAAACTTAGACTCGGAGATAGAGTAGAGTAAGATAAGCATTCACTCTCTCTGGTTTCCCCTTTGTCTTTCGTGCTTCACCTACAGTTAGTCTGAGTGTGCAACACTAGGTGTCTTCTATTTGTGTGCTAAACTATTTATTCCACTTTGTTCTGGATCAGGGTGACAGGGTGTCACTCAAGACAATGAGAGGGAGGGGGCTTGTCTGTCATTCCCCACCTCTTACTGTGGATTGGACCAATTGCAAGTATTTGAACTACACCTGTGCCTTGGTGTCTTGATCAGCATATGACAATTCACAAAGCATGGCAGAAGAACGCATGCAAAGTAGCGAAGTGCTGGTTAACATACTTGCATCATCTACCAGCTGATGACGGTCAGTGTGCAGATGGTGGATATGGAGGGAGGCGGGGTAGAAGGGAAGGAGGGAGGTGAGCGAGAAGAGAGCCCTGTGTCCTTGTGTTAAGTGAGGTGGGAAGGGGAGTGACAGGCAACATTTTCCGAAACTGATGTAAACTTTGTGGTAACATAAGCCAGGTGGCTCACACTTGCACATGACTGTGGGGAGGATAGAGAGGGGATGGAAGGTTGGGCAAGAATGGTGACGTAGTCGCGACATGACGTAAACTTTTTGGTAAGGAAGGAGAGAAAGGGGGGTCGGGGGTCGGCATAGATTAGAAATCTATACTGCCGTTGTGAGACACAGATGGGACAGAGGACAGGGGGAGGATGGCGTGTGTGTGTGTGTGTGTGTGTGTGTGTGTGTGTGTACAATTTGCACAAGAGGGTAGGTGTTTGGGACAGATCGGGTGGACTTGTTAAGTGACTCGTCACAGGGTGCAGGTTGTATCAATCCTGATATAAACATTTGAAGGCCTTGTATTAGGGTACAGTTTGTATCAATCCTGATATAAACATTAAAAGGCCTTGGATTAGAGTGACGGTTGAATAAATCCTAATACAAACAATGGAAGGCCTCATATAAGGGTACAGGTTGCATCAAACATAGGAAGGCTTTGGATTAGGGTTCAGATTGTATCAATCCTGATGTAAACAGTGGAAGGTCTTGTATTAGGATATAGTTTGTATCAATCTTGATATAAACATTTGAAGGCCTTGTATTAGGGTACAATTTGTATCAATCCTGATATAAACATTAAAAGGCCTTGGATTAGAGTGATGGTTGTATAAATCCTAACAATGGAAGGCCTCATATAAGGGTACAGGTTGCATCAAACATTGGAAGGCCTTGGATTAGGGTTCAGGTTGTATCAATCCTGATGTAAACAGTGGAAGGTCTTGTATTAGGGTATAGTTTGTATCAATCCTGACATAAACATTGGAAGGCCATGTATTAGGTTGCAGGTTGTATCAACACTGATATAAACAGTGGAACGCCCTCTAATAGGGTACAGGTTCTATCAATCCTGCTCTAAACAGTGGAAGGCATTGTATTAGATTGCAGGTTGTATCAATCCTGATATAAAAAGTGGAAGGCCTTCTATTAGGGTACAGATTCTATCAATCCTGCTCTAAACAGTGGAAGGTATTGTATTAGATTGCAGGTTGTATCAATCCTGATATGAAAAGTGGAAGGCCTTGTATTAAGGTGCAGGTTGTATCAAACATTAGAAGGCCTGGTATTAGGGTGCAGGTTGTATCAATCCTGATATAAACAGTGGAAGGCCTTGTGTTAGGGTGCAGGTTCTATTAAACATTGGAAGGCCTTTTATTATGGTGCAGGTTGTATCAACTCTGATATAAACATTGGAAGGCCTTGTGTTAGGATGCAGGTTGTTTGAAACACTAGAAGGCCTGCTGTATCAATTCTGGTATAAACAGTGGAAGGCCTTGTATTTGGGTGGAGGTTGTATCAATCCTGATATAAACATGGGAAGGCATTGTTTTAGGGTGCAGGTTGTATCAATCCTGCTATAAACAGTGAAAAGCCCATGTATTCGGGTGCAGGTTGTATCAATCCTGATATAAACATTGGAAGGCCTTGTATTAGGGTACAGTTTGTATCAGTCCTGGTATAAACATTGGAAGGCCTTGGATTAGATGAAGGTTGTATTAAACAGTGGAAGACTTTGCATTGGGGTGAAGGTAGTATCAATCCTGATATAAATATTGGAAGGCCTTGTGTTAGGGTGCAGGTTGTATCAATCCTGATATAAACATTGGAAGGCCTTGTATTAGGGTGCAGGTTGTATCAATCCTGATATAAACATTGGAAGGCCTTGGTAAGGTAAGGTAACGTAAGGTAATGTTGCTTGTAGCCCAGCCTATTGCAAAGGGCCGTATCAGGGCTGTCACCACGTTGAAGTCAACTCACAAGTCTTAAAAAAGCACCATTCACACATCTCTTTAAACATTGGAAAGCCTTGGATTAGGGTGAAGGCTGTATCAATCTTAATGTAAACAGTGGACAGCCCATCTAAAAACGCACCAGAAACTTCATTAAAAATCTTTCTTCTTAGATAAGCTTGTTTTTTCCCCCACTATTAGATTGTTTGTCTTTGTATTTGTTTGACTTTATTCAAGTTTAAAAGGCTGTGCCAGTCTTGAATAAAAGTTACTCTGTGTTAGGTTTTCTAATGGGAGCAAAAGTTACCCCACTTATTTATTGTTTACTGTTCCCTGCCTCATTTCATTTTCAATTTTGTTTTATACAAAGTTATTCTTGCGGCTAAAGCTTGAAGAGAAGTATCTAAATCAATAGGGCTGAACAGAAGAGACTGTGGCTTGTACTAACCCTGACCCACCTAAGGCCAGATCTGCCCTGCAGTTTTCAACAATATTGACAGATCGACACAACATGAAGATGTTCCCAGTTTGATGTCTCAACACATCTTGCACAGGACAGTAAAGTTTGTTTGAGTGAAGTGAATCATATAAAAGCCCAGTATTCAAAAAATGACATGATTCAAAAGGAAGGGAAACATGAATAACATTTTCTTATATTAAAAAACGTCAGTTAATGCAACACAAACTGATGTCATGTAATATTAAGTATTAAAAAAAAAGAATAAAGCAAAAGAGTCTCTTCAATTCTTATGTCCTGTTTAGATACCTGCAATATAAAGCTTCAAGCTGCTCCTTGGAGGACCTGAATATTCAGCCAGAACTTCTGAGAAATTGTGGCCAGTCCTATATACCAGTCTGCCTGCCAGGGTTGTTCCAACAAAGCAGTCTTATTGAATCACTGCAATCTCCCATTTCTGTTGTCATCCATCCATCTACATTGATAATTGTCAACACACACACACACAGAGGCATGTACACACTCACTAACGCAAAGACTACAACTGTTAATTTCTTTTTTTTTCAGCTGCCTCATCTTCCATGCCAACTCAAGTGGCATTACTCCCACGCTGCTCCAGCTCCCCCTACACAGCCACACCCACAGCAGTCCTGTCACAACCCATTCACCAACTTCCACAGAGAGCAGGCAGTATCAGGTAGGGATCAGGAAACCACTAGAGCAGGCACAGCACTG
>CM065733.1:27906023-27956023 GCA_033310375.1 Conus canariensis | reverse complement strand
ACACACACACACACACACACACACACACATTCTAAATATTCTCGCAAAATGTAACCCTCCCATCCAATGTCAAAAATACGGTGTGCGAACATTTGAGTTTTACTACATCATTTTTTCCCTACAAAGTTCCTCAGCTGCTCACACAAGAATATTTCATTACTAAACAATGAATGGCAGCAAAACAAATAAAGAGTATGCCCATGCACATGCTTGTGTGTGTGTGTGTGTGTGTGTGTGTGTGTGTGTGTGTGTGTGTGTGTGTGTGTGTGTGTGTCTGTATTGTGTGTGTGCGTTGTGTGTGTGTGTGTGTGTGTGTTGTGTGCGTGTGCATGTGTGTGTATATATGCGTGTGTGAGTGCGCGCACCTGCAAGAAAATGATATGGGTATTGGATAAAATAAAACGGTGTGGTGGGAAGAGGGGTGGTGTGTTGGGGAACAGAAACCATAGAGCGCTCTCTTCAGGTTCAATTCTTCAATCAGTTAAAACAAAAAAAGAACAAATGCATAAATGAAAAAATAACAACAAAATGGAATGACCATAAATAACAAAATCTGAGACCTAGCTTTTGATGATTGCAATTTACTTATTTAAAAAGCTCTAAGCCATGCACTTCTATGTCATTTTAAGTAGAACAGCGAGTGTAGTATGCCGTCTACATTTCCTTAAATTAAATCAATGATTTAAAAAAAAATATAACTGTCAATGTTCTGTTTGTTATTGTTAATTACCACTTAATTGATCACAACCATATGTATATATGTGTGTGTGTGTGTGTGTGTGTGTGTGTGTGTGTGTGTGTGTGTGTGTGTGTGTGTTACTTTTAATCACAATCTTTTACAGGTCTTGGACACACAAAATCTACCTTAAGAATTATATTGTGTCCAGGATTCATTTGGTTGCGAGCACATGGAGAGACCATGTAAGTCACATCATGTGAGGAGAACAGTGTGGTTTACAGTTCAACCTAAACGACTATTTCTCATTTCTTTGAGATAATTAACCTGTAGCAGGAAAACCAAACCAAAGCACTGTGTCAGCAGACTGGCCTATGAGGCATAACCTGGATGTGGCTTGGCCTTAAGAGTGTAAGGTGTTCAGGGAGATAACACTTGTAAGAGAGGGACTTCTTCATCTTTTCTGAAGACCTTACACTCGCAAGCTCTCTGGATTTTCTTCCTATAACATGTACAACAACAACAAAAAAACAAACAAAAAAAAGAGGGGGGGGGGGGGGGGGGGGGAGGGATCACATCACAATCTGATGTAATAAGTCTCACCATCTACCAACTCCAAAAAAATCTTCCCTCAGCTCATGAGTATTAATGAATACCAGGGATGTGCAAATTCAACCACCAGAGGCAAGTGCATGTAAGTGGGGGAGTTGATTTCAAAACTGAATAGCCCATCATGAGTGCTTGAAAGTGGGGGAGTTGATTTCAAAACTGGACAGACAATAGTAAATTTCCTGTTTGCACTTTTGTAGAGAATTGTGAAAACCTAGAAGTTCAATTTTAATCTGAAATGGCTGTGGACTTCCATTTTCCTATGTCTCTGTGCACAAAGCTAGTATACTAATCCCACTGGCTTCACAGACACAGTTATGTGTATAGTAGCCTCTAGTTGATTTTGTCAAGTCAGCTCTCATTCAGCTATGAGCTCAGCTGCTTCAAAGTTCAAAGTCATCATATTTGTCTTTTTGCCACTGAAGTCTTCACTCAAATATAAAAACATCTCTGTAATCTTGAAATTAAAATTTTTTTTTTTTTTTTTTTAAATCAGTAAGCACATATGGGTTGAGGAGGAGGAGTTAAATGGCAAGAAATGGACCCAAGAGAAAGTTGTTAAGTGAAGAAAATGAATACATGTATACATGATCATCCTAATAAGCTAACTAGCACTCTTTTGTGCAAAACCGATCTACTTGGCTGACATTTACCATTAATCTATTTCACTCAGTTTGCTTTCAGTTTCAATACTTGCTACATATTGAAAAAAAAAGTTGACACCTTTTAAATATTGGCTATTGAAAACTACAGCCAGCTAGTGGTATTTTTCATCCACTAGCATGTTTAGCTTCAAATGTCTGCAGCCCTGAACACAATTAAAAGGAAGTGGGCTGTTTAATTGCTCAAAAAAAAAAAAAAAAAAAAAAATTACAATCTAACAAAATATTGGTAAGGTGAAAGACAACAGAATATGTAACCTGTAGAAAAATACGAAGAAAAACAGCTGTTTTGATTCATCTTTGGTCCCTCTTAATGGAAGAACAGAATCATGCAGTAGATGACCAAAGATGAAACAGACCACCCTTCTAGGTTCTTCCTCCTAACTGTACAAGGTTTCCATTTACCTGATTTACATTTCTTTCCTAAGATGACTGAAACCATGAAAGAGAAAACTACTGATTCAGAAACTACAGGAATGATCTAATTTGACTGCTGGTGAGAATTATCTATTAATCTTGCACAAACTCTATGTCAACTGGAAGAGTTTCTTCTGAAATTTGGTACGTAGCCAAAAATGTTTCATGCTCCTATTACACCATTCAACATGAATAATTTTCTATGTATACTTTACAATAGCACAATTCTACTTAATTCAGTAATCCATATACCACAAAGAAAATCATCACAAATATCTCTCTCTCTCTCTCTCTCACACACACACACACACACACACACACACACACACACACACACACACACACACATGTATGCACGTTGCTTTTAGTCTTACTTCTCCTGAAAAAAAGTGAACTTCTATTTTTACAAAGAAAAAAATTAAGCAAAATTTAGACAGGGTTAGTTACCGCCAAGGACATAGACAAATAAAGCACAGGACAAGACACAATGCATTTTGACCTCTTGGGTCTTCTTCAGGCAAAAACAAATAACATTTAACATTCAGGACAGTGATGTTAAATGCTATTTGTTTTTGCCTGAAGAAGACCCAAGAGGTCGAAATGCATTGTGTCTTGTCCTGTGGTTTGTTTGTCTATGTCCTTGGCGGTAACTAACCCCCGCTCTTTCTAAATTTTGCTTCATTTTCCGCCCTCAGTCACTCCATTTTGAAAAACAAAAAGAAAAATGATTAAGCATTTTATACACATGTTGTACACATATTGAATTTTCTTCATAATAGTAAGCACAAAAGCTTTTGGTGTACTGCCCAAGTGATTACCAATGACATTACCTGTACACACACAAACACACAAAGTTATGTCTGAAGAATCTGTATATTGAAAAAAAAAAAAAAAAAAAAGACAATGTGTGAATTACACATTAAACAACAGGTATTTAAGCCAACCTCCAACATCAGTTAATGACAGTAACTGACTAAACTCAAGCTCATCAACTGGTTGGACACACTTTATACATTGAAAGTAGTTTATAAGCATTCACAGTGATCAGCTGTTATTGTCAAGCTAATCACTAAGCCATTAATAAATCTAGAATGTTCAAATAATATCTCTAGAATCATAATTGCACAAATTATTTAAGAGTGGCAAGGAATGCGAGCCTGGTAAGTGTGTGGCACACAAGTTCACACCATTTACTTTAAACCTTTTTCCTTCACACATTTGTTACTGTTGCTGTTGTTTTCTGAACAGAAATTACTTTACCAGATCTCGCTTTTGACAGCACACTCCTGACGATGCAGGTCCCCTATGACTCATACAATCTACATACACTTTTACTGTGTGTTTTAACTGCACTTACTAATCCTTCTTCAGATTATGTTGGTTGTACAAGATCCATACTGAAGGAGTCCTTAAGACTTTATACCTTATCCAACAGTGTGGACTCCCCACAACGCATACTCAATGTACTGCCATATTCGACTACTGCTTTTTAAAGTATAGGCCCTTAATGACCCACGCCATTTGAAGTCTATAGGTCAAATGGCAAACGTCTTTGCTTTTTAATGCATGAATACAAAAATCTGCGACATTAACTTTCACTTTTGACAGACACAAGAAATTTTGACAGAAAATTTCAAAGAGTTCAGGAGATACAATAACATTATTGTGTTTCTGGATTGTGGGTGACCCAGGAAGCACAGCAAAGGCTAAAATAAATTCTAACTGACAAAGTGGCATAGTACAATGGTATCAACTGCCAACTGAAAAAAAAACAAAAAACCCAGACACACATTTGTTACTGTTGCTGTTGTTTTCTGAACAGAAATTACTTTACCAGATCTCGCTTTTGACAGCACACTCCTGACGATGCAGGTCCCCTATGACTCATACAATCTACATACACTTTTACTGTGTGTTTTAAATGCACTTACTAATCCTTCTTCAGATTATGTTGGTTGTACAAGATCCATACTGAAGGAGTCCTTAAGACTTTATACCTTATCCAACAGTGTGGACTCCCCACAACGCATACTCAATGTACTGCCATATTCGACTACTGCTTTTTAAAGTATAGGCCCTTAATGACCCACGCCATTTGAAGTCTATAGGTCAAATGGCAAACGTCTTTCCTTTTTAATGCATGAATACAAAAATCTGCGACATTAACTTTCACTTTTGACAGACACAAAAAATTTTGACAGAAAATTTCAAAGAGTTCAGGAGATACAATAACATTATTGTGTTTCTGGATTGTGGGTGACCCAGGAAGCACAGCAAAGGCTAAAATAAATTCTAACTGACAAAGTGGCATAGTACAATGGTATCAACTGCCAATTGAAAAAAAAACAAAACAACCCAGACCTTCCTCCCCCCCCCCCCCCCCCCCCCCCCCCTTTTCAAATCTTATGTAAAAAACATGACATGGCAACTTTTAAAACTTTTGAATCAAAGAATTAAATAAACGGCCAATAATGTCAACATTCATGATTTGTAGAACTGCTTGAAGACACTATACATGTACATAATTTGCTATGTTGACAAATTTCATATTGTGTAACAGTAACACTGAATGAGTTGATTTACTGGACTGCTTTCTCTGGCTTGTATTCTGTATGCATGTGTGTGTGTGTGTGTGTGTGTGTGTGTGTGTGTGTGTGTGTGGTGTGTGTGGGCACATGAACACATGCATTTGTGTACTGATTACATGTATGACAGTTTTTCATCACAAAAATCTCTGCATTACAGCTGATGCTTTCAGTACAGCCTTACTCTATTCAGATTTCAGTCCCTAGATGAGCCAGTTGACGGAGAAACAGTGATGCATTCACCAAATCACTGCAACCATACACAATCTTCTTCTGTGAGACTGGAGCTTTGGACCGTGCATAGTCTATCAAGTTCTGGTACTCAATGTAGTTGCCCCCTCCAACAATGAAGACAAAAGCTTCTTGGAATGGGGATTTGTTGCGAGGCACATTGCTGCTGTCTGCACGCAGCAGCTTGGGATCAAAATAACGGAAGTCATCCACTTCTTGCAGGGATTTCAGCTCCATGAGAGCATCAACAATGCGTGTTGTTGGTAAATTGTGTCGCTTGACTACCAAGTTCTTCACGCCCTCCATGACGAAGCTGCTGCCTTTGGACAGCAGGTTGGTGAACATGCCTGTCGAACTGACTCCACCACCAGCATACATAGAAGGGTTTGCGTCATCTTGCTGTATGACTTCCAACGCCTGACATATTGCACTGCTGCCAGGTCACAGTTACTGGCCTGCAGTGCCACACAATACTGATCAATCTCTGCTTCTGACATGGGTGGACCACAGATAAGTGCAATGATGAAGAGACGAACCTTGTCTTCTGGTTTGCCTGCTTCTGGATCAGAGATAATGTCCATAAGTGACTGACTAAGCGTAGATTTGCTCATCAAGCGTTCTTCCATCTCAAAGTAGCTGTCCAGCTTTCTGTGCTTGATATGCTCAAGAAGGGCAGTGGCAATATTGGTGTGCATGTCAATCAGACGCTTCTTCTCCAGAAGTTCTGGTAAGGAGCTAACAGCTGAAGTGAGCTTTGCTGTAGTGTCAGACAGCATACTGATGGCTGCCTCATCTTCCCCCTCCAGACCCATGGCTGCTTTCAGCTTCTTCACCTCATCCTCTTCTGCACGGTATGCATCAAGTGACTCCTGAACAGCCTCTGCAACTGTGGGAAAGGGGTTGCCCTTCTGTGTCATCCAAAATTGATCTTTGCCGCTCATATCATAAGCTTTCTTCTTCGTACGAGGTTTGCGAGCTGGAGAATGAGCAGGATCATCCACCACCTCTTCTATCTCTACTCTGTTCAAACGCAGATCAAGAACATCATGGGTGAGAGCCTGGTATGTCCATGTGTGATGCAGCATGGTTGCCAAATCAAGGTTTCTGTCCAAAACAACTAACAAAGGTCGTTGAAAACTGAACTGACCTGGTGCTGCTTCAGAAGCGAACAAACTATTCCTGGTGTCACGTAAATTTTCCCTCAGCTTCTTGTCAAGTTTCTGTGATACCATGTCAGCTGCATTCCCTCTGGCACACCGAATAATCGGCACGGTGCCTAACGTTACAAAAAGTGAGAACAAACTGTCAACAATAATATCCATTGTTGCCTCCATCTGGGAATCAGTGACATCACCACGATTGATTGCATAATATGAAATGGGTTCTCTGTCCTGATGCCGCAGACAGAACAGGTCGTCTTCCAGTGAGATGAAATTCAAATACTGATCAACAACTTTCGATACTTGTTGAACAGAGCCACTCTGCACTGCAGCGCTGGCAATGTCTTCCAGCTTCTGTCTAGAAATGGCAGAAATAAAATTCAAATAGTACGATTCATACAGACCGTTCTGAAAGTCACGACAAATGCGCTGAATATTGTCATCTGTAGGCATGACAAAATAGATGGCAGGGACATCGGGGATCGGGTCTCTGTCGGTGTGAAGGTTGAGATGGAGAGTCACCCCTAAGTCGCGTAACTCCTTTACCGTCAACAAAGGAGAGATGATGTCCTGTCCAAACCTGTCATAGACAAGTATTTTCCACTGAGGTTCTGCGACATTTGCTTTGGTTTGCGGGGCATTGAAGTTCAGCATGCGTTTTAACGCAGCAGTCTGCTTTTCTCTTAGATTCGACGCCATCTTTGCTTGGTGACATCAAAATTAACGTGGCACTTCCGCTTTGAAACTCAAGGGGAAGAAACTGATGCGAAAAGTCCAGAATACCTTATATGTTTCGAGTGCAAAATGGAAACCATGCAGTTGCTTGACATATTTAAAAGTGTTAACATGAAACAGATAAATAGATGATAGAATGCAAGTAAAGCGAAACTCCAGATCAATGGAAACTGTAAAGTACTGAAGAAGCCAAAGTTAATAGGATTTTGCCAGTTCACACACACGTTCGAAAGTTTTGCTACTGTGCCGCCGAATGACGGCACTGCCAGTCACACATTTCTAAGAAATGTTCGAAACAACAGGGATTGAAAACTCTGGAATTGTCTTAGTGGATCATGAGTTCTGGCTAGTCAAAATGAATGCATCTGAATGTGTTTTGCGTTAATGCTTAAAGGTTCAGTTACATGACTGTTATTTAGATGAAAAACACTTTTACAGCTGTATGTTGTATGCTGTAAGTCAGATATTCAAACTTGAAATATTTTTATTGCTAGCACTGTGAACGTCTTGACTGTTCAAACAAAATGCAGTGTACAATAGTCGCTGGCAATATGCCACAATCACAGAATCACGGCAAATTTATCAAGTGTTTGGTAGGAGAGGAGCAAATCACAAAAATCAGAAAGTGGAACTTGAAGTGTATTGCAAACACTGTAAACGTCTCTGCTTCTGGAATTAACTGTAGTTTACTGCTGTCACTGGCAACATTCCAGTGTCAATCAAGGTGAATCTATCAAGGGTTTGGTAGGTGAGGAATAAATCGCGAAACTGTAGGCCTTCGCAGATTGACATTAAATGCATGCACACCACCGTGAGATCATGAACATAAAACATTGACGTCCTATATTTCAAGCTAGAAGTATACGG
Source organism: Conus canariensis (assembly GCA_033310375.1). Taxonomy (NCBI): domain Eukaryota; kingdom Metazoa; phylum Mollusca; class Gastropoda; order Neogastropoda; family Conidae; genus Conus; species Conus canariensis. Next base: position 27,948,081 of record CM065733.1, on the reverse strand, counting down.
TCGAATGTTCTGAGGATACCAAAAATCGTACACAAGGCATTGTTGTATCATCAAAGATTCAGAGCTCTATACCTTCACAACGAACAATGTTGTACCTGTATCTGTAATAGAGATGTTCAGCAAATGATCAGAATGCCATAATGGCTGTTTTAGAGGGTGGGTGTGGGTCAGTTTGGATTTGGCAAGACTGACCAAACGTATTAGAACGTTGCTTTTGGTTGGGAGTGAAAAATGACACCTTGAAGTATGTCTCAGAACATGACAAATGCTGGGAGCAATGTAAGAAAACATCGAAGTGCCAACACGAGTGTATGGCATCAAGCAGGAAACTGGAATGGATCCAGGGGACTGCTATCGCAGACACGTCAGAGTGTGGCCATGTGTCCGAAGATGTGTTGTGTCTATGTTTGAAGTATAGATTGAGAGCAAATTTTGTTTTTTAACAGACACTTTTTATTATGATGTTTTAATAATGAATCTAAATTCTTACTCTTACTGACAAACTGTTTGTAACAAGAAGCCAAGTAAATTATTTCCGTGTTTTTTTTTTTCCCCTGTTCTCCTACATGTATGCTTTTCTCTCTGATAATTAACATTTTGGTGTGCAAAGAGTCACACACATACACACACACATGCATGCACGCGTGTGTGCGTGCGCGCGTGCGCACACACACACACACACACACACATACACACACACTTTATATTCATGTCATACACATACATGTACATACATCAGCAAGAATTTGCTTGTAGATGATTTTGCTCTCTATGCAACTGGAAGCATGTACCCGAGTGTTCAGCGCAGGCTCCAGCTTTGTGTGGATAAAATTCATCTGTGGGTGGGAGAAAATGGCTTTACTTTTTCTGCTACTAAGGCACAGTGCTTTCACTTCCATAATTTTTGACAGTTCTTTGCTGATCCTGAAATCCAAATAGGGAAATCTCTCATTCCAGCTGTAAAAGAGGCCAAATTTCTTAAGAGTTATTTTTGACCAAAAGCTCAACTTTCTTAGTCACATTAAAAACTTAAAGACTTCTTGCCAGAAAGCTTTGGACATAACACACACTGACTGGGGCGCTGATAAGAAAACTTTGCTGCACCTGTACAGAGCCTTGGTCTGTTCTAAACTGGACTATGGTTGTGTTGTGTACGGTTCTGCAAGACCCTCTTATCTGAAACTCTTGGATCCTATTCACCATCAAGGGCTCCGTCTCTGTCTTGGAGCTTTCCGCACCACCCCTGTGTACGGCCTGTACACAGAGGCAGGTGAACCCTCATTATCCAACCACAGGCTGGAACTGTCCTTGAACTACTATCTCAGACTGTTCTCTGAACCGGAAAACCCTGCCTATGACTGTGTTTTCAACCCTCAGTTTCAAAGTAAATTTTAAAAAAATCCCAACTATATTCCTCCGTTTGGACTTCTTATGCAGCCTCATGCGCAGAATGCAGGTCTTGATCTAGGAGTTGTGTCTGACTTCTCCAAGTTTCCAGATAAGCCTCAGTGGACTTTTTCCAAACCAGAAATCTGCTTTGATCTTGCTGCTTTTTGCAAAAATCCACCAGTTCTCAGGCATACAAGGCATTGTTTGCCGATCTCTGTACAAAATTCCCATCCTTTCAGAAAAGATTTACTGATGGTTCAAAGTCTGAAGATGGAGTGGCTTGTGCAGCCAATTGCCCTGGTGTTCCTTTTAAAATATTATTAGAACGTATTCCATCAGATACGTCTGTTTACTCTGCTGAACTTACAGCTCTGGTTCTCGCTCTGAAGATGATCTTTCAATCCACAAACAAGGACTTTCTGATTTTGTCTGATTTGCTGTCAGCTTGGAGGCGATAGCTGGCAGTAACCTCCATCATCCTGAACTTCTATACTTTTTTTTAATAACTTTTGACCTCGTTGAAAGCGGAAGGTCACTACATTGTCCTGGCTTGGGTTCCCAGTTGTGTTGGCATCGGAGGGAATGAAATGGCTGATCGTTTGGCCAATAATGCCACAACAGGGAAACTGTCTAACATATCTATCCCCTATACAGGTCTAAAACCGAAGGCTTATGATTATGTCAGAGACCTTTGGCAGGAGGACTGGAATGTACAGACGGATAATTAACTTCCAGATCCATCCAAACCTAAAAGAGTTCCTCTCATCTACATCTGGTGGTCACAAAGAAGAAACGGTTTTATGCCGGCTGCACACCGGCCATTCGTATTTTACTCATTTGTACCTTTTAAAGAGTGAAGAAGCTCCGTGGTGCATTCCACGTCATGAACCATTCACAATGAAACATATCCTTTTAGAGCGTTTGGACTTGCATGATGTGAGACATAAACATTTTACAGCAGATTCCATGAAAACTTTGTTCAGAGATGTTCCACCTGATGTGATCTTTGAATTTTTTAAAGAGATTAATATTTTTCATCTGATCTGAGATTGCACAGTGGTAAGATGTTTAACTAAATTTTGGGTGTGTTTTTAGAAGATGTATTTTAAAGAGTTGTGTGAATGAATGACTTGTGAGTTGACTTCAACGTGGTGACAGCCCTGATATGGCCCTTTGTGGTCGGCTGGGCTATAAGCAACATTACCTTACCTTACTTTCAGCAAGAATGCACACACACATGTACATACCTGGACATACACATTTGCATCTCCAATCTTACACACACACACACACACATACAAACGTGCACACACTCATGCTCATACTTGCACACGTGTACGCATGCATACAAGCATATGCATATACACTCACACACACCTTCTACCTCACACACACACACACACACACACACACAGTGGCATGTACATGCACATACACAGACACCTTTGATATTCACAGTGTACATGAAAGTGCACACACAGAGAAGCCTCCCACTCGACACACACACAGACACAAACGCACATAAGTATGCACACGCAGACATTCATAAGTCAACATTTCTGACCAACATCATAAAAGTCAGTTGTATTACCAGTTCTATAACTGCATATCATTAGATTTTCCAGAGTGCACAGGTCAGCGTTGTACGTTCAGCTCCCTTTATCCTTTCCTTAAATTCCAGGAGGGGGAAGGTGACAGGAAAAGGTGGACACCAGGCTGGGGGGACACTGGGCTGCCAACAGCCCCCACTCTCCAATGGGGGGACAGTCAGGACTGGAGGATGGAGGTGGGTGAACGACATGTGCTGACCCAAACTATCCCACCATGGATAGTATTGGCCAGCCTGTACTGTACCCCCAGACAGTACAGACTATCCCATGCTGATTGCAGGATAGCCTGAGAAGAGGACAGTTTGGGTTCGGACACCAAGCATTCAGAACTATCAATCTGGTTTGACTCAACAGCACTGTATCATAGCATTACCACCAGAAGGACAATTATTTTATTCTTTGCAACTGATTCATCCATATGCATGTCACCAGTTCTGCACCTACCATATCTTCCACTGGTAAGTCACTAATGTTGGCTCTGCAGACCGCCCTCGAAAATTGAAGATCAACCTGGCGCTTTTCATGTTATTTTGCTGACAGGCAGACAGACCTACATGCTCTGTACACCGCCACCCGTTTCCTGAATAAATCATCTGGCAGTAACTATATAGTCTTTCTGAATGTGCCTCCTGCTTCTGTGTATGAATGAGAGCTTGGCAGTGGGAGGGAGACAAATGGAGAAAGAGCCAAGAAAATGTAAACATTTGTGTATATGCACATGAAGATATACTTCTACACAAAATTATGGCACAGGTAAATCTGATCAGATGTAGCAAATCTGAAATTACAGTCCACAAAGAAATGAAGACTTTACTGTTTTGAAAAAGGCTTGAATATGCACAATCTGAATCTTGTCATTGCAATATTTTTGTGATGTAATGTTTCCATGATGATTTGGGGGACAGTGGTGGTTGGGTTTTTCATTTTTCTTTTTTTCCCCAGTATGCACTGGTTATGGAGCCTTCAGATTTCTTTATTTTTCAGTATGGAGTCTGAGGGGTCCACCCCTCTCCTCCTCTCCCACTAATCCCCCTCTCAACCCTTGGTTTCCAAATTTCTCAGGACTTAGTCTGAGATGCCACATACAAGTATGTGTGTGTGTGTGGTGTGTGTGTGTGTGTGTGTGTGTGTGTGTTTGTGTGTGTGTGTGTGTGTGTACATTTTTTGTTGTTGAGAGTGCAGTAAGTGCCATTCATATTCTGCTATAATGCATACAATGAAATAGTTCACTTTAAAAGCATATAGTTCAAAACAAGAAATACAATTTTTACTTAGTAAATTTGACAATGTCAGTGCATCAAGTTTATTTTTAAAACTGCAGCACTTGTGAAGGAAGTTGTGAGCTCAGCTCTGCACATCTCAGTCTTTACCCATGACAAACATGTAGTACTTATTTTATTTTATTTTTTTTTGCACAAAACATATTCAAACAAAAACTAAGTTGTATTTTTTGTTTAACAAAATACATTGAAAACACAAAAGAATGGGGCAAAGAATTGTGAATAAACTCTTTGAATGAATGATGGTAATAAACTATCTGAATAAACCGGGATGAGAACTGAGCCCTTGATTTGTGGAAAATACTTTTCTGACCTCTTTTTCAGTGCAGTTGAAGTGTTATCAATTTGAGATGCTCTTTTATAACAAGCTGACCGACCATACAGTGCCCTTCTCAGGCAATTTACAATACGTTGTTGATCCTAGAGACTCCTGGGCTATACGTCATTGTTGATCCTATAGACTCCTGGGCTATACGTCATTGTTGATCCTATAGACTCCTGGGCTATACGTCATTGTTGATCCTATAGACTCCTGGGCTATACGTCATTGTTGATCCTATAGACTCCTGGGCTATACGTCATTGTTGATCCTATAGACTCCTGGGCTATACGTCATTGTTGATCCTATAGACTCCTGGGCTATACGTCATTGTTGATCCTATAGACTCCTGGGCTATACGTCATTGTTGATCCTATAGACTCCTGGGCTATACGTCATTGTTGATCCTAATATGGCACTTGCTGGTCAATAGTCATTGGTATTGATTCTGACAGACTACCTAGGGCACTATGTCATTGTTATCTATAGATCCTTTCAAGGGATTGTCATTGTTGATCGTATGGACTCCTTTCAGGGCAACATGTCATTGTTGATCGTATAGACTCCTTTCAGGGCAAAATGTCATTGTTGATCTATGACTCCTTTCAGGGCAACATGTCATTGTTGATTGTATGGACTCCTTTCAGGGACAAAATGTCATTGTTGATCTGTATAGACTCCTTTCAGGGCAACATGTCATTGTTGATTGTATGGACTCCTTTCAGGCAAAATGTCATTGTTGATTCCTATAGACTCCTTTCAGGGCAACATGTCATTGTTGATTGTATGGACTCCTTTCAGGACAATGTCATTGTTGATTTATAGACTCCTTTCAGGACAACATGTCATTGTTGATTGTATGGACTCCTTTCAGGGCAGTATGTCATTGTTGATTTCTATAGACTCCTTTCAGGACAACAAGTCATTGTTGATTGTATGACTCCTTTCAGGCAATATGTCATTGTTGATTGCCATCGACTCCTTTCAGGGCAGTAAGTCATTGTTGATTGTATAGACTCCTTTCAGGGCAAATGTCATTGTTGATTGCATCGACTCCTTTCAGGGCAGTATGTCATTGTTGATTGTATAGACTCCTTTCAGGCAACATGTCATTGTTGATTGTATGGACTCCTTTCAGGGCAGTATGTCATTGTTGATTCTATAGACTCCTTTCAGGGCAACAAGTCATTGTTGATTGTATGGGCTCCTTTCAGAGGCATATGTCATTGTTGATTGCATCGACTCCTTTCAGGGCACAAGTCATTGTTGATTGTATAGACTCCTTTCAGGGCAACATGTCATTGTTGATTGTATCGGACTCCTTTCAGGGCATATGTCATTGTTGATTTATAGACTCCTTTCAGGGCAACAAGTCATTGTTGATTGTATGGACTCCTTTCAGGGCAATATGTCATTGTTGATTCTATGACTCCTTTCAGGGCAAGTAATGTCATTGTTGATTGTATAGACTCCTTTCAGGGCAAATGTCATTGTTGATTGTATCGACTCTTTCAGGGCAAATGTCATTGTTGATTGTATAGACTCCTTTCAGGGCAAAATGTCATTGTTGATTGTATGACTCTTTCAGGGCAACATGTCATTGTTGATTGTATAGACTCCTTTCAGGGCAATGTCATTGTTGATTGTATAGGACTCCTTTCAGGGCAACTGTCATTGTTGATTGTACTAGACTCCTTTCAGGGCAGTATGTCATTGTTGCTTGTATAGGACTCCTTTCAGGGCAGTAGTCATTGTTGATTGTACGGACTCCTTTCAGGGCAGTATGTCATTGTTGATTGTATAGACTCCTTTCAGGCAGTATGTCATTGTTGATTGTACGGACTCCTTTCAGGGCAATATGTCATTGTTGATTGTATAGACTCCTTTCAGGCAGTATGTCATTGTTGATCGTATGACTCCTTTCAGGGCAAAATGTCATTGTGATTGTATAGACTCCTTTCAGGGCAAATGTCATTGTTGATTTATAGATCCTTTCAGGGCATAGTCATTGCTGATTGTATAGACTCCTTTCAGGGCAGTATGTCATTGTTGATTGTATAGATCTCCTTTCAGGGCAACATGTCATTGTTGATTGTATAGACTCCTTTCAGGGCAACATGTCATTGTTGATTGTATGGACTCCTTTCAGGGCAACATGTCATTGTTGATTGTATGGACTCCTTTCAGGGCAACATGTCATTGTTGATTGTATAGACTCCTTTCAGGGCAACATGTCATTGTTGATTGTATAGACTCCTTTCAGGGCAACATGTCATTGTTGATTGTATGGACTCCTTTCAGGGCAATATGTCATTGTTGATTGTACAGACGCCTTTCAGGGCAACATGTCATTGTTGATCCTGTAGACTCCTTTCAGGGCAGCAGTCGATGAACTGTCATTACTTGACGGAAACACAGTTCTTGGACAAAATCAAGTTTAATAAGCTACAGTCGCCATCACCCATCACTGAACTTTAGTTCATTGATCCCTGGTCAGTGAAGAGACAGACCTACCCCCAGCCCTTGAACATGTGGTCATACAACAGCGTTGGCCCAAACCATAAGGAATAGTGAGGGGAGTGGGATCAGTTTCAGCTGAGGCGCGAGGCCGGCACACATCTTACACATGACAACAAACATACTAACATGTATACATGGTGACTTACGACAATCCTATTCCATTTTGTAGAACTACAGACATTGTTAAAACAGATCAAACAGGGCTATAGGGCAACAGCCATTCTGAGATGATTACCTTTCACATCGAACACTGATCATGTCGTCTGTTTCTGTGCTGGAGGGAATGGATTTTCTGTAATTTGAGAAGACAATTGGACATACAAATACAATAATATGAAAAGTTTTTCTCTCCATAAAAGAGAATTTCAGCATTGATGTCAATAGCACTTAGGGTCTACCTTTGTTTAACCCTGCATAGGATTGTGGGAGCATCACACGTGCCGTGACAACACTGACCGTCTCCTCAACTAGCTGTGTGTAAGTGGACTGTTAAAAAGAACAGATTTGTGTGCTTATCTTTTTCTTTAATTGTTTTCCATATATCAGACCCTAATTAAATTACCTTTAATTTTTGTTTCATATCTTTTTTTTCCTGTTTTGTCTGTTCAAGGTTTAATCCTTTATCTTAGAAATACAGCAAACACTAACAGAAACGTTGTGTGTACAAAAAAAAAAAAAAATGCTTTTTTTTTGTTTGTTTTAAAGACGGTGGCTTCTGTGAATTCAAAATGTGCTGTTTTACAGAGTGCAACCACTGTACAATCACCTTCAAAATGGCATGTTAATTTAGTCTTTGCACAGTGGGGCCTTTACATGGAGGTAGACAGTCCAGCAGTTTGCGAAATGTGACAACGCTTAGCACTGAAGGAAGACTGGTTCATCCTGTACTGATCACCCCTTGCCCAGTCAAATGTCATTTTGCTTACAATAAAAGGTTTTGTTGGTCTAGTGAGATCACCTTCAGCAGAAATCTGACCAAAGTGGCTGTTAGTTAAAAGTTGAGAAGATTTCAGATATGTGAAGAATCAGGTTGTTAAGAGAATGATGCAAATTTTCTTCAACAACTTTTCACTCAAAAAGAATTTGTCATAGACTGTTGAAAGGTTTGATGCTCAACAAGGGCAGATCATTCTACACAAGCTGAGCATGGTGTCACAGTAACAGAAGAAATCTGTCTCAGAATTATTGGTCATTGTGAGGAGGGAGTCACCTGTTGTACTCAAGTCGATGGAGGCTCCACTATTTCCCAAGCCATTTTAGTTCACATTTTTTTGTTGAATAAGCTGCTAAACTCCATGTTAGGCTTTTAAATGTGTACTCATTTATGTTATTAACAGCTTAAAAAACGTTAAGACTTTCCATCTCACTCTGCTCTTGATGATGTATTGGTCCAGAGGCTAGCCACAGTAGACTGTGGAAGTTATGGAACAACTGTAGATTAAAAAAAAATTAATTAAAAAAAAAAATATATATATATATATAAGAGAGAGAGAGAGAGAATATATAGAATGTGATATGTCTCCTTTGATGCCAAGGGAGCATATGACACAGTCAGCAGTGCCTCCCTGAAGAGTCTGATCCAGCTGAAGAAAGGCTTTGAAGCAGGCAAAAGGAATGGTTCTGTCTTCAAAGTCTTTTCCAAGTCTTTAATATATCGACAGAGAAATTGTTAGCCTGTACTTGGTTTCCCTACTACAAAATTGTTCAGTATATGGATAGATTGATAGATATAGATATATACATTTCTGAAATTAGATTTTTTTTGACAATAAGAAACATTTTTTACACAATGTACATACTTCTATAACATAACATAATTTAAACCACGTTATTTCTCTGCTTATAATGAAAGCTTTCCAAAATGCTCAGGACTGCGAAAGCATTTCTGATCAAGCTTAATACCCATTTTGTTAATACTTGTAGCCTACGGTGCGCACGGCTCCATGCGCTGCGCAAAGCTCAGCTGCCTACGGCACGCACAGTACTGTGCGCTGACTGAAAGCTCCGTTGCCTACGCAACGCACGGGTCCGTGGGTTCTTATTTTTAAAAAATTCTCCCATTCAAACTGTAACGGTCTAAGAGAAGTAACTCCCACCAGAAGCTAGTAGAGGGTTCCTGGTAACCTGACACGCCCTAGTTCTGAAGTTCAAGGAAAGTTCACATTCGCTATCTGCGGCTGAGACAAAGAACTGCTTGCTGGGTTTTTCCGACTTGGAACTGACCGCATTTCTGGCACCGGCCTTTCGTCTGCTAGAGTCTAGTAAAAATGCTAGCTCAGTGCCGTTACTGTTTCAGTGTATTCAAGGCAGTTCCAATAAAGGAGAGTCAATCAACAGTGGAAATGATAGGGAAGATGAGGGATGTCTATTTGAAGATGTTCTTGATTACAATGACAAATCAACCGATTCGACTGATTCAGTAACACACACACAGGCGCTTGATTCTCAAAATCCCTCTCGGCCAAATTCTGTGAAATTGTTTGAAAATGATAAATGATAGCAAAAAGTATCATAACCATAACTGTATTAGATGAGTGCTTTTTGTATCAATTTGTCTGCATGCCATTACTAAACATTGATCGTCAGACTCTGCACTTGTTTTTATTTCTGTGTGTTTTGGTTACTTCATTTATCCATGCGTTGTCTCAATGCAGGATCTCTTAGAGTTTTGAAAGTACGTTCACCTAAAAGTCCTTGATTTCTTCTTTTCGGACATACCAAACATGATGTTAACACGGACCAAACACAACACGTAAAATAAGTTTTAAAATGCCAAAATCGCTACGTAGGCAGGGGTTTCAGCGTGAGCGGCTGTGTGCGGGAGGGGGGAAAACTCACGCTGCACGCATACGTAGGGATAGTGTTAAAAAAAAAAAAAAATGAAAGAAAATATAAAATCAACCAATGTTGGAGCTGGCCACCCCATATCACCATGTCTAAACAAGGTTGATATAGGAAAGATTTAGGTAGAGGCCTGTGTGTGTGTGTGCACATGCATGCACACATGCACCTTCACAAATCATTTGAAAATATATGTGCTCAGATTCACACTTTCATGTTCAATGCCGCATTAGGTGTTAAATGGATTGATGGATGAGTATGCCTATACATGATTTGTAAATCGCACCACTGCATGTGCACAATCTTCCAAACACCCTCACCACTAATAATTTCAGTTTTGACAGTTCCATAATATATTTACAAATTATGTACAGTTAGCTGAATAACAAGCTTATTACAATGAAAAATACAGTCTGATCAGTTAACCACATGAGTTCAAAATGCCCAAAGCAAGCTCAATAAACATGTGGAGCAAATGTGGGTTGAAGCAAAATGTATACATACATACATACACTAATAGCAAACATAAAGCAAGATTTGAAATGTAAAGACAGTTATTAACACCACAAATGGGGAATAACATTACTGTGCACTGACAGATTAATCATATTAAACCCAAGGATGCCCCTCCTCCTCATACCACTCCTCACCATTCAACGAACCCTTCATCTCTCCTATCAAAATGAAGATACATTTTCAGGCAAAGGTTTTTTTGTGTGTGTCGACCTCTTCTTCACTGTAAAGATCTACTCATCCAACATAAAACTATCTTCCTTTTTACTATTGAAAAAAAAAATTACACTTGCATTTTCCATACTTTAACAAGGATCAAGAAAAACAAGGACAGCCTGAGGACAAAGAGATGGTAAAAGTACAAAGAGAGTCAGATGGGAGTGGAAGAGAAAAAGGACAAGGAATGGATACAAAATCAATCTCAAGCTGCAAGACAACATATTGTACATCAACCCCTTGATTGTTGAACTTTACAGAGAGAAAGTTGATATGTTGGATTTGAAGTAGAGTAAATCCACTTTCAGAAAAGTTTAAACTGCTAACTGCTTCAGTCAACACATGCTGTACTACATGAAAAAGAGCATGACAGGCAGTGGTGGTACCTAGTCTCCTGAGCTGACTGCCCCATCTCATCAATTCAGTGTTACAGTCTCTCAATGATGAGCATGCTCATCAGCCACAGGCAAGGGGTTCATAGTGACCTAAGGAAAGGAAGACGGTGCAAAAGTGTAGGCCATAAGCTGTTATCTCTTAAAACAGAAAAAGAGGCAATTTCCCAATCTGACTCACATATGCTGAATACATTAAACAGCAGAATGAAGGGCACAGGTTTGGGTGGATAGGGATGGAAAGGGGCTTGTAGACGACCATTTTGACAACTTTCTCTGTAAAACAATCAACATTATACACTGCTCATGAAACATGTCACACTTTCAGACACACATATACACACACACATGCATACGTGCACGCACACCTACACATGTATGCACACACAGCAAACACACACAAGACAAAAGTGATTAAAAAAAGAGAAAGAAATGAGTATATATCCCACTGGTATGTTTACATCTTCACTATGACCATTCTTGTTGCTGTAGCAGTTCCTAGTAACATCCACACAAAAAGCACAGAACATGTGTATGGCATTGAGCATGAACAGACAACATTACAAGATATACATTATACCTTCAGCCAATATGTTGATCATCAGTTATTCCTACAGAGCTCTTCCACCATCAATGGCACCCCTACCTCACCATTTCCCTTTCTTTTTTATTCTACCATCCCCTCTCCTCATACTCTTAAGTTTCGCTGTGGCCAATAAGCCCATCCTCTCTGCCCCCAATCTCATATCCTCCTTCTTCCTTTCCTCCATCCCACTGCCATCAAAAACAGCAGTGTGAAATGATCTGACCCTGACTGGCTCTGTACTGTCTGGTTACTCCCATGCAACACACATCTGTACGCTCTGCCTCAAAGTGGAAAGTTCACCTCAAGATCTAGTTCAATATTACATTTTGTCTCAATTCACTTTTTCTTGACTGAAAAATAGCTTCAAATTCTCATTGCACAAACTGACATACATGTAACATACATAACGTAATATTCTGATATGATGTATTTGAGGTGTTACTGTATTTTATGCAACCACTTAAGATTTTTCAATGAAAAGCATCTCCTTTTGAAAAGTCTAGCAACAATGTAAAATGTACATTGTCTATAGATTTTGTAAAGATCTGTACCAAGTGAAACAAGAAAGACTGTTTACTGATTTACAGCTGCTTCACTTGCTTGACTCACCATCATCAAAAATTCATGTTGTCTTACAAAATATGTCTCAATGTGGTCTCTCTTAGTCCTATGTATAATAATACATTTGTTTATATCTGAAACTCTGCTAAGCAGAAATTGCACTAAATGGTCCGATATGAACAGTGCATTTTAATATTTGTGACAATATCTGCATAAAATATCATCTACATGTCCTTGTATGACTTTTTTTTTTTGCACTGAAACTATTACTGAAAATGTTTTCACAGATTTATGGCCATTACTATGGTGACATCTTCACACTGGGAAAGGCTGGAAAGGTCACAGGAATTTCAACATTGTACCAAGTTGGGTTATGCTAGAACTTGTTTAGAGCAAGAACATGCCAAGTTTAAGGTTATTACATAGCCGCCGGCGCGCACACACACACACACACACACACACCAGAAACAAGGTGATATATAGACTCACTTTGTTAACAAGTGAGTCAACAAAATGGAACCTCTGCTCTGCTTACAGCCATGACCTCTCTTCAAATGAGACCAGCGGTGCAATAAATTCACAACCATTTGGCAGAAAACACCAAAGCTTTTAGAATGACTGTGAATGGCTCATTCAGTTTGACACAACTCATCCAAATATTGCACACAACACAGGGAATTCACCAGCTGCTTTAGACACAGGTATGCTATCCTACATCTTGTGTCAGCAGATTTCAATTTCAAATTTAAAAAGAAGGATGAAAAGCATTTGAAGCAAATTTATTCTGGAGTATCAAAATAGTACCCCATTCTCATAAACCAGTTATGTCTACAGATAATGTCACATAAATGGAGACATTCATCTGCAACAAATGTGTATACACAAACACATTCTCCTTTCTCGTTACCCATTTCCACCACCCATCCCACCGCTCATCCCCACTACCTTCCCTCCAATGTCACTCTGATATATACACAATAACATACAATTGCACATCAAAGCTGTGTACTCTGTGACTGCGTCAAAATTGTGCATACTGAAAAATAGTCAAGTACATAAACAGAATTTTGTATGTCAATTTGTTCACTATTCACAACATCATTTTCAACTACCCTGAAAAATGAATTTTGCAATGTGAACATTAAAGTGTGTAAAACAATTTGTAACTGCATACACACCCATGTATTAAAAAATTACCATGTATGTTTTACCGCATACTGGCTGCACTATTTCCAGCTAAACACACAATAATGTTGTGTCCTTTTCTCTGTAATATATACTATAAGTCACTAACCGGTTTATTCAACTGAAACTGTGAGCTCAGCTTTAGAATAAAAAATAGGTGGTATTGCACAAACAGAATGATGAATAAGTCATAAGCAAGGAGAGACAGAAGTCAGGACAACCTACAATGGTCATACGTAACGTTTTGCACACACACACACACACACACACACACACACACACACACACACACACACACACATACATACACACACACACACACACCTTGCCACATTCCTTCAGGTTACAGAATGCACACCTGTACAAACACTAATTGTGCATGAAAACAAAAGAAAAAAAGCAAAGCTGTGAAAAGAAATGCCAAAGTAGAAATGTGGTTCAAGATGCTTTTTCATCTGGCCAGCTGACTGTAACCATCCCTGGCAAAAATATCTGAGATGATTGTACCTATAATGGGCAAAAACAAAAACAGCAACAATATTGAGATGATTGTACCTATAATGGGCAGAAACAAGAACAGCAACAATATTGAGATGATTGTACCTATAATGGACAGAAACAAGAACAGCAACAATATTGAGATGATTGTACCTATAATGGACAGAAACAAGAACAGCAACAATATTGAGATGATTGTACCTATAATGGACAGAAACAAAACAGCAACAATATTGAGATGATTGTACCTATAATGGACAGAAACAAACACAGCAACAATATTGAGATGATTGTACCTATAATGGACAGAAACAAACACAGCAACAATATTGAGATGATTGTACCTATAATGGACAGAAACAAACACAGCAACAATATTGAGATGATTGTACCTATAATGGACAGAAACAAGAACAGCAACAATATTGAGATGATTGTACCTATAATGGACAGAAACAAGAACAGCAACAATATTGAGATGATTGTACCTATAATGGACAGAAACAAGAACAGCAACAATATTGAGATGACTGTACCTATAATGGACAGAAACAAACACAGCAACAATATTGAGATGACTGTACCTATAATGGACAGAAACAAGAACAGCAACAATATTGAGATGACTGTACCTATAATGGACAGAAACAAGAACAGCAACAATATTGAGATGATTGTACCTATAATGGACAGAAACAAGAACAGCAACAATATTGAGATGACTGTACCTATAATGGGCAAAAACAAGAACAGCAACAATATTGAGATGATTGTACCTATAATGGACAGAAACAAGAACAGCAACAATCTCAAAGATTCAGGACTTGTTACACAATATAAAAGCCAGCTGATTCAAGCAAAATGGCATTGAGCAAATGTTCACACACCAAGTATCTTACCTCGCTGAGTAATACAATTATAAATATATTGCAGCTGCACATAAGTTGTGTATAGTACAAAGAATGTTGCTCAGATTATAAACAGCACTGTTACACAAAGCAATCTGGATAATTGTATCCGAGCAGTGCATGAGGACATGAATGACAAAACATTCCAATGCGTTCCACGTCTCCTGCAAAATCTTGAAAGCAAAGAGAAACATGGTGAGATAACTTGCCTCATTAGTTCATTGTTGCAGCACTTTTTTTGTCTGTTATTCTCAGTGTGTGTGTGTGTGTGTGCTTGTGAGAGAGTATACACATCACATGTTCATCATGCTAAGTTTTGAATGCAGTATTTGTTCACTCTGTGTGTGTGTGTGTGTGTGTGTGTGCAGGCACACACACATGGGCAGATGTTTATCAGGCCAAATTTGAAAGCAGTATTAAATTTTGTACAGAAGCTGACCTCCAAATAGTCGTTGTGACCCAATATAATATTTATAGAGAAGTGTGTGTGTGCATGTGAGGTTCACCATGACCATAAAAATGTTTGAACATTCAGCCCTGTGAAGTTCACTTTATAGTCTTCAGTATCTTGACACCAGGGTCCTGTACCAATCAATTCCAAATTTTCCTGTATTTTGGCAGAATGAAGGAGAGAACTAAGGTAATGTCACAGCTTGTGACCAGCTCCCTCAGTAATGGAAGCCATGCAGTACACATACCAGTATCAGGAGAACTCGAACATCTAGCCAGAATATGCTGTGGTCCAATGGATCAGAATTGAGAATATGCTGAAGGTCACAGGTTTAAATGCTACAAAGGCCTTCTGGTTTTTGTTGGGTTTTGTTCATGCGTAAAACATATTGGAAAAGATCTGTTTTGTGCGTGCGTGTGTGTGTGTGTATGCGTGTGTGTAAAACACATTGGCAAATAATAGTTGGCTTTTGAGTGTGTGTAAAACACATTAGTAAAGAAGTGTGTGTGTGTGGTGTGTGTGTGTGTGTGTGTGTGTGTGTGTGTGTGTGTGTGTGTGTGTGTGTGGTGTGTGTGTGTGTGTGTGTGTGTGTGTGTGTGTGTGTGTGTGTGTGTGTGTGTGTGTGTGTGTGTGCATGTGAGTGTGTGTGTGTGTAAAACACATTCGAAAGGAAATCCAAGGCAGTGGAAGAAAAAAACACAATTTGAAAAGTGTTGAGAAAAAAAGACACAAATTTTGAATGAACAAAACTGAAACAAAATTATCAGTTACAGGAGAATGCTTCCAGATTTCCATCTTTTCAGCCAGCTGATAATGTTCTGAAATGTAAATGTCAGTCAGTGATATCAGGCTGGGACATTTGGAAAGGGTTAGGAAACTGGAAGAGCCATTACAAGTATGAAATGCAAGTTATACAGCCCCATTTATCTTCAACTATTTCTTCTTGATGTGGCCCTCTTGGGGCGATGCCATTACAAAGAGGGAAATCAGGATGTGTTTGCTTATTACATAGTAACTCAATCATCATTCCTGCAGAAGCCTTCTCTAACTTGTCCTGAAGAACTGCCCCACCACTCTATGCAATACTTTCTATGGGATCAGTCTGGCTGAGCGCCAAAACCAAAATATCTCTTTTCTCTTTGTAGAAGCGAAGTTCCCTTCCCGCCAGACGTGCACTCTCCAGTTCCTGTTCTGCCACCTCCAGCTCTTGACGGATAATACCTGATGTTTCCTGCTCTCGGGCAATCCAGTCCAGTGCCATTTGTGATCGCATATCATCATCCAGTGCACGGTGTGAGTAGTGGGCCAGAACCTGACAAACCATCATTTCACTGAATTATAATGATGAAAGCAACATAAAAAAAAGAAAAATTGGATACAATGACAATTTTTCATTCTTTATTTCTTTCTCTCATTTTTTTCTGGTGTCCCATTTCTCTTTCCATCTCTCTCCCCTATATTTCCTTTACTTTTTGTTTGCTTGTCACTTCACCTGTTTTCAAACTTTTCGGGGCTCTGAATTATTGATCAATTAACCACAGCTTTATTGTATTTGATGTTAAAATGTTGAAAAGAATTGGAAAGGGAAAAAAAAACCCACAATCACAAACACAGTGTGTGTGTATATATACACACACACACGCACACACACACACACACACACACACACACACACACACACACACACAGAGCGAGACAAGAGGCAGAGAGCGAGACAGAGAGAGAGATGAATTTTACTACTAAAAGTAGTTTTATGATACACTTACCTGGCCAAACGAATGCCTCATCTCCATTTGGCATAAAGCATTGCCAAACACTAGGATCTCGCCCACCGAAAAGAAAAAAAAAAAAAAATGGGGGTCCAGGGTAAGGTAAGGTAAGGTAATGTTGCTTACAGTCCAGCGACTGCAAAGGGCCATATCAGGGCTGTCACCATGTTGAAGTCAACTCACAAGTCATTCATTCACACAACTCTTTAAAATACATCTTCTAAAAACACACCCAGAATCTGGTTAAAAATCTTACCAGTGTATAATCTCAGATCCGATGAAAAATGTTAATCTCTTTCAAGAATTCAAAGATCGCATCAGGTGGAACATCTCTCAACAAGGTTTTCATGGAATCTGCTGTAAAATGTTTGTGTCTCACATCATGCAAGTCCCAACACTCTAAAAGAATATGTTTCATTGTGAGTGGCACATGACATGGAATGCACCATGGAGCTTCTTCACTCTTTAAAAGGTATGAATGAGTAAAATAAAAATGGCTGGTGTGCAGCCAGCATAAAACCATTTCTTCTTTGCAACCACCAGATGTGGATGAGAGGAACTCTTTTAGCTTATAGTCAGGGAAGACAGAGCCACGCCTTGGTACAACACAGTCACCCCACAACTGTCCAGATTAAAACGTAAACATCGCCAGGCAGAAAGGCATTGGCGCTCCACTGATCTCACTGTCCATAAACAGATGCACAACTTTATTAAACGGAACATTGCAGACTTAGTTCAAAAAGCCAAGACTAGTTTCTTCTCGACTCAAATCTCAGCCAGCAAGACGTGTAGGGAACTCTACCGCAACATGAACCATATTCTGGGCAAAACGAAGACTGCTGTATTTCCCACCAACATAGATCCCTCAAAACTACCTGATATCTTTTTGAATTTTTTCCCCGAGACAAAATAGTCATTATCCGTAATGCATCTGTTCCCTCTAGTCCTTCACGAGTAACATCCACTCATTCCGGCCCAACTTTGTCCAAGTTTGAACCAGTTACCACTCAGTTTGTGAAAGAGATTCTCCAGAAAACTGCAAAAAAATCATGTGAACTTGATCCTATCCTGACTTCTCTCCTTTATGAAAATCTTGACTCCCTACTACCTGTCATCACAGATATTTTCAACAAGTCTCTCTTGAGTGGTTCAGTCCCTGATGACTTCAAAACTGCCATTGTGAAACCTCTTTTGAAAAAAATCATCGCTCGATCCAAATAAATCGAAAAACTTCCGACCAATCTCCAATCTCCCTTTCTTGTAAAAAATTCTAGAGAAATTGGTCCTACATCAATTATCCCAACATCTTCTTCTGAATAATCTTCTCAGTTTCCACCAGTCAGCCTACCGTGCTGGACATAGCACAGAAACTGCTCTCATCCAAATCTTGAATGATATTCTGACATCTCTTGATGACGACAAAGTATCTGTTCTTCTTCTCCTCGACCTGTTTGCTGTTTTCACACAATTGGTCACAAAATACTCCTTTCACGTCTGAGCACAAACTTCGGCATATGTGACATTGCACTAAACTGGTTTAGATCATATCTGTCAGACAGCATTTCGTCCTTATTAACCAAAAGCGGTCTTCTAAAATGTCATCAAACTTTGGCGCTCCCCAGGGGTCTGTGCTGGATCCAGTCCTTTTCATAATGTACGCAACGCCCCTGACTGAGATCATTAACAACCATTCTGTTCATCATGAAATGTTCGCCGATGACACTCAGCTTGAACATTCTGACACGCAAGACAACTATGACAATCTCGTCAAAAATCTTCAAGGCTGTGTCTCTGATATCAAACAGTGGATGTCTACTAATAAGCTGAAATTAAATGACGATAAAACAGAAGCTATCCAGTTTACAAAACACTCTCAAGCTCAAGACCCCCGTCTTCATCCGTCAATAGTCCTAGGCTCCACTGACATCTTATTTACGCCATTTGTTCATTACCTTGGTTTCTATCTCGACTCTGATCTCACCCTGAAACACCAAACAGCCAAAATCTGCCAAGCATCCTTTCTTGAACTCCGTCGCATCTGCTCTATCAGACCTTTCCTTACAGAACAGGCCACGAAGACACTGGTGTCTTCCTGCATTCTGTCAAGACTAAATTATTGTAACGCTCTTCTCCTTGGTGTACCCGCAGCCTTACTCCAGCCACTACGTGTTCATAATTCAGCCGCACGCCTTATTTTCAAGGTGCCAGAACAGCATCATACTTTGGATCTCTTGAAGAAATTACACTGGCTCAAAATCGAGCACAGAATTCAGTATAAGTTGGCGTGTCTATGTTATAAGGTTCTCACCGGTGAAGCGCCTAACTATCTCTCTGATCACTTCGAAATATATATTCCTACACGTCCCCTCCGTTCTTCCTCTAATGACCGAATTTTTCGAATTCCCTCATATAACCGAAAGCACCACGGTTCTAGAGCATTCTCATTTTCTGCAGCAATACTTTGGAATTCACTGCCTTTCCATCTACGTCATGCCCTGCCTTCCAAACTTCAAGCCTGCATTTAAAACGTATCTGTTCAACGGCAGTTGCAGAACCACCTGAAATATACTGAATTACTACATGTCACTTGCACACTTTGCTCTGTAAAATGAGCTGTTCACTGTATATATAGTGTGTTTATGTATGCGACATTATGTTCAGTGTGTGTGTGCATGTGCGTGTGTATGTGTGTGTGTTGTGCGGCAGTTGCAGAATACCACCTGAAATATTACTGAATTACTACATGTCACTTGCACACTTTGCTCGTGTAAAAATGAGCTGTTCACTGTATTATATAGTGTGTTTATGTATGCGACATTATGTTCCAGTGTGTGTGTGCATGTGCGTGTGTATGTGTGTGTGTGTGTGCTCGTGCCGTGCACGTGCGTGCGTGTGTGCATGTGTGTTGTTTATGACTCTTGAGCGCAGAACTGTGTGTGTGTGCATGTGTGTGTGTGTGTGCACATGTGTGTGTGTGCATGCATGCGTGCGTGTGTGTGTGAATGTGTGTGTGTGTGTGTGTGTGTGTGTGCGTGTGTGTGTGTGTGTGTGTGTGTGTGTGTATGTGTGTGTGTGTGTGTCCTGCTTATATTTGTTAGATCTTGAACAGTTAAAACTTATAAAGCACCCTGTAGCCTACGTTGTTAGGATAGGCACTATAGAAATTGTCCTCATTATTATACATTAATTCAATTATGAAAGGATTGTGGGCTGTCTTAATGTCCCTGCCCATTAGTTCGTAAGTTTTGCAACTGCAGGTCGGAAGCCCCTCAAGGTACTCATCTTCTTTCCCTGAGATCTGCAAGTCTTCTAAAAAGTAGGCATTATAATAATGGCTCAACCAGCCGCCGTGGCGAAGTGGTTAGCATTGCGGACTCCCGGCTGGGAGGTCGTGGGTTCGAATCCCATCAGAGTCATGTGGGTTTTTCTGCCCTGACCGGCTCCTACCCAGAGTTGAGTTTGCTGCGGACTCAGTTGGGAAGACTGGGACCACACAGTCGAGTTTCATCCACTTAATGGATGCGTTTCTGAGCGTGTTGCTCAAATTTCCTGACCAACACTGCAGGTGCCTGTATCTCTCGGGCCTGGTTGATGCTGGGATATATTATGAAAGGAAGCGTAGAGTACAGCCCTGTCATGTAGTCTCAGACTAAAATGGAAATTCGTAGCATCATCTTAATCATCCTCATTCTCATCGATCAGCATAAAAAAAAATGTCTCAAATTCTGTGGCCCTTCATGCCCTGCTCTCATGGTGACCTCAATTCCGATGTCCTCTCCACATCTGCGGCCTTGGTTTGGTTCCGTTGGGGTCACCGGTATCGGTGAGTCCATGGGGGCTGTCGTTGGACAGACGTGGTGGCGCCCTCCGGAGGGAGAGCTCACTCACGCCGGCTCCGTGACTAAGCAATTATTGTCGTCAGTTGGGGGCTTAGTAGGTGGTGTCCTGCGTATGTTAGATCAGAACAGGCGCCACTGAACACCACCGAAGTGACTCGGCAGCAGTGCAGTGTCTCCTCCGATGGGTTGCCTCTTGACGACTTGACATTGACTGCTCCCTGTGGATTGCTGGTGCCGGGGCTGCGGCGGGGCCGACCGGGCTGTGGCTGTGGACGGGGTGTTGGAATGAGCGGCGTGGGTGCACTGCCTTGGAGCAGAGGTTGGGACAGCAAAAAAATAAAAATAAAAAAAATAATGGCTCATAATGATGTAAAGTCAATGTCTCTGCCTATCAGTTTAAAAGGCTTTGAAGTCTGCTAAGCCTTCTGAATGTGGGCCATATCTTCTACTTCAGCATTCACAGAAAAGATGCCAGTCTGCTTGCCCAACTTGAGCAGACATTCCATTTGAATCCATACACTTTCATAGTAAATCGTAATCCAGCCAAGACCTTTTCCATGCATGAAGGGGTGTAATGTCTCTGTCCAGAGAGGAATCACCTGATATGAGACTGGAATGAAGAGCAAGCTGGAACTGCGTGCCATTCCTCGCTTTGAGCTGCAGCAAAAGTCCTTCCTTACCGGGAGAGTTATGGGAACTTTTGCCAGCAGAAAAATCAACAGAATGATCCAACATTTTGACCAAATCAGAGGGCAGACCGATATCACTTCACTCTTGCCACCATCCCCAATACTGACAGGTAACAGCGGTGAAGGAATAAATGCATATGCGAACCTCCTTTCCCAGACAATCACCACGGCCTCTACAGCCAAGGCTGCTGGGTGTGGCACTGATGATACAGAAACTGAGAGCTGGCTATGAGGAAGCAACAGATGGGGTTGGTGGGTGGATACTATTACTAAGTCTGTGGCAAAGCCAGTCTGGGAGGATGGAAGGGAGAGGGAAGTGGCAGGGAGGAGTGGGGAGGGGGAGTGGCACTGGGAGGGGGAGAGGGGTATAGTAAAAAATATCGCAGTGGCAAACTCATTCGAGGCTCTGCTGGCACGCTTTCACAACCCTGTCACTCCTCATCACTAACCAGGTGCCCAAGGGTTATAAGCACAGAATGTGCTGGGGGAAGATGCTGGCCTGTCTCCTCTAGCCCCGTGACTGCTGAAGAAACGGTGTGGCAGGGAGTGTTGGGCACAACTCGTGCCAAGAGTGGCTAACCATCACATTGGTTTGAATGTGAATCAAAACAAAAAATGAACGCCATGTCAAGCTGGACTAGCCCTTGCAGGAGTGACATGGTGCGAAAGGAATGCAACCGTACAAACAACACATTGAGGGTCAAGCAGACCTTTCAACACACCAAACAACGAAAGGAATGCAACCGGTACAAACAACACATCGAGGGTCAAGCAGACCTTTCAACACACCAAACAAGTCCGACAAGAACGAGGGGAAGCAGAGCGCTGTGTAGACTTGACAGATACAGGGGCATTCTGCAGAGATGATGACTGATGTGGCATATCTATATATGGCAAAGTTTTCTGAAATTTTCTAGATTAGAAGGCAAAGACTGAGTATTTTCCTCCTCTGATGCAATGACCAAGTCAGACAAATGTTTGAGAGAAACCATATCGTGAGCTGAACCAAAAATTGAGATCAACAGTCAGTAAAGGCATGTTCCCTTGCCAAAGAAAAGGGGAAACTGAATTCATTTCATCAGGGTGCAATACTTTGTGAGCTCACTGAGTGAGATCACTCGAGTGGACTAGGTGGTGTTGAGCAGAGTTAGCCCATCGCCATCCCGATTTATTTGGGGGGGAGAAGGGAGGGGAATCCTGATGTTTGGCAATGTTCTATTGCAAGCAGAAATAAGGCTTTTGCTTGTGTGGGTAAGTATGAAGGGGAAAAAAAAAAAAATATATATATATATAAAACATATATATATATATGTATACACACAAAAGGACAAGTGTACACATGCTAAATAGATACTTTTTAAGATTTTGTTCATATTCTTAACAGAAAAATTATACATGAATGGGAAAAAACACTAGCAGCAATAAGAAACATGCAAATAGCATTTGGTGGGTTCTATACCATAATGTAAATGAACTCAACGGGATATTGATGGCTTTGGTTCATAAGAAATTAGAAAAAGCACAACAACAAATAAATCTTAACAAGAAATCAGAAAAAACACAACACTGAAAGTAAATTTTCAATGGGCCTTGTAAACAAGAGCAGTGTTTACATCACCACAGATCTTGTCAACACCAAACACACTAAATATACAAGTGCTCTCTGCCTAACTTTCTGAAGACTTTTGAAGGGATATCCATACATGACTTTAGGAGGGATATCCATACACATATATAATCTCTGTTTGATCACCACTGACTCCACTAAGAACTTGCAAAAGTATCTGACTTTTCATTGATGTAGCCGGGTGCTAACAGTATACATATTTTTTGGTTCCCTTTGTAGACAAAATGTACTGTTTGAGAGTTCCCTTCCCCCTTAACTCCCTTGACTGATTAATCTCTATAAAAAGTGATTACCTCAGAACCTACATAGTTATATATACATTACTGAAGTCACAAAAATAATGTATTTTATTCGTTACAACTGTATTGGACCAAGCAGCCCATATTTTCTCTAAACTGGTATTTTGTACAATTAATCTTGGTGCCATTTTGAATTGTCCGTCGAACAAACCTTGAATAATTCTTGATTTTGCAAAAAGTATTGGAAAACCAAAGAATACAAAAACGTACATTAAAAGTAAAGTCCGTAAGCTTTCATTTCGTATATTGCAAGCCTAGGATCTTTTCCTCACAAGCTTGCGACTGTATGAAATGACTGATGAAGCCGCTCTCGTGAACTTCGTTCTACTCTTTGTCATTGTCAGAGTTTTGATCTAAATTGTCATTCTACCAAATTCTGACTTACCAATCGAAATCTTGTTAATGACTCCATTTCTATGACAGATGCAACTTAAAATGTATAAAAAAATTATTATCGAGTAGTCCATTTTAACAGAGTATTTTAAAATAAAAAATCGTATCAAAAGCACATGTCGACGGCCTGGCAAAGAAGAAAGCCAGTTGTGTTTTCTATCAATTTTCAAAGACAAAGTTCTCCGCTCAAACAAAGTCTCGTACAATCAAATTTATAAGTATGAAAAGAGTGAAATGCCAGCTATTCATTCATTACAAAATTATTTCACGTTATTTGGTATTTCTTATCGAAATAGCGAAAAATATGACGCAAACACGTTAAACGTGGATTAACTCTCCGACTTTAATCATAAATAATTTAACACAGCAACAAAATTGTCAAATTTGACTTACTGCATTTTATTCCTTGGGTTCTGAGGTTTTCATCAAAAGTAAATATGCTTGAATACTTTGAACGGACGGCGAGCTAGACAACACTGAAGCTGCAACAGACAGCACAAATTTTTGTCATTTCCTTCTCACGAGGCCCGTGTTGAGTGCAGCGTTGTGTCGCTGGCTTTGCGGTCCGGCTCAAGCTATATATTTAAAGGCGCTGTGTGTGAGAGAGCAGCGTGC
This sequence comes from Conus canariensis, assembly GCA_033310375.1. Taxonomy (NCBI): domain Eukaryota; kingdom Metazoa; phylum Mollusca; class Gastropoda; order Neogastropoda; family Conidae; genus Conus; species Conus canariensis. The sequence continues at coordinate 27,923,581 of CM065733.1, read as the reverse complement.
TCCGTGAGTGAGTGTTCCCTCCGGGCAGTGTTCCTGGTGTGTGTTCCTGGTGTGAGCTCATGGCTTGGAAAGGAAAATACATGGGAAGAAACTCCATGTCCTCACTCTGCATTTTCTTTGCTGGCTGCTGTCCCTTGACTCCTGAACTTAGCACCATCTGCCTGCCTTCACCTGCACCCCCTTACCACTCCACACCATCACATTAAGAAAAATTTTCCAGTTCCTTCCAGAAGACATACACTCTTGCAGATTGCAGTCTTACCTCTTGTCGAGAGCAGTTGCGTTCTCGCATGGCCTTGAGGCTCCCATTCCAGTGTAGAAGCTGAAAGACTGTCATCAGTTCCTGGAACTCAAGCATGGTGCGCCCCCTGTTGGCCTCCAACATGAACTTGAACGCCCCTATTCCTGTGCTGGGGTCATCAATGTCTGCAGGACTCCCCTGCAATTTTGAGACAGATGGGGCTCAAATGAAGAAACTACATCTATCTGCAGAAAATCAGATTCAGATGATAAAAGAGAAGGAAAACACGCTTTGCCTCCGCCATTTGATGAAATCTGTTGCAATGGATTCTGCCAGACAAAATGACATGTCATCCCACCAGCACTAGACTCTTTTTCCAAGCTTTCACCACACAGATAATGACTGCCAAGCTTGGCTACCTCAATAGCAAAGACCAGTTTATTGAGAAGCAGAAGCAGAATTTTTTTTATCTTTTCAAACATAAGGAGGGAATGAAAGCTATCTCAATGGGAATTATAGTAATTTTCGTGGTACATTATACAGATGATTAGATGCCCCCCCCCCCTCCCCCTCCCCCAACCCTCCTCTTTTTCTGCCCAGGCAAACAATACTTCTTTTAACTGCCATTTAATTACAAGTGTTAGACAGAGGACAAACAGTATGTTCTTTTAATTCAGACATTTGTGTAGTCAATGACAGATATGAAAATGTGAATGATATTAGCTGACCATCCCCTTCCCCTTCCCCAAACCATCTATTTACTTCAATTTGATTTCTCTTTAACCCTCTTGTCTTAATTACACCCACAGATGGCACTAACGGCAAGTGTCTGTCGTTTTCAATTAGGTTGCAGCCAACCATGAGTGCAGAGTATGTGACCTTCTGACTCTGATCTGAGTAATTAGAAACTTTGTGAAGAACTCCAGAGTATATCCCAGAAGATGCTATTGATAAAATTACACTCTCACACACACAGTGATGGAGAAAAGACCACAGCTTGCAGTAGCAAATTTCACTCAACACTGCAGTGTGAGAAAAATGGCCACTTCAAATGTGGCAAACGTTTTCGCTAATTATTCAGAAGATGAATTCTCATGGAAGCAGGAAATGTTCAGTAAGAAGTATCAGGAGAGTTAGATACTGACGACTGACATTGAAGAGGAAGGGAATGGCACAACTAGGGAGGGTAGTGATTTTGAAGAAAATGCACCACTTGCCCCTCTCCCAACATTCATGCTAAGAAGGCAAGGTGTTCTGTACTGCACCTACTAAATGTGAAAAAATATATGACCTCTCAATAATGCTGCACCACAAGCTGGCAAAAAGTCCAACCTGTGGAGTATTTCTTTTAGCTTTTACACTAGTCTTCTACAAATGAAGGCCCCCTGTACATTGTGCATTTTTCTTTGAAATGCTTTATCATCACCATGCCTATGAGCTTTATGTTATCAATGTTAATGTTTTGCTCAAAACTTAAAGAAGGAAGGGAAATTTGCAGTACTTGTACCTGATGACCACTCAGATGTGTTACAATCTGGAAGAACTTCATAACCGATTGTTTCACATTGCTGATTCTAAAAATATGTAGGTAGGACGCTGGTTACATTGTTAGTCTGTTTGGACAGGGGTAAAAACCCTATGCTCTAAAAGAATTGGTTTCTGTTCAGAAGCACTTCTGCATTCAAAAGAATCTATCAAAGGAATGGTCTCTTTTATTTTTAGCTTCTCAGAGAATGTCTTTATTGACACTTGAGCTAAATGGCTTATCCTGAAAAAATACCTGACTGGCTTCCTTTTCTTTCTCGTTTTAATTTTTTGTCAGTTTCATGTTTTCATACAAATGCCCTTTCTTTATGTCTGTATGTATGTATTTCAACTGCTTGATTTTGGTCGCTTGTTCTTCCTCAGATCTCAGTTAGAAATGCACATTCCAGTGTTCCCCATTGCACTTTACAATCCACAGTCCTAGGGACCCTCTGATGAAAAATCCAAGGGTCTTTTGTGACATCTGAGGGTCCCTGCTACAACATCTAAATTTGCAGAAGTTCTTTATTGAACAATACATATTGCTACACCAACACACTTATCCACTCTGATGCACATGACTGACAGACAGTATGAATCTAAACATTCACAGAGCTTCTTTTAAAACAAAAACTTCAAGAGCAAACAAAAATCTTTATCGTCTTATATTAGAGCCCTTTCCCCACCATCCTTCTTTACGCAGAAAGAAAAGTCTGTTTGATAAAGACTCTTCTCTGTGGAAACAACAAAATGAAGAGAAAAGATGTGGATGAGGGAAAGAGATGGAAGGAGCATCTAAACTAGATTTACCCCCCAAATCTTGCTGCAAAACTAGGACTTTTCCAAATCTTCTCTCCACCATTCTTACAATTGCCTTGCATGACACTTGGAGGTGCTTCTTTTCAACTCTAACAGTCCACAGTCACTGGCATACTACTTCAACTTGTTTTCGGCAGACAATTTCAAAACTGTGAAGAATCAGCTGCACCGGTGTACATGTATTAGATGTTTGTGTCTTCCATTTATACCAGTATACAATGCCCACTCTTCCAGTAAGTGGAATGGGACATGGATGAAACTTGCATGCAATATTTTTTTAATAAACAGCCTCTGCCACTACACTGAAAATGAGAACAACAAGAAAATGAACAAACGGCAGTGCATAAACTACCACCTTTGTCAATCTCTCCTCAGAAACACTGAAGGACAGGAAGAAATCAATCTCTTCAATGATAGCAGTTGCTGACTCTTTCCTCCAGCAAGATTTTTGTTGACAAGAGCCACTGAACCAAAGGTGTCATTGCTTCTTTCCTATCACTGATTTGAATATCAGGAGCCGCAACACTGAAGTTGAGGCATTTGATTGCTTTCATAAATGAACCAGATTCGCTGCATCTCTTGAAGAGTCTGTTATTTTAAACTTCAAATAAGACTGCAGAAAAAAGTCATACTTGCGACCAGAAAAACCTGTGCATCCCAAGGAACCTCTGTGTGAAAATCTGCGGGTCAAACCGCAAAACCTGTACCTAAAGTACCCCCAGTTGTGCATTATAAAGAACATGACATTCTATAACTGTAAAAAAAAAAAATAAATAAACAAAAAGCTAGGGTTAGATTATATGTAATCATATTTTCCCATGAACAAGTGTCAGCACTTCAATTCTTTTTAGATTTAAGCTCAGGAGGTGTTAAGCTTTCTGAAAAACTATCATCTCAATGTTCTAACTTGCAATTCTATTTTTTGGCGTCATGTACTGTACCATGTCAAACTCTTGCTAGCAAGCTACAGCAATTTGAAAAGCCTTGCTATCCATTTTGATGAAATTATGAAGTCAACAAATCAAACCTAAAAAAAAACTGCCTTTAGTTATATAAAACATAATGTGTATAACATAGGTGAAAGCAGAAAAAATGAAAAGCAGGAAGGTCGGGGGTCCAGAGGTCCGTCTGAGGCTCTCTGGTGGGGACAAGAGGCAGAGCTCCTTGTCGAGGTTAGGGGGCAAATTCCCTGAAGCTAGAAGCTTTCACACCTTTGATAGGTAAAATCTGGGCATTTGGAGACAAATTACCTCCTGTTTACCATGTTATCCACAAGACCACCAATCAAACCTGACATTACTGTTACTGATATGTATGCAGTGGAGTTCACTTAATTGAGGAATCTGCATATCCAGCCAAAAATACTTAAAACATTTTACAGGAGTTTTATTGAGTCTGTCTTGACTTTTTCATGCATTTGCTGGTATGGAAATCTTAGTCTGAAAAACAGCAAACTCTTGGATAGCGTTGTGAACATCTGTGGTAAGATTGTTGGCGAGAGACAGGAGAGTATGAGTGAGTTGTATGAAAGGCATGCGGTGAACAAGGCTCGTGCGATTGTTAGTGACAGTGGGCACACGCTTGCGGGACAGTATGAGCTCCTTCCATCAGGCAGACGATTTCGTGTCCCCAGAGCTAAGCTGATGCGCACAAAAAAGAGCTTTGTGTTCAAATCCATTGCGTTTTTAAACAAACACAGCATGTAAGAAGAAGAGATGGTGGATCACCTGTGATATAATAAGCATGTGCGCGTGTGTGTATGTCTGTGAGCAAGCGGGAAAGTATAGATGCTGGAGAGTGTGTGTGTGTGTTTTATGTGTGCATGTCCTGGAGCAGTGAGGAATAGAAATGTCTGGAATATTTGTCTTATCTTAATGGTTTTTAATGATAAATCACTCTTCCTCTCTCTCTCTCTCTCTCATGCGTGCGGGCATGCATGTATGTATATATAATTATGTGTGGCTGAGTGCATGTTTTATTGTCACTGCTGAAAAAGGAGAAAGAATGAAATCCCCACTTTCGTGATGCACGCATGTTTTATTGTTTGAAAGTAATTTTAATTTTCAGTGTCATGTTTGTAACTATAAATATGTATGTTTTAACTTTTAGGGCAGCGGTCACAAATGTAATTTCTCTTTTAACAAGAGATAATAAAGTTTTCTGAAGTTTGAAGTCTGAAGTCTGAATTCAAGGAACCGGAGGCAGCAATGATTTTTGTTGACTATAATTTGTATTTACCACTTTTAAAACTAATCAAGACAGCTTGCTGTTTGAACTCGAGAAATAGTTTATGGTGACCAGAATTTGTACATCTGATGTTACAACAGCTCCCTTGTACTGTAAACTTTTTTTCTTACTTCAACCTAAAACGTTTGTGGTCTTGTTTTATTCCAGCAGGAAGTTCAGCCTGCAACCCTGCATAATCAGGGGGAAGGGGGGTAGTGGCATATGATTGGGGGTGGTAGGTTGTTGCTGCAACAGCTATGTGATTTGGCTCATAGATTTAAACTGTGAAGTTATAAACCAATTCTTGGATTTAAACCTTAACAACAACAACCCCCCCCCCCCCCCCATGTCTAGTTTTTGAAGAGTCAAGAGAAATTTCAGTAGATTTACTAGGAAAATGAAGATAATTAAATTCTGGACACAAGTTAATTTCTAGTGTAAACAAAAGAGATAGTCATTTAAAATGCAGAGATTTTTTTTTCTTACTACTAATGAAACAATTTCTAAATAACCTTATATACAAGCTGTATTAATAATACACTGGAGTGACAAGCTTAAGGATATACCAATCTTCCCATTACCATAAACCAGGCGTGAAAAATAAGAGTTGTAAAATCAGTGGGCATGACTGCTATGCTAAACTATATCAAGCTGAAATCTGTCATATAAATAGAATGTTTTAGAAAAATACAGACTGAACAACATTTGTTCATTTTGCCTACTAAAACAACCAACTGGTGTTTGTCACAAAATAGACAACCAGGAATCACAAATTGCCCATTTAAAGTGGCCTTTCAGCTCACATTACCTGACAAGATAAAAGCGCAATGAATGCACTTGAATTTGTAATAAGGATAACACGTCATACTTTTTCTTTCCTTTCTTTCTTTTCTTTTTTTTTTTTCCTTTTTTGCGAACACATAACTACAGACATATTTACCCATTGGATTTCATGGAATTTTGTTCCCATGACTGGCAAAAATATGACGTATAGAACAAACTTTTAAAAAAAAAGAAAAACTGGGAAAAAAATTCCAGACGAGATTCTTGAGTGGTATTGCACTTGCAGATGCTAACCGTGGGAGGGGAAATCTAACCAAAGAGTGACAACTTTGTGAACTTCTGCGCATGAAATGGCATCAGGCTGTGTCAAATTTTCAACAACATGCCCAGAAACATTGAAAATATCAGCGAGAGAGCACAAGTCCATGCCAAAGTATGATGATGAATCAGGTTTGAAGGAAATTTGCGTCAGAAAGAACCTATTTCTCGCCCTGTAGGTTGGGCATAGAATAGACCGACTGCCCTGCCATGCATGTCATAAGAGGCGACTAAGGCAGGACCACCTCGCCCCGAGGATAAAGGGGTTTGCGTAGGGCTAACAACCCTACCTGTAAAAAAGACCAGTTACAGAAGCATCGATGACAATGAACCAAAACATTCACCTGGGCAAGGAAGGGTCTCCATCCCGGAGACTTATGACGCAGTGCAGTGAAAGCCGAAAGGAAGCTGCAAGGCTGACTCCCCTTCTAACACCCAGGACAACAACGCAAGTAGCCACATGGAACATCAGGACGATGTACGAAACAGGAAAAACCATCCAAGTTGCGAGAGAGATGAAAAACTACAAGATTGGAGTGCTAGGACTGAGTGAGACAAGGTGGCTACAGTCAGGACAGCTGAGACTTTCATCTGGAGAACAGCTGCTGTACTCAGGACACACAGAGGATGGAGCCCCCACACTGAGGGTGTGGCCCTGATGCTGGCACCGGAGGCACAGGGGGCACTCATCAGATGGGAACCTGTCAAGTCCCGCATCATCACAGCCAAGTTTACCACAAAGAAGAATGACATCAGGCTGAACATCATCCAGTGCTATGCTCCCACCAATGATGCGGACGAAGAGAAGAAAGATGACTTCTACCAGCAACTACAGACAGTGATAGACAGTAGAGGAGCAAAGGACATAACCATACTGATGGGAGATTTCAACGCCAAGATTGGAATGGACAACACAGGCTATGAGGACACCATGGGGACACACGGACTGGGAAAGATGAACGAGAATGGTGAGCGCTTTGCAGACCTGTGTGCCCTGAAGCAGCTATTGTAGTTAATGTCAGATTAGGCGGCTGCTAACCAGAACCAGCCTCTGCTGTGCGGTGACATGTGAAAACAAAACTTGTTCTGAACACTGGCATCATTCACAGACCTATCTTCATGAGGCTCAACAAATGGTATTGCGACTATTGGCCGAAGCAGCTTTTGCATATTCTCTCAACAAAATGACGAAGGAATGATTATTTTGGAAAAGAAAAACCTGGATTGGACGGAGTAATAGGATCAAAGTTTCACCGAAACGTCTGAGAATCAACCGGACAAACAGCGATGTCGAATTCTGGTTTCTGGCAATTGCGGACATGTGGTTTCATCTATGGTAGTAGTAACAGCAGTGTTAGACAGTAAAATTAACCGATCAATTAATACCATAACAGCATCAGTAGTGTGAACTTAATAAGTGTTGCTGCAGCAGTACTAATAAGTGCTAGAAGTGTTCGTGCGAACATATAACAACGCAGCAAACTGTAGCTGCTGATTCTTTTTCCGGCATTTCATGATGCCATTCCATAAAAACACACAAAAAATCCTGCCAATGCAGACCCTAGAACCATACAGCACAACTGGCACAAATGCCAATGACGGCATGGTTACTAGGACTTACATCCAGTGCCACTCACCTGAAAGCTGGAGATAGCATCGGCAACAGCCCTGTCTATAAACTCCTCCGATATCTTGCGCGAGGGATGCTCATTGAACACGGAGTTCATCAGGGCAATCTTGGCTGCACTTCGTCTCGCTTCCGCCTTTGTTACACAGTTCTGCAATCATGAGATCACACATATGTGCATGTTCTGCCATTTACAAAACTTCTACTCACATTATTCTGCCTGAAACACCAGGGACACCATAAACAGACCAACAAAGTAACAGAGAAAGAATGAGAGACACAAGAGAGGATGGGAACAAAGAAGGGTCGGAAATGGCAGAACTCACTCACCTACAAATCAGGTGGGGGGGGGGGGGAGTAAAACACACACACACACACATACATGCATATGCGCGCGCGCACACACACACACACACACACACACACACACACACACACACATATTACACACACACACACTCAACACCATCCTGAATGGGGGTGTGGGCATGGCTTGGCTAACAGCATTTGACCCATGTCCAGGGATTTTATAAGCCTAAAAGCAGATTTTCTACATACATATTTCCAAAAGGCACATCTGCACAAATGCAATGTCCATATTGCATTGAGCACACAACAGATATTGTACCAGTAAACCTGTGCAGTTTCAGTAAGGATGGATAAAGAAATTAATAGATAAGATGACAGGTAACCTGCACATAAGCCCATTGTGCTGATCAGATCTTGGACAGCTACCTAACTTTGTCTGTGCCATATTATAGTTGTATCTATGTGTTTGCATGTGTGTGCAAGTGCATGTACATGTGTGCATGCTTGTGTACACATGTGTGACTGAGTTGATGGGCCCCATGTGTGTGTGCGTGCGTGCGTGCGTGCATGCGTGTGTGTGTGCACATGCTCATGAATGGATATGACTTCAGCCTGTGAAATATCACTACCTTGTCTTAGAACAGTGGTGAGGGGAATCTACCACCAACAATAACAATCACTTATTCTTTGCCAATTGTTTTCTTTTTCTTGAAAAAATTATGGTACAGATCTTTATAACCTGAAGAAATGCAACAATTCTGAAAAATTATTCCACCACTTAAACAACAAAAGTTGTTGTTGTTGCATGCAACTGCATGCATGTGTGCATGCATGCCTGTGTGCATGCAGGCATGCGTGTGGGTTAAATCCAGTGCGAAAACATACATCTCTATCACTTATGTAAAATTCAATGTTCTGTTTCAAAGGGCCAGTTCTTGTCTGGTCATAGTTTGCCACACCCTACTCTTGCTGACTCTCCTTCCTATTTTTTTCCCCCTCTCTTTTTTTTTTTACCTTTAATTTCAGCTCAATCATACACGATAAAAATAAAGTAAAAATGAGAGCAGAAAATGAATGACACAAAATAACAATGCTGATTCTATTCATCTCACCATCTCACTTTCTCTTTCTGCTGCTTCATGTGTTTTCTATAGTTAACAACAAACACAAAAGCCCATATTCACACACACACAGACACACACACATATATATATATATATATATACATATATATATATATAACCTGAAAGCTCCCAAAGCAGCTGCCCCCAGGAAGACTAACAAAGCAGACGTAGGGGGGCGAGGTGGCGGGCTGCGATTCATATATCACAAGTGCACCATTCTTCAGATCTGCCCCTCTCTCCAGCTTCATCTGCCAGAACTCTTGAAGGGCTTCCACCACATTCACTGCAACAGGGAGGGGTGGGGGTGGGGTGGGGTGGGGTAAACATTATACAAATAAGACAGACATTTCCAAGGATGTAGAAAATCAGTCTTAACACAACTATTATTCACTTGCTTTCTTCTCTTCCCCTGCTCATCTTCTTGCACCTCAAAGACTTTATTCTTAGGCTGCTCACCACTTTATGACCACATAAGTTTTGGTGGGAAATTCCAGGATCAACAGTCCACATGGAACTAGCAATGTCAGGCCTCCGTAAGGCCCCTGGCAAGAAGGGGTGATGCATGACTGCTGAGTCACTTCAGCATGCTGAGTCACTTCATACAACACCACTTACCAGGCGTCCTGATGATCACAGATGCTGCTCAGCAGCTGAGAACACTGAGTGAATATCTAACTTCCACTTATGGGAAGGCTGTCATAATATACTTCTGACAATAGTTCCCATAAATCCACCGACTACATCATCTTACCTGACAACAAAACAAAGGTGCTTTGTTTTGTTTGTTTAAAAAAACAAACAGAATGATTAATATATTATATAGACTTTTGCAAAATATTGGTTTGCAGGAACTCCAATCTGTAGTAAACTGGGACAGACTATTGTCCAAATTTCCTTTATACTGTTTAATTCTATATCTCGCATCAGTGAATGGCAAACACATTTTTTTAAGGAAAATTTTCCATTTTACACACACACACACACACACACACACACACACACACACACACACACACATATATATATATATATTTTGTTAAAAAATATTTTTAAAATGAAGTGGTAAAATCTACAAGCTTGTTTCTAGCGTTGCTATCTTCAGGATGTCTTTTGGGGCACGCCAACGGTCTTTTATGGCGTGCGGGACTTGATTTCAACTCTGTGTGTGCAGGCGGATCTCATTTGCTGCACGTGCGGCCTGTGGTTCTTATTGGGGCCTGTTCAGGTGGAATGTGCTAGCAAAGATTTCCACTTGTGCCTGCAATTGTTTACAATTTCTACTTTTGTGTTCAGAGTTGCTAAGTGTGGTTTGCATAATATTAACCATTTTTCTGTGGAGCATAGATTGCATCTTTTTGAAATATTGTTGTATGGTGTTGCTCTTTTTATGATTTTCCATGATATGTTGTAGTCTATTTTTTTATCTTTGAGTCTCCAGATGTATTTGCTCAGCTCTGTTTGATTTTTGTATTTTTCATTTTTGAATGACTGTTTGTGGTTTGCGTATCTGGTTTTGAAAGTGTTTTCAGTAATCCCTACATATGTTTCTTCTTCATTTTCTGATGTTACCGTAGCTTGGTATACAATGTTGCTGTGAAGACATTTATTGCTCGGGGGGCACTGTTCTTTTTTAGTGCAGTTGCAAGATGTCCTTTCGGCACCCTTCTCTTTTATGTTGCTTTTCATTTTGTTAGATGAATCAATCATGTTTTTGAGGTTGGGCATACATGAGTATGACAGTTTAATGGTGTTTTTGTTGAATATTTTGGACAGTTTGTGTTCTTTTGGGAATGATGTTGCCAAGATTTTAAAGAATTCTTTTCCTACATTTGTTTTTATTTGTCCATCGTATGGTGGGTTGTACCATATGATCTTTCTTTTCCTATTTTTCTTATTTCTGTTCGTGTTGTTGTCTGGACTGTATTGTAGTTTGTAATTGTAACCACTTTTTTGTAATGCTTCTTGATATTCTGTTGCTGCATCATTGAATGCGTTTTCATTGCATGACAGGTTGGATAGTCTCTTGTTTATACCATTGGGTATTGTTTTTAGTATAGATGGTGGGTGGTTGCTTTTGATGTTTACGTAGACTGGTATGTCATTGGGTTTTTTGTATGGTTTGTACACATGGTCATTGAGGTCTAATGTTATGTCTAGGTAATTCACTACTTTTTTGTGTGCTTCTATTGTGATTTTTAAGTTGTGGTTTTTAAAGATTTTACATAATTCTTTTTTCTTGTTTTCAATGGTTCTTGGATTATTGTTTAATGCAGCGAGGCCGTCATCTCTGTATAAACCGGCCTGTTTTCCAAGTTGTTTTTGGATGTTGGATAGCATGAATAGTCCGACTAGTTCACATGTTTCGGCACCATCATACGATCCCATGGTTACATCAAATGTGGAGTTTTTGCTCGTTTTTTTAATCCGAGTTTCATTTCTGCTATGGAGTAAGGTTTTTTTGGTGTGGAAAATAATCTCCATTTCTGACTCTGTTATATTTGTGTATTTGTTGGCAAATTTCAAAGCTTTGTTGAGTAGTTCTTCATCTATGGATGGATAGAAGTCTACTATGTCAAATGTAATGAACATTGTATTTCTCTGTTTGTTGAGTTTCTTAAACCATTGTATGACTTCATAGCTGTTTTTCCAAAGGTTGTATTCGGTGTTTGATTTTATATCTTCTATAGCCTTTTCCAAAATTCTCTTGCTTATTTTGCCCAGTTCGGATTTAGATGGGTTTATTAGTCTACATGTTGGGTTGTTTTGGAAGTTAGGCTTGTGGTCTTTAAGTGTTATGAAGGCCTCCTTTGTTGCTGTTGCCTCTACCCTATCACTTAACTCCATGCGATGTGCAAGCTCTTTTTCTTTTTTGCGGATGTTGCTATGTGTAGTTTTATCAGCTTTCTTGTAGTTTTTCTGGATGTTTTTGTTTAAGAGTTGAGAGTATTCGTTTGGTTCCATTTTGTAAAAATTGCTCGTTTTGTCAGCCTTTACGAATATCTTTTTATCATTTTGGATTTGTTTTATATCATTTGCTAGTGATGTTTGAAAGTTGTTATTTGATTTTTTGAATTTAATATTGGCTATCAGTCCCTTCATTTTGTCTTCAAAAGGTTTCATTTCATCTATTGTCGGAGGTGATCGCCATGATTTGAATCCATATGTATTTTTGTCTTCATTCTTTGCATTTGGGTTTAGGAAGAAGAACGCCTTCCATCTCATGTTGCGCACAAATTTCTCGGTTTGTTCTATCAGTTTTTTAGTGTAAGTTTGTGGGTTTGAAAATGGTATGTTTTTAGTAGATTGCCTAAAGTTGATTTTCTCCATTTCAGATTTTGTCAGACCACAGTCAGATTTTTTAAGGACTTTTTTATATTGTTCATAATATATATATATATATATATATATATATATATATATATATATATATATATATATACGTAACGTAAAAAGTTAAAAATCCAGAACACCACTCTCTCACTGCTGAGGTCCGTTTTTCTGGCGTCATTAGCATTTTCCTTCTTCTTCTTTCTTTATATATATATATATATATGTATATATATATGGAGAGAGAGAGAGAGAGAGAGAGAGAGAGAGAGACAGAGAGATAACATGTGCTGCAGCTGACACCCTGGGCTTTGTTGAACACAAACATAGAGACTGGTTTGATGAACAAGCTCATAGACATGCTCCACAAGACCCACAGAGATCACCTCAGCGACAAGACCTGCGAGAAGAAACAGCAGAAGTACCAGCAAGCCAGGCAGCTCACCCAACAGAAGCTTCAGCAGATGAAGAACAATTGGTGGGAAAAGACAGCAGAAAGTCTGCAAGCTGCGGCTGACACCAACGACATGAAGACATTTCCTGAGGGCCTCCGCATCATCCATAGACCAAAGACTACTGGTTAAACATCCATTCATGCTTCTGATCAGACCACACTGCTGACAGATAAGACTGACATTCTTGCTCGCTGGGCTGAACACTTCAATGCTCTTTTGAATAGTCTCATCAATATCTGAAGAAGCAATTGCAGCACTCCCACACCTGCCAGTGAAGGAATCTTAGGCAGACCCACCCTCCAGTGCAGACTGCGAAGGCTGTGAAGCAGACCATGTCCGGTAAAGCACCAGGAGCAGATGGAATTCTAGCAGACATCTACAAGAATGGAGGCGAGGTTCTCCTGGAAAAGCTGACCAACCTCTTCCAGTCCATATGGGAAAGTGAGAAGTGCCCCAAGACTTCAAAGACGCCTCTGTTGTACACATCTACAAGAGGAAGGCTGATAAAGCATCCTGTGACAATCATCGTGGGATTTCCCTCTTGTGTATCACAGGAATGGCTCTTGCCAGGGTCATCTTGAACCGACTCATCACCCACATAGCACACTCCATCTTCCCTGAATCACAGTGCGGGTTTCGCGCAGGGGGGGGGCACAACTGACAAGGTACTTGCTATTCGCCACCTACAGGAGAAGTGTCGTGAGCAGAATCAGGAACTTCACGTGATGTTTGTTGATCTCACCAAGGCCTTCAACACCGTTAATTGGACTGGCTTGTGGAAGATCCTTCACAAGTTTGGTTGCCCTGAAAAGCTCATCTCACTGATAATTTCACTCCATGATGGCATGCAGGTGAGGGTGCAAGAAAACGGAGATACCTCTGACCCATTCCCAGTGAAAAATGGAGTGAAGCAGGGGTGTGTTTTAGCTCCCACCCTCTTTTCCATTCTGTTTGCTGCAATGCTGATTGATGCATTCCGGGACTGTGACAAAGGGGTATACATCCAGTTACGTTCAGATGGCAAACTTTTTAACCTTCGACAACTTCAGGCCAAGACCAAAGTATCTGATGCCCTTCTGAGAGAGTTCCTCTTTGCAGATGACTGTGCGCTGGCCGCACACTCCCATGAAGACATCCAATGCATCACAGATCGCTATGCAAGGGCCTGTTAAAGCTTTCAACTTACAATCAGTCTTGGTAAGACTGAGGCCATGTTCCAACCTTCACCATCAGCTCCTGGCAGTGCTCCACCACCACCTGTCATCATCAACAACAAAAAGATCAAAACTGTGGACAAGTTCTGTTATTTGGGAAGCACTGTAAGCAGCAATGGATCTCTGGATGCAGAAGTGATGTTGCACATCTCAAAGGCCAGCTCTGCCTTTGGCAGACTCTCAAAGAGTCTGTGGCAAGACCATGGCATCAGATTGCACACAAAGGTCATCATGTACAGAGCTGTGGTTCTGAGTGCTCTCCTCTACTGTTGTGAGACTTGGACCACGTACCGCCAACACATCCAACAACTCAAACAGTTCCATCAATGATGCTTGCGCAAGATCTGTAGCATCAAATAGCAAGACAGAGTGGCCAACCTACAGGTCCTGAAGAGTGGCTTACCCAGCATTGAGTGTATACTCATCAAAAACCAGCTCCAATGGACAGGACACACTGTCCATATGGAGGACAGCAGAATTCCAAAGATGCTGCTCTATGGACAACTGAAGGAAGGACAATGTGACCAAGGAAGGCTTCTCAAGAGATACAAAGACACCTTGATGGCCAACCTCAGAAACTGCAACATCAACACTGCTTCCTGGGAAGATGTCGCCCTTGACAGAACACAGTGGAAACAACAGTGTACCCAGGGCCAAAAGACATTTGAGCGCAAGAGAGCAGCTGCCACCTTGACAGGAAGAATCGGAGAAAACTGGGCCCATCCTTGCAGGACTCCATTCCATGCAGCGTCTGTGGAAGACATTGTGCCTCAAGAATCGGTCTTCATTCCCACATGAGGACCCACATCAGCAGATGACCTGCCTGCCTATTCATCCGTTGGACACCATGGGAGAATCTATCATATATATATATATATATATATATGTATGTATGTATATATACATATATATATATATATGTGTGTGTGTGTGTGTGTGTGTGTGTGTGTGTGTATGTATATATATATATATATATATATTAGCAAACATTATCATGAAATCAAGGTTATCCATATTAAAAAGAACAAAATAGCGTGAGATCTTAATATTATGTGCATTTCCACATTTTTCATTGAACATTTTTCCAAGGATTTCCAAAAACATCTGACATGTTTGCAACTGCAAAATGAATGTTTGAACAGTAAAAACCACCAACACCCAATAAGCATATTGCAAATTTTCAGTTTATTTGTAAAACCTTTGTCAAGCATAAAAAACCAAGGGCCCACTAAATGACAGCCCAAAGCACAGCATTTATATTCTGAAACTGATCATCTCTCACTCCCAATTTACCTGACTTCTCACTCACTGCTTTAAAATCCTAACAAAAGCCTACCAGAGTTAAAGAAAGAAATGGCAGCAAAGAGCTTCATGTGAAATAAAAACAGGGCAGTCAGTCAAGACCTTAAAAAACAAACGGAAATGAACTCAAGCTCACACTGGTGCAACTAAAGATACCCAACAAAATGAATGTTTGATAGAATCTCTCTTGCCACAATACAGTAAGCAGTTTACTGTTGGACAAACACCCATAGCATTTAAAACCACACTTGCTGAGAGGATCCTATGAGCAGTTCTAATCTGAAGCCATTTTATTTAATCTGATGTTGTTGACTTTATCACTTCAAAAGAATACTACTTTCCATGGAACATTAAGGTTTAGTCTTTGTGACCATTTTAGACAACAATTTGGGTCATCATTGGTTTGTATCACAAACTCTCAGAATAGTTTTGATCCTTAAGGGATACTATAAATCAGTTTAATGCACTGGGTATGTCCACATCACTGGAATAATTCATATTCTGTTTTATTTGATTTTTTTCTAACATATTCCTTAACTGAGGAAATCAGGCCATATTATCTGACAAAGTCAATCCAACATCAAAGATCTGTTTTAAATTCATGATATGTCAGAAATTCACTGTTTTCTCCAAAGAAGTGTTTTATTGCATACTTTCCCTGTTCTATAAATGACATCAACACAATGTTGCCATGAATGCTGAAACGGAGAAAAGAAAGACGATCAACATTACAACACATTATGCAGTGCCACCTGGTCTGAAAGCGACAATGTTTTTGCTTTTCACGATGACTGATGTGGATAATAATGCAGTATGAGCTCTATTGATAGGCTACGTGTACAACTCATTTCTGACAACCCAAAATTATGCATTAGGTTATGTCTTCTCAACATCACAACATGCATTTCAGAGATTTATTTCAGCTTGAACTTATTTGCTACATATACATATCCCACAAAAAGTGAAATAACATGATCAGAAACCTTTGTAAGATTTTTATGAAAAAGAATCAACAAAGTCAGCTAACTGGAATTTCATTTCTTAATTTTCATCTGTCACAAGTAAGGAAATCATGTCTCATATGAATTATATTTCTAGACGACTGATATTCAGAGAGTATGGCGACAACTGTAATCACCGAGTGGGTGAACTAAAGATGAATGCAATTTGAACTCATTTTCATAAATCCTGCTCCTTGCTACCTTGCTCAGAGAATTATGCAAAGAATGATGACCTCACTCAGATGCTAATGGGTGTTCTCAGCACTTGTCTGGTCATCAGGTTGGTACAATTACCACCCGAGGTGACAGACCACACCATTAAAATGTCACCATTGTAAGAGTCTTGTCCATCAAACGTACAAGTCTGTAAATTGCTCTCCATGATGCTTCCGCAATTGCTGACTTCATCATTGAAGCTCAATGCAGATCTGGACTACTTAGTTAAAAGAATGTATTGCAAGTGCAGGCATTTATACGTTGCTTTTCTGTGAGGTATATACATGTGTCATTGAGATCCATTTGCATTTAAAACTATTTGATAGCATACTATACATTTCCTTTCATTTGTTTTTTTCATCCCAGTGAAAGACAACTGTTTTGAAAGAGCCAACCTGAAGTGTTATGGTTAGGACAGTTGAGCAATACAGCGACAGCAGCACCTCACAATCATAACCTCCACACATCCAAATTACAGAGGGAGCCTTAGTTGGGAAATCCATCAAAGATAAATAAAACACAAAAAGTCCAGATCACAAAACCACAGATGAGGTCTAAATGGAAAGTTTCTGTGTACTCCTAAAGACTCATAACACAACAGATAACACTCAAAGCTCTGGGACTGGGAGTTATGTGATTCTTGTTCTTGTTTGTAAATATCATGCTTCCAGCTCTATTTGCAAAAACATTACAATGCAAAACTTTGCAAGCAAATTACATAAAAAGAAGACAGGGTAACACAGAATTGCATCACAGTTGCAAGCTTTCAATCTTCTCACAGATCTGTCTTCACACTCCCACCTGATGATTCCTTTGTGTTGCTAATGCAGCTTTAATACTGCGCACACGCACACACACACATGCACACACACACACACACACACACGCACACACACACAGCACACACACACACACACACACACACACACACACACACACACACACACACGCACACACACACACACCACACACACACATGCACACACAAACAAACACACACACACACACACACACACACACACACACACACACACACACAAAGTAACACAATATACGTATATACAATATTAAC
>CM065733.1:27841023-27901023 GCA_033310375.1 Conus canariensis | reverse complement strand
AAGGCTGTGCCAGTCTTGAATAAAAGTTACTCTGTGTTAGGTTTTCTTATGGGAGCAAAAAATACCCAACTTGTTTACTGTTCACAGTCAAAGACAAGTCCCATTACCAGCATAACACCAAATGAACTCAACCAACACTTTACAACAGTTGCAGAACACATTGTCAAAGAAAAGAATACTGACTCATATGAATGACAAAAATTAAAAAACTTTTGCAATGCTAAGAACATTCGTTCAGCAACACCAGTTCCGCCTGTGACAGTTAGTGATGTTTGCCAAGCTTTATGCCAATTAAAGCAGACAGGAAGCCGCGGACTTGACGGGATTGATGGAAAAATACTGAAACTATCAGCACCTGTTATATGTGTCCAAGCCCTTGGAAAAACACATAAATAAACATCTTTGCCACCATTTTGACTCCTCCAACCTATTAAATAAAAATCAATCAGGATTCAGGAAAAATCATTCTTGTCATACAGCGCTTACAAACCTGGTAGATCAATGGCTAGCCAGTGTTAATGAAAATAAATATTGTGGCGCACTGTTTGTTGATTCTGCGAAGGCTTTTGATGTAATTGACCACAAATTGTTATGCAGGAAGCTTTTATCATATGGTATAACAGGAAATACCTTCCAACTAATAACATCATTCCTAGAAGACCGTCAACAAATAATTTGTGTCAACAACAGTTTATCAGAGAAGCTACCTATCCAACATGGCGTACCCCAGGGTTCTGTGTTTGGTCCTTTGCTGTTCTCAGTTTATATAAATGATCTCCCTCTTTATATTGAGGATTCATGTGAACTCTTTTGTGATGATACCACTGTCCATACAAGTAGCTCCAGCTTGGAAGCTGTTTTCACTTCATTACAGAAGAATGCTGATATCTTAAGTAATTGGTGCAATGTAAATCACATGTCACTGAATCCTAACAAAACAAAACTAATGCTGATAACAGCAAGGCAGAGAAGACAAAACATAACCACACAGCCTCCATCTGTTTTTATCAATAATCAGGAAACTGAAGTGGTGGATAGCCATCACGTTCTAGGCGTATATGTTGATAATAATCTTTCTTTGTCTCATCACCTTCGCAGTTTATGTAAATCAATACCCAGACAAACATATCAGCTGTGCAGGATTAAGCATTTCTTAAACCTTCATGCCAGGAAATTATTCCTACACGCACATGTTCTCTCTTCAATCAATTATTGTTCAACACTATTTGATTCTGCTAGTGCTAATGCCATGAAACCTCTTACAAGTGTTTACGAGTGTCTACAAAAGAGCGCTTAAAGCAGTCCTGTTAAAATAATCTAGTCTTAGTGAAGGGGATTATACTAAAGCGGGGGCTCTTCCGTTAAAAGAAATGTTTGCTGTCAACAAATGTCTGCTAATGCAAAAAAATTGCATCGGGTTTAGCACCACAAACTCTTCAGTCTAAATTTAGCATAAACCCTAGGGATTCAACCAAATTCCAGGTTCCCACACCTAGAATAGATCTATTTAAATCAAGCTTATCTTACTCAGTTAGTGTGGTTTGGCATTCACTTCCACTACTTTTCCGATGTACTCAAATTACAGAATCCTTTAGGGAAAAACTAATTACACATTTCACAGCAGACCATTGCTATTAGCACAGACTAAGGAGGTTATATACTTAATCTGTGCTATTAGGGACAAAATACATATACCAGGGCACACCCTCTGTTTAGCTGCATCTTAAACTGATACGCCGTTTCCTTTCCACTGATGTTTTTAAAACCAGATAATGATAAATGAGAGATATGGTTACTATCGGTTTCATTAATGATTGTAATCATATCATGATGGATGACTGTAGTGGTCGCTGGTTTTATTGGTGCATTGTCACTAATTGATTGATGCCTTCATACTTTTGATTTCTTGGAGCACTGTAACTGCAAGGTGATAAATGTGTGTCCGGATTACTGTTGATCATATTGATGTATTGCTCTTTATTCAAATTTATAGTAATGTTTAGCACGTGATATTTTGGATAGAAAAATGGAATTACTCTCTCTCTCTCTCTCTTCGTTAATTACGGCTGCGTTTCGATGGATTGTCACTTAATTAATAATTATAGTTTCGGGTATGTATGAATGGTCAAGAAGAAAACAAAAAAGATGGAGGGGGAAGGTAGATTATAATGGCATCTCCCCTCTCTCTCTCTCTCTCTCACACACACACACACACACACACACACACACACACACACACACACACACACACACACACACACAAACAAACACACACACACACACACACGCACGCGCGCGCGCGCACACACACATCATGAAAAATAAGTGTTATGATTATTGATGCTAGGAATTCATTGCTGCTTACTGATAACTGTAGTACCGTTCGTTCTCGTTTTGCCTTGTAACCACATCATGTAAATGTAAAAGAAAGTAAAAATGTTGATGTTATTGATGCATTGTAGTTGTCTATTTAACATCCTTAGCAGTTTGTTGTATGTTAATTTTTTTTTACAAAAGGAATGTAACTCTCTCTCTCTCTCTCTCTCTCTCTCTCTCTCTCTCTCTCTCTCTCTCTCTCTCTCTCCCCTTCGATAGGAGGATCGCTTATTCCATATCTGTGTGTACTGATTCTTTTCTTCTTTGTAATCAATTTCTTTATTCTTGTTTGTTGTTTCAATCGTTTCTTTTTTTTCCCCTTTAAAGTCATATACGCCTTAAATGTTAATAGATGAATTTTTTAATGTTGTTAAAATATGTGTGATTGTTGAAAGTTTTGTAAGTCTTAGTCGCTAGTCATACTTAGTCCCTTAACGGGGCAAGGGCCGGATTAAAAAAAAAGAAAAAAGAAAAAAAAAAAAAGCATGTGTTTGTTTATCTGTTACCCTTGGAAATAAAGATTATTATCATCTCTCTCTCTCTCTCAGTTCAACATAGCAACAGTGTTGCTATGTTGAATTGTCAATATGAATGATATGTGTTGAAATAATGTATGCAAGACAAGGGCAGATTGTAAGACTAGGCTTTGGCCTATGACATTCCCCCTCCCCGCTGTACCCGTGGTGACTGGGCTATCATTATGCTTTTTTTTTTTCTTCTCCATTTGTGCTTTTTTTTTCTTTTTTTTTTTCCTGGTGCTTCAAAATCGATTGTCTTGCATCTCCTTGGTATTTTTTGATTGTCAGATTGTTCTGAACATGCTCTTTCCCGCACCCCACTCTCGTCTCTTTCTCCCTCTCCCTCTCTCTCTCTCTCTCTCGCCCTCTACTTAACCTGAGTAATTGTGACCCCATTGATGACGTAAAATAAGTATTTGTAGAGAATTATATGTCATATTATATTGATGCGTCCCAAAGTGTGGAACCTTTTCCGAGAATCTCCAAAGATACTATGGTAAACCCTTTTGGTCGATATTTGTTAAATGTATGTCATGAATTTGATCTGTGTATTCTTAATGGTCTGAAAGCATTGAAATGTCCAGGTGACTTCACTTATGTATCTGATAGTGGTTCTAGCGTAATTGATTATATGATTGCCTCAAGTTCCTTGCTTCCTCATTGTCAGTGCCTTAATGTAAGACCGGTAATAGAAACTAAGCATGCTATTGTTGTTTTGTTTTTCTCACTGTCTGATAGTGCTGACTGTTTACCTGTTACTGAGAATGATGCTCACCAAGTTGTTTCTGTCAGTAAGTACAAATGGAATGAAGAAAGTTCAGCTGCTTTTTATGAACGTATGAACTCTGACCATGTCTCATCATTAGTTAGTGAAGCTGCTGACCTTGTTGATGTTAACATTAATCAAGCCTTGTCCAAGTTCAATGAATGTTTTGTGTATGCGGGTGAATGCATGATGAAAACTATTAGATTTGGCATAGGTATGAGAAAAGTTTGGTTCGACCTTGAATGTAAACAAAGCAGAAAAGTATTACGAACACAGATAAACAAGTTTCATAGAACTAATAACGATAATGATAGACTTGCCTATGGCCAGAAAAGGAGAGAGTATAAGGAATTGCTAAGACAGAAAAGGAAGCTACATAATGAAAATATCATTGCATCGTTACAAAGTAATATAAATGACTCAAAGAAATTCCGGGAAATTGTTCGTTCAGTTAGGCCAAGAACTCAAGGTCAGGGGTCGATTTCTAGTGAACAGTGGTATAATCACTTTAAAGGTGTTTTTAATGACTTACCTGTTGAATTAAACACCAGTTCAGATTTTGATGAATGTTATGATAGGGAACCCGTACATACCGACTGCGACTTTTTGAATCAACCTATTTCTGTTACCGAAATTGAAGCTGCAATTCGAGCAATAAAGAGTAATAAGGCAGCTGGCCCAGATAAGCTTATTGGAGAGTTTTATAAGTACAGTAGACAAGTCATTATGCCTTTCCTTGTTAAATTTCTCAATACAATTTTTGATGAGGGGTTGTTTCCGGAAGATTGGTCAGTCTCTATCTTGCAACTACTATTTAAGAAGGGTGATAGGAATTGTCCAGATAACTACCGTGGAATCTCTTTGTTGAACATTTGTAGTAAAATATATAGCTTTGTTCTCAATAGAAGGTTAACCAAATGGATTGAAATGAACAATATTCTTCGGGAGGAACAAGCTGGTTTTCGTGACAAACGATGTACAACAGATCACATTTTCACTTTACTGGCAATGATTCAGAAGCAGTTGTTAAGACACAGGAAGCTCTATGTCGCATTTATAGACTTTAGGAAGGCTTTTGACCTAGTAAGTAGGGATAAATTGTGGAAGGTTCTCTCTGTTAGTGGTCTTAATGGAAAATTCTTGAAAGCATTGCAAAGTATGTATAATGTTGTGAAGACTTGTGTTCGAACTAGTGGTGACCTTACTGATACTTTTCTATGCCCACGGGGCCTAAAACAAGGTGAGGTGTGTTCACCTGTGCTTTTTCACTGTTCATCAGTGAACTAACTAAAGATATTAACACTTTTGGTAGACATGGTATTCAGCTTTCTCCAGACCTCATTGAACTTTTGATTCTGTTATTTGCTGATGATGTTGCATTATTTTCTGATACTGTTATTGGTTTGCAAACCCAACTGAATGTCTTGTATAATACTTCAAAACGTTTAGATTTACTTGTGAATCTGGAAAAGTCAAATATTGTTGTATTTAGGAATGGGGGTTACCTTGCTTCGAATGAAAATTGGACTTTTGGTGATGCTCAACTTTCCACTGTTAACATGTATAAGTATCTTGGTATAACACTGACTACAAGATTATCTTTCCAACCAACTATGTGTGACCTAGCAAACAGAGCAAAGAAAGGATTAACTGCTATCAACAGAATGCTATGGTCAATAGGTGAACATTCTTCTGGTATTTTCTTTAAGCTATTCGATTGCCAAATACAACCTATCTTAACTTATGGGGCAGAGATTTGGGGACTGTCATCTAACCAGGAACAAATTGAAAGGGTGCACTTAGCTGCTATTAAAAGATTTCTTGGTGTAAGTTCAAAAGCTCCTAGGCACTTAGTGTACGGCGAATCTGGAAGATACCCTCTTTATGTAAATACTTATGCAAAATGCATCAGATTTTGGCTTCGTGTTGCTTGTATGGATAATAACAGACTCCCAAAGAAAGCCTATGATATGTTGCTGCATCTGCAGAATCAAAATTATATTACCTGGACGACTAATGTTTGCTATGTTCTTTATAGATTCGGGTTTGGAATTGTATGGGAAATGCAAAGTGTTGGTAATGTGAAAGCTTTTATTGTAGAATTTAAGAAACGTTTAAGTGATTGTTACATCCAAGACTGGCATTCAGCTATTGAATCGCATGAGTTGTACGATGTTTATCGGTCATATAACCAGTCTCTTGTTCGAAGTCCCTACCTCTGTGTAATTAAACATGTTAACATCCGCAGGTT
Source organism: Conus canariensis (assembly GCA_033310375.1). Taxonomy (NCBI): domain Eukaryota; kingdom Metazoa; phylum Mollusca; class Gastropoda; order Neogastropoda; family Conidae; genus Conus; species Conus canariensis. Next base: position 27,895,112 of record CM065733.1, on the reverse strand, counting down.
ACTTTCAAGGTTTCGGTTAGGAATGTCGCCTTTACGATGCCACTTTTTACGATATACTGATCGCAATAGAAACCATGACATTTTCTGTCCACACTGTAAGGAAGCACCGGAAACTGAGCTTCATTTTCTTCCGGTTTGTCCTTTGTACGAGAAGTTGCGCCTTGAGTTGATTCCAGCTAAATATTACAAACACCCTTCTCTATTCAAAATGTCCATGTTGTTAGCCTGTTCTATTGAGACCACTATTAGGAGTGTTGGTAATTTCATTTATAGAGCTATGGCTGTTAGGAACGGAATAATTAATGCTGCAATTGCTTCATGAATGTCTTCTTTGTTAACTGTGAACACCATTCAGCTGAGTTTTCGTTAAGAGTAGCTTGTACTGATTTATTTTGACCTTGTTCACTCACTTTGATATGGGCCTGTGGCCGTCAAATAAAACATTCTGAGTTCTGAGTTCTCTCTCTCGCCCTTTCCTGCACTCCTTTCGCTCCTGCGTCTATCTCTTTCTCACCCCCACCCCCTCTCTCTCATTTACTTTTTCTTTTATTTTCTATTTTTTATTTATTTTATTTTATTTTTAATTCTGTATCTAATTTTTGTTCTAGCCACTTTTTGCATGCTTCTCTTATGGCCTCATTTCATTTTGCATTGTTGACCCTACTCAGGGCGAGGACTGGATGTAAAAAAGCACATCAGTGCTTATCTGTTATCCTCGTAAATAAAGAATTTTGTCTTGTCTTGTCTTCTCTCTCTCTCTCTCTCTCTCTCTCTCTCTCTCTCTCTCTCTCTCTCTCTCTCTCTCTCTCTCTCCCCTTTGATAACCAATATCGTGTGTGCGTATGAAGTAGGTTTTTTTTTTCTTTTTCTTTCATAACCTGTTCATTTCTTCTTATTCATTGCTTCAATATTTTTTTTTCCCTTTAAGTTCATCTATGCGTCAGTTGATGGAAAAACAACGTATCCACTTTTTATGCATTTTTGTAGATGTGTATATTTGTTAAAAGTTTTGTAAGTCTTAGTCGCTAGTCATGCTTAGTTAGTCATGCTTAGTCCCTAAGTGGGGCAAGGGTCGCATGAAAAAAGCATGTGTTTGCCTATCTGTTACCCTTAGAAATAAAGATTATCAATCAAGACTCTCTCTCTCTCTCTCCTCTCTCTCTCTCTCTCTCTCTCTCTCTCTCTCTCTCTCTCTCTCTTGCGCTTGTTCTTTCTTCCTTTTCTTTTTCTTTTTATTTGCGCACTCAGAACATAAAATGACCACAAACCAGAACTCATGGCCATCAAGATATGGACTGAGAATTTGCCATTTAAATATCAATAGTGCAGTCAATAAGATCTCTGATATCTCGAGCCTAATATCGAACCATCCAAAAGCCATTCTATATTCTGGGTCTCTCCGAATCAAGACTGAATAATTACATTAGTGATAAAGATGTATCAGTCCAAGATGCATCAGTCCCAGGTTATAATATCGTTCGAAAAGACCCTACTAAAGACAAAGAGACAGGTCTTCTGGTGTATGTCAGTGAATCTCTCAACTTCAAGAGACTTTCCCATCTAGAACAACATGACGTAGAAGCAGTGTGGATACAAATCGCACTGAACAAATCACGATCCATTTTAATCGGGTTTTGCTATCGAAACCCAGCAGAAAGAGTCAGCTGAGCTGATAAATTTGTTACTATGATGGACGCAGTTTCCTTAGAATCTAAAGAAATTATTTTACTCGGTGGCTTCAATGCAGATCTTATTAATTCAAACAGCCAATGAATCCAAACGATAAGTGTGTTGAATTTACATCAGATCATCAAAACACCCACCAGAGTCACACCAACTTCAAAGACAATCATTGACCACATTTAGGCCTATGTCTCAAATGAAAATAACATACTAGAAGCTTGTGTACCAGTCTTATCTTCTAGTGATCATTACCCAGTGTGTGTTACATGGTCTAAACATGGAGAAAAAATCCCGAAACCAGGCCACAAAACCATAACCTATTGTTGCTTCTCAAACTTTAACGAGCAAGATTTTTTGTTTGATTTAACGAACTCAGAACTTTCCACAGTATACAATAATACTGATCCAGATTCTGCGATTGACTTTTGGATCGAAATTTTTACAGAAGTCTATAACAGACATGCTCCGTTAAAAACAATCGGGGTAAAGCATATTCCCAAACCACCGTGGTACACGAAAGAATTACAGGAGGCATGCTACCTTAGAGACCTTTTGAAAGAACATGGCTATGAAGAAGAATCAAGATCACTAAGAAATGCAATAAACTCTCAGAAGCGCAGGGAAAAAACAAAATACTTTCGCGAAAAGCAAAAACTTCCAAACAAAATCCAAAACTGGTTTGGCAAGCAATAAACCATCTTACAATAACAGTTCTTCGAAATCAACTGTTATGAAAGGTATTTCTGATGAACAACTTAACACTCACTTCTCTACCATTCCAGATACAGTTGTTACTACTGATTATTCAAGCTCTAAAGAACTTAAAGAAATCCATCAATTTTGTCACGATGTACGAGCCCTCTTTACAAAGTATACACACAACAACCACGCTACAGCCGCTTATGACACTGAATCGCCTAGCAGATATGACAGCACAGAGCATACAGAACAAAAAAAAAAAAAAAAAAAAGGATGCTCTCCTATATACCCGTAACAGACACATCTACACAGCAACAACTAGACAAATACAAATTAACATTCATTTCAAGACTGGCACAGCATTTTCGATCCTGAATCTAGTCAGACAAGTGCATGGATGAACAGTAACAAATACAGGTAGCCTCGATTTGTATTTGTTCATTTCTCCAGTTGTTGTTGTTGTGTAGATGTGCCCGGTACGGGGTATATAGGCAAGCTTAGAGCTTTCCTTACTTGGGGATGTTTCCTTGTTTGTTGTTGTTGTTGTTGTTGTTGTTCTTTTCTTCTTTCCTAAATAGAGCCGGGCCGTTTTGGCGTAGAGGCTCTGCGTTGTGGCGTTGTCTCTTTGCGGTGTCTCAGGCTTGGTTGGTTTAAACGAACTGATTTTAAAACTATGTACATGGGTTGACGGAGGTTCATGGGGAGACTGGGGGTGGCTGCAGGTAGTGGGGACTGCAGCTCAGGCGGCTCCTGAACGCCTCCAGTGTGGGTGCTGGCGTGGTGGTGGTTGGTAGTTGGTTCCACTCCCAGATGGTGCGGGGAAAAAAGGAGTGGTACAGAACTGGATGGGTAACCCGCTCCTGGTGGATTTATTGTGCGTCTCTAGTCCGTTTGTCTGAAGGGCGGTAGAATGTGGTGGGGTTGAGGTCTACCAGCCCGTTGTGAATACGGTAGAGCATCATTAGCCTGTTATGGTGCCGGCGCTCTTCGAGGCTGTCCCACTTGAGGTGTTTAAGCAGCCGTGTCACGGCGCCTGGTGTCCTGTCGTGGAAGTTGTTGCAGGCGTATCTCGCTGCTCTCCTCTGAACCTTCTCCAGGAGTTGGGTGTCGTGCTGTAGGTTTGGATCCCATACGGTGGAGCTATATTCCAGTGTAGGTCTGACCATGGTGGTGTACGTGGCAGCTTTGATCTCTTGGGTGCAGTCCCCGAAGTTTCTTCTGAGAAAGCCCACTGTCCTGTTCCCTTTGGCTGCCACTGTTTCCACATGTCGGGTCCAGGAGAGATCATCCGCCATGGTCACGCCTAGGTATTTACTGGAGCTCACCGTGTCCAGTGTTTGTCCGTGGAGGGTATAGTCTGTCTGTATAATTCACTTGTGTCTGCTTGGAGAGACTCGGATGGTGTTGCAATTGCTTGCATTGAAGCTCATTTGCCAAGTGTTCTCCCAGTCTTCCAAGTGAGTGAGGTCGGCTTGTAGCAAGGCTTGGTCCTGGTGACTGCAGACTTCCTGTAGAGGAGACTGTCATCTGCAAACAACCTGGTATGTGAAGACGACTACATCCGGCAGGTCGTTAATATATGCTAAAAAAAAAAAAAAAGCAGCGGCCCTAGTACGGTGCCTTGAGGGACTCCGGATAGTACTGCAGCAGGGGACGAGTGTGTACCTTCGAGGGCCACTTGCTGGCTTCTGCCGGTGAGGAACGCCTGGATCCAGCCGAATGTGTCGTTCCTCACTCCGTAGTAGTGCAGTTTGCTCAGTAGACGACGATGCGGTACCTTATCGAAGGCCTTGGAAAAATCAAGCAACACTACATCCACCTGATTCCCCCCGGCTAGGTTGCTGGCAATGTCATGGATGGTTGAAATCAGCTGTGTCTCGCATGACCTTTGTTTTCTGAAGCCATGCTGCGCGTCGCTTAGTATCTGGTGTTGGTCGAAGTGGGTCATGACGCTGCTGTGCAGAATTTGTTCCAGGACCTTGCACGTGATAGATGCGAGGGTAACTGTTCTGTGTGCTCTGTGCTGTCATATCTGCTAGGCGATTCGGTGTCGTAAGCAGCATTTCTCTGGAGTTATGGGCATGTATTTGTTTCTACATGGGGGCAAGAGTTACCCTACTTATTTGTTATTTACTGTTTGCTGTTCCCCACCTAATTTCACATTCACTTTCGTTTCAATCAAATCGAGGTTACCTGTCCATGTTTCTGTTCAACCATGTACTTGTCTGACTACATTCAAGATTAAAAAAAAATGCTGTGCCAGTCTTGAAATGAATGTTAATTTGTATTTGTTCATTTTTCTGGTTGTTGTTGTTGTGTAGATGTGTCTGGTACGGGGTATATAGACAAGCTTGGGGCGTCCTTTTTCGGGGAATGTTTCTCGTTTGTTCTGTGTGCCCTTTGCTGTCATATCTGCATGGCGATTCGCTGCCGTAAGCAGCATTCATTGGAGTTATTGTGTGTATTTGTTCCAACATGGGAGCAAGAGTTACCTTACTTGTTTGTTATTTTAATGAAAATGCGAATAAAAACACGGTAAACCCTTGAACAGATCCCACAACTTTCATTGAGATTGCTACTGATTCTGTTGATCAGAACGGAAGTGGTGACCATGTAAGCAAATCAAAAGAAGGGAAGCCACTCGCTCATAAGGAGACCCTACACAGTTACCAAGAAATTGAAGCCACTGAAGTTCATTTTTATTCCTTCTCGGCCAGATCAAGGTAGACTGTTTAGTTACGTTCATTTAGCGGCTCAGTACTTCCACATTTGTTTTCATATTTAAACCTTTTGGATTGCCAGCCAGAGAAGTAAGAAGGACTCATTTCTCTGTTGTCAACAGGAAACCAATGCGCGCGCAGCTGTAAGCTTAAAATAGGTTTTTTCTTCTTCCACCCAAGATGTTGACCACGCAATAGGGGCTATCAGTCTCGTCGGGGAAACCCAAACGCGACTGAGAAACAGGACCTAGGTACTCCGTGGTTAGTCATGTTTCTATTTTGGTTCTGGAGAACACACTGACACTGTGACAGGTTCAAAGTGCGGTTGAAAAAGCTGTTTTGGTTCTGAATCATGGCAGCCCCCTTTGTCAGAAAACCCAGTGTGCTGTTTGTGTGTTTCGGTGAGTCGTTAAAATTGCGAGTGTTTATATTTGCTCCGGACATTCGTCAGAAGGAACACATCCATTAAGTGTTCCCAGCATCATTTAATTCAGATTTTCTCACAAGAACACATTGAAAGCGTGATCACATGTCTCTTTTCTTTCCTTAGAATGTCCACAATCGTCAAGTTGATTATTCTAACTGACACTTATGTGTATGACAATTTTTTATCCCGCCATTAAGGCAGCCATACTCCCACTTCGGGGAAGGTGCATGCTATGTGTAACGTGTCATCCCACCAACGGCCAAACTGGCCTTCTCTTCCGAAAGTTGGTGATGGGATTTTACATGTGTGCAAGATGTTACGCGTGCGTTCACACACGGAACCTCGGCTTATAGTCTCATTCGAAGGACTGTATGGGAAAATGGAGTCAGAACCAATGTTAACTCCAAGGGAAAAATCCCCCTGTACCGAAACGGGCCTGGCGGAGATTCGAACCTGCAACCCCAAGATTACGAGTCTGGTGCTCTGCCAACTGAGCTGTTCTGGCTCCTGTTTTAAGTGTTTATCATGCTTATCATGTACGAAAGGACAAACTGAACAGTCTGAATCATGCAGAATGCAAAAAGAAACCGACACAACAACAAACTAAAAAATTATTGGACAGAAATTGCGTAGGCTGATCTATCCATATAGAATCTGCCACCTGTATGTAAACTTTTTCTCACAAAATCACTAAAAGGCGGCATGGTCTTCATTTAGAGGTGTCCCTTGTGTTGTCGTGAAGATCCAGTTGATACTTAATTGCACCATGCGATAACATATTCTCAATGTTCACGCTGAAGAGGTTACTCTGAGTAGGATGAAAAGAACTCTTACTGGTTTTCTCAGTCATAGGTTGATAATTTTTCTTCTCTGCACACATCCACTTAGACCAGTACACATACATGCATGATACACACAGTGGGCTCAGGCACACACAAACACACACACACACACACACACACACACACACACACACACACACACACACACACACACACACACACACACACACTTAGCTTCAGATTGTTTTGAAGTGTCAGACGGTTCAGGGGCCAAATAACCTGCTGGTGAAAAAGAGGGGTCAGTGTTGAAAATGGACCAAGTAAAACGGATCAAGAGAGGGGAGGGGGTACAGCAGTTCTGGTTGCAGCAGCACTGAGCCATTGATGAAAATGAAAGTGGTGTTGAACAAAAATCTCTCGGTCAGGAGGGCAGGAAAAGGAAGGATGTTTCCAGACATACATGTGTGGAAACTCCACTTCCGTGAAAAGTGAATGTAGTATCAAACGTAAAAGAACCCCCCACCCTTATTTTGTCGAAATAAATAAATAACTCGACCTTTGCAGGCTGACGTTATTGTAAAAGCTGTATCACCTTAAGACATGTAACATGTATTTGAGGCATCCATACTTGAAAGAATTAAAAGTTAAACAAACAAACAAACGTAACACTGTACTGCTTTATTCATTCAAAACCAGCATTTTGTATTAATCAAGTTTAATAGAACTTTCTTCTGTAATCTAGATAATCAAAAAGAAAAAAAGAAAACCGAACATGAAACTGCCTTATTGGTTCAAAATGCCTTTTGTTTTCATCAACTTTGATAATTCTTCTTTGAAGACCTGTATGTTGAAGTGATTTGCAACATTCATTTGTTAACAAGTAAAGTCAATGCTGACTGGCTATGGACACTTACAACAGTCAAATTGTAAAAAAAAAAAGGTGATTAGTTCTGCCAGACAGTTCAGAATCAGACTAACCGATTACAGGACAAAACATGATGCATTTTGACCTCTTGGGTCTTCTTCAGGCAAAAACAAACAACATCCAGGACAATGAAAATTGAGAACGTGAAACCACTTAATCTTCTCATGTTCGGCGCAAACTAGGTGTTGAATGACAACAAGCCCATTGATAAAGGGACCTGGGAGTTAGAATAATAATGATGACAATGATAATAATGATGATAACAATAGCAATGATAGTGATCATACTAGTGATGATGATGAAAATATTTGAGTAACAAGAGGAGGAATACTGTTACTTTTGGTGATGATATTATGATAATATTTGCAGTAGTAATAATGGCTAAACACAGAAGGGGAGAAAGAAGATGGGTTGGAGGGTAGTAGAACAGCAGGGTTGGTTGTTTTTAATGGTATGATATAATAGTAGTGATAATGATTATGGTAGATTGGTAATAAGGCCTAGTAGCAAGGAATAGAAATGATCAATGAATGAATAAAAGGCAAAACAAAACTAGTGGGTGGTGATCTTAATGATAGCAGTTATATGTAGTGATGTTGGTACTGATAATAATGGTTGGAAAGAAATGGAAGTGATCAATGAGTGAAGGGTTAGTGCTGTTGGAACAGACCAGAAATAAAAAAAAAAACAAGCAAAAAAAAAACCACACCACACACACACACAACAAAAAAAGGAGAAAAGAAAAGGTGTGTGTGTGTGTGTGTGGGGGGGGGGGGGGGGGGGGGGGGGGGGGGCTCATATACCTACACCTGCACACATATGCACAGGGTGGAAAGAAGGAAAACTCATACAAACAGTGTTATTGGAAAAGTAAACAGTGTTATTGGATGATGATCATACCTGAAATAATGTTGGTATTAATGTGACAATACTAGTTGGAAAGAAATGGAAATGATCAAAGAAAAAAGGGTAAGCATGTCTAATTAAAGAAAAAAATATAGATAGATAGACAGTTAGATAGATAGATAGATAAATAAGATGAAATAAATAAATGATGAATAAGGAAAAAATAATAAAACATGAAAAAAAAAGACACACACGCATGCGCACGTGCACACACACACACACGCACAACACACACACACACACACACACACACACACACACACACACACACACACACACAAAGGGGGAAACTGACGCAAACAGTATATATACTGTCATATATACATATATGTGTTATATAATTAAAAAAAAATTTTTTTGATAGACATGTTATCCCTTTCTTCATTGATCATTTCCAATTCTTTCCAACCAGTATTATTACATTAATACCAACATTATTTCACTTATGACAATGATCATCATCCAACAGTACTGTTTACTTTTCCAGTAATACTGTTTGTATGAGTTTCCCATCTCTTTTCCATGTGTGTGTGTAGGTGTAGTTATATGACCTTCCCCCTTTTCCTTTTTGTTTCTTTTTCCTTATTGTTTTTTGTTTGGTTTTTGTTTGTTTTTTGTTCTGTTCCATTAGTAATAGCCCTTCACTCGTTATCACTTCCTTTTTTTCCAAACATTATTATCAGTACCACCATCACTACATGTAACTGCTATCATTATGATCACAACCCAGTAGTTTTGTTTGCTTTTTATTCATTGATCATTTCTATTCCTTGCTACTAAGCATCATTATTTAACTACTCACTATCATCACTAGTATTACATCATACCATTAAACAATAAAAAACAAACCCTGCTGTTCTACTACCTTCCAACCTGTCTCCTTTCTCCCCTTCTGTGTTTAGCCACTATTACTACCACAACTATTTTCACATTATCACCAAAAGTAACAGTACTCCTCCTCATACTATTTAAATATTTTCATCATCATCACTCTCATCACTATTATTGCTGTTGTTATCATTATTATTATCATCATCATCATTATTATTTTAACTCCCATGGTCCCCTTCCCAACGGCCTCATTTTCATTCAACACCCATTTTGCGCCAAATATAGAAGATAAGTGGTTGCTCGTTCTTCATTTTTATTGTCCTGGATGTTGTTTGTTTTTGCCTGAAGAAGACCCATGAGGTCAAAATGCATTGTGTTTTGTCTGTATTGTCTGGCAGAACTGACACCCTTTCTTTTTAAAATTTGCTTCAATTTCTGTCTTCAGTTGCCTCACTTTGAAACTTACAACAGTCAATCAAAACATCCTGAACCTGTGCATGTTCATTTACTCAAAAAGTTTTTCATTTTTGACTTTGTGAATGCTGAATTAAACACAGACAGTTACTCATCACAGTAATAACTCATCACAATAACCTGATATTGGCTGATCAATGTGTGCCTGGAAGCTGCATTTGGTCAAGTACAATGCATCATTTCAAAATTTTGTGTGCTGCTGATGTGCTCACCGACAAAACATAGGTCTGTACACACACAAGCACACACACACACACACACACACACACACACACACACACACACACACATGCACACACGCACACACACACACACACACACACACACACACAGTAGCCACATATGTGCTTACCAGCACAGTTCTAGTGTGATTTCATGTATACATTTATGTGTTGTGCTAATGTGCAGACAGTAAATATGTAAGCAGTCTACAAGTCACAGTTCCATCTTCTGTCCCCCCCCCCCCCCCCACCCTTCCCCCTTCTCTTTCTCTTCCCTCTCTCAATAGGCTGTATGTAAACTCTCAGTTCTCTTCCACCAGCATGTACAAATACACAGATATATGCACACACACAAGGGTATTATTAGGAATTCACTTGAAAGTTGAATGCTTTTAGTTTTCTTTCAGAGCAGGACCACTGAGGTTTGTATTATTGTCAAGGTGGTTTATGACATTCACATTGAACATTATTCTTAATATTAACCATTATTGTGTTAGTGTGATAACAGGAATGTTAGTTTGCAACTCTTAATCAAAGTCATGTTCATGTAATTTTTTCTCTCTCTCTCTCTCTCTCTCTCTCTCCTCTCTCTCTCTCTCTTGTCTGTCTGTCTGTCTTTCTCTCTCTTGTTGTAAATGATGGGACACAGGGTACGTCTATTAAGTGGTTTCATGTTCCCACCTCCTGTCCCATTTTGCTGGAATAAAAACTGGAATTGCTCATGTCTGCAGGAAACACTTGTCGTTCCACTATGGCAGAGGCAATCTTCCTACACCTGATATCTAAAAGGGGAGAACAAGATAAGGTATATGGTTCCTCAAGTGTAGTTTATTGAAGATGGGTGAGGATGTGTGTGTGTGTGTGTGTGTGTGTGTGTGTGTGTGTGTGTGTGTGTGTGTGTGTGTGTGTACATGACTGCACATAACATATTTAGATTTCATAGGTATACCCTAAGTCTTTAATGCTAAGCTGTCCCATGGCAAAGAGAGATTTCTTTGCAACTGTTTTTGTTTTTTTTAGTTTGTTTGTTTTTCCTGAAAGCTTGTTTGACCTTGTGCTGTTTTCTTACTCCTTCCCAAGTACCTCTTGAAGGGATTTCATTCAGTACTTTCAATGATTAGGATGTCTACCTCCATACAAGTTACCAGTTCCTAATTTCAAACAGTAAGACACTTTGACCCTAAGGTTTGTATGAGTAGAATCTGGCACTCATCAGTGGACAGTCAGCTGACACATGGCAGATGTCTTTCATTCTGTGCAACCTTCTGTGGACATCAAGGAACAGCAGTAGAGCTGCAGCAATAGTGGACACACAAACAAGGACAGTGTTCACTGTTAAATGAACACTCTTGCCTCAAAAGGATGGATTGACATGATGGTGCAGAATTATGCATGCATACGTTCCAAGAAGAGAACAATAGTCAGTACAACCTTGAGTTAATCTGACAATAAACTGGTTTCAGTACAACCTTGAGTTAATCTGACAATAAACTGGTTTCAGTACAACCTTGAGTTAATCTGACAATAAACTGGTTTCAGTCAGTCAGGCATACGTTCTAAGAGGAGACCTGTGTTCAGTTTAAAGTTTAGTTTGCGTTGAGTTGTAAATTGTATCACTGAATTCAACAGGAAGATTTTTTAGGTTTATTTTTTCCCAACTGCTTTTGCCATATTCTGCTTTAGTTTGAGGTTTCACTGCTTTTGATGGATGTTAGTGGATCATATGCTTGGAAATGTAATCCTTGCAGTTGCACATAATGGAGCCCTAAATAGTCACTGATCCTTGTTCTAAGGAGCAGTAACAATATCCATCATGAACAGGTTTGGTTTTTTTTTTACTAAACAAATGCATTACTTGCCAACAATTTTTTCAGTCTCTGATTTTCCAACACCTGAAAAAGCCGACATTTAAATCTGAAAGAATAAGAAACAACGCTTGCTGCCAGTCCTGATCCGGCACAGCTGACAAAGTAAGTTGGTGACCCAGACACAGACCTGTCTACCCTACAATTTTTTCACGTATTTTACAAAATTTGAGTGGAAAATATGATAATACGCAGAGTAGGACAAAAATATGAAAATCAGCAACATTGGTTGCAAAAAAAAAGTGCTATTTTCCTGTTTGAAGAAGCAAGTTATTGTCCCTAGTTCCAGTTTGTGCGTACTCGCTTACACCATGGTCGGCCATCTTTCATAGTGAGTGACAGACACATATATTCACTAAGAGAATGCCCTACCAGTGAAATTACGCGTTCATGAGAGTGATGAAGAGCTAGATGTTGAAAAGAAGGTTGCCGAAACGAGGGAGCAAACTTTCCTGAATGCATACCACGCAAACTTGGAAGTGCTTAGTCCCAACCTCAAAAATGGTCCAACTTTGGTGTGGTGCACTTTGTGAGAAACGGGTTTTAGTTGTGCTCATGGAGGGCGCAACAACTGCATAAAGCATGTTTACTCAAAATCACATAACAAAAATAACCGAAATGGTGAAAGGAACACATTCAATAAATCAATTGTATGTAAGCATTGAAAAAGGCTGAGATGAAGTCTAGTGGGGGACCTGGAGCAGCAGGTGACAAACGCTGAGATGATCATGATGTGTAGGAAGGTGGCTGACGTGAATCTGTCCCTGTCAACGATCGATCATCTTGTTCCCTATTCAGGAAGAAGTTTCCTGACCCTAGTGACAGCAAAATTATTCAAGGTGTGTCTGTCACTTTAACATCTACTGTTAATTAGCTCCACTGCCCCCGCCCACACCACACCACCACACCCCAAAACAGGGTGGCAGTACAAAGAGAAGAAAAAGATGGCAGATGAAAACTGTATGAAGGGTATACATGAGTGTGTCTGTCCGTCACTGTGTGTGTGTGGGGGGGGGAGGGGGGGGTGAAAGGGAGGAGGGCATTATAATTTTTTTGTTTTTTTAATGAGATGGTCAACTAGATGTGTGCAGTGTGTGTGTGTAGTGCACTTGTGCTAGTTCGTGTGAGTGTTTGAGTACAGTCCAGTGAGTTGCCTGCAAGAATTGCTCAATATAAGATCCATATTAAAGTTCAAGGTAAGAAAAATACTCTTTTTTTGTCATGGAATACTAAAATTTAGTCCTTGGAATACTAATGGTTCAATTTTGAGGAAGACAGGTCTGCAGATATAATTATTGTCAGGGACACAGTGTCTCACCTTGTTACCACTGTGTTCATCATGTATTAACCTCTACCTGCATTCTAATCTGGCAGTAAAATTCACTCTGTGTGTGTGTGTGTGTGTGTGTGTGTGTGTGTGTGTGTGTGTGTGTGTGTGTGTGTTCCAGTGGACAGTGGACAGTGCGGGGATTTCAGACTACTGCATTGGTCTGCCACCTAATCCTCGGACTGTTTCCACATTACAGAAGAATGGCGTCTCCCTAGCTGGGTACAACCATACTGCAAGACTGGTGGGTATTAAAACACAGGTTGTAGAAGGTGCGTTGTGTGTGTGTGTGTGTGTGTGTACATACAATCTGCTCTCTGCAGGTAGTGGATTGTCACCGAGTCACATTTAAAGCCTTTCGTGCACAATGAATGATGTGCATGATGCATCCAGTCTGCGCATTGCACGCTGGGATCCTCATTGACTTGGAATCACTATATTTCTTTTGCAAAACTTTTTTTTTCATTGGTATTTGTCAGTTCACATCTAGAGACATTAAAATGTGGTCACCCATCAGTACACATGCTCCCATACAGTATACACACACACACACACACACACACACGCACACACACACACACACACACACACACACACACTCTCACTCTCACTCACTCAAACACCTGATTTAAGAGTAGAACATTTGCATTATCCTGGTAGAAAATTATCAATTTATAGTGCTAAATTGGTCATCATCTTAATGTAATAAAATGATGCTATGTATTTTCCTATGATTGATTCTCCGGTCATGTCTGATGGATGAGTAGGCAGGCAGGTCATCTGCTGATGTGGGAATGAAGACCAATTCTTTAGGCATAAAGTCTTCTACAGATGCTGCATGGAATGGAGTCCTGCAAGGATGGGCCCGGTACCTTCAGAGCTGACTGGATTAGAATTAACCAAGCTATGAGGCACACCAAGACCCCATCCACACATTGGAGAGGAAACACCAAACAGTCATTTTCCGCTTGCGCACCGGGCATTGTGGCCTGCGTGCACACCTCAAGAGGATAGGAGCCGCGGGACTCAGCCCTGTGTCCCTGTGGGCAAGCTGACCAGACACCAGCACATGTCCTCCAGGACTGTCCCCTCAATGATGAGAGACGAGTGCGAGCCTGGCCAGAAGGGGCAGACTTCAAGACAAAACTCTGGGGGACTGCCAGCAATCTCCGCCGGATGGCCGATTTTGCCGCCACCCTTGGAGTCCGGCTGTAGGTGCATAGCTGTCGAACGCTGAAGAAGAAGAAGAAGGATGGCCCCCATCTTCTCTGATTCCTCTTTTCCTGCTTCCAGTGTGTTCTGTCAAAGGCGACATCTTCCCAGGAAGCAGTGTTGATGCAGCTTCTGAGGTTGGCCTTCAAGGTGTCTTTGTATCTCTTGAGAGGCCTTCCTTGGTCACATTGTCCTTCCTTCAGTTGTCCATAGAGCAGCATCTTTGGAATTCTGCTGTCCTCCATATGGACAGCGTGTCCTGTCCATCGGAGCTGGTTTTTGATGAGTATACCTTTAATGCTGGGTAAGCCACACTTCTTCAGGACAAGTAGGTTGGCCACTCTGTCTTGCCATTTGATGCTGCAGATCTTGCGCAAGCATCGTTGATGGAACTGTTCTAGTTGTTGGATGTGTCGGCGGTACTGAGTGCTCTCCTCTACTTTCTGCTGTCTTTTCCCACCAATCGTTCTTCATCTGCCGAAGCTTCTGTTGGGTGAGCTGCTTGGCTTGCTGGTACTTCTGCTGTTTCTTCTCGCAGGGCTTTTCGCTGAGGTGATCTCGATGGGTCTTATGGAGCATGTCCATGAGCTTGTTGATCTCTGGGTCGTTTTCATCAAACCAGTCTCTATGTTTGTGTTCAACAAAGCCCAGGGTGTCAGCTGCAGCGTTGTACAGGGATTCTTTGAAGGCTTTCCGTTTCTTGCCAGTGTCTTCTCCAGTGAGGTTGATGTTCGACAAACATTCCTGGATTCTTTCTTCCAGAATGTCTCTGCTGTTACACAGGCAAGCAATGTTCAGCCTTCTCGGGGGCTTATCCCTGGCTGATTTGTGCTTCAGGGCAATCTTGCTCCTGATCAGGTGGTGATCTGATGAGCAATCAGCTTCCCTTATGCAGCGTGTAATCAGTCTGTCCAACTGGCGAACAATCACATAGTCAAGCATGTGCCATTGTTTGGAGCGGGGGTGCATCCACATGTTCTTGAACTTGTCTGCCTGTTGGAAGATGGTGTTGGTAATGTAAAGTTCATGTTGTGGTGCACACGGTGATAACATCAGCAGACCATTGGAGTTGCAGTCTCCAGTGCTTTGGCATCCAAGAACGTTGGGCCAAGTGGAGCAGTCCTTTCCACACAAGCATTAAAGTCCACGAAGATGATGAGCTTGTCCTTGTTGTTGACTTCAGTGATGACTTGGTTCAGCTCCTCATAGAAGGCTTCTTTGATGTCATCAGGGTTCGTCATTGTTGGAGCGTAGGCGTTGATAATGGTGGCAAAGCGGTCCTTTGTAAGCTACACCACAAGAACATTAGGCGATCATTAATGCCACATGGCCTCCTGGCTATCCAGCTTCCGGGCAAGCTTTGTGCGAATTGCAGATCCAACACCAGAAGTTCTTGGGTTGTCTTCAGGCTTCCCAATGCAGTAAATGTTGTAGCCTCCTCCAACTTCCTCAAGCTGTGTATTGCACTCAGGTCTTGTTTTACTCAGAGCCGCTTTGTCAATCTGGTAATGGCCTAACATCTTGACAAGCAGAGCAGTATGACGCTGTGGTCTGTCATCTCTGTCCAGTAAGGTTCCGACATTCCATGCCCCAAATGTGAGAGGCATCTGTGTTTTGACTTTCGACCGCCTTGTTGGATGACCAGTCACCTGTCAGGTATAGTGAAGGGCAGGCTTTGTTTAGAGATCCTTTTATCTCCCCCTCCCCATGTGGGGAGAGCAGTGCTGTCCCTGAATAGGGCTGCTCTGTCGCTGTAGGAGGAAATGAGCACCATATCTGCCCTGGTGTACAATGAATGACCATCAGCTTGCAGCCGCCTACATGCAGAGTTGTAGCTAGGGACCTCCAGCAACATCCTTTGCCTGTCCATGTCACTACTCCATCGCTGCAGAACTTGGAAGACGCTAGTAAGGGTTGCCTTTGGGTTTATCGGCGTACCTGCTTGCCTGACCAGCACAGTGGACTTTTTAAGGTAAAGGAGTGTTGTGCTGTCACTTCTCCACACTCTCGCCTTCTGTGGTGCATTTCTGGTTGTGTGAAGTGCCTAATGTGCTGGCGAAGTGTCTGTGTGCTTGTCACCTCTCGCTTTCATCCTTCACCTCTGGCTAGCACCGCAGTGAACAGCGCTGCAAAAAGAGAGCCGAGTGTGTAAGTCTGTCCTGCCAGTACATAGCCTCTCCACCACAAGCCTTATATAGTGCCTGCATGTAGCAGCGCATGTCCACTAGGTGCTTTGCGGCCCCAGGCCAAAGTACAGGGGACTTGGAGGAGGTTTGTCCACTAAACATGCAACATGCAGGCCCACCGGTTTGTGGACATGCCCTGGCATTCATTAACCAAACCCCCAACTATGGGCAAATAGCAGGGCTGAGGGAGCTCTTTAGCCTTGGTCGGCCATCCCTCTAGGAGACAGATACTGTGAACAACAAAGCTGCAGCTTGTGGGGCTGTCCTACATGTGGCCGCTTCTGCACCTGTGGGGCAATGAGCCCCATTTTCCTCTAGATGAATGTTTGCCAAATCCTAGTATGCACTTATACTAAATCAGCTGTCAGTGCAGTTTACTTTCCAAACTCAGCTGTCTGTTTTGAGATGACAACGGAAATAAATAATTTAGTAACTTTTATCCACTGAAGGTATCACTGTACTTTTAGTTGAGCGCCCTTTCAGTGTGGAATTTCCGTAAGGGAAGGAGTCGGATCAGGCTGCAAGAAGGGCTGCCCTAAGTATCGAAGATTCAGTTCATTTGAACTGTAGAGTTTAGAGAATGCTGTACTATTATAAACAAAGTATTAGATGAAATGAAAAAAAAAATTCAAATATTCAGTATTATCACAACTGTGTTAAATTTAGTGCTGGACCTAATTAAAAAGTCTTATTATGCAATGACCTTGCTTATCTGTCTGGAGAAATTAGAGGTCTAATGCATAGAAGGCGCTTTACTTCTTTTCAGGCAAATTCTGTAAAAACATTACATGAATGTGTGGACAGAATCTCCTCAAAGGTTATTTATTGATCCATTGTCAAAGAGCAAGTAAGATATTTTTCATGTGTTATTTTGAATGCTTATTCTCTTCTTTGCTGAATTTGTAAATGCTTGTTATACAGTCCAGGTGGCATATACTTTTGATGATTTTCCTGTTAGTTTTAGTCTGAAGTATAAGGTGTTCCAACCAGTATTCCTCCTTCGTTGTTGTGTCGTCCATTATGCTAATTACAAAGGTACGCTTTCCAGATTATTACACATATGCAGACACGCATATGACCACACTTGCGCGCACACTTTGTCCACATATATATCGAATACATGTATATAGATTAAAAGAAATGTCACTGACATATGTAGATCAACACACATCTGGCATCATGGCAACAGACAGATGTCCATATAAAACATTGTCAGAATGACAATCACACCCGAGTTACAAGCATATTCCATATCTTCCAGCATATTGTCTGATATCACTAACAGTGGAAAGATATTAAATTTAAGAAACGACCACAAACACACACACACAAACACACACACACAAGAAACATGCACACGCACACACACACACTCACACACACACACACACACACACACACACACACACACACACACACACACACCATCAAACAAACAGAAGATGAGTAATGTCTTGAATTTAATTATGATTTTTTGTTTGTTGATATGTTCCAGTTGACTGATGAGGACTACCATAGGTTTGACATCGTGTTTGGGATGGATGAGTATAACATTATGTAAGTCAACAAAAGCTTGCATGCTGGCATGTTCAGTTATTTACCTAGGACAGGCAAGAACACACTTTTTTTTACTTGACCATTAATATGATCCATTCTCAAAATGTGAGGCCTTGAGATGTGTAAGAATTTGCTTGACACATGGAGAATATTCATTGTCACTTTGCTGGGAATGAAATACAGAAACAAATGCGATAAATCTGTCATGTTTGTTGTCTTTTTTTTTTTTTTTTTTGGTAATGTGTAGTTGACATGTTTCTGACCTATTCTTCATTAAGCAGAAAATGTCACATGGCTTTTTTGATAACAAAAATCCAGAGATTTATCTTTTTTATTTTCTTGTTGAATAAAATGTCCTGTTGATTTATATTCCTAAAACCTTTAATTGTTGTGCAAATCATCATTGCAAGAATTGTTGAACATGTTATGGCAGGATGCGGTCTTGGCCTGGCCAAGTAGTGCACCATCCTGAATTGTGAAGACTTGTACATGTCACTGTGAAGTCTTCTGTATGTGGCACTGTCTGGGGTGGAAATGCACAGGCTGATAACATCAGACATGCTTGACAGATAAAAGATTATTATAGTTATACAGCTGTCTTTTCCACACATCCATTTATATCCTCACTTCCCTTACCCTTTGCCTCTTGTGAATGGAAGCTATTTTTTTAGGACTGTTTACTGACAGACAGTGTCCTGACTGGCTTACATCTGGATTCAGATTTGTCATGTCATATATATTGGGATTACGGTACTCACATAACTTGATGTGACAAGTGGATGGCTTCAATGTAACAATTGATGTCCTCTATCAGTTCTGAAACTCTGACCTGGTCATGATTTCAGCATACATTTTTTCTCTCTAGTAATAGTTAAATGGTACTAAGCCTATTATATACAACTTTTCACCCAGGTGCAGCTAACCTTTAAACAGATATGGAATATGAGTCACATTGTTTTTGAAAAAATTTAAAAAAAAACTAAGGTGCTAAAGCATTATTATCATGGTACAATTATGTTGACCAGTGCCATTCACCTAATTTCGCTTTGCAACATACTATTCAGTGCTCTGCAATATTTTACAGACATATCTTTTATCACATCACTGGCATGAGTGAGTGATAGTGAGGAATGCCACCGATCGCTTATGTGTCGGCTTGTGCCTCAATGTTTTCCGATGTTGCCCGCGACGACTGCATGTTATCTGCACCGTGCAGTGCATGATGGATCAGCGTGAAGGGAGCGCGCTCGCGGCGCCGGGCGGAAGTAGGAAAGGGCTGAAGACGTGAGTCAGCAGGGCGTGTGGAAGGGGGGTCGTGGACTGCGTTGCTAGTGTGGGTCTGAATCTAACTGTTACTTCATACTGGGAAAATTTATTATTTTGCTTTGTGTCTGTTGTTGAAATAGTGGATATACTTGAGTGAAAACTTCAAATCTATTGTTAAATTTTTTTATCAATTAAAAAAAGCCAATCAATCTCTTCATTCCTTCAAAAATCAAATATTTCATTGTATATCTTTATCGAGCGAATTTTGTTAATATCCCAAATCATATTTCCGCATGGAAGCTTTGTGTACATTTTCAAGAGTTCACAAGGTAAACATGATATGGCATGTTGAAAAGAAAAAAAACAAGTGTAGCATTTTCATGTACATTTGCATGCCATTCACTATTGTTTTGCACATCTCTCATTCTTGCCTGTATCTTTTACAGACCTATCCTTTGAGCATCGCTAGACCAGAATCACCCTTTTCCAGAATCAGCAATCAAAGATGAAATTCTAAATATACTGAGCAGTTCAAGAATGGCCAAAGATTCCCAAAATGCATGAAACATATATCTGATAGACAAAGTATTTCTAGGCATTTTTCTGCAAGGAACATACATTTTTTGACAAAGTATTTCTAGGCATTTTTCTGCAAGGAACATACATTTTTTGACAAAGTATTTCTAGGCATTTTTCTGCAAGGAACAACATTTTTAACAAAGCACTTTAGGCATTTTTCTGTAAGGAAACGTATCTTTTTAACAAAGTATTTGGCATTTTTTCTGCAAAGAACATATCTTTTGACAAAGTTGTCTTCTGGGAATTTTTCTGCAAAGAACATACATCCTTTTGACAAAGTTGTTCTTTCCTGGGAATGTTTCTGCAAAGAACATACATCCTTTTGACAAAGTTGTTCTTTCCTGGGAATGTTTCTGCAAAGAACATAGATCTTTTTGACAGAGTAGTTCTTGTCATTTTTCTGCAAGGAAATGTGTGTTTTTAACAAAATAGTTCTAGGCATTTTTCAGCGAGGAATGTGCATCTTTTTGACAAAGTAGTTCTAGACAATTTTCTGCAAGAAACGTATATCTTTTTGACAGTTCAGGGCATTTTTCTGTAAGGAACATAACGATTGTTGACATAGTAGTTCTAGGCATTTTTCTGCAGGGAATTTATTTTTCTTAAGAATTGTTCTCTCCTGGGTATTTTTCTGCAAGGAACATATATCTCTTTGACAAAGTAGTCTTAGGCATTTTTCTGGATGGAACATACAGTCTAAGCCGCTAATAACAAATTGCTGGGGACATTCAAAATTGTTTCATTACATCCAGCTTCCGTTACAACCAATGTGCCATTTATAACGAATTTCTGTCTGGTTGCTTCGTTATATCTGTCTCAGTCTCTGTCAGTCTCTGTCTGTCGCTCTCTCTCATTAACATCCATTCGCAAAGTCTTCTGTAAACCATACTTTGAATACACCATCTAAACATGTAATCTGCTCCATTAAACCACTCATCCACACTCCCACTCTGTCTGTCATCCCTCTTCTCTTCCCCCTGACAATCTTTCTCTCTGTGCTTTTGTTTGTTTGTTTGTTTTTTTTTCCTCCTGTTTGACTGCCCACCATGTTGTTATTATGTTTATGAATAGTCAGCTTGTCATTGTAGAATTACATTACACAGTGTTGCTATGTTGAAATGTTAGTATGAATGATATGTGTTGAAATAATGTATGTATGACAAGGGCTTTGGCCTAAAATCTTCATTCTTGCATATTAAAGATCAGTCAGTTAATTTTTCTCTGTCTCTCTCTCTCACAGACGCACACATACACACACACACACACACACACACACACACACACACACACAACACACACACACACAATGCACATACACATGTACGTGTGCGCCTGCATGCTTAGGTAGTAATCAAGCTCGTTTCCTAAGACTTCAGAGGAACAAAGTGTCAGAACAAATTCACAGCGCCACAGTTTGAAGAGAGGAGGGAGAAAGCAGGAGGGGGTGGGGGAAGGCGGGATTTCTCCACTGTTTCGTTTATGGTTTCACACTGATAGGTCATCGAAGTATGTATTGGTATGGAAATGAACTCTTAAGTAAATTGAATTTAAAATACACGCACTCTGCCGAACTGGAGAGCATTTTTTGTGCTTGACAGGAAATCATGATAACCAAAATAGGGTCTTGTAAAGAAAATGATTTTTTTGTTTTTTACCTTTCTCCATCAAAGTCATAGATGTGTTATTATGTCTTAGTGTATACAATCAAGAATTCTTTACAGTTAGATCACTCATACACAGTTATTGGAAAGGCAGTTATAATGTCTGATCTGTGAATGTTTATTATGAAACGAGAAAAGGATATTGTAGCACATGACGAAAAAGTCAACTGTCACATTTTGAACAATGGAAAAGGATGATTGTAGCGACAGCGACGAAAAGTCAAATGTACATGTATGAAACATGGAAAAGGATGATTGTACGACACTGACGAAAATCAAACTGTCACATTGTATGAAACAATGGAAAAGGATGATTGTAGCGACAGCTGGACGAAAAAAGTCAAACTGTCACATTGTATGAAACAATGGAAAAGGATGATTGTAGCACAGCTGGACGAAAAAAGTCAAACTGTCACATTGTATGAAACAATGGAAAAGGATGATTGTAGCGACAGCTGGACGAAAAAAGTCAAACTGTCACATTTATGAAACAATGGAAAAGGATGATTGTAGCACATGACGAAAAAATGTAAACTGTCCATTCTATGAACTGAAAGGATGATTGTGAAGTATGAAAAAAACAACACAAAAAAAACAAAAAATTCCTCAAAGTCTCACATTCTGTGAAACAACAGAAAAGGATGATTGTTGCCACACTGGATGGAAGAAAATCCCCAAGTGCCACACTTTTTGACAGAACAGATAAGGTTGATTGTTGCCACATCGGGGCGAAAAAAACCCTGAACCATGAACAGTGAAGAGAAAGATCTCAAAAGGATGATAATTTTGTTTTTTTATCCTCGTAACGCAGCAGTCCACATGATTACACAAAGGCACCCAACCACATGTACTTGCGACAGTTCTGTCAAACTTCTTGTTTGATTCTCTCCGGTAGGTAACTAAAATGAGTTCTGGCATGCTATGGTGTCATCACCTTCAAAATACTGACTTTTACACTTCTCTTTGGAAGGATGGTTGCCAGTGTCGACAGCGCAATTTCATATTCTTCCACCGCTATCTTCTTCTGTTTTGCTGGATTTCTTTCAACTTCTTGAGTAATTGAGCTACAGACCTTTATGATGTGCAGATGCCATAATGAAATGGCCAATTAAAGCAAAGCCTGACATCCTCCTTCCCCTTCTCCCCACCCCCGTACCTCTAGCATCTCCTCCATCTACAGTCGCTGAATTTGACCCCACATGAGTCGACTGCTCTGCTTCACCAATCATAGGCACTCAGATTACAGGATATTAGAATACGATTTTCTTGCTTACGAATGACAGAGATGAAGTTTACCATACAACAAACATACACTTAAAAATGCTGTTTGCTTTCAATATACCTATAGTATGTGAAGCTGTGTAAGAAAATGAAACAATCTTGGGTTATGTAGCTAGTCAAGGTGAATTCCTGCGCAATATGGTGACGTCAACAACTGGCTAATCTTCTTCTGGACAGTATGTTCTCTAATGGAAAGAAAATGACCAAGACTAGGTTCCAGCCTATGAGAGGAACGTCAGCTAAGACTCCTGCAGACACATGTTCAATGAACAAGGAGAAGACAAAGCTACAAAGCAAGAATGAGAAGAAGGATGCTTCGACCTCTACTGAAGTGTTAGAACTGGACGAAGTTTATAACGGCATGCTCCCTACTCGACCCGGCACTAACACCGGCGCTGATTCGATTTGTAAAAATCCGTCGTGCGTAAGTACAACCATTGACACTTTATGCGATCGAGTCAAAGCATTGGAAACAACAATAGCTCACCTGTCCAATATTATTATGAATCTGAGAAAAGATCATGTGTCGGAAGGGAAAGGGGCGGTAAAAATAGTGCAGTCCGTTCAGAAGAATATGCTCTACTCTGATGCTGTTAAAACATCTGCTAGTGTTACCCTTCCACTGAATAAAGACTTACCTGAAATGCCGATAATAGAGGACAGAAGCAGGGCAAAGAAGCCAAAAACTACCCGTTTGCCAGCGGTGAGGGAAAAGAACGCGGTTTCTGATGCGAATACTTCCGATGACGTAATGCTGTCGGCGTCGTCCTCTCAAAAAAAGAAAAAAGTCATTACTGAAGTTCGAAATGCTGGATCAAAGTCTGAAAAGTACCTCCAGACAGAAAAAGATCTTCCTGGTATTGCCATCCTGCACGATTCTGTACTGAATGGGGTGCAGGCACGTAGGCTTGGTCTTTCCTATGGACTTCATGTCATCAAACGTAAATGCCTGTCCATGGATGATATTGAAAGAGCTGCTAGATCTGCTATAAACGCTTACCAAGAACTCGATGCTGTCGTGTTGCACTGTGGCATCAACACCCAGAGAAACAAGACCCCTCAGGCTGCCAGTGAAGCTTTTGTTGCTGCCGTGCGCAAGTTACAGTCTGAGCATCAGAAAGTGAAAGTCGTTATTAGCAAAATTTCGCCAGTGAAAGATCCTTCCCTGAATGCAAAAAGAGACCTTTATAACGCCTTGGTGTTTGCCGAGCTGGTGGAGAACAAGAATATCTCTTTCATCAGCCGCGAGAACCTGCAGCCGAGAGGTCTCTGGGATCAGCTTCACCCCAACCAACGAGGAGCGTCAGTGCTGGCCGGAAACTTGGGCAGACATCTTCACAGTCTTTTCTGGAATCAGCCCAAGCGACGTTCCAAATCGTACATTCAGCCGCATATGGGGTTCTTTGACTGGAGGGGTTTTTGGTACCCCCACTGGTGACTGCCTTGACAATGTATATTTTGAGCTGTAGTTAATATGTGAGTGTGTGTGTGTGTGTGTGTGTAGGTGCGTGCGTGGGTGTGGGTGTGTGTGTGTGTGTGTGCGTGTGCGCGCGCGTACGTGTGTGTGTGTGCGTTATGCACTGATGAGAACATGTGTATGTGAGTGTGTGTGCGCGCGCGCGTCTTTGTGTGTGGCTGTATGTATGCCTGTGTATAAATGTATACATTATGTTGGCTTGTGTGTTAGATATACCTGGATATTCTGTTTTGTGAAGGCACACTACATTCATCATTGCAAGTGTTAATTGAGGTCAGACCTGCACTTTGGAGACATACAAGTTCCCAGAATAACGAGTGTTCATAGCCTTCATCGTTCTCATAGTCAGTATATTTAGTAGTGCGCTATTCAGACATTGGTTTATTGTTTATATAACATTGTTCTTTTCGTGTTTTCTTTGAATGTATAGTTTATTTGTTAAGAAGAAGATGTTCCCCAATGTGGGCTATTTCATATTTATTACTACTGTAATAGGTCACTCTCAATATCAATCAATCTTGTTTGGTGGAGAATGTGCCGTGAAAACCTATAATTTGCATAACAGCAGTTATGTTACAACTTGCAATCTGCCATGAAAGCCAAGCAAAATGATTGTTTCAAAATATTTCAATGGAATGCCAGATCACTTCCCAGTAATTTATTATCTTTTGAAAATCATGTTCTGGAGGGAAACCACTCTGTGCTAGCACTTCAGTCTCTGAATGTGGAAAAGCACAGTCTACCTAATTTGGAGAATTATTTCTACCCTCCACTTTACACAGTCAGTGAATCAAACAAAAAAGTCCAGACTGCACTATACAACAGACGGGACCTGGAATTTACTAGGATCGTTCCATTTCCGGTGCCACAGGAAGATGAAGGCATATTTGCTACAGGTGCTGTAATCAAAGTGAACAAAGACTCAGTTTACAATATACTTTCTGTATATTATCCTAATGGACCCCAAGAGGATAATACAGACTGGATGAAGAATACAAATTTTACAAGTAAGAAATGGATCATTGTTGGCGACTTTAATGCTCATGCACCATTTTGGGATTCTGGTGTTCTAAAGTTTCATCCAACAGATTCGTTGAAAATATTATTGATTCCTCTTTAGTTTTATTAAATGATGGTCGAATCACAAGAATTCCAGATGTTTCAACTTACAAACCTAGCGCGATAGATTTATCCTTAGTTTCACCTGGCATTGCAGTAAACTGTAATTGGTCTATAGGAGAAGATTGTTTGGGAAGTGATCACCTCCCCATTACTGTAGTCTTTAATGATGACATAAATAATGATGTAACAGACATCGAAGACAAAATTCCAAAGTTTAATTATAAACTTGCCAACTGGGATGCCTACCAGATTTTTCTTGCATCGTATAACACAACATTTATTGAGAATGATGATGTTAATTTATTTTATTCTAATTTCAGCAAAGTCATACTGTTAGCAGCCGAGCATTCTATCCCTAAATGTAAATTTAAAAAGATTGGTAAATATATGGGTAATATATGGTGGACGGAAGAATGTAGACTAGCTGTTAAATCAAAGCGAATAAGTTACAAGGCTTGGTTACGAAATAAGACAGAAGAAAATTTTGTCTTTATGAAGCAAGAAAAGAACAAATGTAATAAAATTATTGCTCAAGCTAAAAAGAAATACTGGGCAGAATTTTGTGAGACCGAAGTAAAAGAATTGAAGGATATGTTTAAAGTTTGGAAAAAAGTAAAACAAATGAAAAATTGTTACAAAACACAAGCTTACCCTGTAAAATTAACAAAAGAATTTCCAAGCACAGTGGATAAGGCGGAAGCTTTCTCCCATTTCTTTTCAGAAAATAGTCGAGCTGTAAATCTTCCAGCAGAAATCAAGTACCATAGACAAAAAGAGGAACAAAAAGAACAATATAAGAGTCCCATACCAGACAATAATAACTACTTAAATTCTCCATTACAATCATCAGAACTTCTTGAAGCGATAGAATCCATTACATCTTATGATTCAGCAGTGGGCCTAGATGGTATTTCTTACGAGCTTCTTCGTCACTTGCCTTCTTTGTGGAAAATATTACTACATTCGTTGTTCCAAAAATGTTGGACGTACGGCACGATTCCTACAATCTGGAAAAGTTCAGTGGTAGTACCAGTACCAAAAGAAGGTAAAACGAGAACATCTGTAAATAGCTATAGACCCATTGCTTTAACATCCCATGTTGGTAAACTTCTTGAAAAAGTTGTACAAACACGTTTATTATATTATTGTGAAAAAAATGACATTATTCCAGTCCAGCAAGCTGGATTCAGAAAAGGGCGATGCACAACTGATCATTTAATGAAACTAACTTCTCATATAAAAAAGCAATTTTCACGCAGAAAAAGTACATTAGCTATATTCTTTGATGTAAAGAAAGCATATGACCTTGTTTGGCATGCTCGATTATTGTATAAACTGAAAAATATTGGTATTTCTGGGAATATGTATGATTATATAAAAAACTTTCTAGAAGGAAGAAATATATGTACACGAATTGGAAAAATATATTCATCATTCAGGAAAATAGATATGGGCATTCCTCAGGGATCTGTTATTGCACCTTTATTATTTACGATCCTTATACATGATCTCCCAAAGGCATTATCAAAATCCACCAATGTAGTGCAGTATGCAGATGAATTTGCCATTTGGATTAATACTTCATTAAGGAAGCACTCGAATAAAAGGGCAGTAAAATTTGTACAGACAATGTATCAAGGAGAATTGGACAGATTATCTGCTTACATGAAAGAGAACGGTCTTGAATTATCTGGTGAGAAAACTTGTTTAATGCTTTTTAATAATGGCGAAAACCCAAAAGCTCTGCCCAACCTTATTCTTGACGACAGTGTTCTACAATATAAGCAAACAGTCAAATTCTTAGGAGTGTTTTTAACACCGAAGCTGAACTGGAAAAAACATATTGAAAATTTGATAGATAAAGCTAGGAAAAGATTAAATTTGCTCAAAATTATATGTTGTCAATCATGGGGTCAAGACTGTACTGCACTTTTACATTTATATACATTGTTAGTCCGATCAAAATTAATATATGGACAGGAAGTATACTTCTCTGCATCTAACTGCCTTTTAAAGAAACTGCAAAGCTTAGATAGTAAAGCTTTAAAATTAGCTTTGGGTGTTCCAGTGCCCACAAACACAATGAAATGCTGTAAGGAGACAAACATTTTACCTCTTAATGAACAACGAACGTTGGGTGTGTCCAAATACGTTGTAAGAGGCCTATCTGTAAAAAAACTCTGCTACTGATGAAATTCTTATGGATTCCAACAAGGAATACCCCAAAAGGTCTAAAAATATATCATACATAGAGCCAGTTAGAAATTTCACTTGTGAGCTTATGTCAGAATGTAGTATTGATATTGATGCAATTTCGGAGGTTCCCATTTTTCCTCAAATGCCCCCATGGGAGCATCTCAATGCAAAAATTGATGATGAACATACTACTTTGAAGAAAGATGACAATGTAAATATTCTAGTAAATGAAGTTCAAGAACATCTCGAAAAGACTTATCCAAATCATTTAAAAATATTTACAGATGGTTCAATAATGGAAACGTCTGACAGTGGTGCTGGATTCACTATACCGTCCTTAAATGTGCAAAAGTCTTTCTATCTAGGCAGAGAATTTTCAATTTATACATCAGAGCTATATGCAATTATGAAAGCTCTGAATTATATCTTATATGACACGCCAGTATCATTTTATAGTGTGCTATTTTGTGTTGATTCAAAATCAGTTTTACAATCATTAAAGCACTGGAACTCTAAAATTAGAACTGATATTCTTTTTGAAATTAAGCATCTATTACATTGTTTACTTTCCCGAGGTATAGCAGTTGATTTTTGCTGGGTTCCTTCACATTGTGGCTTAAAAGGGAATGAATTAGCAGACAAATTGGCAAAACAGGGAGCCTGTACAATTTTTGAAACGCCCTTCAACAAAGTCTTAAATTTTTCTCCGCATGAATTGATCCAGCGATTGGAAAAGAATATGCGGAAGAAACATCTTAGTGAGAATTTATTCGTCCTGCCATCATGTCCAAGGTATCTAGCCAGATTAATTCATAAATTACGGTTAAATACATGGAATACAAAATATTCACGAGGTATAGCGTGTATATGTCAGGAGAATATCTCAATTCGTCACCTTTTATTTGAATGCCCTATACTAACCACAGCTTATAAGGAGAAGAATATTTTTATAAATAATTCTGACCATGTTGATAGTGTGGTAAATAACCCTTGCTTTTTTGATACTGCTTTGGTTATTGCTCAGTCCCCAGTTGCAAAACTATTGTGAAAAAAGCCATTTGAGATATGTGTGTTAATAGTGTTCTTTTTTTTTTTGTGGAGGGTGGGAGGGGGGAGATGCTGGTAGTACAATGGAATGTACATTGCAGTTTAAAGGTCTAAGATCATCTTGCGATGAAAAGACGTTAAATAAAACTACTGAAAGTGAACTGAAGTAGCTAGTCAAACACATGTATAAACATGCAAGTTCTGTTTAGAGCAACGCGTAGAAAGCTCTACATTTCATGTGCTCTGCTGGCACTCCTCCATCACCCTAGAACAGCAAGCGACCATATGAAGTAATATACATCACAGCGAACTAACCAACTGTTTCCAGGAAATGGTTCCCCGGACACAAATGTAACCACTTCGTTATATCTGGCTTGAATTCTTCGCGGGGCCCCATATGATTCGTTTAAGGTGGCTGCATAGTTATAACTGGCAAGATGGCCCGCTGGGGACACCAGAACCATTTCGTTATAAGCAACATTTCATTATATCTGACTTTGTTACGTCCCACATATTTTTAGTCATGTAAAGGATTTAGCCAGGGCCAACCATTTTGCTTCGTTATATCTGGCATTCATTGCAAGTAGTTCTCTTGTGGGCAGTTTTCTGCATGGAACATATGTCTGTTTGACAAAGTAGTTCTCTTGTGGGCAGTTTACTGCATGGAACATATGTCTGTTTGACAAAGTAGTTCTCTTGTGGGCAGTTTTCTGGGCCAGATTTACTGGCCTATCTTTTGGTAAGTTGTAGACAAATTTACTTATCATTATGATTATAATCTCTTTTTTTCTTTCTTTCTTGTGTGTGTGTGTGTGTGTGTGTGTGTGTGTGTGCATATGTACTAAAATTACCATGTTCGTAATCAATGACAATGAAAGCAGTTGTATGATACAAGCAGTTCAGTGATACATAAACAGTTATTCTGTTCACAAGATCTGTGTGTTTGTTGTCACAGTTCTGTTGACTCCCACTCTTAAAAGTGGAATTCCTGCTTGATGCACTTACCCACATGACTGGTTTCCATGTTGAATGTTGAATTGATAGACCTGATCATTGTTACTGTGTCAGGGACCTGAGAGAGCTGCAGCCAGAAGGCAGATGCCGAGCTCAGTTTCAGCTGCTGGGAGACTGGGACCCCCAGGGAGAAAGAATCATTTATGATCCAGTCTTTGTAAGCATGAAAGTCTAGAACCATTTACGATTCTGTTTGTGCATGCAAAATCATTGGGGTCTTTTTTCTTTTGTTTGGATAACAGCTAGCCTGTTTTTGTAAATGATGAAATATCAATAATTCTATTTGTAGCAGTACAGTTGCTTATGATTTTCCTTTGTTTGTATGATTTACAACATGTTTGTTTGATTTACAACACAAAGCCATATATGTTTTTGTCTTCCTGAGCATAAAATTAGTAGTAAGTCTGTTTCAGAGATTTCTGGTTTCAGGACACTTTCTTGCAAGTCTTTTTTTTTTAGTACATACTCTTGTGAGTTTCATTGCCTCTGTATGTGGTAGATGTAAATTATACAGAATTATTGATGATCCTGTTTTATGGAATACACAGTTTTTTGCCCTGGTCTTTTTGAACTGCAAAGGCCCCTATTTCATGTGCTGGACTATTGTAAAACTGAAACTCTTTAAATACAGATTAATTCTGGCTGAATTTCGGTCTGTAACATTTATAGGATATTTCTGCAATGCTTTCTGACTCGTCAGGATGCTTTACAACATCAATCAGAATGCACTCTCTTATATCACGAACAACACAAAGCTTGAGGGGGCCACGCATCTAGATGTACCAATACAAGACAAAGAATTGACCTGATCAGCAAAATCAAGAATCTAAAAATGCAGTTTTGTTTTTCTGGGCTCAGCATTGTGTACCTCACTCTCTTTGTAAATCCATTGTTTCATCATTTTATTTGAGCTTCACACCGTCTTATGTTGTATAGCATTGAATATTTAAAATAGGTTTTTAAGAAGTTTAATTTTTTTCTTTTTCTTTTTGTTTGTTAAGAGTCAGCTTAGCAAGTAAACTATACACTTAGGTGTTTATACTCTCTCTCTTGCTCTCTCTCTCACTGTATATATATATATACACACACACACACACACACACACACACACACACACACATATATATTTGATGCCAAGGGAGCACAGACAGAATCAGCCGTGTCTCCCTGATCCAGTGGACGAAAGGTCTTGGAGCAGATGATATGAATTGATCTGTCTTCAGGAAGGATTATGAAAGTTCCCATATACTGCTAGTGAAGGGTTTAACATTTATATTTCCTAATTTTATGTTCTCATGTTCTTTTTCTCCCTCCCGTCCACCCCTTCGTCCGTCCCCCATCCCCCTTTTTTTTTTCCCGTTCATTTAAATCTTTGTCAAGTCATTAATGTAAGGATGGAAGAATTGTTAGCCTGAACTTGTTTTCCCCCACTACTAAACTGTTCAGCTCTATATGTATATAGCGTGTTTGTGTTTGCATGTGTATGTATGTGTGTAGTTTTTTTTTATGCAGATGAAACATAGTGATATATCAACATAACTCACCAGAAAATAGAGTAGATTCAGAATTGCATCTTGTTTCATGATAATTTTCAAGATTAGTAGGATGGCCTCAATTTAATTTCAGGATTCGATGGATAAACACAGTTCAGTTTTAGGATTGGACACTCTTCCCCATTTGCACCCTTATGTTTTAAATAAGTATCTTTTTTGAGTCTGTATCAAATATGTGGTTATCAGTTAATCCTGCAAGAGCTGGTTTATATCAGTAGCCAGTGTCACTTGTCTTTATTGTGGCAAAATCAGACGTGCAGCTTAGCTTTGCAGTGACAGGTGCAGTCACAGAAATGAGATCTGTTCAGGCTGTTCAAGGCACTTGAACAAATAAAAGAAAGTGACCTTACTCTTGCACTTTTTCTTTTGCTCACCACCTAGTTTGGTTATCACATACACGTTGATACTGTATTATGAACGGCCCAGCTCCTTTCCCTGCCTTCCTCAGTTTCAGTGTATGATCATCCATCAAAAAGATACCAACATTTCTACCTCATCATATAGTTTACAACAAAGAAATTAGGTGGAACTGCCAGTCTGGAAAGCAGTATTCATTTTCCAAAACAGTTTGATTTATGAAACCTTGGCCTCAGCTGTTCACGGCATGTTACCGATTATGAACGCACACATTTCGAACAGAGCCATATGACACCCATGAGCAGGAAGCTTCACTCTGAGTGGGTGATCTCTGCTGAGTAAATGGCTTCAGAGTGGACCATGGTCCAGTTCCTCAGGAAGTTTAAGTATAACCCAGCAAGCTCACCAAGTGCTACAGTCACATTAGTCTTCACACATGTTAATTTCTGTGTGCAAGAATCAGAATCAGTACTTGTTCCAGAGCCCTGAATGGTCATGGGTACAATACAGTGATGAAATCCACCTGTCTACAGTGCAGGGATAGAATTCACTGGGTACAATACACCTGGTGATATTCACCTGGATTCTGTATTGAGATAAAATCTGCCTGAATAATACAGAGATGAAAATCCACCTGAATACGGTATATTGATGAAATTTACCTGGATATATTACCATGATATGATCCACCAGGATACAGAACATAGGTAAAATCCGCTGGGAAACAGCACAGGGGTGAAATCCATGTGTATGCTGTATGGGGATAAAATTCTTCCGGATACAGTACAGAGATAAAATCCACCTAGATGCATTACAGGGATTAAAGCCACCTGGATACAGCACAGCAGGTGAAAATCATGTGGATTCAGTATAAGGGTGAACTCCCTTATACTGAAATCCATCTAGATACAGTACAGAGATGAAATGCACCTGGATATCATATAGTCTGAGATAAAAATCATCTTGGATACAGTAAGAGATGAAATCCATTAGGATACAGTATGGGGTGAAATCTACCTGGAGACAGTGCATGATAAAATCCACATGGACGCATTACAGAGATAAAATCCACCAGGATACCATGCAGAGATAACATCCACTTGAATACAGTAGAGATAATTTCGTCTGGAAATAATATAGGGATTAAATCCACCTGATTCATAACAGCGGTAAAGTCCACTTGGGTACAGTACAAATATAAAATCCATTTAGGCAATGTAAAGATAGAAAGCAGCCCTGTCATGCTGTCTCAGACCAGAGTGGATCTCCATAGCATGATCGTGATTAACATAGATATGCTTTAAAAAAAAGTGTATTTCAATTTTCTTTACACATCGATGCCCTTGGCGAGTCTGTGTCTAGGTTTGCTGGTATCACTAAGTAAATAGGAAGTGCAGATGGACAGAGGTGTTGGTGCCCTCCAGGGAGGGAACGCTTGTTCACGAGGGCTCAGTGACTAAGCAATTATTGTTGCTGGTAGGGAGCTTAGAACAGAGCAGATACCACTGAACACCTTTAGAGTTGTTACTAAGCAGCAGCAGTGTGTCACTTCTGATGGGTTGCCTCATGATTACTGGTCACTAACCCTTCCTGTGGATTGCTGGTGCTGGCGCTGTGATGGGATTGGGGGTGTGACTGTGGACTGAGGGGGGGGGGGGGGAGATGAGTGGAATAGGTGGCACAGAAAACAAAGAAAAACTCCACTTGTACAGATCAAATTGGAGTAGAGGTATGAGATGCAGGAGGCAGAAAAGAAAGAACAGTGATGTTTGTGGAAAACCAGATGGCTAGAAATCCAGGGGCCAGCATGTCATTATCTTTCTTCTTACAGCTCTATCAGACTTTTCAGCCAGTGTCCTCCTTCCACTTGCCTTTTTCCTTGTCATCTTTTGAATAACTGGTTTCTGATGAATATGCGTCTTTTACATGTAAACCTGCCCTTTTATTACGCTGACTTACATATTTCCTTGTCTTCTTAGATCCATATTGAGCTCTGAATAGCGATTATTTTTCTGTGTTTCAGACTCATGGAACAGAAGCCTTTGACAAAGTGTATGAGCAGTGTATGCGATGTCTGATCGCATTCCTCAGTTTGCCTGGGAATATACCACATAGTCCTTAGGTGACTTGCAGCAGTTTTCCATCCATGCCACTGTGATTTTTTTTAACTGTTTGATACCATTGTTATGACTGGGATTGTTGTTCAATCTGGTACAGATGTGATGACGATGATTGTTCTATCTGGTACAGATGCTATGACAGTGATTGGTCTGTCTGGTACAGATGTGATGATAATGATTGTTGTTCTGTCTGGTACAGATGTGATGACAATGATTGTTGTTCTGTCTGGTACAGATGTGATGACAATGATTGTTGTTCTGTCTGGTACAGATGTGATGACAGTGATTGTTGTTCTGTCTGGTACAGATGTGATGCGATGATTTTTCTGTCTGCTACAGATGTAATGACAATGATTGTTCTGTCTGGTACAGATGACAGTAATCATTGTTCTGTCTAATACAGATGTGATGACAGTGATTGTTGTTCTGTCAGGTACAGATGTGATGACAGTGATTGTTGTTCTGTCTGGTACAGATGACCGTATCAAATGTTGATATTGATCATACTAATAGATCTTACTTGTCCATTTTTTATTTCTTATTCCATGCTATTACTCAAAGGTGATGAATGCATGGCAGATGTACATGATTGTTGATGTAAGATATGTGAAAAATGTCCAACCACTACGCTGCACATTATGCCAAGAATAGAACAAAAGATCTCGCAAATCTTGTTTAAAGTCTGATCTGACATGTTGATGAGCTGGTTAATCTTATGCAGTGTTTAGATAAGTCACTTTACCTGTAGTGCAGGTGTTGAAACCATGCTGTGGACATGTGTTCTTTAATTCTCTTTATATTCATCATAAAGTGCAATGCAGTAATATATAATTACGTGTGGTCTTTCATATTTCACATAGAATGTTTTTTCAGTAATGAAACGCAGCAGGGATTTTTGTTGTCCACAGTAAACCTGATGAATGATGAAGATTGTGCTGTTTTTGTTGGTATGTTGATGGTCATAGATTGTATGGTTCTTGTGTGTTGTAGTCCTGACCTAAAGTACCTTATGGTGTTGCAAATTTCCCAGTTATGTGGATGTTTTTAAAGGAACTGCTGCTTACGATTTTGTGTTGATCATGGTGTGTTGTTTAATATATGTAGGTTGTTCCTTCTGACCATCCTGTTTACCATCACAACATTTGACATCTTGATTATACTTGGGACATTCAAGGATCCAATGAGCAAGCTGTGCTGTCTTTCGTCTGTCCTTTCTGTTCAGCCCACCTTGACCTTGTCTTACTCTTCCCTACACTCGCCTAGCAACATGCAGTATTTGCCATTTAGTTTGGTGTATCTTCCACCTGAAGATATTTCTGTAAAAAGTGACTTTAACCGCTGCATATTATGTTGTTGTTGTTGTTTTGTCAAAGTGAAATGTGTTTTTTCGTGTGATTTCCTTTAGACTTGCCCAGTCACTGTACCAGAGGATAAGGAACATTTGTTGAAGATTGGGATCACCTTGACAGTGTCCATGTCTGTCACATCTTCTCTCGGGACATCTACTTTCACTGCATTATCACTTTTTTGCACAGCCAAAAATAATGTTAATTGATGAACGCTGTTATTGCCCATTGGTTAGCTTCAACAACCAACATCTCGAAGGGTTGGTCTTCTTCACATGCATCAGGCATTTTGATGGTTGGTCATTTCTATTGTGTCTGAAATGGTATGACAGGACTTGAATCTCACATTAAGTCTGGTAGCCGTTGAGGGCACATCTACAAAAATGCTTTCCAATACCCAGGCTAGCACTGAATTGGACAGTATCTGGGGACATGGTGATTCTGGGTTATATTGTCAAATGATGTGTGGTTTACAGCCCTGTGACTTTGTCTCAAACCAATTGGCTGCATCTTCATTATCCATGCTTTCACCAGTTATTGTGCATGGTAATCAGTCCTGTCACTTTCCAAACCTGTTGACAGCGCTATTTTTATCACCCTTATCTTGACCAGTCATCATGAAATGAAAACTGTCTCAGTTAGATCCTGTGGCTTGTGGTTTTAAGGTGACACCAATTTTTCTCCCTCACACATCAGTGCCTGTGAGTGTAAGGGCTGAAGTTAAAGCCTTCAGTTAGTGGACGGACGGGACTGGTACTGGGAAGGACACTTTAATACACACCACAGGATGGGGCCGTGCTTGCTCAGTCTAGCTCAGTGACTATGCCATAACTTTCATCAGCAGGTGCCTTTGTTGCCTTTGTCATACACTCATTGAGTCAGAACAGGAATGTCTTAACACCAGCAAAATAACACTTTAATCAGGAAAATAGCCTGGTGGTGATCGCACAGCTGCCCTTGTACAAAAAAATTCGTATGAAACTTGCGCGCGCACGCACACACACACACACACACACACACACACACACAGGTGAAGAAATTGACTTGATGTATTTTACTGAATGTTTATTCAAGTTGTAGAATGGGAAAAGCAACCCCCAACAGACTTTTGAACCAAAAACATTTTGAAAGATGTCATTCTTTCTAATTCTTAAACTATCGCTACGGTTTTGAATGCTGAACTCTTAAAGAAGAAAAAACTAAAAAAAAAATTCTTAAATAAACTGAATAGAAAAATTAGTTAAAGCAGCAGTGCATACTACTGCTAAATCACTTTGAGGTCTGTAATTTGTATATGTCTAAAAAGCAGGCTTTACACTTGTCGTTTAAGCCACTGATTGTCTTTTGAAGCCAACATGAGCTAACATGAACTCGAGATATAAATGCCACAGATATCTAAAGCAGTTGAGCTTGAAATGCCATTTTACAGTCCATGCTTCATGTCACAACACATTTGTAATTTGTCATCATACCTGAAACAAAAGGTCCAAAAATAGCCCACTGAATCATTATGATGGCTGATGAGACATTTTTTTTTTTTTTTTATTGCTGTCTCATGTCCAGGGCTACTTAAGTAGCATTACTTCCATGCCACTTGTTCTGGTTCCCAATGCAAAGCACACCCTGGTTTGTCCCTTCACAGCCCCAGCACTGGGAATCCACGGGTGGCAGGAAGTATCATGAGGCAATGCACTAGAAGAAACTATGCACTGCTGCTGAGTCACTTGAGTTGTGTTCAGAATTCTGATCCAGCGTATGCAGGATTCCACCAACTGAGCCCCTTACTGATGATAATTATTGTCTTGTCATGAAGCCAGGGTGAGTGATAATTATTGCCTTGTCATGAAGCCAGGGTGAGTGATAATTATTGCCTTGTCATGAAGCCAGGGTGAGTGATAATTATTGCCTTGTCATGAAGCCAGGGTGGGTGATAATTATTGCCTTGTCATGAAGCCAGTGTGAGTGATAATTATTGCCTTGTCATGAAGCCAGGGTGAGTGATAATTATTGCCTTGTCATGAAGCCAGGGTGGGTGATAATTATTGCCTTGTCATGAAGCCAGGGTGGGTGATAATTATTGCCTTGTCACGAAGCCAGGGTGAGTGATAATTATTGCCTTGTTATGAAACCAGGGTGAGTGATAATTATTGCCTTGTCATGAAGCCAGGGTGGGTGAGTGTCCCCTCCGTGGCTGTCCAGTGACAGTATCCATACATTTCATGAGACATCGAGAGGAAGCTGGAACAGTGATTATGATGAATGATTTTGTTCTGAAACTGTAAAACTTCCAATCAGTTCCTGGTTTTCCTTTTATCAACTGTTGGAGAGTTATGCAATCACACACTTCGTGGTAGGGAAACTGAGGGGCAGTGCATTACAATACATTGCCTAAAAGGACACCACCTTTTGTTATTCCATCTTTACCTGGAGCTGCCAGCTGTTTGTTATCACAGACATGGGCCATGAAACATGCTACTGCTTCATTCATAACACAGTGATCCCCACAAGCGCCAGTCTGCCTTCAAACTCCAGTATTCTGAATATTCTTCCAACATGTTTGCCCAGTTTAAAAAAATCAAGAATTGGCATTGTACCCTGAATGGGATTTTTGGTTAAAATACAAATCATGTGTACACAAACTGCTCTACATGTTCTGTGTATTATGTGTTTCAACACTTGAAGCATTTTGAACGAACATTCCACATTCAGCATTGTATGCATCCAGTCTTGTATCATACTGTTATACTTGTGATACTGTATCAAGTTACCAAACCACACTGTTATGTATGTAATGCTGTATGTAGTCATCAATCCTTACTGTTATGTCTAATACCATATCTGGTACCAAACCATAAAGTTAGGTTTGTAATTCCATATCTAGTCATCAAACCGTACTGTTATGTTTATAATACCATATCTAGTTATCAAACCACACTGTTACGCTTGTAACCATGTATAGTCATCAAACCATACTATTATGCTTGTAATACCATCAAACTGTACTGTTACACTTGTAATACCATATCTAGTTATCATACTTTAAACCATGTATAGTCATCAAACCATACTATTATGCTTGTAATACCATCAAACTGTACTGTTACACTTGTAATACCATATCTAGTTATCATACTGCACTGTTCTACTTGTAATACCATATCTAGTTACCAAATCACACTGTTACGCTTGTATTACCATATCTAGTTATCATACTGTACTGTTCTGCTTGCAATACCTTATCTAGTTACCAAATCACTCTGTTACGCTTGTATTACCATATCTAGTTATCATACTGTACTGTTCTGCTTGTAATACCATATCTAGTTATCATACTGTTGTGTTACGCTTGTAATAGTATATCTAGTTACCAATCCATGCTGTTATGGTTGTAATATCTTACCTAGTTACCAGTTCATATTGTTATGCTTGTAATATCATATCCACTTACCAAACCATACTGTTATGCTTGTACGACTATATCTAGTTATCAAACCATACTCGTATGCTTGTAATGTCATGTCTAGTTACCAAGCCAAACCGTAAGATTTGTAATTCTGTGTCTGGTTATCAACCATACTTTTATGCCTGCAACATGTCAAGTTGCCATACTATTATGCTTGCAACACTGATTTCTAGTCCACATGACCAGGGTTTCCGTGCACTATAGTATATCCATTACCACCATTAAGTCAGACACATCTCTGCTTTCTTCTTCTCTTTCTGCGCCCCCTCCCCTCCCCCCACCCCCACCCCTCCTCTATTCCTCTCTTACTGGGCCTTTCAGTCTGATATTTGATAAGATGAACCGGTTCCCCCACCGATAAACGATGTCCCAACGTTCTCTTTACACTGAAAACAGTGGCTGAGCAGCCTTAGAGTGATGTACCCGAAAGGGTAGACTGGGGATGTATGAGAGTGTGTGTGAAGGGGTGTAGAGGGTAAACATGCGTAACGAAGAGTGTGCCTGAAGGAGCAGAGGTGAGGTTACAGGTTAGACAGGGCGTGAATCTGTATGAGTGGAAACCTATAAAGGTATGCATGAAGAGGTGGAGGTGACGACAACTGTGAAAGTATGCTAGCAGGGATGGAGACACGGATAAATGTGTATGCAGTGTTGGGATGGGGACACCTGTGAGTGTGTATGAAGGGGCGAGGCTGAGGATGTCAGTGAGAGGATGAGGTGTGATACCAGTGAAAATGCATGAAGGGGATGAGGGGAGGTAAGGTAAGGTAAGGTAATGTTCCTTATAGCCCAACTGACCACAAAGGGCCATATCAGGGCTGTCACCACGTTAAAATCAACTCGCAAGTCATCAAAAACAAAACAAAAAAAAAGAAAAAAAACCTTCACACACCTCTTAAAAATACATCTTCTAAACACGTACCGGAAACTTCGTTAAAAATCTTTCTTCCGTAAAATCATAGATGAAAAATATCTCTTTCAGAAACTCAAAGATAATGTGGAGTGGGACATCTCTGAACAGGGTTTTCATGGAGTCTGCTGTAAAGTGTTTATGTCTCACATGGTGCAAGTCCCAACACTCTAAAAGAACATGTTTCACTGTGAGCGGAACATGACATGGAATGCACCACGGAGCTTCTTTACCTTTTAAAAGATAAGAATGGGTGTAAAACGAGTGGCCTGTGTGCAAATGGCACAAGACTGTTCTTTACGGCCGTCTCAGGAACATGGTAAAAACTCTTTTTCAGGTTTGGACGGATTTGAAATAGTTCGTTATCCGTCTGCAAGGTCCATTCCTCTTTCCAGAGGTCTTTGACATAGGCCTGTGTTTTGGGTTTCAGATCAGTGTGAGGAATAGACAACCTGCTCGACTTTTCCTATGTGGCATTCTTGGCTAGTTGATCAACCATCTCATTGCCTTGAATGCCCACATGACTGGGAACCCAAGCAAGAACTATGTTGTATCCGTTTGATTTTAAAGAGGTGTACAGTTCAAAAACTTTCAGCAGCTGAGGGTTCTTGAGATTACGGTCGGCAATGGCCTCCAAAGCAGAAAGGGAGTCTGATAAAATAAGGAAATCTTTATGTTTGGATTTGCAGATCATCTGAAGTGCCAGGACCAAGGCTGTCAGCTCAGCAGTGTAGATGGAGCTGTCTGTTGGAATGTGTTTGGTACATCTCTGAGGGGATCTGCTGCACAAAACACAGCAGAGG
Organism: Conus canariensis; assembly: GCA_033310375.1. Classification (NCBI taxonomy): domain Eukaryota; kingdom Metazoa; phylum Mollusca; class Gastropoda; order Neogastropoda; family Conidae; genus Conus; species Conus canariensis. The sequence goes on along the minus strand of CM065733.1, from coordinate 27,855,102 downwards.
CAACTCCCTCCTCGGATTTGGAACCGTCAGTGAAAACTCTTTTGTAGGATGGAAACTTAGAACACAGTTCAGTAAAAGGGGACTTGTATGCCAAGGAACTAGGGGAATCTTTCCGGTACGAGGTTAAATCAAACTGGATCTCTGGAGTGAAGAAAGTCCATGGAGGGTCATCTGAAAACTTGGAAAAATCACAAACTACTCCAAGGTCTGTACCTGCTTTGTTCAAATGGGGAAGAATATGAATCCCCAAGGGTGGAATGGAACTGGGGCGGTCTTCGAATTTCTTTGGAACTTGGGGTCAAAAACAGTCATATGCAGGGTTTTGAGGTTCAGAAAAGAGACTCGGATAGTAGTTATTATTATTATTATCATTATATGGGGTATTTATATAGCGCCTATCCTCGGTCACAGACCAAGCTCTAAGCGTTTTACAAGAAACTCACTATCTCACTCACTCAACGGGCTGCCTACCCAGGTAGAGACGGCCGAAGAGCAGCCTACTGGCGCTCATTCAGTCGTTTCCCGTACCATTCAAATATCGGTCACTCATTTTCATTTATTCCTCCAGTTTCTCATATAGGATGCATGCGATGTTTATACTTGTCCTCCATTTGCACTGGCACACGATGGCACACGATAACAGTAAGTGACAATTTTTGTGGCTTGGTTCAAGGCAAGTTTCAGTCAGTGATTTGAGAGGGATGGTTCTCCTGCCTCGGCATACAAGCTATAAACAGGGGTGGTGCGGAACACACCGAGACACAATCGAAGCCCTTGATGGTGATAGAGTCTAGACTTTTCAGGTAGGATGGTCTGGCCGAGCCGTACACTGCACACCCATAGTCCAGTTTGGAGCGGATCAGAGCCCTGTAAAGGTGGAGGAGAGTTTTCCTGTCAGCGCCCCAATCTGGGTGTGCCACAACTCGCAGAATGTTCAGTGCTTTCTTACATGCAGTTTTTAAGTGTTGAATATGACTTCTAAGTTCAGTTTTCCTTGGCCCACTGTTGAATCTTATTGACACAAAGTTGGAGTCGATGCTGTACGCTGGCATAAGAGGCTCCAACTGCGTACAGCATGAAGTCATCAACGAACAGAGAGGACTCAGATCCCTGGCTTACCGATTTCACAATGTCATTAATTTTGATGCTGAATAGGGCAGGAGAAAGAATGCTCCCTTGAGGCACACCCAACTCCTGTCCATGGAAGTTGGACAGTGTGGTGCCAACACGCACCTGGAACTGCCGATCAGCCAGAAAGTTTTGAATAAACAGAGGCAGATGACTACGAAAACCAAGTCTATGCAGATCAATAAGGATTCCTGATTTCCAGGTGGTGTCGTATGCTTTTTCTAGGTCAAAAAGATAGCAATCACATGCTGCTTATTGATAAAGGCGTTGTGGATGGTGGTTTCCAGACGGACCTAGGAACAACAAGCCCTGGGTGGACTATTCTACCAAACGGTTCATCAGGAAAAGGGACAGGAACTATATATGCTGGAAGAAGTCAGGCGATCTGGATATACACGCAGAACTAAAAAAGTACAAGCATCAAGTTCAGCGCCAGCTCAGAAGGAACTACTGGGTCCACACAGCTGAAATGATAGAGTACAAAGGTGATGGGGACATGAAAGTATCAAAACACTTCTGGACTTACATCAAGTCAAAGCGACACGAACCAACAAATGTTTCTCCTCTAAAAACCAACGGCAAGCTTATTTTTGATGCAAAAGACCAGGCAGAGACACTAAACCAGCAGTTCCAGTCTGCTTTTAGCAAGAGCTTCCCATGCTCCTCTGATGACTTCACATCAAGAACAGGACTCGGTACAGACGCACCCAGGCCAACCTGCAGCACCATCACTATCACAGAAGGAGGTGTGCGTAAGCTTCTGAAAAATATGGATCCCCGGAAAGCGCCAAGACCAGACAATATTAGCCCTCGTAACCTGAAGGAATTGGCAGAAGAACTCGCCCCAGCCCTCACCCTGCTCTACCAGTCGTCCATCAACACGGGCATAGTACTGAAAGATTGGAGGACAGCGCATGTTACACCCATCTTTAAGAAGGGAGAGCGCTACAGGCCTGAAAATTACCGCCCGATCTCACTGACGAGTGTTCCTGGCAAAGTCCTAGAACACATCCTGGTCCACACTGTGATGGGTTTCGCAGAGAAAAATAACATCATCTGCCGGCAACAACATGGATTCCATCGAGGGCGTTCTTGTGTGAGTCAACTGCTAGGACTCGTGGACGACATCACACTTGATAGAGAGAAGGGAAGACAGCATGACGTCCTGGTCATGGACTTCTCCAAGGCCTTTGACAAGGTATCTCACTCGCTCTTGGTTCACAAGCTCCACCACTATGGAATCCGAGGCCACCTGAACAGGTGGATAAGGAACTTCCTGACCAACAGGCAGCAAGCAGTGGTGGTGGAAGGAGTTACGTCGGCATTTGTAGGGGTTGAGTCTGGAGTCCCCCAAGGCTCTGTCTTGGGACCCTGCCTCTTTCTACTCTACATTAACGACATCCCGACGGGCCTCTCCTCAACCGTACGTCTTTTCGCAGACGACATTGCTTGCCACAAGACCATCAGGAAGGCCAGTGACCAAGCCACACTACAGAGAGACCTTGACAAACTTGCTGACTGGGAAAAAACTTGGCTCATGTCCTTCCATCCGGACAAATATCACACTCTACATTTTGGCACAAGACACAAGGCCACATACCATCTGCATGGTCATAACCTCCAGCCCACCAAGGAGGAAAAATACCTAGGGTCACCCTGTCCACAGATCTGAAATGGGAACCCCACATTAACAACGTCGTCAACAAGGCTTCTAAGACCCTCGGCTTTGTGAAGAGAAACCTGAAATTAGTCTCTATCCAAACCAAAGAGAAAGCCTATAAAGCCCTTGTGCGCCCAACCCTAGAGTACGCCTGCCAGGTGTGGGATCCCATCAAGAAGGTGACAAGATGGCACTTGAAAAGGTTCAACGAAGGGCGGCGCGCTGGGTTGTAAATCGCTATCGCCAGACGTCCAGCGTAGGTGCTATGTACAAGCAGTTGCACTGGGCTCCTTTAGAACAACGACGTCAGCAAATCAGGCTAGCCACCTTCTATAAGTTTCACCACGGCGACATCAAGATCAACTCTGCGCACATCCCTTTGCGCTACACCCACCAGTACAACACCAGAAACTCTCATGAGCTGCAGTACACAGTAGAATCCTGTTGCAGGAACTACAGAAAGAACAGCTTCTTTCCGCGCACTGGGAAAGAGTGGAACAATCTTCCAGCTGAGGCAGTGGCATCGGCCTCGCTGGAGGACTTCAGATCCTGGATATACCCCCCCCCCCCCCCCCTCTTACTCCCCCCCTTCCCCGCTCTCGTCCCCTCTCTCGCTCCCTCTCCTGGTCCCCTCGCCCCTCCCCCCACCTATCCCTCCTCTTCCTCACCTTAGTCCTTCTCCTCCCCCCCCTCCCCCACTCCAGTGTAAGGCCCACTTATTCATAAGCTGATAATCCATGCAGCAGTTGATCTACCATTAGATCCGGAACCCCCCCCCCCCCCCCCCCCCCCCTACTATAGTGTCAGAATCTTCAACTTGATGAAGGCGGACACTTAAAGAAAGAAGAAGACTAAATGGTCAACTGTCGAGTGGTACTTCCGGAACCCGCACTGTTCACTGGCTAAAAGGCCATCGGTTTCCAGCTTCCACATCAGTCGGGAGTTGACCATCTTTTCCATTAGCTTACAGAGGCAGCTGGTCAGAGCTATTGGACGACAGTTTGAAGGGTTGGTAAGGTCCTTTCCAGGCTTAGAGATAGGAGGGCGGAAAGCACCCTGTGGTCCAGATATGGTTGTAGACTTTGAGAAGGGTCTCAAGACAGCTTTCTGGGAGATGTTTCAAAACCTAATAATGAATATCCAGACCTGGGGCAGAATCGTTGCAGGTTTGCAGAGCTGATTTCAGTTCATCGATTAAAAGGGGTAGATTGTAGGCTTCAGAGTTGTTTATGTGAAATTGTAGGAAGATTTTTCTCTGACTTGTTTGTTTCTTAAAAAGGCTGCAGATTTATTTGAAGATGATGAGTTCTGTTGAATGGTGGAGGCCAGCAGATTGGCAACAGCTTGTTTGTCAGTTATCAGAGCATCGGCAAGTTTCAGGTGATGAATTGTGGGGTTGTTCTTCCCTTTGATTTTTCTGATGATGTTCCAGACTTTTTTCTTGGATATTTTAGACGTCAGCCCGGAGCAGAAGTTTCTCCATTTACTGATTCTAAAAGTGTGTTTCGTTTTGGCATGGAGTTTCTGATGGGCTCGAGCATTGGGACCTGAAGGTCTTTGGACGCTGAGCCCGTTTGCGTACTTTTGAGATTTGTTGGCAGTCAGAATTAAACCAAGATGTTTTAGGCAGTTGTAGTTTGTCGGAAGACATTGGGATATAGGTTTTAGCACACTTTATCACAATATTGGTTAGAGATGCTGCAGGGTCTGGACTTCGAAGAATGACAGTTTCCTGGAGCTCCTTTGAAATAGTTGCCGCAAAAAGATTCCAGTTGGCCTTCTTATAATTAAGGTGTTGTGAAACAGAGGAGTTTTCAATATGGGTTTTAATTGAACAGGAAAATTGTCACTTCCATGCAGATCATCATGGACAGACCACTCATAGTCCAGGACCAACGAGGGGTCACATATCGACAAATCTAAACACGAAAATGAACCTGTGGAAGAGTGGAGGTAAGTTGGAGATCCATCGTTCAGACAACACAAATCAAACTCTGAAAAGATATCTTCCAGAAGCAGACCTCTGGGTGACGAATTCACACTGCCCCAAAGAGGATTGTGTCCTTTGAAATCGCCCAACAGCAAAAAAGGTCGAGGAAGTTCTCTAATCAGACTGACAAGGTCCTGACGACAAACTGGGACAGAAGGTGGCAGATATGAGCAAACTGTAACAGTTTTATGGAGAGTGACTCTCGCAGCTACTGCCTGAAGAGGAGGGGGGGGGGGGAGGGGGGGGGGGGGGGGTAGTCAGAGCGACAGGACTAAACAGCAAAGTTTTTTGTATAAGACGGGTAATGCCGCCTGATAGTCCCAATGTGGGAGGTTGTGCAGGTTTGGAAAGAATATTGAAGCCAGAAAGAGTGAAGGTCTTCTCGTTTTGAATTTTTAGCTTCCTGCAGAGCTAGTACCTGGAGTTTCAGTGTATGACACAAAAGCTGCAGCTCCTCAGTTTGAATTTAAGCCACGGATGTTCCAATGAATTAGTTTACTGTCCATGGTGAAGAGGACGAATAGGAGACAAGTCAGATAATTTCCGAGTCATCGTGTACATCCAATGGAGCGTATTTGTTGTTAACTTGTACGGGATTGTTTTGTTCTCCAGACCTGCTGCCAGACTTGCCCGCAGGTGAAGACGGCTTAGGTTTTGGAGAAGGTGGAGGTTTCTTTTTCATCTCCACCATCTCCACACTCGGTTGGACTCCCTTGCCCGCACAGGCACTGCTCACGAAAGTTAGAGGCGGGAGGGCTGGCTTTTTATTCTGCCCAGCAGCAGATGGATTAGACTGCTGGGCAGTCTCAGGGGTGGTGGATTTACTGCCCCCACCAGAGGCATCCACTTTGGGTTGGGAAGTGGTGGATTTGCTTCCACCAAGGTTTGACATTTTTCCTTGCAATGTTTTTGTGAAAATGAATTCATCAGTTTGACAGCAGACAGAACGGGTTGAAATCTTCTTCACAGCCGAAGCGTATGAAGAAACTGGAGAAATCTGACTACCAACGACCTGTTTCCGTACCTCGAAAAAGGAGATTTTCTTTTCTGTTTTAATCTTTTGGATGTTCGACTCCTGGATCCAAACTGGGCAGTTGCGTGAAGAGGAGGGGTGGTCGCCACCGCAGTTTGCACACCGAGCCGGATCTTTACACGGCCCATCATGGGTTGCTTTGCAGCAAATACCACACACTTCCTCCCCAGAACAGCGATCCCTGACGTGTCCAAACTTCCAGCATTTGAAGCATCGCATCGGAGATGGAATATACAGTTGAACACGGACATTCAAATAGCCCACTTTGATGACCTGAGGTAATGAAGGGAAACAATGTCAGAAAGAAGGTGTTGGTGGGCACTCTTTCTGTTCCTTTACGAACTGTGACCCTATGCACCTCTATCACACCTTGGGATGCTAGTTCCGTTTTTATTTCTGTTTCCGAGACACCTTTCAGGTCTGGGCATCGAATGACTGCTTTGGATGAGTTCAACTGTTTATGGGGAGTCACCCGGATTTCTTTGTCCACTAGCCTTGTGGCCCTCAGCAGCTGTTCAGATTGTTTCTTTGACTTGCACTGGACTAGGACAGAGCCGTTTCTTAACCTTTTCACCGACTGAGGGTCGCCTGCTATTCCTTGGAACCCCTTCTGGACTGCGAAAGGACTCAGAGCTGAAATGGGCTTTTCCTGCTCTGTTCCTTCAATCACAAGCCAGGAAGCCCAGAATCCTGTCCTCTCTCTTGTCTCCATATCAGAGTCGCTGTCTGAATCAAACTCTTTCGAAATAGGGGCTAATGCCTTCCTCTTCTTTAAGGGGGGGGGGGGGGGGGGGGGGGGGGGGGGGGGGGGGGGGATATTTTTGGAAAAGGCCATGTTTTATTATTTTCAATTTCGTCTCTCCCTTACCCACCCGCCATGGAGTCCAACTAAGGGGCCAGGGCCAAGACGTCACTGTCTTGACCCCTTCCAGGCTTCAGGAGAGATATACGACAAACAGAGCACCACTAACCCTATCCCCCCTGATCATGCTCAACTCCCGGGGGCAGAGAGCCGAGCACTGCAGGGGTTAACTTGGCCAGCCGGAGAACTGCCTGTCTTGACCCAGCCCCGTGATGGGAAGCCGATTGATACACCTAGGCCAGAGTGTACCTCCTGTCTAGGAGAGGCCCGAGCCAAAGAGATGTGTTGAGGGCACTAGCCCTCTCAATCACCAGGATCTAATTCCCCTCCATCAGAGGTCGCACCGCACGGCAAACGCGGCGGATCTTAAGAAGACCACAGAGAGAAAAGGAATGTGGAAATGAAGACTTGAAGGGGAGACGAAGATAGAACAGAGCCAGATAAGAAAGGCAGAAGATAGAATAGGAAAAAGGTGGGTTACTATTAGTCTGGGCCCTCATCCATAGCCTTTCTGACATGGGAGGCCCTACCAGGGGCATCAACTCCTTACCACGTTGTGCTTAGGCCATACAGCAACTTGACTTTTCAGGCCAAGAAGCATTTTCAAAAACTAGCCTATCATCGAGTATTGATGCCCCCGCCAGCAAAGCCTAAGGGATCACAGGACCGCGCAAGCCCTCCGACCACGGAAAGGTTGCAACCCCCGGCGGGATGAGGGGAGGACATCATTGCCTGTACGAAGTTTTTGGGTATGGAGACACCGATAAGAGTGCATGTAGGGGCCAGGATGAGGACATCGCAGAGATTGTATGAAGGAGTGAGGGTGAAGACGCTGCAGAGATTGTATGAAGGAGTGAGGGTGAAGACGCTGCAGAGATTGTATGAAGGAGTGAGGGTGAAGACGCTGCAGAGACTGTATGAAGGAGTGAGGGTGAAGACGCTGCAGAGATTGTATGAAGGAGTGAGGGTGAAGACGCTGCAGAGATTTATGAAGGAGTGAGGGTGAAGATGCTGCAGAGATTGTATGAAGGAGTGAGAGTGAAGACGCTGCAGAGATTGTATGAAGGAGTGAGGGTGAAGACGCTGCAGAGATTGTGTGAAGGAGTGAGGGTGAAGACGCTGCAGAGATTGTGTGAAGGAGTGAGGGTGAAGACGCTGCAGAGATTGTATGAAGGAGTGAGGGTGAAGACGCTGCAGAGACTGTATGAAGGAGTGAGGGTGAAGGAGTGAGGGTGAAGACGCTGCAGAGATTGTGTGAAGGAGTGAGGGTGAAGACGCTGCAGAGATTGTATTAAGGAGTGAGGGTGAAGACGCTGCAGAGATTGTATGAAGGAGTGAGGGTGAAGGAGTGAGGGTGAAGACGCTGCAGAGATTGTGTGAAGGAGTGAGGGTGAAGACGCTGCAGAGATTGTATTAAGGAGTGAGGGTGAAGACGCTGCAGAGATTGTGTGAAGGAGTGAGGGTGAAGACGCTGCAGAGACTGTATGAAGGAGTGAGGGTGAAGACGCTGCAGAGATTGTATGAAGGAGTGAGGTTGAAGACACTGCAGAGACTGTATGAAGGAGTGAGGGTGAAGACGCTGCAGAGACTGTATGAAGGAGTGAGGGTGAAGACGCTGCAGAGACTGTATGAAGGAGTGAGGGTGAAGACGCTGCAGAGATTGTATGAAGGAGTGAGGATGAAGAAACGGATGACTGTTTATGAAGAGGTGGGGATGAAGACACTGTTGGGAGTGAGGTGAGAGTGTTGGAAGAGATGAAGATGATGAGACTGATGAGTTAATGAAGAGATGAAGGTGATGACACTGGTGAGTTAATGAAGAGATGAGGGTGATGACGCTGGTGAGTTAATGAAGAGATGAGGGTGATGACACTGATGAGTTAATGAAGAGATGAGGGTGATGACGCTGGTGAGTTAATGAAGAGATGAGGGTGATGACGCTGGTGAGTTAATGAAGAGATGATGGTGATGACACTGGTGAGTTAATGAAGAGATGAGGGTGATGACGCTGGTGAGTTAATGAAGAGATGAGGGTGATGACGCTGGTGAGTTAATGAAGAGATGAGGGTGATGACGCTGGTGAGTTAATGAAGAGATGAGGGTGATGACACTGATGAGTTCATGAAGAGATGAGGGTGGTGACACTGGTGAGTTGATGGAAAGAAGATGGTGGTGACACTGGTAAATTAATGAGGAGACGATGTGATATTGGTGAGAATGTATGGAGAGATGTGGCTGAGGACACAAGTGAGAATATTAGAGCTTGGAGACAGGTGACCGTGTGAGGGACAGACGTGTGGACGCCGTAGAAGGGCGTTTGCGGACACACAGGTAAGACAATGTGTCTTCTGCACCATTGAGAGGATGTTGACAGTACTTACAAACTTTGGCTGTCCCGCTGTCACTTCGGTGGTAGTGGAGGCAAGGATGGTAGTGTGTTGAAAGGAGGGTAGTCTGATGGGGGCAAGAGTGAATGTGTATATGAAGATGTGGAGGGATGGGCCTACGAAGAGGTATGGGTAGGGACAAAGGTGAGACTGTGAAGGGTGAGGGTAGACACGCCTATGGGTGTGTGTATGAATGGGCGATTATGAGTCATAGGTAGTGTTTTCGTCAGATTAGTTAATGTCATGAATCATGGTGTACTTCATGAGTCATAGTGCTTTTCATGAGTCGCAGTTAATATTGTCAGGAGTCACAGTTAATGTTTTCATGAGTCATATTTAATGTTTTTATGAATCATAGTTGATGCTTTCAAGAGTCATACTTAATGTTTTCGTGAGTCATAGTTAATATTTTTATGAATCATAGTTTTCATGAGTCGTGGTGTTTTCCAGAGTCAAAGTTCGTGTCACGAATCATGGTGTTTTATTGCTTTAACACTGGAAAGGACTCGGTCCCTGTCTGACTCCTGCGACAGTGACGTGCAAAACTTTTGATCAAATCAGCTCCCCCCCCCCCCCCTGCCCCATTAACTCTAGAATGATTGCAGGAAACTCGGACCTGTCTTAAAGAGTTTATGATACGATGGGGGCGGGGGGGGGGGGGGGTACTGTTGGCTAGTCATGACCTCTTAATGTCCGTCAGTTGGTCAAAAGGCATATACACCCCTCTGTCACATGGTAAAGGAAAGGACGGAAGGAGAAGTTAGGGAAAGACCAGGTGACGTGTTTCTGAGGAGCACCCTGCCAACAGCCTCACTACCTATCTTTCCCGAGGCCAAATGACCGCTCTCCCACTCCGCTCTTCTGCAGCTCATCGCTACCCTGGGAGTTGGGCCGTGACAATGGACACAAGGCTTGATCGGAGTCTAAAGAATCCCACAGTGATCATAGCTAGAGACGCAGTTGCAGCCTGCGAGTTACTTGTCGCAAACTGTGACCATGGCACTGCACTACAGGCGTCTGAGAGACTAGAAGACCAGCTTAATGAACGCGGCACCAGGAATATCTGATTCTGGCCCATGAGTGTTGTGGTTCAGAGGTGGATCTTGACAAAACATTCTCATCATGTTCAAGACACATCATACAAACGAATCAGTGGATCCTTCTTACAACCCCATTACTATCCAGCCATGTTAATTCTACCTTAATCTAGGACCAGAGTAACGACTGATTTAGCTGCTTTCGATAGGAACACACACACACACACGCACACGCACACACACACACACACACACACACACACACACACACACACCACGGCACACTACCGGCAAGGCAAGGTCCAGCAATTCCCTAACTCTCTCCTCCCACGCTGCACAGTCCGACAGGGCCGATTCATGATCAGATCCAAACATTTGCAGCGCTATTTGACCTGATCAGATCGGCATCATGTTACTGCACCTGGCAGACTCCAATATCACTCGCAGGTACAGAGAGAGAGAGAGATTTTTTTTTAATTGTGCTTTCAGCACTTAAGCCCAACAGACAAGGGGGAGAACAATCGTATTCACCGATACCAAAAGCTTAAAAGTAATGTCCTATGAACACCCGCTCACTCAAACACTCGTCTCCACCGATCTTTCTTTCGCACCCCGTCCACCGAGCGAGCGAGCGAGCGCGCAAGAGAGAGAGAGAGAGAGAGAGAGAGGAGAGAGAGAGCGAGCGGGCAGTTAGGTGAACACTTGCACTCTACCACATAAAGGGAGTTCAGACAGGAAGGGCCATGGTGGTTGAGGCGAGGCAGTTAGGTGAACACTTGCACTCTACCACATAAAGGGAGTTCAGACAGGAAGGGCCATGGTGGTTGAGGCGAGGCAGTTAGGTGAACACTTGCACTCTACCACATAAAGGGAGTTCAGACAGGAAGGGCCATGGTGGTCGAGGCGAGCTGGGCACAAAGGGAAAGGTGTTACGTATGGTTCAATATTACAACAAAACCCGAGGCCGCTCCATCCCTCTGCATCTCTGTCCTTTCAACGAGTATGACTTCATGTAGGCAGTGATTTCCACGGAATTATACTCGGGAGAGAGAGAGAGAGGGGAGAGAGAGAGAGAGAGAGAGAGAGAGAGAGGCCGCATCGGATTTTGTTTGTTCATTGAAAGATGCGTAGCACTTTCTCTCTCTTTCCTTTTTTAATTTTCCCCTTCTGTACAAGCAATACACCTTATATGCCACGATCTGCCACGTCATCGCCATCGTTCCACCAATCGGCAGCATCCTGCCTCGGTTTGGCAGCACCTCTCACCAACCTTTCGATAAAGCAGCCTGGCAATGGAGGATGTGTGTAATCACCATGGGGCCAAACGAAAGAGATCTCGCACACACTTCCAAGTGGCAGATCTTCCAAAACAGCCTTTATTCAGACAAAAAGAAAAAGAAAAAAAAGCCTAGGCAATTATCTTTTAGAAGACAAGAGCTGACACTGAATGCCAGACATAGGCGAATGATGGGGGGGATTGTGTTGGCGCCGCACTCAGGATGCATGTTTGTGTGCCTTTCATACCGATGTACTGTAAGCCGGTTCCTCCCAGTCGGCAGTTGTCTGAAGCCCTTGCTCACAGATGCTGATGCTCAGGTGTTCGGTCGGAGTTTGCTGCTAGCCTTGGTACCCTTGTGAAATGTAGGAGCCCCTTGCGTCTCATCTGCCTACAAGCTCCAGAGCTATGCATGCATTAATATGAAGCTCATTATCAGATACAGAATGAACAAAAGAAGAGAAGGTAACAACAACGGATCAAAAAGAACTCCCCCCCCCCCCCCCCCCGCCCCCGAATCTGTTTCAGTTCAAATGTTGCGTCTTATATCGACTGGTCGGTCCATGTATTATTTGAATGGATGTACAATGCGGCCTCAATTCTGTCACACTCAGTACAGGTGGTTTGATTAGGTTGGCCGCTGAGATATAGTCATACGTCACACTTTAACCGGAGACAAATCTGATACAGCTGAATTAAATTTCAAGAGTGAACACGGCTGACAGAAATGTGGCAATGCGGATGAGGCAGTAAAGCTACATAACTGGTGAGATGTAGTAACCGCATAATGCTGATTACTCAGTCATTGTTTAAAAAAGAATGGTGAACATTTCTCATGTGTTAATACCAAATCTCGATTCCCTTGTGTAGTGCGAAAGGTATAGAATCACTAATATTTAACTCCAGTTTGGGGATTCAATTTGGAGATCATGAAGTTCTCATGGACAGCCATCATCGGACAACCCCAGTTAATTAATTTCATCTTCTCCAATCGTCTTAGACAATTATCTTTGCTTGCACATCCGCCAAAGAAAGGCGACAATGGCTTGGGGGGCTTGGGTGGGGGTGGCGGTGGGGGGTTGGCGGTGTCCTGGTTAACACATGACACAGTACCCAGTTTGTACTCACACATGCCTGATCCTAGTGCGCAGCATAGCGATCGGCTTTCATGTTGTCGTTCTGGTTTCAGTGGAATGTTAGATTACCCCTCCTCCTTCCCCTAGCACGAGATTTTATCACCGTGTGCCATTTCATGTGAGGCACGTGGAAATCATAACTAAATGTAACCTGGCTTATAATCACAAAATTCAATCATTGTTCTCTGTAAGTATCTATCGCCTGTCCGCACTCTCAAGCGCTATTCAACAGCTATCTGGAAAGACTAATGACTAACATACCGGATACATATCAAAATATCGCCCAGAATCCAGGAAGGACGTTGACCAACTAGCATTTTACAAACGATATGGCCTGACCAGTCTTATCGACCAGTCTTATTAAGCGATGGAAATCCCGTGCAGGTTGTCACTGATACCGGTTAGGACGAACACGTGTTAACTCCCGATGACACACACTCACCCAACGTGTTTAATGGCCCCCCCCCCCCCCTCTCTCTCTCTTTGACTTATGTTTTGAGTGATGCTTCTTCGCTTGAACATAGCGATGCTGTGTCATCTGTTAAGAAACTTATTGAATTTGATGGTGATCTATACACGAGTATAAAGAGGCTGACAGCAAACATGAAGGATGGTCTCAAGACAAGACATTACATTCGTATGCGCAAAAAAACCAACCTACTCACAATGTACACGCTGTTAGGATGGACAGTTTTAAATGAAGTATGTAGTGTACAAGCTCGAGGGTCGTTTCACATACATTTCGGATATAGGAAGCATCGTGAATGACTATTTTCTAGCATCTATAAACGTTTTTAAACTGATTTTTTAAAAAGATGACCAAGTGTGATGGAAATATATGATTCTGATCACTTACCACTGGTGTTGCGCACTGAAATGTAAAATGATCAGTCACGTACCAGTTTTGTTCCTAATGCAGATGATAATCAGTAGGCCTACATTGTTAAATATTGCTGGAACCAAGATCAAGATTATAATCAACAATCTTTTTCATTCATGAATTCACCAAACGTCATAGAAAAGTTAAAAGCCGCTGAAAATCTTATTTCTGTAGACGTTAACGAAGCACAGATTTTGTTTGACAAGTTGAAATTATGAGAAAAACTATACCAGCAAACAAATGTACACAAACTTGGTTTGATCACGAATACAGTGCAGCAAAACGAAAGCTACGTAGATCATTCACACTCTTTCTGAAAACAATCGATAGAAATGTTCTGCATTGTGAGAAGGCAATGTAAAGTGTGAAATAAAAGAAAACAGAAAGAACATAATAATTTCCTATTGAATGATCTTTAGTCTTCAGTCAAGATTCAGCAGTTATTCTGGAATACTAGACACAAGGCTTTCAGAAAGAAATAACCTATAAATAACATTCTAGAGCACGGTTCTTACATTTTAAACATCCTGTGGAAAAGGGTGGATAAGGATGATGTTGAATCCACTGAAACCGACAATGCGATAAGTAAATGATAAAAAAACTTCTGACAGACCTACACCCAGAGAGAAAATATTATCGGCTATTAAAAGATTAAAGAATGGTAAACCTGCCGGACCTGATGGCCTCGTT
>CM065733.1:27831023-27836023 GCA_033310375.1 Conus canariensis | reverse complement strand
GAAAGGCTGCACGAACCCCAGGCCTGCCGACAGTCTTTCCGCTGGCCAGACTTCCCGTGTGTGCAGCTACAGGCACCTCTCCTCCGCCCGTTCGTCTAGGTGAGTTGTTGCACGATTTTGTTGTGTCATGTCCCGTGTTTCTGTGTCACTGTGTCTGTGACCCCCGCTGTCTGATTGTTTGCGCGTGAAGCGCGCAATACCCGTCATCAGGTTTTGCCGCTGTCTGGAATGTGTACAAAGCTGGTGTGGAGGGAATGTGATTAACGGAATGGATGGGTGTACCTGTGCCAAGAGCTTCAGCCGTTCTGCTCCCCAGGACGTTGCCACTCTGCTTTTTGGCACCCCCTCTCCTTGTTTGTTGGTTGGTAGGTTTTGTTTGTTGACGTGCGTATCAGTACTTTGACGAACTCAGCGCCCGGAGGAAGTTTTTCTTGGCAGATGGCTGTTGACTGTGCGCCTTGCTATGATTACCCCCCGTATGACCTTGGCAAGAAATTACTTGACATTCTGCAGAAAACTTGTTGTATTGCCTCATCTTTATTTTGCCTTTACCCAGAACTAGCCGTGATAATACTCGATGAACTTCAACGTTATGTTTATTTAGAACAGCATTGCCGTTTAGCTAATTGCCATCTCCGTCTTTTCTCTCTGTTTTACTGCTTGTGTCAGTGCCACTGATAGATGAACAGTGTGGATACAGCAGGTCGTTCCAGTTTACGTCAGCATGAATCAGTATTGTAAATTCAGGGAGCCCCTCCGCGAGAAGCTTGCAAACTTTGCGCAGCTGAAGGGTACTGGGGAGAAATGCGTTAAGTAGGAAACCGTACGCCTCAAAGAACATCCGGAATATTGTCGGTCATAGAGAGGATATCAGTTTATAAAGGCATTTCCCTGGTCTTCACAAATTTAGCATTCCAGATCAATAGTAAAAGTGTCCTTTGGCAAGCTGAAATCTATAATCGAGGAGAAGGACAAACTCTTGTGCAATTTTGAATTCACTTTTAGGCTGCCATAGGAAAAGTACCTGACAGCAGTGTGAGTTTGATACCAGTTTTTAATTCATTGTCTTTTGAAAAAAAAAGCTATTGATTAGCGGGGCATTTTATAGTTTGTAGCGGTGGAGAACCGTTTCACTCACTGAAGCAGGTATCACTGAACTTTATCGGAACGACAAATCAGTCTGCTTTCCTCATTTGATTTCATTCAGGGACATGTGTATGTTTTGGCCAGTCTGTGTCTCTGCTTGTCGTTAAAAGCACTTAGTTCTTCCATCTCAAATACGAATTGGATTCGCTACTTCAGGAAGAAATTTCCTCCAATGCCACTTTGAAAAGAGTCATTTGTGGGCAAGGAAGCTGGTCGATCTGACCTCTTCAACTTTGTTTACGATGCAGATAAACTGGGCTGACAGTCACTTTGACTCGGGGCTGGAGAAGGTAGTCCGCGATCTCTCAACTGTGGCAATGTTGTGGATGATCCAGTGCAAAGAACGGATCTTCGGTGGGGTTTTCCTGCCCGCTTCCTCCTCTTCTTTCTTAAAAGAATACAAAGTCAACACCGGAATCCAGTCATGATCGGAAATGTCCGGGCAGCTCAGATCCTCACCAAGTCATTGCTACTGGTGTTTTTGCCGTTGTCGATGGTCAGGCTGATTTGTTCGGAGTGTTCAGAGGACTGTGGAGAGGGGGATGTCATGAGCATTGAGGGCCAATGTTGCCGTGAAAAGCACGTTCCACAACAGTTCGCAGGACGAAAACTTCTTCATGATGAGAAGAGGATGCAAAAGCAGTGATACACGAATTTTTAAATCATTGAAATACCGTTTCATCGTCAAAAATGTAACTCATAGAAGATAGTAGATTGGTAAAGGTAGCCATTTCAGAAGAAAATCTTCCGATAACCATTCCAAAATAAGCACTTCAAGGCGACCCATTCCAAAATAAACTCTTAATGACCCAGATTGGTAAAAATAATTGTTCCAAAATAAACTCTTGATGACCCAGATTGATAAAAATAACTTCCAAAATAAACTCTTGATGACACAGATTGGTAAACATAACTGTTCCAAAATAAACTCTTGATGACCCAGATTGATAAAAAATAACTTCCAAAATAAACTCTTGATGACACAGATTGGTAAACATAGCTGTTCCAAAATAAACTCTTGATGACACAGATTGGTAAAAATAACTTCCAAAATAAACTCTTGATGACCCAGATTGGTAAACATAACTGTTCCAAAATAAACTCTTGATGACACAGATTGGTAAACATAACTGTTCCAAAATAAACTCCAGATGACCCAGATTGGTAAAAATAACCATTCCAAAACAAACTCCGGATGACCCAGAATGATAAAATAACAACTCCAAAATAAACTCCGCAAAACCCAGGCTGATGAAAACAACCATTCCAAAAATAAACACTTCCACAAGTAATAGGTAAAAAAATAATCATCCCAAAACAAACTCTTCCAGATGACTCAGATTGATAAGAGTAACCAATCCAGAATACATCCTTTCCAATGATGCAGACTAGGTAAGAAAAAACAAAAACAGATTGGTAAAGATATCAATTCCAAAATGAACTAACCATTTCAAAATAAACACTTCCAAGTGACCCAGATGTTGCGGGCTGGCTGTGTGCTGCACGCGGACTCAGGAAACGGTGGGTGCCGTGGGCAGTGATATGTGGGTCATCACCCCGGTCTTATCTGGTCCTGCCTTTTGAAGGCTGCCGAAAGCTGGCGGCTGTAGAATGTGCAGCCAGCGATAAAGAGGCCAGCCTCCAAGTGCTTCTGACGAAGTGCTGGTAATAAGAGGACTCCAGCAGTGAGCAGATTGCACCCCTGTCCATCACCACCACTCCCCCCCCCCCCCCCCACACACACACAGAAAGAGAGAGAGAGAGAGAGAGAGAGAGAGAGAGACTGAGACAGAGAGAGACAGAGAGAGAGAGAGAGACAGAGAGAGAGAGTTAGTCACACACACGCACGCACGCACGCACGCACACACACACACACACCTCTTACTGTCTCTGTCTCTCTCTGCTTTCTTCGCTGTGTCAGTCTCCCTTCACTCACTCGGGCTCGGTTTCCCACTCCCTTAAATAAATTTGTCCCAGTCGCTCGTTAGTTCCCTGACTGTCTCATTCTGTTCATATTACTTTGTCTCTTTCCCTGTCTCCTGTTCATCCGTATGTCTGTCTGTCATTCTCTCCGTAATCAGAAAAGGACCACATGTCACACATCCGCATGTTTTTCTCAACTGCCCTTTCGGAAATTGGTCGTATTGGAATTGGGCAAAAATGGAACCAGGGCCACATACTACTCCGCCGTAATAGAATTTGGCCCAGATGGAACTGGGTCTGATGGACCCAGGCCTTTATGGTACTGGGCCCTAATGGTAGCAGGTCCTGTTTGACTTGGGCCATATTGGGCCTGGGCCCTGCTAGACCTGGGCACTGATGGAACTTGAGACCTAACAGTACTTCGCACGATTTGTTTTGGGTCCCAACGGCATTAGACCCCAGTGACACAAGGCCGTTATAGAACGGGTATTTGAAGGTCAGCCTACAGCACCGTAACGTTCCCGGTCTTGTTGTCATTCGAGGAGTGAGATGGCCGAGCATTTTGTCGAGGGTGCCACAAACATTGAATGTTCTGGATTATCTGCCCCACGCACTGATCTGAAACCCAAAGGTGAGAGCTACGTCAACCAGGACACGCAAACGGATAAAACTTGGTTCTCCAGATCTGCCTAACGCATAAACAGTTCATGCTGTGTGCTACTGGTGGTCGCAAAGAAGGAACCGTGTTGAGTCCGATTCCACACTGGTTGCTCCTTTCCCACACAATTGTGTCTTGGAAAAGGTAAAGAGGCTCCATCATTGGTGCTTCGCTTGGCGAGCCTCTCACTATGAAACATAATCTTTTGACAGGATTTGCATGACATCAGATATGAGAACTGTACAACAGACTCTTTGAAGACCTTGGTTAGGAATGTGAATTTTTTTACAGTGTCTGTTAGAAGTAAAATTTGATCATCTGATCTTACATTATGTGGAAAATGAACACGGTTTTAAGCCGTCATCAAACATATTCAGCATGAACTTTTAACACATACACGAATCCATTTTGACACGGTAACAGCTCTGGTGTGGCCCCTTGCGCTGGGCTGGGCTACTGACAACATGCAGTGAAAGTAAATGATCGGAGTGCTGGGCTGGGCTACTGACAACATGCAGTGAAAGTAAATGATCGGAGTGGCATTTTGCTGGATATTTTCTTATTTTCAGACTTGTTTAGAGATACTTTAATCAAACTCACCAAATGCCAGGTGAGTTACACCGAAGAATCTGTCGATAGAATCGTCTGTCATCAACACACAGACCAAAGATATCTCATTTTTGTCACGAAAGCAATAGTGGACATTTAATTCTATTTGAAATATGACACTAACGCTACAACCACTATTGAAATGTATGTCAGATCTTTAATTAAAGCTGAGAATAGCCGTTTAAATCTGCATCATGCGACTAAAGTTGATGCGCCATTTAAGTTTGTGTCAGGTATGTCACTCGGCAGTTAAAACTGAATTAAATATGCCTCTCGCTTACAGCAACCACTCGAGTTTGTTCTAAATCCGTCATTAAAGTTACAATCATTTTTGTCATTCATATTTTGTCGGTTACAAAACCTGAAAGCCCCATTGAACTTTGCATTAAATCTGCCATTAAAACTACGATCGTCATTTAGAATCAAAATCTTTTTTTTTTTGTTCAGAAGAATGGAGTCCAGTCGCCACCTCCCCCCCCCCCCCCCCCCTCACCTCAACCATTCCATTTCCTGCCTTTTGCTCTGAGCTTTCAGGATATATGGATTTGGGAGGGTGGAGGGGATGTAGTGTATTGGAGGTGAACTATTCATCTGCTCCAGAAAGGCTGGTTTCAAGGGGAATGACTGCAGAAGGAAATTGAAAGAAGAGCAGAGAGAGAATTAC
>CM065733.1:27813523-27823523 GCA_033310375.1 Conus canariensis | reverse complement strand
AAAATAGATAATGGATTCACAATGCTTGAAAATACGATTGCTGATAAAATTGTGGAATTTTATGGTGTTTTTCCGTTACTAAACGGGGACTTAAATGGTAGAACAGCAAATTTGGGGCCAGAACTGTCTGGTGAAGGGTATGCTTGTTATTCTCAAGGCAAAAGCTCTTCATGTTGTGGTAACAGGTGCTCTGAAAACAATGTACTCAGTAAGTATGGACGATTTCTTTTGAATATGTGAACAGTGTTTGAATTATGTATTACGAAAGGTGTCGGTAATGGCGACCGCGAAGGTTGTTTCACATACATCTCTGATTCAGGGAGTAGTGTCAATTATTATATTTTTTTATGTCCACTGATTTGTATATATACGTAGAATCATCGACACATTTGTATGTAACCGACCACACTGAGTCTGACCATCTTCCTTTGGAACTACACCTTGGCACTTCATAAATTGTCTGTCCTGTGCGAAGAGGCTCAGTATATTGAGGAATTCACATGAAATGATGAAAATGCACACATTTTTCGCAGTCTGATAAACCACGATGATACTCCACAATTACTGAAAACAGCTATTAGTTTCATAGACGAAGATAATGTATCTTTATGTATGTTTAATGATTGTATTGTAAAGAAAGCAGAATGTATGAAAAAGAAAATAAGAATAAACCCAGGTGAAAGGAATGACTCATGGTTTGACCGAGAAAGAAAAGTGACCAAAACAAATATGAGAAAAGTTTTAAGAGTGTTTCGCAGTACCCTTGATAGTGAAGATTGCGTAAAATATTTTAAGGCTCAACGAGAATACGAAAATATGTTGCAGAGAAAGGAAGGAGAACACAACAAATCGTTACTCGATAATTTTACTTACTCAGTTCATGGCCAGAAGGAATTTTGGAAAACCTTTCATTGTATTTCTGTGAAAACATATACACAATAACATTTCTACCGAAGAGTGGTACGATCATTAAAAAAAAAAAAAACTGTTGGAAAACGATGTTTGCAATGAAGCAGACACAGAAGAAATTAATGAAACAAGCTGCTTGGATAGTCCCATTTCAAAAGAGGAGATTCTATTTGCAATGAAAAAATTAAAGAATGGAAAATCGGCAGGTCCTGGCGGTTTGATTGGCCAGCTATTTAAGAACGGTGGTGGCATCGTGATTGAATTCTTTCTTAAATTTTTCAGTACTCTTTTTGATACAGGACTGTATCCAGAAAGCTGGTCTGAATCTAAGTTTTCATATAACAGAAAGCTGTATGTAGCTTTTATTGATTTTGAGAAAGCATTCGACTCTGTTTCTAGAAAATTACTCTGGCCAGTAGTGAAAAAGAATGGCATCAACGGCAAATTATATCAGTGCATTAAAAGTATGTACAATAATTTTAAATCAAGACTCAGATCTGATGGGGAACTTACTGATTATTTTGTGTGTACACAGTGTATAAACCAAGAGGATGCTTGTAGCCCTGTGTTTTTTTCGTATTGTTTATAAATGAATTAGCTTCAGAAATTATAGCGAAAGGAAGACACGGTGCAACACTTTCTCCTGATTTTATTGAATTGTTCATTTTGTTACTTGCTGATGATATTATTTTATCATCTGAGATTTCAGCTGGCCTCCAGACTCAGTTAAACAATTTGTGCCAGGCAGCTTCTAAACTTTAGCTAAAAGTAAATATGAAAAAGAGTAATATAGTGGTTTTCAGAAAAGGGGGTCACATGCAGCAAGCGAAAGATGTTTTTTTTTAATGGACAGAGAATGGCTGTTGTAAATTGTTATAAATACCTCGGTATCTATTTCTCTACACGCTTAAGTTTTACAGTCACTTGTCAGAATCTAGGAAGCAGAGCGAAAAAATCCTGATTGTGTATTTTGACAATTTTTGACATGTTGACTAATAATTCCTTGACAGTGTTTCTTAAACTCTTCGATGCTCAGGTTCAACCGGTTGCTCAATATGGTGCTGAGATCTGGGGCCTGGGTTCATGTAGAAAGAGTTCATTTATTTGCTCTTAAGAAATTTTTGGGGGTTCACATGAACACACCTAATGAAAGTGTTTAAAAACCGCTATCCAATCTACATCAATTCATCTGTGCAGTGCATCAGACACTGGCTGAAGATTGTTCGGATGGGTGATGACAGATTACCACTTGAAGCATTTAAGATGTTGCTGGGATTGGAATTGC
This sequence comes from Conus canariensis, assembly GCA_033310375.1. Taxonomy (NCBI): domain Eukaryota; kingdom Metazoa; phylum Mollusca; class Gastropoda; order Neogastropoda; family Conidae; genus Conus; species Conus canariensis. The sequence goes on along the minus strand of CM065733.1, from coordinate 27,821,329 downwards.
TTGTTAAACGATCGTGGGTTTCAGGAGTTCGAGATTTTCTGTTCCATAATGTGTGACATTCTGGCTCTTTGTTTACACAACTCTTGAAGTTAGTTCAGCCATTTATTCTGGTTCCTGTCTGACTCTTCTGGAGAGCATCAAGGGCGATAACCCGACACCCTCCCCTTTAAGTTTTTAAGTAAAAAATAAAACAACAAAACATTGCCAATAGGTGAATGATCACTCTCAGCACACAGTTCTGTTTCACGAGTCTTGTACGATTTGAATTGTTTTTGCCATTTTCCTGGAAATTCTGCAGGCCATCCTGTCAATGTATATTTCTTGACAAGTGACAGTTCAGGGTCACGATCAGCCTCTGCCTGGATGTCAGCTGAAGTCACTGGTGTCGTGGAAAGATGGTCCATCAGGAAGATGAACTCTTCTGGAGTCTCAGGCTCAGCACTGGTGGTTGGCATGGACAGCCTGCTTAGAGCATCAGCATGTGTCATTGTGGCTCCTGACTTGTACTGGATAGCGTATGTGTACGGTAACAACGGCATTGCCCATCTTTGAATCATGGCAGAAACCTATGTTGAAATGGGTGTCTATTCACTGAACAATGTCATCAAGGGCTTGTGATCAGTGTACAAGCAAAAATGGCGGCCAAAGAGATAGTCACAGAATTTTTTCACTCCGAAGGCGATTGCAAGAGCTTCCCTTCCAATGTTGCAGTAATTTCGTCCAGGTTTGTTCTGTGACCTAGAGGCATAGGCAATGGGGCGCTCAGAACCATCAGGAAAATTGTGGGCTAGAACTGCTCCTAGGCAGAAGCGTCACAAGACAAGGTCACATCCAGGTCTGGACTGAAATGTACCAGGAGACTGGCTGACAGAAGCATGTCCTTCACTTTTTTGAAAGCTTGAACCTGCTGTACTCCCCACCTGAAAACAACACCTTGGTGAAGGAGACTGTTCAGTGGAGATAGCACGGTTGACAGCTGAGGCAGGAATTTCCCATAGAAGTTGAGGAGACCAAGGAATGACTCCAACTCTGCTGCATTCTGGGGGTTTGGGCATCCTGGACAGCCTTCACTTTCTCAGGTGTCGGCTGGACTCCTGCGTTGATTCGGTGACCTAAGTATGTGATCTCAGGCAGCATGAAGCATGAACTCACATTTTTCTTTCTTCAAACGAAAACCTTCTGCTTCAAGTCTGCGACATACTTCCCGGAGATGAGGAATGTGGTCTTCATGTGTGCTGCCAGTGACCAGGATATCGCCCAGAAACACTGCAACTTGTGTCCTGTAGCAAGCAGTCCATTGTCCGCTGGAAGATGGCTGGTGCAGCTGACACTCCAAAGGGCAATCGATTGCATCTAAACAGGCCCTTCTGAGTGTAGATGGTGGTCAGCTCCTTGGAATCTTCAGCAAGTGGTAGCTGCTGGTATGCATGCTTCAAATCTAGTTTGGTGGAAGATTGTCCTTCAGCAGCTTTATTGAACAGATCTTCAGCTCGAGGCAATGGGTACACATCTGCTTTTGCTACAGTGTTAACTGTCACTTTGTAGTCACCACACAAGCGCACAGTTCCATCAGGTTTTAGAACTGGCATGACTGGTGCTGCCCAAGCTAAGTGCTTAACTGGCTCAATGAGTCGTTTATCTTCCAGTCTCTGGATTTCAGCTTCAACCTTGTCCCTGAGTGCGTACGGTACAGTTCTAGCTTAGTAGAACTTGGGTTTGCCGTTATTTTCAACATGAAGTGTACTGGGCATGACTCAACATGTCCCTGTTCATCCTTGAAGAGATTGGGAAACTGGTCACATTCTGGTAAGGCTGAGGGTGGCTTCATTGACATTTGATTCACCAGAATCGCTGTTTCCATGTCCAAACCTCGGATCCAGTTCCTACCTAGTAGACTGGGTCCACTTCCACTAACCACAATGAGAGGTAGCATGGCAGACTTGCCTTGGCGGCAAACTTGGACTAGAGCTTTCCCTCGTACTGGGATTGATTGGCCAGTGCATGTTTTCAATTTTGTCTCACAGTCCGTCAGTGAAATGCTCTTGTCCAACACGTCATCAAACGCTCTAGCATTGATAAGAGTGACTGAAGCTCCGGTATCAACTTCGAAGACCATAGGCTTGCCTTGAACCTTTAGTGTGACTGTATATGGTTCATTGTCTTTCTTTTCAGTGTGCATCACCACCTCTATGTCCTCATGGCTTTCAGAGACGAACTTCTGGAAGAGGAAGATGTCCCAGTTTTGTTCTTTAAACGACAGACAGCTGCCAAATGTCCAATTTTCTTGCAGTGATTACAAGTGTAGTTCTTGAAAGGGCAGCTTGCAGCAGAATGCATTTTACCACATCGGTAACACTTGTTGCTCTGGTTTTGTACGTTGCTAGTTTTGCCAAAGGCTTTGACATTGGTGCTTTTTTTGGATCACGTTCACATCAGGTGTAGGTGGTGACTCATCTGAGAACTTAGGATGAAGAGCTGCAGAGTGACTTGTAGCTGTTTCCATAGCATGAGCGATTTCCACTGCCTCAGAAAAGGTAAGATATTTCTCAGCAGTTTCTTCTGAGTTGTGGCATCAGAAAGGCGACACACAAATCTATCTCTAAGTGCTTCCTGCAAAAATTGTCCAAATTCACACGTGGATGCTAAACGTCTAAGTTCCGCTGCAAAGTCATTCACTGTTTCCAACTCATTCTGTTTTTTGCTGTGAAATTTGAATCTTTCACCTATGACCAGCGGCTTGGGTGATACATGTGCCTTAAGAATGTCAACAAGCTGATCATATGTTTTTGTAGCTGGTGTGTCAGGTGAGCACAGCGAACGAAGCAGTGAATAGTATTTTGCACCAATAATTGACAAGAACACGCTTTTCTTTTTACCATCAGCTATGTTATTTGCTTCAAAGTACATAGTAAGACGTTCAGTGTAACAGTCAAAATTTTCCACTGCTGGATTGAATTCATCAAACTTAAGTATGTTGGTCATTCCGAACGAAAAACCTTCTTTTCAATTTTAGCAAAGCAAGAACTTGACCGGCCCACACAGCTGTCACGCCCTGACAGTGTTGACTGGGCCTAAAGTAAACCGGCGTCATTACCGCTTGCTTACATGAACGAACAACAACCAGTTTCTCCAAGAAGTATCTATCTTGTGAGAATTAATGTTATTGTACTGAATTCATAAAGAAAGTTTATGAACTTCTTTGAATCCTCGTCGCCAGTGTGACATTCTAGCTCGTTGTTAACACAACTCTTGAAGTTCGTTCAACCATTTATTCTGGTTCTTGTCTAACTCTTCCGGAGAGTATCAAGGGCATAATGGATCTGGGTTTGTTTGAAAGAATCAAGGGACTGGAAATGTAAATGCATTTTGAAGCAACTTCGGCATAGACTGATTGATAATCGGTGGCAAAATTGGCATGAAAACATCCAGAACAGTGAGCGATATTAATTTTGGAGAACTTTTAAGACATCTGTTAGATGTGAAAAATATCTCTCATTTAATAGTGATAGGCATATTACAAGTCACCTGACAAGATTTAGATTAGGAACTTCAGGCATCAAAGCGCATCAGTACCGATATGCAAATACCAATAACATCAGTATGCTATGTCCTTTATGCAAAAACGCAAATGAAGACGAACTGCATTTCCTACTTTGTTGTCCTGTGCTGAAGGAGTTACAATATGAGTGCATTCCCCGGAAATTCTGTGAAAACCCTTGTTTCTTTAGAGCCGCTTTGCTCATGGCAAATGAGCCGCTCTGCTGATGGCAAATGAGCCGCTTTGCTCATGGCAAATGAGCCGCTTTGCTCATGGCAAATGAGCCGCTCTGCTGATGGCAAATGAGCCGCTTTGCTCATGGCAATGAGCCGCTTTGCTCATGGCAAATGAGCCGCTTTGCTCATGGCAGATAAGCCGCTTTTCTCATGGCAAATGGAAGGAGAAAGTACTAAAGACCATAGGCATATATTTATACACGGCCGTTAAGACACGCAAACTATGTCAGTTAATGAACCCAGCTGTCGTTTTCATTGTGTGCATTCAGCGTGCCTATATGTCAGCTTCTTATTGTTTAACTATATCATGTTACCTTACTGCATGAATTGTTATTGTTACATTGCTTCCCCACAGGAAGGGGCCATGACCTATACCTATTAAAATCTTTCGTTCTCTCTCTCTCTCTCTCTCTCTCTCCTCTCTCTCTCTCTCTCCCCTCTCTCTCTCTCTCTCCTCTCTCTCTCTCTCTCCTTCATCTCTCACAAACGGACTATACAGTTCTCTGCACACTTCTGGGTCCCACAGCTAATCCGGCTGCAAACTAAGTGTTTATGAGGTGATCAGCTCTTTTCTCTGTGTATGTGCGTGTGTGTGTCTGAGTGGAATCGTGTGGTCCCAGTGGATGACCTCTATCGTTGATCGTTCCTTGATGCCAGACCGCTTTCCATGGAATCGTGTGGTCCCAGTGGATGACCTCTATTGTTGATCGTTCCTTGATGCCAGACCGGTTTCCATGATTTGAAATCAATTGAAAGAAGTACACTGTACAATTGCACGTGCGCCTGAACACGAGCTAGGGAGTAGATACAGGATGGTAGCAGTGGATACGCGTGCTGAGCTGCTGGTGTGATTGTCTGGAACTTGCTGTCTCTGTGCATACTGACGATGGTTCACGCGGCCGTCCATCATGATAAGGCGGGTGGGTGAGTAAGCGAGCGACTTTGAAAAATATTTCTAAACAGAGTTTTTTTTCTTTTTTCTGTCTGTCTGTCTGTCGTCCTAAGCGTTCGCGAGCGCGCGCGTGTTTCAAACAATGTGTCATTGTATAGTGTTTGTGTCAGTGAGTGTGTACGTGTGTGTGTGTGTGTGTGTGTGTGTGTGTGTGTGTGTGCGCGCGCGCGCGCGCGCGCGTGCTCGTGCGTGTGTGTATGTGTGTGCGTGCGCGCGCGCGGGTGTGTGTGCATGTGTGTGTGTGTGTGTGTGTGTGTGTGTGTGTGTGTGTGTGTGTGTGTGTGTGCTGCATTTTCAGGAGCTGGCTGGTCCCAGAGTGGTGTCTTAGTCAAGTTGATTGCTATAACACTTTCTCCAGAAATCGTCAACATAGTGCTAGTAATGGATGATTAGCTAGTAGTAGTAGTAGTAGTAGTAGCAGCAGCAATAGTAGCAGCAGTAGTAGTAGTAATAGTAGCAGTAGTAGAAGAATGGTTAATAATAATAATAATGATTTCTTATATAGCGCTTAATCAAACGAATTTCTCTAAGCGCTTTACAAAGTCATACTACATTCACCCTTCTCATATACAATAATACACCTTACACCCAACTACAAATACTATTACTACAATAACTAACAAATCCTAATCCTACCAATGTGACATTCACTTATTCTTCAAATATCACTACAAAAACTTAATCCTATAACGTTCAATCATACAACAAATACATATAATAGAGAACATATACATACGCTACATTTGAAAAGGCCCAGACGGCTATGAGTTAGGTTGTACCCCCCCCCCCCCCTCTCCCCACAGCATTGACTAATTATGAGAAAATAGATGGGTTTTAAGTTTAGACTTGAAAGAAGAGATAGAATCTGAATGTCTGAGACAGTCTGGCAGTCTGGTTGTAGTGGCAGTGATGATAGTCTTTATATTTGTCATTATTGTAACTCACCTGCGCTAATATAGGTTCATCACTACGGATATAGTCATTTCTTGACTACACATTGCTCACTGGCCCTCCTTCCTCTCCCCCTCCCCTATTTTCCCAAGGCATTTAGGCATATGGTGACCAACAAGGAAGACGCGCGGCAGTGGTACGTGGTTTTGAAGATGTATTTAAAGAAAAAAAAAACAGTGTGAATGTGGCCACGGAAGATGTTCAGGACTCCATTTCCTTCCCCCTCCTTGTTATGTCCCCCTTCCCCTCTCCTTCCCCCCTTCCCTTTTCCGACCTCCCCTTCCCCATCCTTCCCTTCTCCTAACCTGTTGAAAACTCTTCTGCAAACTGCAAACAGTGGCCCACTGCGTCATGTAACTGTCTCCCCTCCCCCCCCCCCATCTCCTCCCCCCTCCCCCCCCCCCCCCCCCCCATTACGGCCAGAGATGTGTCAGGCAGCAGCACGGCCATGCCGTGGTGCCGGAGTGCTGTGTACTCTGTTCTCCGGAGTGGCTGGGTGCTGCCCTGCCTCCTGTTCCTCTGCTGCTGCCGATGCTGAGTCATGGCACTGGCGTGCAGGAAATGCCGGCTGCAGTGGTTCAGGGAAGGGCGAAAGAGTGCAGCCTGGAAGTTAAAGGAAGGGGGGGTGGTTGTGGTGATGAGGATAAAGGGGGTGGGGGGGGATGGGAGGGAGGTGGAGGCGTCCGGTGTGTTTAGATGAGGGTGGGGTGAAAGGAGTGGAAAGAATGGGGGGGGGGGGGGGGGGGGGGGGACTCTGGCAGTCAACTTGCCCAAACACTTTCCAGGTGCTGAGTTACACCTGGTCAGTCTGTACCTGGGCTTTCGGCCTTCTGTCTTCTTCCTTCCCTTCCTTTTCTGTTTTCTCCGGCACTTTTTTCCTCTCGTGTCTTCTTCCTTCCCTTCTGTTGGTGCTTGGTCAGAAACGTCGTCTCCAGCCCAGTTTCAGCCATGGCTTTTTTTTTTTAAAGTTAAAATCAAATTTACAATTCTTTCACCAAATTCAGCTGTGTTAACTGTGTCTGGTCTTTTTTTTGTCGAGCTGTACAAAAATCTGTGCGTCTGTCTGTCTGTCTCTTTCTCTGTTCGTGTTCGGCTGTTTTTGCTGGACTTATTATAAGGTAAGTTAGCTGTGTTGCTATGCTTTATGAACATCTTTGGCTGTGTTTCCATGATATACAACACGGCCAGCTTCCTGGACATATTGCACAATAAGTCGTCATTATTCCTTGGACACATTACACAGGAATTTGGCTGTGTTACGGCAGTCGGCTGTGTTTCCTGGTCCTATTACACGGTAAGTCGGTAGTGTTTTCCGGACATATTACACTGTAAGTTGGCGATGATTTCTGAACAATCAGTGGGGAAGGTGATAACACGGTCATGTGGGCTGTGTTTTCTGGGCATATTAGTCGGCGCGTCAGTGGTGTTTCTTGGACATATTACATGGTCATGTGGGCTGATGGCAGTATTGCATTATCAGTCGAATCTTCAGGATATTTCCCCCCAACCTTTATTGTGGTCCACCAGTTGACGCCTGGTTTCCCTCCTCACCAGGTGGACTTTGGGGCAGTCTGGAATGATGCCGGTTGGACTTTGGGGCAGTCTGGAATGATGCCGGTTGGACTTTGGGGCCCGGTACCAAAAACGTGCCACTGTTCCCCCGTACACACACACACACACACACACACACACACACACACACACACACACACACACACACACACCACACGCACATACACACACACGCGCGCGCGCGCGCGCATTCTGTCAACTGATCCTAACCTTAAACCACACAAGCGTAACAATTTACCCAAAACTTAATCGTAACCGTAACATTAAATCTAATCTGGCAGGCCGATGACGTACCAAGTTCAGTCTAACAGTGTTGGTATGGGGAACAGTGATAGGAGCCAATGGTGGGGTATGGGGAACAGCGATAGGAGCCAACAGTGGGGTATGGGGAACAGTGATAGGAGCCAACAGTGGGGTATGGGGAACAGCGATAGGAGCCAATGTGGGGTATGGGGAACAGTGATAGGAGCCAATGGTGGGGTATGGGGAACAGTGATAGGAGCCAATGGTGGGGTATGGGAACAGTGATAGGAGCCAACAGTGGGGTATGGGGAACA
>CM065733.1:27796023-27808523 GCA_033310375.1 Conus canariensis | reverse complement strand
ATGGTTTGTTCGTGTTTTCATACCAAAAGTTAACTAAGTCGAAATAGGTTTGGAAATTTATGAACTTAGTCGAAATAGGTTTGGAAATTTATGAAATTTTGCTGGAATGTATCGTTGTCTAAACTACTTAGTGCCGGGCAACATAAAACAAAATGAACCTCATCCTTTTTTTAAAAACTGTTTTTACACATTACGGAATCGATATTGGTAGTAATGCTCAGTGATTTCTGAGACACCAAGTCTGAACCTAGTCAATATAATTTTCAAATGTCTATGTAATTTTAGTAACAGATGAGTTTTCACTTCAAGAACCGTACAAAACGTTCTTTACACACTAAGTCTATCACTATTCTTGATATGAAAATCCCATTCCTGCCTCCTACATTAAATTAATCTTTTCTTAAAATCATGTCAGAAAGTATTTATTTCTTCTACACGTTGATTTGTCCAAACAAAGCCATATCCAAACATATACAGCTTACAACGGATATTTGAAGCCCAGCTTCTTTTATCACGTGAATCTAAATCGGCCAGCACCCTGTAGGCTTTGCGTGGTAGTCTTGACTCATCCATTCGAGTTAGTTTTAACCCAAATCGAATGCATTTGACTACTGAATTAAGATATGTTGGATATCGATTCGTTTTCCCATGTAGTAGATCGTTTGGTGTTCTCATTTCAACGCCTAAAAGCTTTTTACGGGCAAACAAATGTATTGTTTCAGAATGTTTTTTTTTTTTTTTTTTTTTTTTTTTTTTTTTTTGCTGTCCCAACCTCTGCGCCACCTCAGAGGCAGTGCACCCACGCCGCTCATTCCGACACCCCGTCCACAGCCACAGCCCGGTCGGCCCCGCCGCAGCCCCGGCACCGGCAATCCACAGGGAGCAGTCAATGTCAAGTCGTCAAGAGGCAACCCACCGGAGGAGACACTGCACTGCCGCCGAGTCACTTCGGTGGTGTTCAGTGGCGCCTGTTCTGATCTAACATACGCAGGACACCACCTACTAAGCCCCCTACTGACGACAATAATTGCTTAGTCGCGGAGCCGGCGTGAGTGAGCTCTCCCTCCGGAGGGCGCCACCACGTCCGTCCAACGACAGCTCCCATGGACTCGCCGATACCGGTGACCCCGACGGAACCAAACCAAGGCCACAGACGTGGAGAGGACATCGAAATTGAGGTCACCATGAGAGCAGGGCATGAAGGGCCACAGAATTTGAGACTTTTTTTTATGCTGATCGATGAGAATGAGGATGATTAAGATGATGCTACGGATTTCCATTTCGGTCTGAGACTACATGACAGGGCTGTACTCTACGCTTCCTTTCATAGTATATCCCGGCGTCAACCAGGCCCGAGAGATACAGGCACCTGCAGTGTTGGTCAGGAAATTTGAGCAACACTCTCAGAAACGCATCCATTAAGTGGATGAAACTCGACTGTGTGGTCCCAGTCTTCCCAACTGAGTCCGCAGCAACTCAACTCTGGGTAGGAGCCGGTCGGGGTAGAAAAACCCACATGACTTCTGATGGGATTCGAACCCACGACCTCCCAGCCGGGAGTCCGCGACTCTGACCACTTCGCCACGGCGGCTGGTTTGTTTCAGAATGTTGAGCAGAATTATCTAAACCCCATAATTCAACCCAATACTGATTGAATCTGCGTGTCAAATAGCCGTGGACACAAACTAAGAGAAATGCATTTCAGTTTAGACAGTTTTTGTAGGATACACAACAAAGCACTTTTCGCTATGCTCACCAAATCCTGACATGCAACCGAAAAACTCAGTCTTGTGGAAAAATAAATTCCTAAATACTTATATGCACTCACAACAGTTAAAACAGCCCCAAATGTAAGTCCATCTCTCTCTTGCTGCCAAGCAAGCACCCTTCCTTAATACAACTGTGTTAGTTTTATTCATGTTTACGTTCAAATGAAGTGTTGGTGCTGCCTTATACAATCTATCTAGTTGTGTCTGTAGACCAATAACAGTTTCAGGTATTAACGCCATTTCATCTGCCAACAATAGGATAATTTATTAATTCACAATAATCTTGGGTAAAAGTAGCACCATGTCTCCCTTTTCTGATCACTTCTGAGGCTAACTCATTTATGAATAATGAAAACAACACGAGTGCAATTTATATAGTCAGTCAATGTTGCTCCACATCGAATTCTAGCTTTTACATGTGTGTGTACATACTTCGAATACATCTGAATAGCTTGCCTTTAAATCCATTTTTAAGAGTATAGGTCATAATGTAGTTCTTTCTACACAATCAAAGGCCTTTTCAAAGTCATTGAAAGCAACGTATGATTTGCGATTAAAGGAGAATTGTTTCTGTACCATGACGAACAATGTAAACATGATTATGATCATTTGTAGAATATCCGTTTTAAACCCTGCTTGGTATTCGCCTGTCAGGTTATGTTCTTCAACATATTCCCGGAGTCTACTGTTCATTATTGTGTTGCAAAGTTTACTGCTTGCGTCACAAATTGAGACACCTCTGTAATGACCAGGGTCATTTACATCACCTTTTTTAAAAAGAGGGATTACAACAGACTCCGCCCACGTCTCTGGAAATATGCCCTTGTCAAATAGTGTATTGAATAGTTTAGCAAAGAATTCAGTGACACGATTCCCAAAAGGGTTTAGCATTCCCCCAACAATACCATCTGGCCCAGCGGCTTTATTATTCCTTAATCTTTGTATTGCTAGTATAACCTCTTCCTTTGATATAGGTCGATACATTCAACTAAATTCCTCTCCTTGTCCTTTTACATCATCATGCACATCTTCATCATTTTGTTCTAAACAATTGTCTCCTCTTCCGAGCAAATTTTTGAAGTGATTAAACCAGTCATCAGTCGTTATGTAATGAAGCAGCTGTTTTCTTTTACAGGAGACCTTTTTAGCATTGTCCCAGAACTCCTCCTGATTATGTACAGAGGCAACTAACTTCTCAGTTAAGAACTCATTATGTTGTTTTTCTTTTCTTCTTAACAGATTTTTATATTCTCTTCTTGCTCTGCAGTAGGCATCACTATCTACTCGTTCTTTGGAAGTTAGAAATATTCTCAGTAATGTCTTAGCATTTGTTTTATTATCTTTACATTCCTTATCATACTAGTCACTGTTTTTTCCCAGTTGCATTTAAATTGATTTTCTTTTTCATACAGCTTCCAGAGTTTAAACAAACAAACAAAAAAAGAAGTATTCATTAAACACATTCAAGGCATCGTCACAGTTATGACTGATCAGATCAGTAGCATGATCGGGCAATGCCAACCGTCAGAAGAATAAAGTGCACAAATATATTACTGTCCCATATTACAGTTTCACACATATTTTTCAATGAACTCTTTTTTTTATCTATATTTATACAACTAATGATTTTTCTCCGTGAACTTGAAGTGTAGCTCTACCGGTAAATAATCTGATTCTATTGTTTCTGAAACAATTGATCTGCAAGAAGAAAAACGAAAGGGAAAGAATCCTTTGACAATAAAAAGTAATCATTGACACTACTGCCGGAGTCAGATATATAATTTCCATCAAATCCCCTTCGCATAAACCGTTAAGGATGCGTAAAATAAGTCCAGTACAGATATTTAAAAGAAATTTCCCATTGCTATTAAGTACGTTATCAGCTGATCTTCTGCCAGAAGATACAGAACACTACCAACGTTAACACCATAATCATCACTGTCATCTGGTATGTCTGGAGAGATCCTAGCTGTTCTACTGTTCTAATCACCGGATAACATTACATACGCATCTTTATATTCAAGCATGCAATCAAAAATACATTCTTCCAATGAACTTATGCCATTGCCAATGTCAGTGTAGTAGGATGAACCTTCTGGAACACACATACAGAACATCTTTTGTAACACCAGATAAACATTTGTCAATCAGGAATACAATTACGTTGGAATGGTTCACATCGATGTCACGTACAAACGACATTAACTCATTTCTTATTAGACAAATTATACCCCCAGAATGTCTGCCTTGCTTAGTAAACTTGATAGCAGGTTTTCTGAATACAGTGTATCACGTAAAAACACACAATGGACATGTTCAACAAATGTTTCAACCAGACATATAATGTCAAATTCAAACAAGAAAGAAAAAGGAAACATCGACAGTTCAGTTTGGAAAGAAGACTGTTGATATTCCAATGTAAGAAGGAAATAGTTTGATACCAGTTTTGTTATCTGCACATACATCATCGCCTCTGTTACGTGTACATATGTTAAGAGAGACACTCTGTGATGCTGTTTCTTAACACTCTGTGACACTGTCTCTCGATTTTGGTAGTTTTTACAGAGAGAGAGGTTATGTGTGTGTGTGTGTGTGTGTGTGTGTGTGTGTGTGTGTGTGTAGGGGGGGAGGGGGGGTGCACGCGTCTCGTTCAGGCGTGCGGGCGGGCGGGTATATGGGGCACGCGCAAGTAGCCAGGCCATAATTGGTTAAACAGAGAATCTGTCCTTTCGGTTGCAGTGTAAACTATGGGTGAAGCACATGAAGAGCAGTGATGGTGTTGAGTGTTTCAAGCAGTACACACACGTTTTACAGCAATGAACCACGCAGCAGCACAGTACAAGTGGTTTCTTCTTTCTTTTTTTTTTTCTTTTTTTTTTTTTTTTTGGAAGCTGCTCTAGCCGCACACCCCTGCGTAAGAGAGAGAGAGAGAGAGGAGAGAGAGAGAGAGAGAGAGAGAGGAGAGAGAGAGAGAGATGACAAGGGAAAGAAATAATGCTCAACGGTGTTTTCATATCCGCTCGGTTTAGTAAAGCTGTTAACGGTTGGAATGAAGCAATGTGTACAACTCTGCAATAACGGACTGTCAGTTCCTATGAAAGGCTGGAATGAAGCAATGTGTACAACTCTGCAATAACGGACTGTCAGCTCCTATGAAGGCTGGAATGAAGCAATGTGTACAACTCTGCAATAACGGACTGTCAGCTCTATGAAGGGTTGGAATGAGCAATGTGTACAACTCTGCAATAACGACTGTCCTATGAAGGCTGAATGAAGCAATGTGTACAACTCTGCAATAACGGACTGTCCTATGAAGGCTGGAATGAAGCAATGTGTACAACTCTGCAATAACGGACTGTCATTCCTATGAAGGCTGGAATGAAGCAATGTGTACAACTCTGCAATAACGGACTGTCCTATGAAGGCTGGAATGAAGCAATGTGTACAACTCTGCAATAACGGACTGTCATTCCTATGAAGGCTGGAGTGAAGCAATGTGTACAACTCTGCAATAACGGACTGTCAGGGGGAGAGGAAAAGGACTGAGGAAAACAAATGGCGAAGATCAACTGAAAAGAGAGACGGAGGGAGGGAGGGAGGGACGGAATGGGAGGAGGGGAGGGGGTGTGATGGGGGAAGATGCAGGGTGGGGGTGAAGTACACATGCAATTTGTCACGTTGTGGCATCAGAGCGCTGCCTTCTGTCAGCCGTCGTGTTGCAAATTAACCACTTCCTGGCAGAGAGAGGTTCTTGGCTGAATGTTTCACGCTAGTTTAACCTGTCACTTAGCAATTAGACCTGATGTTTGCTGAGAAAGGCTGTTGGATGTGTTTTATTTTGTTCTCGTGAATGGGGAATGTGGCGGTCGTGCACATACAGATCTCCATACGTCTTCTCCTCACAACAGCAACACACAGACACACACACACACACAAATGCGCGCGCGCGCGTTCACACACGCACGAATGCACGCATGCGCGCAAACCCGCAGAGAGAGAGAGAGAGAGAGAGAGAGAGAGAGAGAGAGAGAGAGAGAGAGAGAGAGAGAGAGAGAGATTAATTTACCATATGAATGATGCCTCTTTTCTGTATCGTAGTTTTACAACCAATTGTTTATCATATGAATCCTCAGAAGTCTAGAGACTTGCTACAAACATATCCGACATCAAATGTTGACTGAACAAGAACGACAGAATATTGTCTATGCGTGCAGCGCTGTTATGGAAAATATACCGTTGTTTCCATGTTTGTTATGTTCAGAAACTGTTCTAGTGAAAAAAAAACCAAAACAATGAAGCAGAAAAGCATGAAGCTGTCTTCAATATGACAAAGATATTGGTGATGTTGTGACGTTGCCATTACGCGTGTTTGAGAGACACATGAATCTTAACATAGTCTGTCCAGTCTGTCCTGTGCAACTGCCTTCCCTCTGCCTTAATGGACACTTGGTATAACTTTGAAACATGCGGTGTGTGTGTGTGTGTGTGTTGTGGGTGTGTGTGGTGTGTGTGTGTGTGTGTGTGTGTGTGTGTGGTGTGTGTGTGTGAGTGTGAGTGAGGCGGGGAATGTCTTCAGAAACAAAGATGAACAGTGACATAGATCAGAAAGCGGTTTTCATTATCACCAAAGGCTAGAAACCAGAATAACATCCTGTGTTCTATGCTGCATCACTGCAGGCTGTGTTGTGTCTGTTTTACTGTTTTCTCGTTAGAATCAGGGTAATGAATATTTTTGAGCACTTGTAGAACAAGTTTTTAAGATATTTGTTTCGATCACAGAGAGCAATATAATTCATGATTTATGATAAACGCAGATCTATATATTTCAGTTCTAGATTACTGCAAGAGTGGTTTAATAAGTCTACCCGATGCGAGTTCTGTGCAATACTCTTCTGAACAGTATGGATGTTTGTACAATATGCATTTCAATAGTGTATGGTCTCCACCATGGCTTCGTCACGTGTCAGTCGTTCCTTTCAGACCGTTGAAGATGAAAACTTTTCCCACGAAAGGTGGCCAGTGTGGCAGAAACGTGTCGACTTTCCGCAGACAATCCGTCGTTTGTGCCATTATCAGTTGCCGGCGGGAGCAATGATACCCTAACCCCCCATAGCCCTGCCCCATGCTGTATCAGCCGCCAGTGCCACGATCAAGACCATCACCACTCGGTCCCACAGAAAGCACATCCCACCGATACACAAACAACCTTCCTTTATAAAAGTGCGTGCGTGTGTGTGTGTGTGTGTGTGGGGGGGGGGGGGGGGGAGGAGTTGTTGGTGCGATCGCGCGTGCAAGTAAGAGCGGTGTAGACGTGATGACACACGAAGCGGCTGTGCTCAGTGCGCTGTGTGTACGATGTGAATGACGGCGATGAGCTGCCAGCTGTCTCCTCGTTGAGGAATGTGTTGAACCACTGTCAGCAGTCTGCGATCACTGTGTGTCTCCACGTCAGACGGGATCCTCACAGACTGAGAACTCAATGGAAATCGTATTTCATAACTCACATATCAAGCAAGGACCACGGACACGCACATTCTTTCTCCCTCATACCTCACCCCCGTCACACTCTCTCCCTTTTTCTCTCAATCACACACACACACACACACACACACACACACACACACACACACACACACACACACACACACACACACCACAACATATCGGAAGAACAAAATATGCCATAAAAGGAAACTGGAATCTGAACCATGGAATTCTGGAAACAGCAAAAAAGCAGCACTTCGAGACTACATTTTACAATAAAGTTACTGAAAACAACCGACTAGAACAATTCATAGTAAACGTTCAATACGTCGAACAGAAACATGATTTCAGCAAACTTCGCATCAGCGATCAGGGGTAGATACACGAACACTACAAGAGAAGACCCGACATGCTCAGCATGGAGTGTGGTCGAAGACGACATACACTTTCTGGACTGCTGCTCTCGTTACAAACTGCTGCAACTGCAGCTAACGGAACAGCTATCAAAATATATACCAAACCCAGACTGAACAAATTCTACGCGCAAGTGAAATGCTGGGCAATGACGCAATGACTTACA
Organism: Conus canariensis; assembly: GCA_033310375.1. Lineage (NCBI taxonomy): Eukaryota > Metazoa > Mollusca > Gastropoda > Neogastropoda > Conidae > Conus > Conus canariensis. Next base: position 27,800,690 of record CM065733.1, on the reverse strand, counting down.
AATTCACACTGCAAAATATGTTCATGGTTGCATGAATTTGAAAAGACAATAATAGCTCCTTACATGGGCCCAGATGAGTTATGCTCTATCGATTTACGATGATTTGCAAAATACCGTGCTGTGCAGACAATTTAAGTCTGAGTCACACACACACACACACACACGCACACACGCACACACACGCTACTTCCACACACTCTCACACAAGCACACGCACGCACGCACGCACACACACACACACACACACACACACACACACACCACACACACACACACACACACCAAAACAACAACAACAACAACAACAACAACAACAAAGTCCCGATAGTATGAAATGTCGGCCGACTTCCGCCATGTCAGTGGCTGCAGGTGTGTGTGTGTGTGTGTGTGTGTGTGTGTGTGTGTGTGTGTGTGTGTGTGTGTGTGTGTGTGTGTGTGCGTGCGTGCGTGTGTGTGCGTGTGTGTGTGTGTGTGTGTGTGTGCGCGCGTGCGTGCGTGTCTGTGTGTGTGTCTGTGAGTGAGAAATCTGGGAGGGGGGGGGGAGGAAGGGATGCGGAGGGGGAGGGGGCATGGGGGGGGGGGGGGGGGCATAAATAGAAATGGAAGACTGGGAGCCAGAGCAGAGAAAAAGATGAGGAGGAAAAAAACAACTTATAAGTATCCGCGGGGGGGGGGGCATAAATAGAAATGGAAGACTGGGAGCCAGAGCAGAGAAAAAGATGAGGAGGAAAAAAACAACTTATAAGTATCCGCAAAGAATGTGCTTTCTCCCTTCTTCGTTTCAGAATAGAACAGCAAAACAGCTTAACAGTAATGAACATTCTTTACCATGTGAATTCCAGTGTAAAACCACAGCAACATGTATAGGAATCTGTTGACATGTGAGTTCAATGCACAGGTCACAGTGAAAGGTATAGGAATCTGTTGACATGTGAGTTCAGTGCACAGGTCACAGTGAAAGGTATAGGAATCTGTTGACATGTGCATGTGAGTTCAGTGCACAGGTCACAGTGATAGGTATAGGAATCTGTTGACATGTGAGTTCAGTGCACAGGTCACAGTGATAGGTATAGGAATCTGTTGACATGTGAGTTCAGTGCACAGCTCACGGTGATAGGTATAGGAATCTGTTGACATGTGAGTTCAGTGCACAGGTCACAGTGATAGGTATAGGAATCTGTTGACATGTGAGTTCAGTGCACAGGTCACGGTGATAGGTATAGGAATCTGTTGACATGTGAGTTCAGTGCACAGGTCACGGTGATAGGTATAGGAATCTGTTGACAATGTGAGTTCAATGCACAGGTTCACGGTGATAGGTTATAGGAATCTGTTGACATGTGAGTTCAGTGCACAGGTCACAGTGAAATGTATAGGAATCTGTTGACATGTGAGTTCAGTGCACACTCACGGTTATAGGTATAGAATCTGTTGACATGTGAGTTCAGTGCAACAGTCCACGTATAGGTATAGGAATCTAGTTGACATGTAGTTCACAGTGCACAGCTCACGGTGATAGTATAGGAATCTGTTGACATGTGAGTTCAGTGCACAGCTCACGGTGATAGGTATAGGAATCTGTTGACATGTGAGTTCAGTGCACAGCTCACGGTGATAGGTATAGGAATCTGTTGACATGTGAGTTCAGTGCACAGGTCACGGTGATGGGTATAGGAATCTGTTGACAACACCTGTTGGTGTGGCGTGGTAAGTTACTCATGCTATGGCCTTTTGACACATGAGACGAAAACATGTTGTTCCCCCTCCCCCTCCCTCAAAACAACAGGAAGCGTCTGTTTAACTGACTGATGTGATGTCGTGGCTTTCAAAAATTTACCGTAAAATGTACAGGAAAGTGTACATCCGGTTTTTCGGTTATTAAAGGGTAGTAAAACAGCTATTTATAACACACACAACACACACACACACACACACACACACACACACACACACACACATCTATATATATATGTATATATACATGCATGCACACACACACACGCGTGCACGCACGCACACACACACACACACACACACACACACACACACACACACACACACACACATCTATATATATATGTATATATACATGCATGCACACACACACACGCGTGCACGCACGCACACACCACACACACACACACACACACACACACACACACACACACACACACACACAAGTCGAACCCGTAACAATCTAACACATACCGCCGTGACGCAGCATTCAGAGAAGAAGACTTTCATGTCTTGTGTTCAGTTTGGGTACAGGGAACGGCGAAGGGACTACGTGCGGCGAAGACGGGAGCGGCGAAAGGATTGGGAACAGCGAAAATGGGGAAATTAGGGACTGAGAGCGACGAAAGGAGGGGCTAGGGATGGTGGTGGTGGTGGTGGTGGTGGTGGGGGGGGGGTGTTGAGGGAGAGTGCAGCAGATGTGCAGCAGAAACAGGCCCAACGTTCAGAGACATACCTGTTTTCTCAGCCAACTGTTGTCTGTGGGTGCCTCCCCCTGACAGCCTGTGTGAGGTAACCCACGCTCCATAGCGTCCCCCCCCCCCCCCTTCCCCGCCCATCCCCTCCGCTCTCGCTCTCTGTTTCGTATTTAAACATCAGCAACGGAACTAACTCCTCTCTCTCTCTCTCTCTCTCTCTCTCTCTCTCTCTCTCTCTCTCTCTCTCTCTCTCTCTCTCTTCGTGCCTGTGTGTTTGTCTGTCTGTCTGTCTCACGTTGCTCCTGTCTGTCTGTCTGTCTGTCTGTCTGTCTGTCTGTCTGTCTGTCTCTCTCTCTCTCTCTCTCTCTCTCTCTCTCTCTGCCTGTCATTCTATCTGTCTGCCTATGGCTGTCGATCTCTGTCTTTCTGTCTCTGTGTGTCTCTGGCTCTTTGTCTGTCTGTCTCAGAGAGACGCATGTCGAAAGTGACCTTATGTCAGACTGCCGCTGGCACCATGAACAGCACATCAGCACAGCAGACCTTCAGTCATGAGAGCGGAGGGGGCGTGGCTGCACACGAACAAATTAATGCGTCAAGGCCTTGCTTAAGTAAGGCCTTGACGCATTAATTTGTTGGTGTGCAGCTAATTAGATTGTTTTGAGAATTTCGTTTTTACTGTGCGTGAAAGTTGATTCTCCTCATTTTTTTTATATGACCATCACGGTGCAAGCCAAGTGGTTCCAAGCAGACAGATTAAAATAAAAGAAATGGGAGTATCTGGGGATTTCCAGCTGGCGCAAAGATAGGGTCATGGGTGAGATGTGTCGTCAACTAAGGGCAAGGTCGTTTGTTTGAAGATTGTGATTTCATCGGTGAAAATCCCCCCCCCCCCCCCCCCCCAAATAAGGGAAATAATTGGTGGGAGTTGTTCCTTTGAACAATGATCAGTTTGATATGAAATGCTGGCTCCAATTGATGGTAGGCCTCAACACGTTTCCATGGGTGACATGTATGTGGTGTTGGAGTGCAACATCCTGATTGTGGCGTGTGGCCAGGTCAGCGTCCCAGGCCGTCAGTGCACACCAAGTCATCGACTTCCTCCTCAACCTCCTGAGCCTTCCTCTCGGCTCCATTCACCACCTCGATGTCCAGAAAGTCGGTTGAGAATTTATGTTGAATTCCAGGATGTGTTTCGTCATAACCCGTCTCCTGAACGTGCCCCCCCCCCCCCCCCACCGCCCCCCCCTCCCACTGCCAACCCTTCCTCTCCTCCACACCTCTGCCCCTTTCTCTTTTTACACACACACACTGTCTATCTCTCCCTCTCCCTCTTTTTCTCTGTATGTCTGTCTGTCTCTCTGTCTGTCTCTCTCTGTCTCTCTCTCTCACACACACACACGAACACCAACACACACACCTACTCACTCACTCACTCACTCACTCAACACAACTCAACAGCACAACACAACACAAAACATCCCACCACATCACACCACGCTACACCACGTCTCACTACAATACACCACGTCACACCAAGCCACGCCACACCACGCCACGCCACACCTCACCTCACCTCACCACACCACACCACACCTCACCACACCACACCACACATCACCACACCACACCCACGCCACACCACGTCACACCACACCACATCACACCACGCCACACCACATCTCACCACACCTCATCACACCACACCACACCTCACCTCACCTCACCACACCACACCACACCTCACCACACCACACCACACCACACCACACCACACCTCACCACACACACCACACACCACACCACACCTCACCACGCCACACCACGCCACACCACACCACACCACACCTCACCACACCACACCACACCTCACCACACCACACCACACCACACCTCACCACACCACGCCACACCACACCACACCACACCACACCACACCTCACCACACCACGCCACACCACACCTCACCACACCTCACCACACCACACTACACCTCACCACACCACACCTCACCACGCCACACCACACTACGCCACGCCACGCCACACCACACCAAACCACACCTCACCTCACCACACCACGCCACGCCACACCAAACCACACCTCACCACGCCACGCCACACCAAACCACACCACACCACACCACACCACGCTGCACCACACCACGCCACGCTACACCACACCACGCCACACCGCACCACACCACGCTGCACCACACAACATCACACCACACCACAC
>CM065733.1:27788523-27791023 GCA_033310375.1 Conus canariensis | reverse complement strand
AAGCTCCTTCCCGAGGATAATATTGCTTAATCGCGGAGCCTGCGTGGGTCAGTTCTCCTCCGGACGGCGACACCACGTCAGTCCAACGACAGTCCCCATGAATTTGCTCTCTCTCTCTCTCTCTCTCTCTCTCTCTCTCTCTCTCTCTCTCTCTCTCTCTCTCTCTCTCTCTCCTTTAGTTATATATCTATTTGAAAGAAGGGAGACTGCTCAGTCTTGATTTACCAGATTTTTTTTGTTTGACGTGATAAAGTGTGTTGACATTGTTTTTACATTTCAGTTTTATAAAAACTCATTTTGTTTCTGTTTTCGAATTTGTATTTAATGCAGTTTTAATGCGTGTCTTTGGATATGACATTCTCGTTCACGTTTCAGTCGTATGTCTGGTGGTGGTGTTCACATCCCTTTCAAATGGGGATTTGGCCTGATAGAATATCATTGTGATCTGTTCTCTGAGGTCCACTCATGCCTGGACGTCATGGTGATCTGTTCTCTCAGGTCCACTCATGCCTGGATGTCATGGTGATCTGGTCTCTCAGGTCCACTCATGCCTGGATGTCATGGTGATCTGTTTCTCTCAGGTCCACTCATGCCTGGATGTCATGGTGATCTGTTCTCTGAGGTCCACTCATGCCTGGATGTCATGGTGATCTGTTCTCTCAGGTCCACTCATGCCTGGATGTCATTGTGATCTGTTCTCTGAGGTCCACTCATGCCTGGATGTCATGGTGATCTGTTCTCTCAGGTCCACTCATGCCTGGATGTCATTGTGATCTGTTATCTGAGGTCCACTCATGCCTGGATGTCATTGTGATCTGTTATCTGAGGTCCACTCATGCCTGGATGTCATGGTGATCTGTTCTCTCAGGTCCACTCATGCCTGGATGTCATGGTGATCTGTTATCTGAGGTCCACTCATGCCTGGATGTCATGGTGATCTGTTATCTGAGGTCCACTCATGCCTGGATGTCATGGTGATCTGTTATCTGAGGTCCACTCATGCCTGGATGTCATGGTGATCTGTTATCTGAGGTCCACTCATGCCTGCCTTTGGTTCCTGCCTCCGCTTCCTCCTGCCCATCCTGTTCCTTCTTTCCCATCTGTCTAGTTCTTCCCAGTCTGTTAATGGTGCCAAGGTGTGCGTCCTTGGCTCTCTGCGGCCATGTTCTACTTCACAGAGACTTCCACCAGAACGGGGGTCTGTGTGTTATGTATAGAGGGTGACAAAGGTTGGAGCGTCCTTGGCTCTCTGCGGCCATGTTCTACTTCACAGAGACTTCCACCAGAACGGGGGTCTGTGTGTTATGTATAGAGGGTGACAAAGGTTGGAGCGTCCTTGGCTCTCTGCGGCCATGTTCTACTTCACAGAGACTTCCACCAGAACGGGGGTCTGTGTGTTATGTATAGAGGGTGACAAAGGTTGGAGGGGGAGGGGGGGTGGGGGATGGAGATGCGCTGAAAGGAAAGGGGAGGAGAGAAAGATGTCGATGGCGCAAGGGGGAGACGGGAGTTGGGAGCCCAGATGGGTGGGCGACGAAATGTGTGTGTGTGTGTGTGTGTGTGTGTGTGTGTGTGTGTGTGTGTGTAGTGTGTGTGTGTGTGTGTGTGTGTGTGTGTGTGTGTGTGTGTGTGTGCTCGCATAATTCAAGTGCGCCGTGTTGCTGTTGGTTGGCTGCTCTACTGATGACGCAGAGATCGGCATTTCATGCATTTCTGTCCGGTCTTTTTCGAGAAGATGCACTGTTTTGCTTTTCTGTACTGTCTCATCGCGGTCAACGTTCTGCGTGCTTCTAGTTCATTGGTTCAGTCACCTACCCCCCTCCTCCCCCCCCCCCCCTCCTTTTCTCTGACCTCCATTTGTCCTTCTTCTCTCTTATCTTTGTCCCCCCTGTCTGCCCCTCCATCCCTCTCCTACCACATTCCCTTTCTCCTCCCTCTTCCTCTCTGACCTCCCTCCCCTCCCCCACTGTCTCTCTGCTCCCGCTTTTTTCCACTTCCCTCCCGTCTCTTACCTCCCTTTTTCCCCCCTTTATTATCCCGTTTCTACCCCCGTCTGTCTTTTGCCTCTCTTTCTCCCCCTCATCTTCTCTCTCTGACCTTTCTTCCCCCCCCTCCCCCTCCTCTGACCTCCCTTTCTCCCCCTCTCCTCTGACCTCCCTTTCTCCCCCTCTCCCTCTCCGACCTCCCTTTCTCCCCCTCTCCCTCTCTGACCTCCCTTTCTCCCCCTCTCTCTCTGACCTCCCTTTTCTCCCTCTCTACTCTGACCCTTTCCTCCCCTCCCTTCCTCCCTCTCTCTCCCCTTCTCTCCCTCTCTGACCTCCCTTTCTCCCCTCTCCCTTCGACCTCCCTTTCTCCTCCCTCTCCTCTTGACCTCTCTTTCTCCCCCTCTCCCTCTCCGACCTCCCTTTCTCCCCTCTCTCTGACCTCCCTTTCTCCCCCTCTCCTCCTCTGACCTCCTTTCTCCCCCTACCTCCCTTCTCCCTCTCTGCTCCCTTTCCTC
>CM065733.1:27688523-27773523 GCA_033310375.1 Conus canariensis | reverse complement strand
TCAACGGTCCCATCAATGACCAGTTACGTAATCCATCACCAGGTTTTTGTTTGAACACCTGTGGTGTTGTGTTTCAGCCTTTTCGACAGAGACCAGTGCACTGATCAGTCATGAGCTCCTTAGAGGAACGCCGTGAGGCCAGGCGCCGCAGACGTGCCGCAGAGGAAGAGTGAGTAATCATTTGCATGCATAGCGTCTAGACTGCCAAAATGATGAAATGCCAGACCTTTCATGTACGGGGTGGGGAAGGTTGAACTCATGTTGTTTTAAGGAGAGTGTTGAATAGAGCTTAGTCAATGATCATGAACTGTTCTCTACTTACGCGACTGGCCGTCATATTCGTTTGTATTCATGCATGAACAATATTGGTGAAAATTTGAAGTGCTATTAACAAATTTTACCATGGATAAGCGAATAAGCTTTCCGTCCAAACACTGTTCAGATTAATTCTGATAAACGTATGTTGCTCTGCATTTGATACACCCGGGCGCTTTCTTGGTTTTAACTTTGTCAGATATTGACGTATGCACGGTTTAATCCTTGCTCTTAACGAAAAAGTTCACAAGTTCACCAGTTTTTATTTTGTCCATGAAGGAAAATTAATTTGTGGTGACACATTGCAACATCACATCATAAATTACAATGTTAAATACAGTAGAATAAAAATCAAATTAATAAGCTTAGAATTAAATATCAACACTCACCACTTATTTACTTATCTACACATCACAATCCATCTTCTATCCACACACACACACAAACACACACACACACATACACATGCATGCACACAGACGTACAGACGTACAGACAGACAGACAGACAGACACACACACACACACACACACACACACACACACACACATACAATCACACACACAGAGATTCATTAACTTAAATTTGTCAACATATCATGGTTATAAACATTGTATGAACATAAGATCAAAGGACTAGATCTCCATAATATACCCATGAACAGCACAACCACATTGAATATGTATGTAACCATTTGTTAGTACTATTTGTGCCTGTGTATGGGCATGTGCGCTCATGTCTGACTGTGTGACTGTGCGCGTGTGTGTGAGCATGTGTGTGCATGCGCATGTGCAAGTGTGCCTGCGTGTGTGTGTGCACATGCATGTGTGCGCGTGTGGGTGTGCATGTGTCAGCGCATAAGCGTGCGAGTGTCTCTCTGTGTATGTGTGTGCGTGTATGCAAGAATGCATGAATCAGTGCATAATGTGGATGCCGATGCTTCCCAGTATATCTGCATGTGCTTGAATGTCTGTCATGAGTCTGTGTAAGTGTGCGTGGGTCCCAAAATTCTGTTGTTATCATTGTCACTACAATCGTCATCATCATTACACCAACATTATAATCCTGAGATCAGTACAGTTGTGGTTGGAAGGGGGGTAGGGGGGGGGAGGGGGCAGGGGAGAGGGGGGGCAGAGGGGGATGGGGATGGAGACGGGGGAAGGAGGGGGGGGGAGAGGGTAGTTTAAGGATGGACTGGCTGGAGTGAGGAGAGGGGGTGGGGGCAGGAGGATTACCGTATTACTGTATCAGGCATCGACTTTCTCTAACCAAAATAATCGTCGAGTTTTAAAACATCAAACTAATTTCGTGTTACTGATCATTTATCAGCACAGAACAACCATTATCAGTGTCATATGACATAAGTGTGCCATCTGCATGGCATGCTGTGTGTACTTCTTTTCCTTGTTGTTGTTGTTTTTTCCTCACTTGCATTTTCTTCTTTCTTTTCTTTTCCACCCCTTTCACTCCCCACTCAACCCGCTGCCTGCCTCTGGAAAAGAATTATTTTTTTTTATTTTTTTTTTTTTATAGAAAACATTAATTAATAGGCCTACATGTCCCCAGGGAAGTTTAAAATGGTGTAACTGAAGGGGGTTGTAGCAATTCGGTTTGGCTTTAACTACTATTTTATGATACCGTTCAGTTATTTTTGTTAGAAGTATACAGATGTTTTCTGATAAGGCAATCAGCTGTAAAGACAAGAGGAATCTGGCACCGTCCATATGTCATAGTATATAGAATCCCTGCAACCCCAGTAACCCGGAGCACGTGGATTACAGCATTCGCTGTGATAAAACTAAACTTGACAAGTGAATGCGAGACTCTGTGTGTGTGTGTGTGTGTGTGTGTGTGTGTGTGTGTGTGTGTGTGTGTGTGCGCGGTGCGTACGTGCGTGCGTGCGTGCGCGCGCGCGTGTGTGTATGCCTGTTTGAAATTTCCCGTCCTGAGTATATATGCGCGTATTTGCGCTGGCTTGTGTGTGCGTGCGTGCGCGCGCGCGCGCGTGTGTGTGAAAGAGAGAGAGAGAGAGAGAGAGAGAGAGAGAGAAGAGAGAGAGAGAGAGAGAGAGAGTGTAGAGGAAGGGAGGAGGGAGGTGAGGGGACGGAGGGAAGAAATACAGACGGAGGACTGTGTTAGGGAAGTGATCTGAGTTTTAAAAGAAAAAAAAAAGAAAAAAAAAGCTGTACTTTAATAGACTATTAGTTACATGCACGTGCACCCAGAAAAGATACCTCTTTTCCAAAGAGATGGGCTGTGTAATCTTGCTTTTGCTGGGTATTTGTATCGGCATCTGTCATACTGTCACCGCTTCCAATTCTGTTAAGATTATTTTGTTAAGATTACAACCCGAGGTGTGCACTGAATTTGTCACCTTGCGGACATTAATTAGTTCTTATGCGCTTATTTTCCCAGCACACATTGTGTTTATGTCGTTCTGTATTGCATCCACTACATGTCTGGTTTGATATTGTATTGTATTCACTGTACAGTACTGAAGAGTATTGCCCTCTGCACAGCTGCATTGCATTCTAGTTGAATGATTCGTGTTTTCCTTAACCTCACATCCCCACCCCGCATAACCTGAACCGCTTGGGTGTGGTGACTGGCATGGCTGCATAACCTGAACCACACTGCATAACCTAAACCACACTGCATAACCTGAACCACACTGCATAACCTGAACCGCTTGGGTGTGGTGACTGGCATCGCTGACACGGAGACGGGGCTCAGACTTTTCCTTTGTAATGCCTTCCCAAATCAAGGCCACCAAGTTTCCAGCGGAACTTTCGAATGCAAGGATCTTTCCATACTGGATGAAAGGCCATTAACAAAGTCAAATGAAAAAAAAACACAACAAAGAACACGCCCAAAAGAAACACACACACACACACACACACACACACACACACACACACACACACACACCGTTCGAAAACTGCCATTTTGATATCGGATGCACTTGTTCCTGTTGTACGAGTTGTAGAGGCGGTGCTGGCTCATCCCATTTGCAGCACACCTGGCCCTTCATCCTGTGGTCTGGTCGGTCCGGGTGTAGTGCAGGGCATGGAGTGTGGGCCCTGACCTGGCCCTTCATCCTGTGGGTCTGGTCGGTCCGGGTGTAGTGCAGGGCATGGAGTGTGGGCCCTGACCTGGCCCTTCATCCTGTGGGTCTGGTCGGTCCGGGTGTAGTGCAGGGCATGGAGTGTGGGCCCTGACTGCCCTTCATCCTGTGGGTCTGGTCGGTACTCGGGTGTATGCAGGGCATTGGAGTGTGGGCCCTGACCTGGCCCTTCATACTGTTGTCTGGTCGTTCCGGGTGAGTGCAGGTGTGGAGTGTGGGCCTGACCTGGCCTTCATCATGTTGGTCTGGTCGGTCCGGGTTGTAGTGCAGGGCATGGAGTGTGGGACCTGACCTGGCCCTTCATCCTGTTGGTCTGGTCGGTCCGGTTAATGCAGGCAATGTGAGTTGGGCCACTGACCTGGCCCTTCAATTCGTTGGTCGGTCGGTCCGGGTGTAGTGCAGGGCATGGAGTGTGGGCCCTGACCTGGCCCTTCATCCTGTGGGTCTGGTCGGTCAGGGTGTAGTGCAGGGCATGGAGTGTGGGCCCTGACCTGGCCCTTCATCCTGTGGGTCTGGTCGGTCCGGGTGTAGTGCAGGGCATGGAGTGTGGGCCCTGTCCCCAGTCGTGTTGTCATGGCCCGAGAACATTTGGGAACTGGGGGTTTGAAGTGTTGGATGGAACTAACCTTGACCGGGTTTCTTTGACATGAACTGCCTGACTTGCACACTGAGGTGATGATGGTTGTGATGATGACGATTTCAGCTATATGTTCTGAGGATACCGACCCGTATTGAAGCTTTGTCCAAAGCACACACACGCGCGCATGCATACAGGAACACAAACGAAAACACACATACACTCATGCGCATGCACACACCACAAACATATATAAATCACTTAGATTTCTGTTAATTGGGAAAACATTGCATGCTTTCTTGTGTCATACCTTAATTTCAGATCTTTTTAATCCTACATTTTTTTTAAAATCAATGTAGTTTCTGGTTTGCTAATGAGGATTGCATTTTCCTTGGTATTGTTCTCTCTCTCTCTTCTCGGTGTGTGTGTGTGTGTGTGTGTGTGTGTGTGTGTGTGTGTGTGTCCACGCATGCTTGTGTGTGTGTGTGTGTGTGTGTGTGTGTGTGTGTGTGTGTGTGTGTATGTGCACGCACGCGCATGTATGTGTGCTCGCGTGCGCGTGCGTGCGCGCGTGTGTGTGTGGGGGGGGGGGGGGGGGACTCGCCCCATGATTGCTGCTTTTTTTTTCATCGGTGCAAGATTTTGAAAAGAAATATCGCTTTTGTATATATTCATGCTTTTCTTTCATTGAAAAGTACGTTCTCTCTCTCTCTCTCTCTCTCTCTCTCTCTCTCCCTCCCTCTCTCTCTCTTATGCCCTTCTCTTTTCAACACACCTTTCTTTTACCTCCGCCCTCTCGTCCCTCGTTTTTCTTTCGTTGTTGATCCGGTGATTTGAACTTTGTGACTGAACTGCTGGTGTGCAATTTGTATTCCCGAAGTTTGTGTTTGATTTTGCATTGATTTTCTGACCTTGCTTGCTCTCTACTTCCACGTGTGGCTTCCCTCCCCTCCCCTCTTGTGTGCTGTGCTGTGCTGCACGTGCTATCTAGAGCGGCTGCTGTCAACGGGGGCGACGATGACCTTGAGCGCAGACGGCGGGAGCGAAGAGAGGCCAGACTGAGGTAGATTCTGTGGAGGGGGTAGAAAAGAGTTTCAACTCCTGGAACGGGAAGATTTTATTTGTTTGTTGAAATGGTGGATAAAATAGATGGGTGAGGAAATTGGTTACAAAGAGTGCCAGTAAGATGGAGAGGGGAGACAAGTGGAATTTTAGCCATCCAAATATGCTAGCGCACGCGCTTGCGCGCCCACACTCACATTACACACACACACACACACACACACACACACACACACACACACAATTATGTCCTCTGCTTGCAGAACTGAAGTGTTGTCTGACCTCCCCACACGCCTTCAACTTTCCTGTTCGTTACCAGGATCCACCTCACCACGCACCTAGTCCACCACTAATGACCCTGAGACATAACATTGCATTTTGTATGCAAAAGGTGGAAGGCATTCACAAGTTGTTAGAAACATACGGACACCCCCGTAATTTAAGAAAGAGCAACAACAACAACAAACAACAATATAATAATATGATGATGATAATGATAATAATAATGATGAGAATTAGAAAAAGTAGAGTAAAAGGACAGAGGAGTGGAATGCTTGCGTTCCCACACAAGGCATCATACAAGGCGCTCTGTTCAGACCTTGGTCACACTGCTTGGTTTCCTTTGTTTCCCCTGCAGAGGAGCATTAGGTGTACTGTGCACTGTTGTTTTGAATCACCTTTGAGAGTGCTGCTCATTCTGTTTGACCGCCTGAACAACCACAGTGTCAGAGTAGTCTCCTTTCAACTGTAGATGCTACGCTTATTTCTAGCGTGTTTGGCTCTACTTCAGTTTTTTTTATTTCAAGATTAGTGCAACTAAACGGTTGATTTTGACTCACGTGTGTAGCGAAGTTAATGTATGTAATCACTTTGTCTCGGTTGCCGTGCGCGCGCGCGCGCGTGCGCGTGTGTGTATGAGTAAGAGAGAGAGAGAGAGAGAGAGAGAGAGAGAGAGAGAGAGAGAGAGAGAGAGCGTGTGTGTGTGTGTGTATGAGAGAGAGAGAGAGAGAGAGAGAGAGAGAGAGAGAGTGAGACAGAGAGAGACAGAGAGAGAGAGAGAGAGAACTTAGAGTCTGATATTTTCATGGCAGTTACAAGCGCCATCACAACCCAGTTTTTCATAACGATGCATATTCCTTTCCATTCCAGCCATGCCTTGCAAGAAGATGTCACTGAGCGGTAGAGGCCGTCATGTGTTATTGATGGTTTCCGCAACATTTTAACATTTACGAATCGACGTTATCCTAGATGGCAATGATAAATCTGTTAATAACCTTCACCGTGCTTCCTGGGTCTTCCATGACCCAGTGACTCAATAAAAACATATCTTATGAACGGATAGAACTATGCTCACGAAATCTTAGGAGTTCCTCAACCATCTTAATAGCCGTTGGTCACTGAAATTTTATGTATGGGCACAATCAGTTATCAGCGTAATCAGTCGCGGTTCCCCCAGGACCTATATATGTTAATGGGTCGCACATGACCCACGCCATCAGGTGAGGAATAAGTTGTTGAACCGCCCTTTGTCAGGTGTGGGTCTTACACGACCCACGCGATCTGAATAGGGATAAGCATTAGGAAAAGCTTCTACAAAATGTGTGGGTCTTGGGCGACCTGGATGATCGGGTCTCTGTAGTAAAGATGTTTTACGTCAATATTTTAACGACAAAAATGGTTAACATTCCGCCAAGATCAGAATATTTCTTGCAGTTTCTATTAAACTGAGGATCAGATATAAAATTTCTGATTTAAGATAAAACAAATATTGGCCCAATATTGTCTTACCAGAGAGAGCAAAGTAAGTCTTCTGCGTGTGTAATTTATGCTGAATCATGCCAGTGAAGCTGCATCAAAAGCAGCATGTCAAACACCGTCATTTGTTTCAACAGTAACAGTGCACAGGGCTATACATCTCAGATTTGCCTTTGTGACAGGAATCAAACACAATTCGAGTGCGCTGATGAAAGTTTCAAAATACCAAGTGAATGCGTCAAATAAATTAGACGTCATGTGTTCTAAAGTCGAAACAAGCTGATGCCGGACATTTGAAACAAGCCTGGGCTAGGGCCTATACCACTTATGTAAGAAAAGACCGATCAGTCAAGGCAAGCAAGGCTGGCTTCCACTGCCCTGCCTACAACTTGATCACTTCCACTGCCCTGCCTACAACTTGATCACTTCCACTGCCCTGCCTACAACTTGATCATTTCCACTGCCCTGCCTACAACTTGATCACTTCCATTCACTTGCAGTGCGCATGCCCGTGTCACCTCCGAAGGAAACCAGAAATAAGCTGCTGTCAGTCTTCCCCTGCTCCCCGTCCCTCACCGTCATCCTCACCGTCCTATCCCTCATCACACATAAATTAAACTGGCAAATTGTCTTTAGCTTTGCTTGTATTCTGTGACATTGATTTATATTTCATTTTTAAAATAGAGCTTATGCTTGTTTGGTTTCTTTCTTTTTGATCAAAAGTTTTCTTGCTGATGGAATTTTGCGCGTGTGAAATTTTCATTCACAGATTTAGCTCCTTTGCATAGTCCTGTAGATCTAATTAAACTTAAAAATTGTAGAAATTCTTTAGCAACATTTTATTTTAACCCAGCATGGAAACAGAAATAAATTTTGATCTTTGAAAACTGGGGGAAGCAAAGTTCACGTGGTATTCTCACCTGATCGGCATTTTTGCAGAGGGGGCGAGTCGGCGCCGGCAGAAGACACTTCCTCCCGCCGAAGTCGTCGCAACAGAGGTGGAGACGAGGACGCTCCTGCAGAGGTAATCACTTTGTTCTGCCGTCTGCTATGGAGTGGTGGCGTAGTTGCATTGATAAAGGGCCATCACTTTGATTGCTTTAACAATTATTGTCATTTCATCCCTCGTGCTGTCACATTTTGAATGAGACTTCTTTATTCGTTCATGTATAGATTTTTTGACGATCTTAACAACTCACATCGTATTGAAGTGATAAAACTAACCCTGACATATTGACAAAACTCAGTAACATGGGCATTCTACCTGCCGATTAATAGGCATACCTAACTCCCCCATACGCGCTAACACACCTCGCAGGTATTCACATACATGCACGCACACATGCGCGCGCGCACGCATACACGCACGCACGCATGCACGCACGCACGCACGCACGCACGCGCGCACACACACACACACACACACACACACACACGCACGCACGCAGGCGCATGCGCGCGCGCACGCACGCACGCACGCACGCACACACACACACACACACACACACACACACACACACACACACACACTCTCTCTCTCTCTCTCTCTGTCTGACTGTCTGTCTGTCTGTCTCACTCTCTCTGTCACACACACACACGCACACACACACACACAAACACACACACACACACACACACACACACACACACACACACACACACCACTGCGAATGCGTATACAGGAGAATAATAAGCAAACTATAAGATCATGTAAACAATAAGCAATAAACACAATCATGTGATGCAGAAAATCAAAGGATAGGCTGTAAAGACACTTGACACGAAATAATGTTTTGATCAAATATGTTTTATTTTAATAGTTTGCAAACTGCGACTGCTTTTTTTTTTTTCTAGAAGAACTTGGGGGGGGGGGGGGGGGGGGGGGCGATCGTGAGAAAGGTGTTGAAAGTATCCATCAGAAATGGCTAGCATTCATTTGTGTTATGAAAATATCTGAGGTGAAAACACCCAAAGCTTGTATTTGCAAATTGGTTGTGATAATAGTACACACTCTATACTATGATCTGCATCATATAATGAACATCATACTGGATATCACTACAGTCACTTTAATTCTGTGAATCGTGCTGGTGATGTTAAAAGTTGGATCAATTGGGGGGGGGGGGGGGGGGGGGGGGGGGGGCTGGATGAATGGGACTGCAGAGGGTGGTCACGGGGCTTTGTTGTAGGTAATATCAAGAGAAAAGTATAGGGATCTCTCCCCATTCCCCTCCCTCCAACCTACCGCCCCCCCCCCCCATTCTCCCCCCGAAAAACAAAACAAAACAAAGCAAAAACTTTGTTTTACATTGTAATTTGTTTGTAATGAGTGTTTGCTGTGAGTTTTCCATTAACATCCATCGTTTCCGATGTCAAAAGGGGGAGGGGAGGGGTGTGACTTCCTGCTGACATAGTTAGAAGTTTTTGAATTGAATGTGTGCTGTGATGTGCATCACTAGTCACTTCCAGTTAACAGTTTCTCAGTGCGGAGGGGCAAGGAAGCCACCATGTCATCTGAAATATTGTAACGAGTGTTTGCGGTGATGTGCTGTGACGTTCAGTAGGACGTTCATTCTGCTTATTCAAAGGGGGGGGGGGGGGGGGGTATTTTGCAGTGTGCAATGTTATACTGACCTTAACGTAACCTGCTTTTAGTTCAATATTGATTGAAGGAAAGAGGAAGGAAGTAAAGGAACACAACCAGCACGCAATAATGTTGAATTACGCTTTGTGCACAGAAATGTCAGTGTGATCGTCCTTGCATTTGCTAAATTGATTTAAACACATTTTTTTTTGTCTTTGCATGAATCTAGCATAAGCGTAGGTGGCTTTTAAGACGATTTATTTTCAGGCTAGATTTGGGAGTTCTCCATGAAAGATGGAGCGGGAAGTTGGAGGAAAGGGGAAAGGGGGGGGGGGGCTGACAGTGGGAGGGAGGGTGGAGGAAGGCATGTACAGTCGGGATGAAATAGAAGTGAAGTGTATGATAGTTGAAATAAATTGAAGAGAAGACAGAAACAGGTAAAATAAATCGACAAGAGTGCACAAACAAGTGGCAATTTAACCATCGGGCCAAACTTGTTACCATGGGAGAGACGATGGGCCCTCTTTGTGCAAGGCAGATCACGCTACATTTGTGACCGTCTCTGACGAAGTGAATCAGAAGTCATGTTTAGAATACCACTGGAGGAGAAAGCAAGGTCAAAGATGTCGACTTCGGGTTTGGACAGAGACTGAGTATACAATTAGTCATCGGGCAGGCCTGCTGCACTTACAAAAATCGCTTCATATGTCTCGGTGAAAGTGTCCATAAAAAATTCCGATTGTCATTCATCGGTAAGGCATCAGAAATGTTCCGATTGTCATTCATCGGTAAGGCATCAGAAATGTTCCGATTGTCATTCATCGGTAAGGCATCGGAAATGCTGGTACATTCCTTTCATCACAGTGTGTCGGAGAACTATGTGCTACAGCCGGGTGGAGGTGCAGCTGTGTGTCTGATCTGCACTCACTCTGTCCCCACGATGGGAAAGTGCAATGAAATGACGATCATGACTTGGACCGGGGGGGGGGGGGGGGGGGTACCAAACACAAGCTAGAAGTGGTGAAAGGTTCACTTCGTTAGGAGACGTGGCGCTGGGTTCCAAGCAGTCAGGGCACATGGGTTGTGGTGGTTGGTTTGCTTTTTGCTGTCTTCAGTGCATCATATGGATTGCTTATGTTGTGTGCTGTGTGCGCCATGATTTTCCAGGAAACCACCAGCGTTCGTTCTCGTCGGCGGAGAGGTGGAGACGACGAGGTATAGAACATGTATAAGCAATGTTATGGTTCTGTACTGTGTATAACCCACAAGGGCTCTGCTCCATGAGTAATTCAGTGTTGTTCGTGTTCTGACAACCGGTTAAACCTCGTTGTAGTAACCCTTATGTGCCTGATACCATTTCTAGTCTGTTCACAAGCTCACCACAAAGAACTGGATCCCACCCTCATTCCCTTCTCTCCCATCCCACCCTCATCCCCTTCTCTCCCATCCCACCCTCATCCCCTTCTCTCCCATGCCTTCTCCAACTTTCCCACCCCTCTCCCTCTCTTTTCATTGTTTGAACCTCTTTTCTAAACATGAAAGGCCTGCTTATTACTGTTTTATTTAATTTGAAATGCCATGAGAAATTTGAGGAAACCCCCTGTTCAACCCAACCCTTAGGAATTTTTCTCCTACCCCATCTGAACATTGCAGACATTGACCTTGGTGTCGTTTGCGATTTGTCCAAATGTTCAGACGATCCACCTTGGACTTTCCACTCACCGGATATCCGCTTTGATTTGGCCTCCTTTCTCAAAGACTCCACCAAATCTCCAGCGTACAAAACGTTTTTGCGCTGAAGTTTGTTTTGAATGTCCACACTTTCACAGACTATGACTATTAATGATTACTGAAGGTTTCACATCAGAGGAAGGAGAGCTTGTTTCTTACTGCTCAACCGCTCCCTCTCAGAACTGTTCAAAAGCTGTCCTCAGACAACTCCTTGTGCACTGCCTTGCTCGCTGCGTTGGTCCCAGCACCCCAGATGATCTCTTAGTCTAAATCTGAAGACTTCCTCAATCTCTATCACTTCTTTTTCGCTCTGGAGACCATTGCTGGCCGTAACGTCAAGCACCCTTGACTTCCGATTTTTCTCACTGTACACCTCTGGGAAATCTGATGGTTATAACATATTGTTGCCTATGTTCCTCTATGTGCTGGCATTCCAGGCAGTGTGTATGTTGTGCATATTGTGCATATTGTCTATCCATCATACCAGTCTGAAAACCAAATTCCAAACTTACGTTAAAGACCTCTGTCAAGAAGCTTGGATACGTCCAAATCCGCCCAGACCGTAGAGTTTATGTCGAAAACCATGTGCCTTTGGTGGCCTAGAGAGGAACTAGATTCATGTCGGTCACACACAGGCCATTCGTTTTACGCTCAGTCGCATCTTTCAAAAGGTGAAGAACCTCCCAAGTGCATTTCATGTGATGCACCACTCAGTATAAAACGTGCATCTGGAGTGTTGGCATGTCAGACAGAATCTGTCTCTCACTTTGAGCTAGACTAATTTTCAAAATGATTTAACGGAAGACAAATCATTGATGCCTATTCGGTTGAATAAAACATTGTTCAGAGAATTTTTTATGGTCATAGCTTCTTCAAAACTTTAGCTGTCTGACAATCTTGAAGGCAAATGATTTTCTGCAGTAAACAATGGGTTGTATTATGCAGGCTGCGTTATTGTAAAGAGTGTCTAGTATGTTGACAGCAGGATGTTCTGACTGTTTCTGTGAGTTTTTTTTTCTTTATAGATCGGAAGATGATGCCGAGTTAATGTTGTCGGCACTTCCTGTCTGTTCCCACTTCCTATCTGTTCCCACTTCCTGTTCCCACTTCCTATCTGTTCCCACTTTCTATCTGTTCCCACTTCCTATCTGTTCCCACTTCCTATCTGTTCCCACTTTCTATCTGTTCCCACTTCTGTCTGTTCCCACTTCCTATCTGTTCCCACTTCCTATCTGTTCCCACTTCCTGTCTGTTCCCACTTCCTGTCTGTTCCCACTTCCCATCTGTTCCCACTTCCTATCTGTTCCCACTTCCTGTCTGTTCCCACTTCCTGTCCCACTTCCTATCTGTTCCCACTTCCTATCTGTTCCCACTTCCCATCTGTTCCCACTTCCTATCTGTTCCCACTTCCTATCTGTTCCCACTTCCTATCTGTTCCCACTTCCTATCTGTTCCCACTTCCTATCCCACTTCCTATCTGTTCCCACTTCCTGCCTGTTCCCACTTCCTATCTGTTCCCACTTCCTATCTGTTCCCACTTCCTGTCCCACTTCCTATCTGTTCCCACTTCCTATCTGTTCCCACTTCCCATCTGTTCCCACTTCCTGTCCCACTTCCTATCTGTTCCCACTTCCTGTCTGTTCCCACTTCCTGTCTGTTCCCACTTCCTCTCTGTTCCCACTTCCTGCCTATTCCCACTTCCTATCCGTTCCCACTTCCTATCCGTTCCCACTTCCTGTCTATTCCCACTTCCTGTTCAAATGATGGATGTGTCCTTTGTCTTGTGGCTGTTGTCAGGAGATCTGATGTCATGGATCCAATGCTTTTTTGCAGCTATGCTTTAAATGGCACATTACGTACGATGAAGTTATTCACACAGCTTTGTCTCGCTCGTTATATGTGAGGAAGTATTCACATAGCTTTGATATGCACATTGTATAGCGAAGTATTCACACAGCCTTGTCTTGCTCATTATATGTGAAGAAGATTCATACAGCTTTAACTTGCTCATTATATATGGTGGAGAATTCACATAGCTTTATTTTGTTTAATATCTATAATGAAATATTGGCACAGCTTTAACTTTGTTCAATATTTGTGAAGTATTCACACAGCTTTGATTGTTTTCTTTAATCAGTTTCCTTGTCGTCTGTGCTCTGCTTTTGCTTGTAACACAAAGTTAGTACCACCTGGGAATTATAACTGGGTTCCTCCATAATTATGTTCTTTCTTTCTTTCTGAATCATCACGATCATCATGATCATCTTGATCATGATCATGATCATGATCATGATCATCTTCTTCTTCTTCTTCTTGTTCTTGTTGCTGTTGTTGTTGTTGTTGTTGTTGTTGTTGTTCTTCTTCTTCTTCTTCTTCTTCTTCTTCTTCTTCTTCTCTTGTCACCACTTCTAAGCTGGAAGTTTCTAAACAAAAGAGATGTGCGAGAACTTTGTTGATCAACCTGTGTGTAGGTCAGAAATTTAAGAATGAGTACTGTAATGTGTAATCAAGCTTTTTGAGTTTATCCAGTGTGTGTTCATGTTCTTTCCAGAGTGCTTGAAGTCTCCATACCAATCAGGCTAAATCAAAGAATTTCTGTGAATAAAATACTCGTATCAATGGACATGTACTCAGCATAGGAACTTCTGATTTTATTTGTCGAGCAATAAGCTACAAACATATAGTTACGATTTGAGTTGTTTTGTGCATTCTTTGCTTTTTTCTGTCTTTCTGTTTGTTTTGATCTTTCTTTCGGTGGAAATAAGGATGTTCACATTCTGCTAAGCAACAAAGTTATTTCGATACAGCTTTATTATCTATTGGTTGTCGGTTAATGTATAGCTTGTATTCATCATTTTCCTTGTGATTTTGTTCTGAATAGTTCATTGCTCATGACCTCGTAGAGAGTGACCTCGTTAAAGAATGACCTCGTAAAACTGCACCAACTAAAAATGGATGGTTTGAGAATGAAAGTAAACGACCAGAAGCACTCTCTCTCACAGAACTGTTGTCACTGACTGTTGTGTAATCTCCAGGAAACACCTCCAGAACCAGCTCCCGCTCAAGAGGAAGAGGTAGAGGGCGCTTGTGGTGCCGCCATCTTGTTGTCATGTGACAGTTGCATGGGGTTGTTAGCTTCCAGAGGATGATGTATGATACGCACCGCACAGTGTAGAGCACTTAGAGCAGGGTGGAGCTGCACATTGAACGGCCCATGGGTCCTGTGTAGAGCTGCATTGGGTTGAAGCAGACAGCACAGATTGTAGTGTTAGACGGCAAACAGCACAGACCTGGTGTTTGCCTGTATTGCCCCATGTCTGTAGTTCCATCGTCTGGTGTTGCTTTTGGCGATTTCTAGTCTATAGATGTCCTGACATCGACCTGTTGAATTAGTGCAAATATCTGCATGGTGTGTGTGTGTGTGTGTGTGTGTGTGTGTGTGTGTGTGTGTGTGTGTGTGTGTGTGAGAGAGAGAGAGAGAGAGAGAGAGAGAGAGAGAGAGAGAGAGAGAGGTGGTTTGAAAAGAATGTTTGCGATCCTGTCGGGTTTTCGGCAGTTGACCCTTTGCTCTTCGTTCACTGGTGTGTTTCAATGCATGACAGGATGAAAATCCGTTTGCCATATCAAGACTGCGTGTTGAATGTCTAGAATGGTGTATAATGTCCTGATTTGTTGAAATCAGTGTCGCAAATCAGTCACATAAAAAAGAAGAAACTGCATGATTCTTCAGTCCGTTTGAATAGTGTGTTAAAACAGTATTTTTGCTTCTGTCAGCCAATTATCAACGATAGGAAAAAGAGGAAAAGACACCAAGCTACAATTCGTATCCTTGGAAAATTGGAACTGAATGATTGCCAGTAACTGTAGACTTTCGTAGGGTCTCAAGAAAAGAGAAAAGAGGTCCTTTCCATATGTTGTATGGGTTGTACATTTCATGATTCTTGATAGTGTTACGACAAGGAAAGAAGTATTAGTTTTCTTTGCAAACCTGAAATTTTTTTTTAAGTTCCTGCAGTATTAAACTCCTTTTTCACAAGGAAAAAAGTGTCAGACATTCAGACACAAGCTCAAAATGCATGTTCTTTTTCCTTTTGGAAAACACATAGGTTACAAGCATCTTTCTGTATTGCTTTTTTCTGTTTCTTTCTTTTTAATATTCTTTCTTGCATACTTTCCGTTGCCTTTTTTATAACCTGCTTTTTCATTTATTTAGTGTGGTTTTAAAAGAAATTCTCTCTTTTTGTTGGTTTTATTCTTTTATTAGTGTAGAGAAATTACTGTCCCCCCCCCCCCCACCCCCCCCTTCATTATTTGCTTGAATGAAAATACAATTAATGCGCATTTCAATAGTTCTATGGAAACAAACTACGAGGAAATCTTTCAGTTGATCGATTTAGTTTTTCTGTTGCATCTTCAAACCTGATTTCATTTGGTTGCCTGTTTTCTGTGTTTGCCAATTTGCCTTTTTTGTTTTGAATCAAAGATGTTCCTAGTGCATGAATGTGGTATATCATTAGATCAGTTTTCATCTTGTAGTCGTTTTTTGTTTGTTTGTTGATACATATCTTTCCGGTTTTTATTATGCACGCATTGACATGCAGCTGTAGCCAGGGAACTTTATGTGGTGTATGTAAGTGGCATGTCGGGTTAAAAAAAATTGTCGATATATCTTTGGTTCAAAGAGATTTTGAGAAAGTCGCCTTTGAATTGCAAGTGCACATTCATTTAATTAAATAATGAAATGAATGTGCATTTGCAATTCAAACGGACTTTGTTCTGAATATTTGCGTACAAGGTGTTGTGTGTATATTGAACCCTGAATTTTGCTTGATTTGTTTTTCATTTCCGTTAACTATGTTAACATTTTATTTTGACTTTGTTTATGTTTTGCTTGGCTTTATTGGAGATGACTTGATATGATCATATATGTCTTCAATGTGATTTTTTCTTATCACATTCAAATATATAATTGCCAATATCGTTGTCACATAGCTAAGCATTTTCAGCTAACCTGATATCTATAAACTATGATTTTTTTTGCACCGCTGAAACTAAAATGATCGTGATGGTCAGTGACGTTGCTGGCACTGGTACCTAAGTTTCAGCTATGTCGTTTGTCGCTGGTACTTACATTTCATCTTACCCGGACGACACAAGAAACTGACAGTGCATGAACACGATAACAAATATTTTCTAAAAGAAAAAAAAAAAAAGTAGAAGAGTGCACAGCTTCTTAAGACCGGAAATGAGAAGTGCTCTCCCTTGGACAGGAACCGGCCCCGGCAGCACAAGAGGACGATTCTGCTGCACGTGAAGCGGAGGAAGCGGAACGCAGGCGCCGTGAGGAGGAAGAGGAGGAGAGGAGGAGGCAGCAGGAGGAGCAGAGGAGGCAACAGCAGGAGGAGCAGCGCCGGAGAGAGGAAGAGCGCCGACGTGCTGAAGAGGAAGAACGCAAGAGAAGAGTAAGCAGCCTGCATTCAAATCTTCACTCACACACACACACACCACACACACACACACACACACACACACACACACACACACACACACACACACACACACACTCCAGCATTGCTTTGTCTCCCTTCCTTGTTTTCCTGTTCCAAAGAAAAATTCGTTATGCAGATTAATCAAACCTTTGTTCTTGTTTATTGTTGGTCATTCTTTCTTTCTTCCTTCCTTCTTTTCTACGTCCCTCCACTTCCTTCTCTCTCTCCATCGCACCTTTGTTCTCTTTCATTCTCTCTCTCTCCTCTCTCTCTCTCTCTCTCTCTCTCTCTCAGTCTCTCTCTCTCTCTCTCTGAGCGCGCGCGTGTGTGTGTGTGTGTGTTTATGTCTATCTCTATATTCATCTGTCTCTTTGTCTGCCTGTGTGTGAATCTCTCTTCCTGTCAGTCTGTCTATTCATCTATTTGTCCGATTGCACGTCTTCCTCTCTCTCTCTCTCTCTCTCTCTCTCTCTCTCTCTCTCTCTCTCTCTCTCTCTCTCTTCTGTCTCCCCCCCTCTCTCTCTACCAATCTTTTTCTGTCTTAAAGTGTCGGCTTAAAAAAGATTAACCTATAACTTTTGCATGACTTGAAATGGCGTTTGGTTCATTTTCCTGCGTGTTTAATTTTTGAAATAATATATTACCAATTTTTGTTCGATAAATTTTACTGGATGTTGTGCTTGCTATGTTTGGTGTCTTTGCATTGTTGGCTTGTTTGTAGTTTGGCTTCTGTGGTTTATGTGGTGTGGTTGTTACTGTGGTTTATGTGGATGTTACTGTGGTTTATGTGATTGTTACTGTGGTTTTGTTAGGATAGTGTGTGTAATGATCAGAGTTTTTTTTCAATCGTTTGTTTTGGTTTTTGATTTTTTCCTCTTCAGGTTCAGTTATTGTTGATGTTTTGTGTGTGTGTGTGTGTGTGTGTGTGTGTGTGTGTGTGTGTGTGTGTGTGTGTGGCGTGCGTGCATGCGTGCGTGCGTGCGTGCGTGCGAGCGTGTGTGTGTGCGTGCGAGCGTTGTGTGTGTGTGTGTGTAATGAGAACTGCCTGTTTCGCTTTTATCGTTTGTCATTGTTTGTATCTTTCTGTTTTATCTGTTGGTATTTGCATGCATATTGAATGTGTTGTGTGTGTGTGTGTGTGTGTGTGTGTGTGTGTGTGTGTGTGTGTGTGTATGCGAGCGTGCGTGCGTGCGAGTGTGTGTTTATGTGTATGTGTGTGTGTGCGTGCGTGCGATCGTATGTGTGTGTGTGTGTGTGTGTGTGTGCGTCGCGCGCGCACGCCAGCTTGACCTTTTTTCTTGCATGATCTCTCTCTCTCTCTCTCTCTCTCTCTCTCTCTCTCTCTCTCTCTCTCTCTTGCATGATGCCTATCTTGTTGCATGATTCCTTCGTCCATCCCGCTGTGTCCTGCATGGCATTGACCTAATGAAGCGATCCAAGGAGATAGAGATGGAGGCCCCCCGCAGTGTAGCCACCTCCCTCACTTCCTCCCCGACAGTGGACACCCCAGCCTCCACTCTCCCCTCTCCCGGCTTGGAGGGCACGCTCCCCGTGAAGTCCCCCATCATCCCATCCCGAGTGCGCAGGCCAGCGTGCTGTCGGACGGGGTGTTCAGCTTCACCAGTGATGACACGTTCAACGACGTCGGTCATGGACCCCCAGCGGCTTCTGGACTCTTCCAGTGACTGTGACCTTGGATCTTCCTTTGATGACTTTCTCCTCAACGATCAGGATAATGACAAATCTCCACACGCACTTCGAACCTCAAACCCTAGAAGGCGTAGGCCTCAGGCCGGAGGGAATCTTCCGCCTTGAGGAACCAGAGTCCCTTGTTTTGGGACAGGAGCCACCCGTTGACGGAAACAGTGCCTCAGTAGCAGGACCTCGTGCCATCTTCAGCCAGAAACGGCCGGGCGAGGATTTGAGGAACATAGATGACGACTGTGGCATCCTCAGTCCTCGTAAAACGAAGAAGCTTCAGTTTATGTCCCCGTTTGAAGAGTCTTCCATCAGTTTAAGAGAGGAACTGGAAGAAGTAAACTTTCAACAGAATGAGAAAGAGATGCGCCCAACAGATAACCGATTAAAACCAGCATCGCCAATGCTATCCAGAAATGGATCTAGGATATCGTCAACGGATTCCACGCCCTTATCTTGTGATCACCAGCGACCTGAATCCACCCCTGACGACCTGAGCAAAGGCCAGGGGCCTGGACACGAACGTTCTGTGTCCTCTCCTGCCGGCTTATCGGCGGGTAATCACCAGAGCATGTCCAATCGTAGAAATGAGCTTCAGAAACAGCTGCAGGTAAGGAAGGATGAGTCCCTTTTCCCCTCCCTGCGGAAGATGCACAGTCAGGGAGACCTGAGCCCTTCCACACGGACCGGATCCCAAATCAGTGAGATCATCAGCCAGCTCAGCAACAGACTGAAGAAGAGGGAGGGTCGGCGTGACGTCCAGAGGGGGCATCACCAGGCTTTCTCCATGTACCGGTGTCAGAGCGAACCTGTGGTGGCCGCCATGCCGGGCGACAAGCTGGTCCAATCACCTCGAGCGGCCGCCCGTCATGGAAGAGGAAGACCTGAGGGGAGACAGACTGTGACGTGGAAGAGCGGCATCAGCAGGGGGTCAGGGCGACTCTGGCAGTCAGGCCTCCCGTGGTGATGGCGAAGCTTCTGTGGAAGAAGAAACCTCCCGTCCCATGCTGTCCTCACAGGTATCTGCTTGCCCTCAGCTTTGAGTGAGATCAGGAAAAGAAACATCAGTCTTGAATAACAAGCCAATCTGAAGATCAAAACTACTTACTATTAGGTTGCAAAAGATTGGTTTAGGAGCACGTGTTATTTTTTCTTGCAAAAAAAGAAAAGAAACCAGCAGTTTTATGCAGTATTGAATGTTGTATTGAGGAATGTTTGTTTTGTTTGTTTGTTTTTTGTTTTGGTATAGCTGACAAAAATTACAATTTAAACTGCGAAGACTGCAAAAATGATCAGCTCTTTTCGTTTTCCATAGGTTGAAATAACTAGATCCTGTTACTTGCTGTGCTGACCGACTTGAATGAGTGTGTGTTGTGTGTGTGTGTGTGTGTGTGTGTGTGTGTGTGTGTGTGTGTGTGTGTGTGTGTGTGCACTAATGTCTATGTTATGGTCTGTCCCAGCATGAGATTGTTCAGCAGCCAGAACCCCGTCCATTGCATGCTGCCCCTCCCTCCCTCGCCATTCCCCCGGATTTCACACCACCTGTCTTGGACCCCCCTATCCTCACCACCCTCCCCATCGTTCTGACAATGCCAAGGAAGACCTGCGGCTGTGTCTGGACTTTCTGGATGAACCCTCTGTAGGGATGGACACAGACGTGGAGCTGGCTGACTCTGTCCATGGCGGTGAGCATCAACAGACTGGCGTTGGTTCTCTCCATGATGGGCATCATGAAGAGATGAGTGACAGTGTCTATCCATGTGATATTCCACCTCCTCCGGAATATTGTGATGGTGATGAAGTTTCAGACATTTATGGACGATCGGCTGGCCATTCCGTGGAAGGCGCATGTCACGTGTTTGTGGAGAACTCTGTTAATGTGCAGCATTCCAATCATCGCAGAACTCCGCTAATATGCAGCATTCCAGTCATATGGGGAAAGCGGGAAGCGCCAACCAGCCAACCAATCTGACTGACATCATGGACGAGGAGAAGGTTCCATTCATGACCAGTTTGCTCAGATCGGTGATGAAGGACCAAGCGGCTACTATGTCTCGTTCTCGTTCTCCTTCTCCTCCCCTTCCTCCTCCTCCAGAATTTCCTTTTCCCTCTGGGTCGCCCCCTCCATCATTATCCTGTCCCCCTCTGGGTCTTGCCAACACACCGAGGATGACCCCTCCGCCGCCCCTGCCCCTGTGTCTGTCTCCAACCCTATCCCCAGACACGTCACTCCAGTGCTCTGCTGGCACGTGTCCTCCCAATCACTTGGTGACCTCCTCTTGTCCAACCCCTCCACCACCACCACCACCCCCTCCACCTTCTGCACAGCCTGTGTCAGCGCCCCCCGCTGTGGTGAAAGTGTCTGTCGGTGACAGAAGGCCTGCTGGTGCTCCAAAGAAAGGGGAGGTAGATCTCCATTCCTTGCTGTGTGCCGAGATCATCCAGATGGGAGTGAGACGGGCAAAGACAGAGATTCATTCCGATTTCTCCTCTCTTGAGTCATATACGTCTTTCACAGAAAATGCCAACGAAAACCTGAACCAAGACCACCTCATCCGACCTTCGGCTTTGAAAGCGGGTGGTAATCTTCGTGACTGGGGCGGTGGGATAGCCGTGTCCACCCCTCGATCGCAAGTGAAAAAACCCATGGATTCGAATCGTGAGATCCACCGTGTGTCCTTGAAACATACCGGAAAGCTACATCCAGGTAACGTTTCTCCAGAACATGCTGGACAACAGAGAGACGCCCACGATGATAGAAACGGGAATTTGTTTGTGAACAAACAAGGAACTGAAGGCAAACTGTTTGGTAAACAAGAAGAAATCCCAAACAGTTTCGTGAAGAAACCTGCAGAAATCCAAAATAGTTTAACCCAGATAGACAACTTTCAAGGTAAGGACTGGTTCCAACAAGAGGATGAATGCAGCAAGATTGATGAACGACTGCGGTTGTGGAAAGAGTCACGGACAACCAAGTTGAAACCTTTGCTGAAGAGCAAGTCTGCGTTAGAATTCAGAGACCCGGCAGCTGATGGAGCAGACAGTAACATGGGCATCACATTAGCTGAAAGACCCCAGTCCTGTGTAAACGTCTAGGGCTGAAGAGACACCTGCCATTGACAGGAATTCTGTTCCAGACAAATGTAAACTAGTGGTAACCCCCCAGTCTCCATGTGAGGACACTAAACCAGTCGTCGAGCAGACGAAGCGTAAGATCCCTCCCCCTACTCTTCCAAAGTCGTCTTCCATGATGAACCTGCCGTACTCCAGAGTTGTCATCCCGGAAGACTCTCCAACTGGTCAGGTTTTCAGGCAGACCAGTCACAGCCGTTTCAGTTCTACATCGTCCGTGGACTCTGAGGTCTTCGCGCTGAACCGTCCTCTCACACACACTCCAGGTCAGATTGGGGACAGAGGCGAAGCAGAGAGAACAGCGTCACCGCCAAGTTCTGTTCGATTTGCTCAGCATAAAAATTCCCCCATTGAACCCGAGAAAAGATACTCATCCCCACGTCCAGTTCAAGAGCGTTCTTCTAAATTGTTTTCTCGAGGCAACGAAAGAAGATATTCGTCAATAGACTATACGGCAGAATCTGCTCGGAAGCAAGATCAATCGCCGCGGGGACTGCATCGGAGACATTCCATGCTGGACACATTTGGCCAGGAGGACCCAAAGCGTTATAACTTTGAATCACCTCGAGGGTCTTTCCAGAGGTATCCGCCCACTGACTGTTCTCGTCAAAGTGGGATCAGACACTCATCCTCTGATTCGACCAGAGGAATCCAAAGGAATAATTCTTTTGCTGGAACTACACGGAGTACAGAACGGAGTTTGTCCACCGAATCTGCAACGGCTGTTCCTGGGCGATATTCCGCATTTGACTCAAATAAAAGAGTGAACGCAGGTATTCCACCATCGAATCTGCGAGGTCTGCAGAATTTAATTACATATCTGATAGTATGGGACAAGAAAATGGACGCAGACATTCATCTATAGATTGTGCTCGTAAACAAGAGCACAGAAGTTCCCATAGCAGGGTTTCAGTGGATGACCCATTTCTGTCTCGCACGGAGCTTTCAGCTCCAGGGACGAAGAGGTCGCTGAAGTTATAGTTTCGCCACAGATTCCTTCCTTGAACAGGCACACCCAGCATAACAAAGAGCTTCAGTCTTCACACAATGTCAAGGACTCAGAGCTGAAGTCGGAGGGAATTCAAAGCCCTACAGAGAATGACAGCTTAAAGAAAGGATGTGCTCCCAGACCTCGGTTTAATGCACGGCGTCTGATGGAGGGTTCGGACATTCCTGCTGTATGGAAGTGTTCAGAAGAGGCCAAAACGGAATATAGACCTCCCCCTACCTTGACTACAGTGGGGCACAGACACCTGAATTAGGTATGATCAAAGAGGATCAGGAGACCCCAGCATCATGTGCAGCTGAAGATCAGAAGTCTGAATACAGCTCATGGGCTGCCGAATTTGTGAGAGATCGCATTTTAACTTCTGAGACCTGTGGCAGTAAGACAGAGAGAGGAAGGTACACGCCGGACTCCGCTGTGGAGTTTGATGCCCTCTCCGTGGACAGTGACGGCCCCAGATACTGTGTGTCAGCCCGGGCCTCGCCCTCCACCCAGTCCAAGGTCATGTCCATATCAGACAGGATCGGTTTACTGCACAAAAGCAAAGAGTCCAAACCAGCCCCCTCTTCGGTGTGTGACCTGAAAGCAGGCTTTATGTCAGACAGAAGTGGACCTGCCCAGAAGCCTATCATCAAATCACAGCCGGCAAAAACAACAGCCGAGCATAAGAGGTTCGCTTCACTCCTTCAAAACAGGCTCATCAACATCATTGCTGAGGATGACGCAGAAGCATGAGAGAAAAGAAGGTGGAGAAGGAGAGAAGCAAGAAGACGCCACCCGTGAAGAAGAAACTGACTCCTGCCCAGGAAATTGCCCGCAGTCGTGCCATGGCCCTGGGCTCCAGGAAACCAGTGAAGGCTGACCTGCCTCAGTGGAACCCTGAGGTGTCCTCCACACCCACCAGCACGTCCAGGACTGTCTATGATTCCATCAAAAACAGTCGGCAGAAGAGTGGTTCTGTGAAGGACCTAGCCAAAGAGTTCACCCAGTTGTCAGACGTCGTCAGCGAAGAAGAGCAAGAGAGAAGACGAGAGAACCTCAGGCGCCGTCGGTCCAGGCATATGACCACGGGACTGTCTGTGAAAGAAATGAAGGACATATTTAATCAGTCTGACTCTAACGCCAGCTCAGCCAGCTCCACCCGAGCCAACACCCCCCGTCCCATGCCACCTATATCTGAGCGAATGACGGACCGTTTTGACACGCCAGCCATTGCCGAGAACAGGCCCATTGTTGAAAAGAGCATGGTTCAGCTCAGTCGGTACGGTTCCCGCAGTTCTGTGTCTGACATTGTCAACAAAGTGGAGACTAACACCAAGGAAACAGAGGCTCATGTTCCAGGCAGATCTGCCAGAACAGAGCGCAGTACGGCTGAAAACTCTCAAACGAAAACGGCATCTTTGACACGCACCGGAACTTTGACAGCAGACGACAATGCTCCATCAGTGAGGAAACCTAGAATGGACAAAAGCAGACGATTCACAACAGGGGTCAACTTTGAAGAACTTCAGCTAAGATTCACTCAGCCAGACAAACATAAGAAATCTAATCAGAGTCGGGCCATGTCCACTATCTATGCCTCTTCTCAAGAGCTCAGCACTCGCTGCGAGTTGGACACCAGGGGTTCTGCACGATCCATGGAAAATCTGTCACTGCCTGACATGGCTGGCGTCAACCACAGGATGTTGACCACAAGGAACTGGACGTCTTCAGGTCACCGCGCAGACCTCAGCAGGGCTCAAACTTCGACAAACGAAGATCGGAATCCAGCGGTAGTGCGGAGGAGTCCCCATATATGTCAGCTCCTGACATCCAGAGCACCAGCGGCTCGGCGTTCAGTAGGGTCAGCTCCAGTCGTTCGCCCATTAAGGTCATAGAGGCTGCCCATCACCTGGCGGACAGGCTGTCTGTAGAGGAGCGGACACCCTTACAGTCCGACAGATACCGCCTGCCCTCCCTGGTAAGTCAGTCACGTGTATCTCTAGCTCCAAAGGAAACAGGACAGCGTAAGCGTTACGTAGAAGGCCTGCTTTGTTTTCAGCAGTCGAAAGGGTTACAAATCCTGTCTTGTCCTTCCTTGTCTCATACTTTCTGATTTCTTTCCTTTCTTTTCAGTGTGAGTTACGTACTATTTTTGTTTAGTTTTCACTTCAAAGCAGTTTAACATGTTTGAGATTGTTGCCTTTCTTTTCTGTTTTCGTTTTTCACCTGCTTTCTCCTTTGTTTGCGCGAGCATCAGCTGCAGACAGACTGGTGTCTTTCAGAGTTGTAGAACGTCATGTTGGACTGTCAAAGATTCCTGAAGGAATTTGATTTTTCTGGATCTGAAACATTTTTTAGATGCATGCTGTTGTAGATTACCTTTTCTGCCAGATGTGATGGTAAATCATGTCTTTGCATGGTAGTAGTCTGCAAATTAAAATTTCGCATTGTGCATGTGCTTGTTGCCCTGCCCTTGTCAGCTTGCATGAAGAAGTTCACGTGGCGGATGCACGCTGTCTGTCTCTGTCTTCATTTCTCTGCTCCGTCTTTTCTCTCTGTCCAGCAGTCTGCTGCCTGCCTGTGCGTGTGTCTGTCTGTGGACATAGTTAATCAGTTCGACTCTAACCCCAGCTCAGCCAGCTCCACTCGAGCCAACCCCCCCCCCCTCTCTCTCTCTCTCTCTCTCTACTCTCCCCTCTCTCTCTTCTTCTATCCCCACCCTCTTTCTACCACTATATGTTACTGTCTCTGTGAAACCTCATCATCCTGATGACCCAAGCTTTTAGCAGAATTTGATGTTATCGTCATGATCATAGAAATCGGTCAATCGTTTCCACACGTTAACTGGCGATAATCAGCTTGGCCCATTGCAAGCAAGGCATAACTTGAACTGCATAAATCAGGGAACAAATCATTTGCTTCAGCTTCTTCTGACTCTTTTCCGAGAGACGCTTTTTCAGTGTTCATATGCGATTAATCAGTTAGTGCCGTCAGTAGGCGACGAGGCCACCACGAAGGTAGAATCTTCATTATGCTAGTCAGAACTGTCCAACACCACCGTAGTTATTCCCTAGTAGCGCAGGGGGTGCTTTGGGGAGTGGTCCTTTGGCAACGTAATACTCGCTATTTCCAGTGAATTCCAAGCGCTTGCGCTGCTGAGGGACGAGTCTGTAGTTGACTTGTAGGAGACAGGAGGAGGAGTTTTTAGGCATCTTAGCAGGGGGCAAAAGGAAGGAGTATGTAGGTGTGACTGAAGCGATCAGGGCAGTAGGGAGATGTCTGTAGCTGTGACTGTTGGGAACAGTAGGGAGATGTCTGTAGCTGTGACTGTTGGGGGCAGTAGGGAGATGTCTGTAGCTGTGACTGTTGGTGACAGTAGGGAGATGTCTGTAGCTGTGACTGTTGGGGGCAGTAGGGAGATGTCTGTAGCTGTGACTGTTGGGAGCAGTAGGGAGATGTCTGTAGCTGTGACTGTTGGGAACAGTAGGGAGATGTCTGTAGCTATGACTGTTGGTGACAGTAGGGAGATATCTGTAGCTGTGACTGTTGGTGACAGTAGGGAAATGTCTGTAGCTGTGACTGTTGGGAACAGTAGGGAGATGTCTGTAGCTGTGACTGTTGGGGGCAGTAGGGAGATGTCTGTAGCTGTGACTGTTGGGAACAGTAGGGAGATGTTTGTAGCTGTGACTGTTGGGGGCAGTAGGGAGATGTATGTAGCTGTGACTGTTGGGGACAGTATGGAGATGTCTGTAGCTGTGACTGTTGGGGGCAGTAGGGAGATGTCTGTAGCTGTGACTGTTGGGGACAGTAGGGAGATGTCTGTAGCTGTGACTGTTGGGGGCAGTAGGGAGATGTCTGTAGCTGTGACTGTTGGTGACAGTAGGGAGATGTCTGTAGCTGTGACTGTTGGGGACAGTAGGGAGATGTCTGTAGCTGTGACTGTTGGGGACTGTAGGGAGATGTCTGTAGCTGTGACTGTTGGGGACAGTAGGGAGATGTCTGTAGCTGTGACTGTTGGTGACAGTAGGGAGATGTCTGTAGCTGTGACTGTTGGGGGCAGTAGGGAGATGTCTGTAGCTGTGACTGTTGGGAGCTGCTTGTAGGTATGGCTCTAGGGGGAATAGAGAGATATTTGTAGGGGTAACTGTAATGGGCAGTAGAGAGGTGTTTGTAGGGGTGACTGCAAGGGGCAGTAGAGAGATGTTTGTAGGGGTGGCTGTAAGGGGCAGTAGAGAGATGTTTGTAGGGGTGGCTGTAAGGAGCAGTAGAGAGATGTTTGTAGGGGTGACTGTAAGGGGCAGTAGAGAGATGTTTGTAGGGGTGGCTGTAAGGTGCAGTAGAGAGATGTTTGTAGGTATGGCTGTAAGGGGCAGTAGAGAGATGTTTGTAGGGGTGACTGTAAGGGGCAGTAGAGAGATGTTTGTAGGGGTGGCTGTAAGGGGCAGTAGAGAGGTGTTTGTAGGTATGGCTGTAAGGGGCAGTAGAGAGATGTTTGTAGGGGTGACTGTAAGGGGCAGTAGAGAGATGTTTGTAGGGGTGGCTGTAAGGGGCAGTAGAGAGATGTTTGTAGGTATGGCTGTAAGGGGCAGTAGAGAGATGTTTGTAGGGGTGGCTGTAAGGGGCAGTAGAGAGATGTTTGTAGGGGTGGCTGTAAGGGGCAGTAGGGAGATGTTTGTAGGGGTGACTGTAAAGGGCAGTAGAGAGATGTTTGTAGGTATGGCTGTAGGGGGAATAAAGAGATGCTTGTAGGGGTAACTGTAAGGGGCAGTAGAGAGATGTTTGTAGGGGTGGCTGTAAGGGGCAGTAGAGAGATGTTTGTAGGGGTGGCTGTAAGGGGCAGTAGGGAGATGTTTGTAGGGGTGGCTGTAAGGGGCAGTAGAGAGATGTGTGTAGGTATGACTGTAAGGGGCAGTAGAGAGATGTGTGTAGGTATGACTGTAAGGGGCAGTAGAGAGATGTGTGTAGGTATGACTGTAAGGGGCAGTAGAGAGATGTGTGTAGGTATGACTGTAAGGGGCAGTAGAGAGATGTGTGTAGGTATGACTGTAAGGGGCAGTAGAGAGATGTGTGTAGGTATGACTGTAAGGGGCAGTAGAGAGATGTGTGTAGGTATGACTGTAAGGGGCAGTAGAGAGATGTTTGTAGGGGTGGCTGTAAGGGGCAGTAGAGAGATGTGTGTAGGTATGACTGTAAAGGGCAGTAGAGAGATGTTTGTAGTGGTGAATAGAGGGGGCAGTAAGGAGATGTCATACAATCAGTTATGTGGATTATAATGTGCTCGTGGTATCTGCGAATTTGGGATTGTGTCTGGGTGGGTGTGAGTTGTAAAGGAAAAACGTGTCGAAGTGAGATGGACTGGGGGGAAGGAGGGTAAGAGAGAGAGAGAGAGAGAGAGAGAGAGAGAGAGAGAGAGAGAGAGAGATGTTTTTATTCATTTAGGCCTTTGCCTCTCATGAAGGGGATACAAAAACAAGTGTACAACACGGTATTATTCGCAACGATAGATATCACTAGACTCTCCGTCATGACATTACAGAACGCAACTGAAATGCTTTGCTTAAATAAATCGATAAATTTCTCACAACGCTATCTTTTCCAGAAGCTAGAAGCTAACTTAAGCGAAACTGGTTAGGATTATTAGAATGTTTTATGGTATATATCGCTATCTTAAATCACTTAATACAGGGCAACACAAAACAAAATAGAATTCATCTTCATTTCCCTTTTTGCAAAGAGGACAACGCAAATCAGTCTCAGTGTATTTCTTGTAACGATAATGATGTGCAGCAATTTCCGAAACACCACATCTAAACCTTGTCGTTATACATTTCAGATGTTTGTGTAAATCCATTTTCAAATATGGTTTGACATCATGTATTGTGCAAGATGTCCTATACATACAAAATTTCTCACTGTTTTTGATATGGCAGTCCCAATCTTGCCATCGACAGGAAATCAGCCTGTCTTTAAATTCATGCAAAAAGTTAACATTCTGAACTCCTTGGTTTGCCCATTCATATCCAAAACCAAGCTGATACAACTTGCAACGAATTTTTTTTTTTTTTTTTTTTTTTTACCAAGTTTCTGTTGTCTCGCGTATCTAAATCGAACAACATTCTATACGCCTTCTGTGGTAGTCTGTTATAATCCATTGTCGTTAATCTTATCCAGTAACGGATACAACGTATTGCACAGTTTATAGAAATC
Organism: Conus canariensis; assembly: GCA_033310375.1. Lineage (NCBI taxonomy): Eukaryota > Metazoa > Mollusca > Gastropoda > Neogastropoda > Conidae > Conus > Conus canariensis. Next base: position 27,744,861 of record CM065733.1, on the reverse strand, counting down.
GGATATCTGTCAGTTTCTCCATATACGAAGTCATTGGGCGTTCGCATTTTAACTTCCAAAAACTTTTTAAGGAAAATTAATATACTTCTTCACATAGACGTGCTGCATCATCCAAACCCCAAAGTTCCGCGCCGTACAGGGCTATTGGCTGAACCTGATTATCAAATAGTTTCAAAAAGAGATTCAAACTATTATTATTCAAAACACGAAATTTCCGCGAGATACACAACGCCGCATTTTTCGCTTTACTTATTAGGTCATCCCTAAGCATTTATATGCATTCACAACAGGTATATCTGTATTATCGTATGTCCATCTTTCTCTTGCTGATAAATGACCACCTTTTCTGAAGACAATAATGTCACTTTTGTTCAAATTTACCTTCAGATCAAGATTAGATGCAGCTCTTTGCAGACTATTCAGCTGTGTCTGTAGACCTGTTACTGTTTCTGCTAATAACAGTCCGTCATCTGCTAGTAATAACATGAATAATTCAAAATAATCGATCGTGAATAAAGCTCCATGCTTACGGTTTTGAATAACCTCTAAAGCAAGTTCATTTATAAAAAGAGAGAAACGAATTAGGCTACAAACATTTCCCTGTTTTACACCATATGTACATTTCATATAGTCTGTTAATTTAGACTCAGTCGAACCCTAATTTTGACGTTATTGTACACGCATCGGATACAATGATACAGTTTGCCTTTTATTCCATTCTTTACGAGAATACACCATAAATTTTTTCGATTTAATGAATCAAACGCATTTTCAAAATTTACGAAGGCCACGTACAATGTCCGATTAAAAGAGAACTGTTTTTTGAACTAATGCTAATAATGTAAGCATGCGGTCAATGGTTGAGTAATTCGTTTTAAAACCAGCTTAGTGCTCCCTGGTGATGTTGTTTTCTTCAACTCATTCCTGTAAATTTTACTATTGATACCACATAAAGTAATGCCCCTATAGTTCGGATTATTGACATCACCATTCTGTGTAATGGTAGCGCAATTCCTTCAGTCCAACTTTCCTGAAAACACCTTTTTGAAACAAGGCGTTGAAAAATATAACGAAAAAAATGTAAGACATAGTCAGTTGCACTTTTTAATGATTCTCCATTTATACCATCTGGGCCAGCAGCTTTTTTGTATTTAATCTTTTTCAGTGCTAACGTAACTTCTCTTGAAATAGGTCTGTTGAAATAGTCATTGGACTCTTCAACCGGATCCACATCCTCTTCGCGAACTTCTTTCTCCAGCAGTCCTTTGAAATGGTGAAACCATTCATCCACAGAAATATTGTTACTAATAGATTACTAGTAAGAGAGAGAGAGAGAGAGAGAGAGAGAGAGAGAGAGAGAGGAGAGAGAGAGAGAGAGAGACAGAGAGAGAGAGAGATATTGTGTGATAAAATGTAAATGCAATCCTTACTATTTTTGGTGACCCATGTTCTGTGCAAGATGAGCGGGTTAGAGAAAGAATTTCGCCCCGACTCCAACCTTCTCCCTGGTGAAAAAACTTCTGATATATTTAGTTCCAGTTGATGCCGTATACATATAAGTGAACATGGGAGAAAGCAGTCTACAGAATTCATTGATGTTTGCTCCTGAAAGACAGGAAGAAACTGAGGCAAATTCCTATTGCTGAAAAATTCACTGGGTCATTACTTTAAATCGCCTCTTTCAGACAGACCTATAAAAATTCACTGGGTCATAGCTTTAAATCGCCTCTTTCAGACTGACTTTAAATCGCTTCTTTCAGACAGACCTATAAAAATTCACTGGGTCATAACTTTAAATCGCCTCTTTCAGACAGACCTATAAAAATTCACTGGGTCATAACTTTAAATCGCTTCTTTCAGACTGACCTATAAAAATTCACTTGGTCATAGCTTTAAATCGCCTCTTTCAGACTGAACCTATAAAAATTCACTGGGTCATAACTTTAAATCGCCTCTTTCAGACTGACCTATAAAAATTCACTGGGTCATAGCTTTAAATCGCCTCTTTCAGACAGACCTATAAAAATTCACTGGGTCACAGCTTTAAATCGCCTCTTTCAGACAGACCTATAAAAATTCACTGGGTCATAGCTTTAAATCGCCTCTTTCAGACAGACCTATAAAAATTCACTGGGTCATTGTTTAAATCGCCTCTTTCAGACAGATCTATAAAAATTCACTGGGTCACAGCTTTAAATCGCCTCTTTCAGACAGACCTATTATTTTTCAGACCTATGACGTGATTCACTGGGTCATAGCTTTAAATCGCCTCTTTCGGACAGACCAATTATTTTTTTAGACCTATGACGTTGCTCTCGGCAGTCCACTAGCCTTCCTTCCTGAATACGCTGTCTGGAACCCAGAGCTCGTTTCCAGGATTTCGTTCTCCAGAGACGTTACAGCCACCGTGGCTGTCTTAAAGGAGAGTGAAATCCCCCGACTTTGGCAGTGTCTGAGAGGCAGTGTGGTCAGAAGAGGTCTGCCAGGAAGGTCAGTCGGCAGAGATTTGCATCTCCGGTGTCAGCTTTGGATGTTCGTTCCAGGGCCGAGAGTTTTCACTGCGGCTGTGGTGTGGAGGGAAAAGTGGTGGATAAGTAGTTTGTATCGTTTTGAACAGAAAGGGAACTGTGCCAGGTTGGGGAAGAGGGAAGTTACAATACCTTCGTTAAATCTCTTCTGTTAGCCAGTCTGTGTGTCTGCCCGACTCTCTCTCTCTCTCTCTCTCTCTCTCTCTCTCTCTCTCTCTCGCTCTCTCTGTATGTGTGTGTGTGAGAGAGAGAGAGAGAGAAAAGAGAGAGAGAGAGAGAGAGGAGAGAGAGAGAGAGAGAGAGAGAGAGAGTGGTGTGTGTGTGTGTGTGGTATGAGCGAGCGTTTACCAGTCTGTACTTTCTATCTCTCTCTCTCTGTATGTCTGTCAGTCTGTCTGTCTGTGTGACTCTCTTTCTATCTCTCTTTGTTTTTCTGTCAGTCTGTCTGTCTATCTCTGTCTGTCTGTCTGTCTGTCTCCCACTCTCTCTCTCTCTCTCTCTCTCTCTCTCTCTCTCTTCTCTCTCTCTCTCTCTCTCTCTCTCTCTCTGTCTTGACTCTCTTTCCTCTCTCTGACGACTCTCTGTGTCTAGCATCCGCTTTCTCATGAAGTCTGTCTCTATTTTGTCTGCCTGTTTCAGCTCTGTCTCAGCTGGTTATGTTTTTCTCTTGTTTTAGGAGGAGGAAGAGAGACTGGAAGCGGAAAGAGCCGAAAGGGAGAGGCAGGAAAGGGAGGAGGTGAGAATTCACAGTCAACATCAAGAACAACAACAACATAATAGTAGTAATGATAATGATAATAACAATAGTAAAGATAATTTATTTGTTACATGACTTATGTGTTTGTTATTTGTTCATTGATCAGTTATTTCAATTTTTCTTCATCTGTACATTGCGTAAGTTACTTGTGTGTTTGTTATTTGTTCATTGATTTATTATTTTTTTGTCATTCGTTCATAACGTTATTTATTTATGTGTTTATTAATTGATCATTTTATTTATTTGCCAGTCTTATTATTTGCTTATTTGATTTACTCTTTAGTCTGTATGAACTCAAGGTTACGTTTTTCTAAAGGTTTATTTTTTGTTGATGTAGCATTTTTTTTAGAGAGGAAGGGGCGGGAGGAGGGGGATCGACAATATTTAGAATGTATCAGGTTTGGTAAATCCCATGAACATGTGAGCAAGGCAGTGTTTGTCTTCAAGGACAATAATGGCTGTTGTCAAGGACCTGATTGTGGATGGAGATGCACAGAAGTTGACAGTGACGGTGACGATGAGATGTTAGTGGTGGTGATGGTGATGTGACGGTGATAGAGATGTAGTGGTGGTGATGGTGATGTGACGGTGATAGAGATGTAGTGGTGGTGATGGTGATGTGACGGTGATAGAGATGTAGTGATGGTGATGTGACGGTGATAGAGATGTAGTGGTAGTGATGGTGATGTGACGGTGATAGAGATGTATTGGTGGTGATGGTGATGTGACGGTGATAGAGATGTTAGTGGTGGTGATGGTGATGTGACGGTGATAGAGATGTAGTGATGGTGATGGTGATGTGACGGTGATAGAGATGTAGTGAGTGGTGATTGGTGATGTGACGGTGATAGAGATGAGTAGGTGGATGATGGTGATTTGGACGGTGATAGGATGTATTGGTAGTGATGGTGATGTGACGGTGATAGAGATGTAGTCGTAGTGATGGTGATGTGACGGTGATAGAGATGTAGTGGTAGGATGGATGATGTGACGGTGATAGAGATGTAGTGGTGGTGATGGTGATGTGACGGTGATAGAGATGTAGTGTGATGGTGATGTGACGGTGATAGAGATGTAGTGTGGTGATGTGATGTGACGGTGATAGAGATGTAGTGGTGGTGATGGTGATGTGACGGTGATAGAGATGTAGTGGTGGTGATGGTGATGTGACGGTGATAGAGATGTAGTGGAGGTGATGGTGATGTGACGGTGATAGAGATGTAGTGGTGGTGATGGTGATGTGACGGTGATAGAGATGTAGTGGTGGTGATGGTGATGTGACGGTGATAGAGATGTAGTGGTGGTGATGGTGATGTGACGGTGATAGAGATGTAGTGGTGGTGATGGTGATGTGACGGTGATAGAGATGTAGTGTGGTGATGGTGATGTGACTGTGATAGAGATGTAGTGGTGGTGATGGTGATGTGACGGTGATAGAGATGTAGTGGTGGTGATGGTGATGTGAAGGTGATAGAGATGTAGTGGTGGTGATGGTGATGTGACGGTGATAGAGATGTAGTGGTGGTGATGGTGATGTGACGGTGATAGAGATGTAGTGATGGTGATGTGAAGGTGATAGAGATGTAGTGGTAGTGATGGTGATGTGACGGTGATAGAGATGTAGTGGTAGTGATGGTGATGTGACGGTGATAAAGATGTAGTGATGGTGATGTGACGGTGATAGAGATGTAGTGGTGTGATGGTGATGTGACGGTGATAGAGATGTAGTGGTGGTGATGGTGATGTGACGGTGATAGAGATGTAGTGGTGGTGATGGTGATGTGACGGTGATAGAGATGTAGTGGTAGTGATGGTGATGTGACGGTGATAGAGATGTAGTGGTGGTGTGATGATGGATATGATGTTGGTGATATTAGTGGTAGTGATGGTGATGTGACGGTAATAGAGATGTAGTGGTGGTGATGGTGATGTGACGGTGATAGAGATGTAGTAGGTAGTAGTGATGGTGATGTGACGGTGATAGAGATGTAGTGATGGTGATGGTGATGTGACGGTGATAGAGATTGTAGTGATGGTGATGGTGATGTGACGGTGATAGAGATGTAGTGGTGGTGATGGTGATGTGACGGTGATAGAGATGTAGTGGTGGTGATGGTGATTGTGACGGTGATAGGATTGTAGTGGTAGTGATGGTGATGTGATGACGGTGATAGAGATGTAGTGATGGTGATGTGACGGTGATAGAGATGTAGTGGTGGTGATGATGGATATGACGTTGGTGATGTTAGTAGGTAGTGATGGTGATGTGTGGTGATAGAGATGTTTAGGGTAGTGATGGTGATGTGACGGTGAAGAGATGTATGGTAGTGATGGTGATGTGACGGTGATAGAATGTAGTGGTAGTGAGGTGTGATGACGGTGATAGAGATGTAGTGATGGTGATGTGACGGTGATAGAGATGTAGTGGTGGTGATGGTGGATATGACGTTGGTGATGTTAGTGGTAGTGATGGTGATGTGACGGTGATAGAGATGTATGTAGTGATGGTGATGTGACGGTGAAGAGATGTAGTGGTAGTGATGGTGATGTGACGGTGATAGAGTATGTAGTGGTGGTGATGATGGATATATGTTGAGTGGATAGTGTGTAGTGTATGGTGATGTGAGATGTAGAGATGTGTGGTGTGATGTGATGGTTGACAGATGATGTAATGGTAGTGATGGTGATGTGAGGTGATGTGAATGTAGATGTGTGATGGTGATGTGAGGTGATAGAGTGTAGTGTTGGTGTGATGGTGAGGGTGATAGGATGATGGTGGTGATGGTGATGTGATGTGGACTATGTGTGATGGTAGTGTGTGGTGTGTGATGGTATGTGTGGTGTGATGATGTGTGAGTAGTGATGTGTGTGTGAGAGGTGATGGTAAGTGTGTGAGTAGTGATGTGTGAGTGTGAAGTGATAGAGGTGATGTAGGTGGTGGAGTGATGAGTGGTGATGGAGGTGTTAGGTAGTGATGTGATGTGATGAGTGATGATGTGATGTGAGGTGATATGTGATGTTGAGATGTGGGATGTGATGGAGTGTGTGATGGTGATGGATGATAGTGTGTGATGATGGGTGAAGTGATGGTGAATGTGATAGGTGGTGATGTGGATGATGTTGATGTGTAGGATGATGGTGGAGTGTGATGCTGTGATGAGGTGGATGATGAGCAATGTATGAGGTGGAAGTGTGATGCAAGTAAGGTGAATGATGATGATGGTGGATGTGAATGGGGTGAAGTGGGCAATGTGTAGAGTGAAGTGATGATGGCAATGTGTGGGAAGGATATGACAATGGGAAGGTGAAGTGTGGGAAGTGAGGTGGAAGTGATGATGGCGTGGATGTGATGATGATGATGGTGGAAGTGATATGGCAATGTGATGTGAGGTGAAGTGTGGCGTATGAGTGGAGTGATGGTGTGATTTAGAGTGGAAGTGATGATGGAATTGGTGATGAGTGATGTGATGTGATAGTGATGGGTGGATGTGATGGCAATGTGGTGGAGTGATGATGCAATGTGATGGTGAAGTGATGATGGCAATGTGGTGAAGTGATGATGGCAATGTGGTGGAAGTGATGATGGCAAGTGATAGAAGGTGGAAGTGATGATGGCAATGTGGGTGGAAGTGATGATGGCAATGTGTGGTGGAAGTGATGATGGCAATGTATGAAGGTGGAAGTGATGATGGCAATGTATGAAGGGGGAAGTGATGATGGCAATGTGATGAAGGTGGAAGTGATGATGCAATGTGGGGAAGTGATGATGGCAATGTGGGGAAGTGATGATGGCAATGTGGGGAAGTGATGATGGCAATGTGCGGGAAGTGATGATGGCAATGTGCGGGAAGTGATGATGGCAATGTGGGGGAAGTGATGATGGCAATGTGGGGGAAGTGATGATGGCAGTGTGGGGGAAGTGATGATGGCCATGTTGGGGAAGTGATGATGGCAGTGTGGGGGAAGTGATGATGGCAGTGTGGGGGAAGTGATGATGGCAGTGTGGGGGAAGTGATGATGGCCATGTGGGGGAAGTGATGATGGCAGTGTGGGGGAAGTGATGATGGCAGTGTGGGGGAAGTGATGATGGCCATGTGGGGGAAGTGATGATGGCCATGTGGGGGAAGTGATGATGGCAGTGTGGGGGAAGTGATGATGGCAGTGTGGGGGAAGTGATGATGGCCATGTGGGGGAAGTGATGATGGCAGTGTGGGGGAAGTGATGATGGCAGTGTGGGGGAAGTGATGATGGCAGTGTGGGAGAAGTGATGATGGCAGTGTGGGGGAAGTGATGATGGCAATGTTGGGGAAGTGATGATGGCAGTGTGGGGGAAGTGATGATGGCAGTGTGGGGGAAGTGATGATGGCAGTGTGGGGGAAGTGATGATGGCAGTGTGGGGGAAGTGATGATGGCAATGTTGGGGAAGTGATGATGGCAGTGTGGGGGAAGTGATGATGGCAGTGTGGGGGAAGTGATGATGGCAGTGTGGGGGAAGTGATGATGGCAGTGTGGGGGAAGTGATGATGGCAGTGTGGGGGAAGTGATGATGGCAGTGTGGGGGAAGTGACGATGGCAGTGTGGGGGAAGTGATGATGGCAGTGTGGGGGAAGTGATGATGGCAGTGTGGGGGAAGTGATGATGGCAGTGGGGGAAGTGATGATGGCCATGTGGGGGAAGTGATGATGGCCATGTGGGGGAAGTGATGATGGCCATGTGGGGGAAGTGATGATGGCAGTGTGGGGGAAGTGATGATGGCAGTGTGGGGGAAGTGATGATGGCCATGTGGGGGAAGTGATGATGGCCATGTGGGGGAAGTGATGATGGCCATGTGGGGGAAGTGATGATGGCCATGGTGGCGGTGCTGTGCAGGAGGAGAGGCGGCAGGAGGAGGAGAAGAAGAAGAAGAAGAAGAGGAAAGGGCTGGGTGGCCTGTCCCCGGAGAAGAAAAAACTGCTGAAGGTCAGACAATTGAACTTACAGAGAACTCCGCTTCTGTCATAGAGAACTCCGCTTCTGTCATAGAGGACACTGCTCCTGTCATAGAGGACTCTGCTTCTGTCATAGAGGATCCTCCTCTTGTTATAGAGAATTCTGTGTCTTTTATAGAGGATTAATCGTCTGTCAAAGAGAACTCTGCTTCTGTTATAGAGACTTCTGCGTCTGTTATAGAGAACCCAGCTTCTGTCTTAGAGAATTCTACTTCTGTTATGGAGAATTTTGCGTCTATTGTAGAGAACTCGGTTTCTGCCATAGAGAACTCGTCTTCTGTTATATGAAATTCTGCGTCTACTCATAGAGAACTCTGCTTCAGTTATAGAGGACTCAGCTTCTCTGTGTGTGTGTGTTTGTGTGTGTGTGTGTGTGTGTGTGTGTGTGTGTGTGTGTGTGTGTGTGTGTGTGTGTGTGTGCGTGCGTGCGTGTGTGCGTGCGCGCGTGCGTGAGTGCGTGCACGCGTGCGTGCGTTCGTGCGTGCGTGCATGTGTGTTCATTCGACCTCGATTCTATTTATAAACATGACACAAGACAATACAGCTCTGTTTGTCTGTCTGTCTACCTGTCTGTCTGTCTGTCTGTCTCTCTTTCTGTGGGGGTGAGTGGGTGGATGGGTGTCTAGGTTTCATTTAAATTAAATGATAGCAAAGAAATTCCTGAGTGCTGAATGCGTGATGCACCATATGCATATAGGTGATGCACCATATGCATGTAGGTGATGCACCAGATGCATGTAGGTGATGCACCATATGCATGTAGTGATGCACCATATGCATGTAGGTGATGCACAGATGCATGTAGGTGATGCACCATATGCATGTAGGTGATGCACCATATGCATATAGGTGATGCACCATATGCATGTAGGTGATGCACCAGATGCATGTAGGTGATGCACCATATGCATGTAGGTGATGCACCAGATGCATGTAGGTGATGCACCATATGCATGTAGGTGATGCACCATATGCATGTAGGTGATGCACCAGATGCGTGTGTGATGTACATGTGGTGCACAATGCATGAACGCACGTTTACATAAGTTGCAAGAAGTATATACCACACATTGTCAAACATAAATTGACACTTGAATGCACATTTGCATGTTCACGCTGTCTGTGTCTAGGGCAGTTTCTTTCTTTCTTTAAATTACGTTTACACCAAGAGATACGCGCGGCACAAACTCAGGGGCTATGCAAGCACACGACACACACACACACACACACACACACACACACACACACACACACACACACACGTACGCACGCACGCACGCACGCACGCACGTAAGCACGTATCCACCCCCACCCATCCCTGTACACCTACTCAGACGTATGCACCAACCGAGGTCCTGTACACAGAGAGGTCACACGCAAACGCACGGACCAGAGAGACAGACAGACAGACAGACAGACAGAGGCACAGGTGCAGTTAGACAATGACAAACAATCCTTGGCGGTGATGTAAACTGACGGCAGCTTATCGCTGTAGCGTTTGACTGAGGTCAGCAGAGTGTCTTTGATCCGTAATGAGACCAGCCTGCTTCTGTCCCATCTATGGTGTGTGTGTGTGTGTGTGTGTGTGTGTGTGTGTGTGTGTGTGTGTGTGTGGTGTGTGTGTGCGTGTGTGTGCGTGTGCGTGTGTGCTTGCATAGCCTCTGAGTTTGTGCCTCTCACTCACTTTGTGTATATATGTGCATGCGCATGCATATGCCATCTTATTTGTTGCCAATTAGTAGCAATACAAACGTTGCAAAAATCCAGCTATCTAATGAGACTGGTATTGCAGCGCCGTTCTTCCCCTCCCTTCCCGCTGTGCAAAGTGTGTGTGTGTGTGTGTGTGTGTGTGTGTGTGTGTGTGTGTGTGTGTGTGTGTGTGTGTGTGTTGACTTTAAAACTGAGGAAAACGTCTTTGATATTTGGCCTGGACAGGCCTTTGGCGGCACTGATATCTTTTTACGCACTCTAAAAGATGCATATTGTGTTAGTGTACTGTACTGTTTGAAAAACGGCGGCCATATAATTCAATAGATGTCGGGTAGTGGTGCCATGGGAGGGGAAATGGGGGACGTGGTTTGGGAACAGGTGACAGAGGGGGATGCGTGGGTGGGGGATAGGGCGACCAACGGATATCTTGAAGCTAGGACAGAAGTTCTATCTTCGTCGTCACGGTTGCCCTAAAGGCTGAACTAACAATGTAAGTTGAAGGTGTTGTAGTCATCATTTCATGAGGCCACATTTTCCTAAAACCTGGAGAACTGCACAGTGCAGTAGGTGAGCATGCTCTTTCCATTTCGCCTCCGTCTCCAAAAGATTGAAGTGACAACGTGGGCTGCCTTTTGGCGAACTCCTCATTCATAAAATCAGATCTGCGACTCTGGCGAAAGTCAACTTGTTCCAGTAACATAAATTCTCAATTGGACAGTTTTTAAAGCTTTGATGACTACCGAGGAAGCCGAAGAATCTTAGTCTTGGATAAAACTTTGTTCGTCATGTCTGGGAAGTTCAGGGGAGATTATCTTGCTGAGCTCTCCTGTTTGAAGGAAAGGGACACTAATGTTAACTCCTTTGGTTTAAAAAAATGCTATTCATTTCCCAGCTCGTGCAGTACTTCAAGCTTCAATATTACCCTGGAAATCAGTGATGACTGTGGATAGTTGACGACTTATTTTTTGTCGAATCAAGCGTACAGTCAATAGGGCTACATCATAGCCTATGACGATTATTTACAGTTTGTATGTTAATGATTGATTTGGGTTGATAGATGAATGGAATGAAATTTCAGTTTGCTTCTCTTTTGCTCTCATCATGCAGTTTAACACAGAGTTGTGTGTTAAGCGAGCATTTTCTCCCCCTTTTTCGTGCTGAAATATGACGTTGTGTTCTCTCCCTTGAACGGCCTGAAGGTGTTTGCCCCGTGGGGATACCATCTGCAGTTTGTCGCCACATACCAGCTTAACGGACCAGACTGACCGTCATCCGGGGTGAACTCAGAAATAACTACGGTTTGTCTTTGAGGTCACGCAGTATACCTGTAAACCGGACGTTGGTCCAATTATAGAGCCTTCAGGTGACCTCTTCCTGAACTGAAAAAGGCTGAGGTCACTTGTCCACGATTGCCCTCAATGCTGAAGGAACAGTGCACGCTGTGTATGTCGAGTATATCAATACATACCGAAGTAACATTACATGGTGTGTATGTCAGCTGTATTAATTCAGACAGAAGTATGTTGGGTACATCCAAACAAATCGAAGTAACAGTGCATGGCATATCTGTTGGTATACTTACACTGACTGACTGAAGTTACAGGTAGTGCTTTTAAAGATGCTCAATTCGTCCGGCCTAAACTTCTGTACAAAATGAATATTAAAAGGAGCCAGTGCTTGGTAGACTGAGTGAAGTCAGAAGCAGAACTCCTCAGTGGCCAGTGTGTGCTGACCCAGTGCATGGTCACTGAGTGAAGTAAACATGGGAACTCACGGGGCAGTGTCCCTGTCCTGAAAGGCCTCAAGGTCCAGACCTATGAGGTGCTCAGCTTCCATTGGCCTGATGTCAACCCGTAGAAGTCACCTGTCCATGGTCCATTTTTATCAGCTCACGTCAACTGCTGGTGGTATTGAATGTTGAATCGACACCCCCTCTGCCACCCCAACGCCACTTCCGCTGTCTTCTTCGCTTTCCTGCTTTTCCCATCCCTTTTCTTTTCTTTGTCAAAAAAAAAAAGACTATACAGCACAAATTATAGAAACTCAACGACAGCCATAGTGAAGTTGATGGATTTACAGTAATGATCATGGAGAGTTTGATGGTGATGAGAACATTTTTAAAACTGTAAATAGTATATGGTGTCAAAGAAAAAAGAAACAAAACTTGGAGTGGTATTAACATAATTATTTAAATACCTTTATATTCTTTAAGTATATACTGAAACATCTACCACAGCCGGCTGTCGGGATGTTTTTCGTCGCCTACATCAGAGTTAGTGGACTTGACATTATGCAAATAAACTCCCCCCCCCCTTCCCCTCAGAAAGGTGGAGATAACAAGGCATGCCGTGTGCTGTGGTTGTGTGTGTTGTAGCGAGAGGTAGTGGACCAGGTGCTGGCCTGGTTCCTGGAAGAAGGCTTTGAGGTCGTTCTGGAGGAGCGTCTGCTGATGGAGATCTGCGAGAACCTGGAGGCATGGCCTGACTTGGTGGATGATGACGATGACCTGCATGAAGGTACCCTTCCCTTACTAACTCCCTCCCCCTCACCACCACCCCTGTCTGCCGTGTATCAGCGTCTTGAACTGCATGGTTAGGAAAACTGAATTGTTGTCAGTGATGTTCATGTTTTGATTAATGTGCCTGCCACCCACATTCGTGCTGTGCCTAACAGTTGGTCACTAAAACCACACCTAATACTGACATACCATTGACATCCACACCATGCCTAACAGGTAGCCCTGATGATTTACTGACATTCCAGTAGCTGGTCCCGATAATACTACACACCACTGACATCCCTCCTGTGTCAAACAGTCTGTCCTAATGATTGTACACACCACTGTATGTCAGACAATCTGTCCTAGTGATTGTACACACCACTGACATCCATTCTATGTCAAACAGTCTGTCCTAATGATTGTACATACCACTGACATCCATTCTGTGTCAAACAGTCTGTCCTAATGATAGAACACACAACTGACATCCATTCTAGGTCATACAGTCTGTCTTAATGATAGAACACACAGCTGACATCCATTCTGTGTCTAAAGCTTTGTCCTAAAGATTGAACACACAACTGACATCCATTCTGTGTCTAAAGCTTTGTCCTAAAGATTGAACACACAACTGACATCCATTCTGTGTCTAAAGCTTTGTCCTAAAGATTGTCCTAATGATACACCCCCACCCCCCCGCCCCTCTCCCTGTAAAAAAAAAACAAAAAAACCTCACCTCACGAGCAGCACTTGAGTGTTTTATATAACAGCGTGTTTCACGTGCACGTGTGCTTTGTGCAGAAACTTATTATGCAAAAGGCGGCTGAGGACCTCCGAAACGAGGCCAAGGCCAAGGCCGAAGAGAAAGAAAAGTACATCAACGAGAGGGTGACCCCTCTCAAGGCTGACGGGATGAGTCAAGGTAAGGGACTGTACCCTAGCCTCCTAACAACTTACACCTTAACAGCTTCACAGAGTGTGGACAAGCGAGACACCATCGACATAAGTTCCAGGTCAGGATGAGGAATAGGTCGAAGTCTTGCCTCGTTCAGGTACGTGGGTTCTTAGTGTTTGGGTCCAGGATTTGCGCCGTGGCAGTGTGGGGTGCGTGAAGTGTGCTCCAGAATATGTGATCTCTCAGATGAACAAGTGTAGAGCCTCGCCACTGTCGGAACCCTACCTGTCTACACAGACCTCCTACCTGTCTACACACCTGTACAGACCTGTCAGTGACTGACCCCCTACCTGTCTACACATCTGTACAGACCTGTCAGTGACTGACCCCCTACCTGTCTACACACTGTACAGACCGGTCAGTGACTGACCCCTAACTGTCTACACATCTGCACAGACCTGTCAGTGACTGACCCCCTACCTGTCTACACATCTGTACAGACCTGTCAGTGACTGACCCCTACCTGTCTACACATCTGTACAGACCTGTCAGTGACTGACCCTCCACGTGTCTACACATCTGCACAGACCTGTCAGTGACTGACCCCCTACCTGTCTACACATCTGTACAGACCTGTCAGTGACTGACCTCCTACCTGTCTACACACCTGTACAGACCTGTCAGTGACTGACCCCCTACCTGTCTACACATCTGTACAGACCTGTCAGTGACTGACCCCCCTACCTGTCTACACACTGTACAGACCTGTCAGTGACTGACCTCTACCTGTCATACATCTGTACAGACCTGTCAGTGACTGACCCCCCACCTGTCTAACATCTGTACATACCTGTCAGTGAGTGACCCCCCCCCACCTGTCTATACATCTGTACAGACCTGTCAGTGACTGACTCTACCTGTCGATACATCTGTACAGACCTGTCAGTGACTGACCCCCTACCTGTCTACACATCTGTACAGACCTGTCAGTGACTGACTCTACCTGTCTACACATCTGTACAGACCTGTCAGTGATGACCCCCCTACCTGTCTAACACCTGTACAGACCTGTCAGTGACTGACCCCCTACCTGTCTACACACTGTACAGACCTGTCAGTGACTGACCCCCACCTGTCTATACATCTGTACATACCTGTCAGTGAGTGACCCTCCCCCCCCCCTGTCTATACATCTGTACAGACCTGTCAGTGACTGACCCTCCCTGTCTACACTGTACTACCTGTCATGATGACCCATACCTGTCTACACATTGACAGACCTGTCAGTACTGACTCTGCCTGTCGATACTGTACAACTGTCAGTACTGACCCTGCTGTTATCATCTGTACAGACTTCAGGACTGACTCTACCTGTCTACACATCTGTACAGACCTGTCAGTGACTGACCCCTCCTGTCTACGCTTCTGTACAGACCTGTCAGTGACTGACCCCATGCCTGTCTACACATCTGTACAGACCTGTCAGTGACTGACCCTTACCTGTCTACACATCTGTACAGACCTGTCAGTTACCGACTCACCCTGTCGATACATCTGTACAGACCTGTCAGTGACTGACTCTACCTGTCGATACGTCTGTACAGACCTGTCAGTTACTGACCCTGCCTGTCAATTCATCTGTACGGACCTGAACAAAACCCCACAAACCTCCTAGTGAACGGACACTAAGCTGTGTATACTCGCGCCGAAGTATGTTTACACGTTTGTAATCGTTTTGACCCATGTTAGCATTCAGTGGGTTGCGGACACACACACGCACACACACACACACACACACACACACACGCACGCACGCACGCACGCACGCTGGCACACACACACACTCAATGTACACACTTAGGAATGTGGCCACAGACGAAGAACAGATACAGTACGAACCTTGCCATTCATGTCAGACTTCCACGATTACAGAAAGGGTGAATGTCAGACAGCCACATTTCATGTGTGTGTGTGTGTGTGTGTGTGTGTGTGTGTGTTCGTGCGTGTGTGCGTGCGTGCGTGTGTGCTAGAGAGACAGAGAAAAAAATGTGAGACGAATGAGGAGGAGAGGAGAAGAGAGAGAATTGTGGATTTTTTTTACCATGTTTGTCTGTCTACCGATGTAAGCCTATTAAGTTCCTGAGTCAGTCGGTCTAAATATCTCAATTCCATGCGCGCGCATGTGTGTGTGTGTGTGTGTGTGCACGCGTGCGCGCGTGATTTTGTGGTGCGTGTGTGTGTGTGTGTGTGTATGTGAAGTGAAGTGAAGTCAAGAACACTTTATCTCCAAAGAGAAATTAAGAGTGGCCATAAAACATGTCTACGGATCTATATTTAACAAACCACATCCACCCATCCACCACCACCCACTCACACACAGAATAATACACACACACACCACACAAATATATATACAGGGTAGAGGCAACAGCAACAAAAGAAGCCTTCATAACAGATACCGATATTTCGAAACCTGATTGTTTCTCCTCGGTGACCGCGGAAAGTGGTAATTTGACTCCTCTGCCTTTTCGGTTTCAAGAAGAATGCTCTCCCAGAAAAGGCTGGTGTGCAATACCGTAGTATGTCTGTTGAGTTTTCAAAAAAACCAACCAAAGGTGCCACCTAAGAAGCAAAAGAAAATCATGAAAGAGCAAAACAAGCTACATTTTCTTGTGAAAAGTAGAAAATATAAAAAGATAACCTCTTAAGACACAAGTGCTGAGGGCCAGTTCTTGGAATGAATCCGCAAGGGACTAAATTACAATAAACTAATAAATTCCAAAGAGAAACAATCAGGTTTCGAAATATCGGTATCTGACCAGGAGTTATATGTTAGTGGCTTTCCTCCCCATTGGAGATTGTCTCTTTCTTGGAGACTATAAGCTTGCTGAAGGCTCATTTTGAGAAGCATTTATTTTATTTTTCCCCATTCACCCACTCAAGCACATACTGTTAGTTAGGCAGAATGATCTACCATTGCAGATATGAATGCTTATCTCCCCCTATTTCTTCAATCTAAGACATAAGAGCAAGCTTTGTTTATAATTGAATATTTCTTGCAGTCATTGCAACACCAAGCTGCTCCTCTGTAAGTTGCTGGAATGGTGCTCGGTACTTATCCTTGGAATTTATTAGTTTATTGTAATTTAGTCCCTTGCGGATTCATTCCAAGAACTATATATACTACTAAAAACAATTGAAGTACCACCCCTAATTTTTGTATGCAATTTTTAAAAAGCTCTGATAAGCCAATTAATATTGATAATTGAATAAACTCTGCTGGATAAGCTTACCCGGTTCTCAAATACTACTCCTCGTGCATTTTTGTTATGTTAAAGTCGGTCAGCAGTTATCTACCGCGTCGCATCTGAGGCAAAAAAATCCCGAGAAATTATCGAACTTGTGTCGCTCCCAGATTTTGACACAGACACAGCAAGAAAAAAAAATGTGATGCACGTGAAAGCAATGTCTTTTCTGAGCAGAATTGCAATCAGTTAGCACATTTGACGGGTATAAAAAGTCGCGAAATTTAGGAAGATTTAACCATGCCTGCGAGACAACGACTAAGCAACACCGACAGAGGAAGAGCGATAGCATGGTACCAAGAAGGTATTGGGTTGAGGGAGATTGGTCGACGGCTTGGAGTGAGTCACCCAGTCATTCTGAGGCTCAGAGACCGTTGGCTTAACACTGGAAGTGTTGAAGAACAGCAGGGACGTGGACGGACGAGAAGCACCTCCAGACAGCAGGATCGGTTCATTGTTATCGCTTGTCTGAGAGACCGTTCAGCCAGTGCCACAGTACTCCGAGACCAGCTACGACAAGCCAGCAACGTCAACGTCAGTACCCAGACAGTTCGGAACCGGCTCCACGACGCCAACTTGAGGTCAAGGTCCCCAGCAGTGAGATCAATACTGACCCCAGCGCATCGAGCTCATCGTCGGGCCTGGGCAGCATGTCATAGAAGGTGGACAAGAGCTGAATGGGCAACAGTACTCTTCACAGACGAGTCAAGGTTCACCCTCAGGTTCAACGACGGGCGGGTTCGCGTCTGGCGACGTCCTGGAGAACGCTACGTTGACGCTGCCGTCAGGGAGCATGACCGCTATGGGGGTGGGTCCGTGATGGTGTGGGGTGGGTTCAGCCTACGTCACAGGACCCCCCTACACCGTGTTGAAGGCCGCCTGACCGGTGCCACCTACCGCGACACCATCATCCGCCCCCTTGTGATGCCCGCCCTGAGGGCAGTTGGCCAGGGCGCCCAGTTCCAGGACGACAACGCGCCGTGCCACCGCGCCGCCATCGTGAATCAGTTCCTACAAGGGCAGCAGGTGACAAGAATGGACTGGCCTGCCAGGTCACCAGATTTGAACCCCATAGAGCATCTGTGGGACGTGCTGGGGAGGCGAGTGCGGGCCCACAACCCTCCAGCAGACACCGTGGACCAGCTGTTTCAGTTGCTGGAGCAGGAGTGGCAGGCGATCCCCCAGGACACTCTCCGCCGCCTGGTGCACTCCATGAGACGTCGATGTGACGCTTGTTTGAACGCGAACGGTGGTCATACCCGTTATTAACATCATGACATCTACCATAGACTCTTGTTACTTTTCATTTTGGGGGTATGCCTCTTTAATCAAGTGTAAAACAAAGATAATTTTTTGTTACGGTGTTTGAATAAATTTGAATGGATTGAGGAATAATAAAAATAAAATATTCAATCATTAAATTATGTTCAGCTTTGTTTTCTTTCGAATGACAGCAGTTTTCCTAAGTGGTACTTCAATTGTTTTGAGTAGTGTATATATATATATATATATATATATATATATATATATATATAATTAATAATGTAGAAACAAGCTTTCTGAACCGGACTTATCGAAAGTTCAGTTTTGATTCAGGAGTTTGATGGAATTGGGAACGAAACTGTTTTTAGTTCTATTTGTTTTGGAATTTGGAATCTTCGTCCAGATGGTAGAATTTTTTTTTAATTTTTTTTTAAAAAGAACATGAGAACTGTCGGCAGCAATGTTCACAGCTTTTTGTATGACACGACATTCATACATTTCATCTAACTGTCCTTGTTTTTTTTACCAATAATCTTTCCACATGTATTCACCATTCTGTTTAAAATGTTTTTGTTTTTCACACTAAGACTTCCAAACCAGCATAAAAAGCCAAAGGACAGCACTGATTCTACAAAACAACGATAAAGCATATTTAATATGTCCTTTTTAACAGCAAGAGACCGAAGTTTCTGAAGACAGTTCTAGATTGGCATTTTTGTGGATAAATTGAGTATTTGCATTAAAAGTCAGTTTATCATCTAAAATAGTACCCAGATACTTATACTCAGTTACACGTTCCACTTTGATGTTTTCGATATACAAGTGAGGGACAGGAGCTGGGTTTGTTCGAAAATCAATTACCATCTCCTTCGTCTTACTAACATTCAAATCTAGACAGTTCTCTTTGCATCATTTACAAAAAACGTTCCACCTCTTGAAAATAAATGGTATCTGAATTTGACAGGTCTTCTAAAGCAGAGTCATCTGAGCACTTTATGACAGGAGTGACAGAAGAACCAGTACAATCATTTGTATAAAAAGTAAAGAGTATAGGGGAGAGAACGGTGCCTTGAGGTGCACCAGTAAATGTGATTCTTGCTGACGAATATTTTCCCTCAAAGCGTACGCACTGTAATTTGTTGACTAAAAAGTTCACAGTCCATAAAATCAATTTTGGGTTGACCTGTACTGTTTGGAGTGTCTTTGCCCTAATGTGTGGTTGAATAGTATTAAAAGCTGATGAGAAGTCAATAAACAGGATGTGAGCAAACGAATCTTTGTTTTCGAGATGTATGTATGCATGGTTTAAAAGAGTGATTATTGCATCGTCAGTACTTCCGTTCTGTTTGTATGCAAATTGGTATGGATCACAAAGTTGTTTGACTTTGAGGAAGAAGAATCTGAAGGACAAGGCGTTCAAAAGATTTCATTACAAGAGATGTCAATGCAACAGGTCTATAGTCATTCAAAATACTAGATCTAGGGTTTCTTGTTTTTGGTACACGTCAAATTGTTGATTTTTCCAGACAGAGGGCACAACTCCACAATTCAAAGACCGTGTGTGTGTGTGTGGTGTGTGTGTGTGTGTGTGTTGTGTGTGTGTGTGTGTGTGTGTTCTTGAGAGATATCTTACCACATCTGAGATTTAAAAGAAAATAGTATTTGCATAAGAGCTGTTGAGAGTTGTGGTTTAGGATCACCGTAAAACCTCAATAGTCATCTACACCCCGCTGTACATTACTTCTATGCTATTTATTACAACGAAACCCACGCTCTATAACCATTACTCTGTGTGTGTACGTGCGTTCGTGCGTGCGTGAGTGCGTCCGTGCGCATGTGTGTGTGCGTGTGTGCGGTGTGTGTGTGTGTGTGTGTGTGTGTGTGTGTGTGTGTGTGTGTGGTGTGTCCACCCACACAGCGGAGCTGCAGGCATTGGTGAAGGAGCTGCACTCCAAGGTGGCAGTGCTGGAGGAGGAGGTGTACGACTGGGAAATCAAGATCCGCAAACAGGACTTTGAGGTCAGCCACCACCGTCTGCTATAGGAAGGCGGGGGCTGGGGCGATGGGTGGGGACACAGGGGGAGACAAACAAGGCGATATAGCGGCAAGAAAGGGAATGTTGCATGCCGAGAATGAGAGATGGAGAGGGAAGAAGATATGCATGACTGATATACGTGGATCTGCATTCAGACCTTTGAGGTCAGGGAAGAAGATATGCATGACTGATACACGTGGATCTGCATTCAGACCTTTGAGGTCAGGGAAGAAGATATGCATGACTGATACACGTGGATCTGCATTCAGACCTTTGAGGTCAGGGAAGAAGATATGCATGACTGATACACGTGGATCTGCATTCAGACCTTTGAGGTCAGGGAAGAAGATATGCATGACTGATACACGTGGATCTGCATTCAGACCTTTGAGGTCAGGGAAGAAGATATGCATGACTGATACACGTGGATCTGCATTCAGACCTTTGAGGTCAGGGAAGAAGATATGCATGACTGATACACGTGGATCTGCATTCAGACCTTTGAGGTCAGGGAAGAAGATATGCATGACTGATACACGTGGATCTGCATTCAGACCTTTGAGGTCAGGGAAGAAGATATGCATGACTGATACACGTGGATCTGCATTCAGACCTTTGAGGTCAGGGAAGAAGATATGCATGACTGATACACGTGGATCTGCATTCAGACCTTTGAGGTCGGGAAGAAGATATGCATGACTGATACACGTGGATCTGCATTCAGACCTTTGAGGTCAGGGAAGAAGATATGCATGACTGATACACGTGGATCTGCATTCAGACCTTTGAGGTCAGGGAAGAAGATATGCATGACTGATATACGTGGATCTGCATTCAGACCTTTGAGGTCAGTGTTCATCTTTAGTGGGCTAGCTGGGGAGGTATTGTGCGGGGGGTGGGGGAGAGAGAGGGAGGGGGAGTAATGAGACG
This sequence comes from Conus canariensis, assembly GCA_033310375.1. NCBI lineage: Eukaryota > Metazoa > Mollusca > Gastropoda > Neogastropoda > Conidae > Conus > Conus canariensis. The sequence continues at coordinate 27,723,950 of CM065733.1, read as the reverse complement.
GGAGCAGGGAACGGCTGTCTGAAGCCGGTGTTTCCTTAGGCGAGGATGTCGCTCAGATGGGTTCTGTGTTTGACCAGGACCGGCGTGACCACCTAATACTCGCTACGTTTGGGGAGGTAAAACATTTTCAGCTTTTCGGGCGAGCAACTCGCACAGCGAAGGTGATCAGCCAATCAGAATAAAGGGGAAGGCCGTGCGCTCTGCATCTCCTCAGGGCATGATGTTCCTGTTGTTTGTGTTGTTCTTCATCTTCACATGGAGAATTCGTCTTAGCTTTCAGATTCTGTGATAAACATGATTCTGTTCCTGATTTCATACGTTTGACTGAAATGAGGAAGTCGGAACACTCAGCGTGCACTGAATACACGACCTCTGAAGTGAGGGATGAATTCAGCGGCCCACTCGCGCTGCCAGTCGATGTGCAAACTGCATGTCAGCGAGCTTGCCCTGCTGTGACCAGTAAAAGACCAGGCGAGAGAAAGAGCGAGCGCAAGAACAGCTTTTTGTACGCACTCGAACGAGAAACTGGCCTGATATGACAGGGAGTTGTGAGAGAAGTGGAGGAGAGGGCTGGAAGATGTGTACGATGGAGGGACTAAGATACATCAAGGGGACATAGGAGATCTCACACGTGGCGATGGAAGAGCGGGCGGGTAGTGAGGGGGTTGGAGAGATGATGAAAAAGAGAAACCATTGTGAATTGGGGGAGGGGGGAATAGAGTTGAAGGTTGGGGGGAGGGGGGGGGTGGTAATGGAAGGGATGAGAAGATGCGCAGGCGAGAGACGTCTGATAGCCTCAGTGCATGTTTTGTGAACTGATCAATGCATATTTTGTGAACTGATCAATGCATATTTTGTGAACTGATCAATGCATATTTTGTGAACTGATCAATGCATGTTTTGTGAACTGATCAATGCATATTTTGTGAACTGATCAATGCATGTTTTGTGAACTGATCAATGCATATTTTGTGAACTGATCAATGCATATTTTGTGAACTGATCAATGCATGTTTTGTGAACTGATCAATGCATTTTTGTGAACTGATCAATGCATATTTTGTGAACTGATCAATGCATTTTTGTGAACTGATCAATGCATATTTTGTGAACTGATCAATGCATATTTTGTGAACTGATCAATGCATATTTTGTGAACTGATCAATGCATATTTTGTGAACTGATCAATGCATATTTTGTGAACTGATCAATGCATATTTTGTGAACTGATCAATGCATATTTTGTGAACTGATCAATGCATTTTTGTGAACTGATCAATGCATGTTTTGTGAACTGATCAATGCATGTTTTGTGAACTGATCAATGCATATTTTGTGAACTGATCAATGCATGTTTTGTGAACTGATCAATGCATGTTTTGTGAACTGATCAATGCATGTTTTGTGAACTGATCAATGCATTTTTGTGAACTGATCAATGCATGTTTTGTGAACTGATCAATGCTTTTTGTTGAACTGATCAATGCATCAATTTTGTGAATTTGATAAGTGCATGTTTTTGTTAACTGATCAATGCATGTTTGAACTGATCAATGCATATTTTGTGAACTGATCAATGCATGTTTTGTGAAACGATAATCTTTTGATTATTTGTTTCTTTTTTTTTACAGATCAATGAATTGACCTTGAAAGTCAACGACACCAAGGGTAAATTGTAAGTGTAGCTTCTTTTTCAACGAGAATATTATACATGCTACACAAACAGATGAGTAACAGTGAAAATGGGGTGATTTTTTGTGCCTTTATTTGTGAATGGTACTGTTCAGTGTCATTCAAACATAACGCTATTGTGATGTTTTTTAACCACTGTCTCCCCTCTTCCTTCTACCCATTTAGCATTACACGTTTTCAGATGTTCAGTTTATATTCATGGTGTAGATGAAATAAGTTTTAAATGGCGATTTGAAAGATAAAACGAACTGCACAATCTGAAGACGAGTGCCGAGATTAAACATGCATTATAACTCTGAAGCTTTACAGATGAACAGATCTGCGTCCTGGACAGATACATGGATTTGTCTCCAATGAGGGATGTGCCTCAGCAGGTGAGTGGGAACCTTGCCTCTACAAATAAGTGTAGACTTACACTGACAGATAGGCAGACCTGCCTCACAAATAAGTGTAGACTTACACTGACAGATAGGCAGACCTGCCTCACAGAGAAGTGTTCTGCCTCACAGATAGACAGTGGACTTGCCTCACTTATGATTAATATGCCTCACAGGTGAAGAGACTTGTTTTACAGAGGAGTATATTAGTCTCACAGATGAGTAAGCTTACAAACATGCTTCACAGATCAGTACAGTTGCCTCACAGATGAGCTGAATTCGTTTCCTGATGAGCTTCAGTGGCAAGTGCAGGTTGGCTTACGCTGGAATACACTGGAACATTCGCGACTTTCAAGACTGAAAAGTCACGACTTACGACAAGTTTAGACTGTTCTGTTAAATCTGTTCAAAAAGTATGCTCTTGCCGTTGCTATGGTGCCCTCATTCCAAAATCATTACACATCGAAGAAAGTCGGGATTGTATTGTGCCTTTTCCTGAAATGTTTCAGACCCACGACAAGACAGAAATCTACTGTAAGTCAGATGAAAGTCCACGAGTCATGACAAGGCAAGATGATCCCCATGTCTTTTGTTGGAAAGCCTAACGCTTGACAACTCCAGTACCTCACTTGAAACTTCATACGTTAGGGGAATACTGTTCCCTTGTTGAAATAAACATTGACTCATTGCAAGTCGGCGTTAAGTTTTTCCACTGGAAAGTCCTGGCTCATGAGTAGATGAGCCCCATTCCTACCTGTGGGAAATCATGACTCGTTCCGTGCCCCACATTAGATTATCTACACCATGGTAAGTAGGGCTATTCCTGGTTCCATCTTAGTGAATCGCTCGTTACGGTGCGTATTATCCGAGCTTACTGGAATATCATACAGCTGATAGCAAGTCAGAATTTTCAAGCCATTCACAACTCCTAGCTTTCCGGGATTATCTGGCATAAAAAATAGTGACTTATTCAGATGCTCCGTGAGAGAGAGACCTGACGTCATCCTCTACAGTTCCTTAGTGAAAGTGGTAACAGAATGGAGATGTGGACTGGTGGTTCTTTTTAGTGTGCTGTTAAAATGTGGGTTTGTTTATTATCTGTTATGCCATTTAAATAATGTTTGTTTTTTTCCTTATAGTGCTGTATATGTGCACATGTACATCATGTTTTTATTGTGTAAATGTATTTCTGCCTTCGTGCCTCAGTCTCTTCCTGCTCTCTCTCTCTCTCTCTCTCTCTCTCTCTCTCTCTCTCTCTCTCTCTCTCTCTCTCTCTCTCTCGCTCTCTTTAAAGAACAATATTGTTTTGTGTTTGTCCATGGTAGCATCAAGCCGGTTCTGCGGAAGGTGAACAAGACAGAGAGCAAGTAAGTAGTGTTCCAGTTATCATCACTGACTGTCAGACAAGATGCAAGACAGATCGAGAGAATGATGGATGGGGGCAGAGAAAAGAGAGAGAGAGAGGGGGGGGGGGGGTTCAGGGAGAGAAACAGAGATAACGAAAGAAGAGCAACCATATAAAACACTGTAGGGCGGTAAAAACAAATAGATACGCGTTATTTACTTCCGCAGAGAGTGATACTTTCATCTGCGTCTGTTGGTGTGTCTGCCTGTCGGCCAGATTACGCCGAATCTAACGAACTGATTTGAAGGAATCTCGATAGAGAAAGGGAATGGGGCCCTAGGGCGGATCCAGTGAAGTTTCGCGCAGATCCGTGGTGCGGATCCAGATCAAAGAGCGGATCCAGGATCAGTTTGGCGGAAGTCTGCGCTCTCTCGAGTGCCTTTTCTAGCTATGTGTCCACTGCATTGTGTCATTGGTCATTCCACTGGATGGGGGCTGTGTGTCATTGGTCATTCCACTGGATGGGGGCTATGTGTCCACTGCATTGTGTCATTGGTCATTCCACTGGATGGGGGCTATGTCCACTGCATTGTGTCATTGGTAATTCCACTGGATGGGGGCTGTGTCCACTGCATTGTGTCATTGGTCATTCCACTGGATGGGGGCTATGTCCACTGCATTGTGTCATTGGTCATTCCACTGGATGGGGGCTGTGTCCACTGCATTGTGTCATTGGTCATTCCACTGGATGGGGGCTGTGTCCACTGCATTGTGTCATTGGTCATTCCACTGGTTGGGGGCTGTGTCCACTGCATTGTGTCACTGGTCATTCCACTGGATGGGGGCTATGTGTCCACTGCATTGTGTCACTGGTCATTCCACTGGATGGGGGCTATGTGTCCACTGCATTGTGTCATTGGTCATTCCACTGGATGGGGGCTGTGTCCACTGCATTGTGTCACTGGTCATTCCACTGGATGGGGGCTGTGTGTCCACTGCATTGTGTCACTGGTCATTCCACTGGATGGGGGCTGTGTGTTCACTGCATTGTGTCACTGGTCATTCCACTGGATGGGGGCTGTGTGTCCACTGCATTGTGTCATTGGTCATTCCACTGGATGGGGGCTGTGTGTCCACTGCATTGTGTCACTGGTCATTCCACTGGATGGGGGCAGTGTGTCCACTGCATTGTGTCATTGGTAATTCCACTGGTTGGGGGCTGTGTATCCACTGCATTGTGTCACTGGTAATTCCACTGGATAAGAGCTGTGTGTCCATTGCAGTGAGTCACTGGTAATTCCACTGGATGGGAGCTGTGTGTCCATTGCAGTGTGTCACTGGTAATTCCATTGGATGGGGGGCCTGTGTGTGTCATTGGTAATTCCACTGGATGGGGGCTGTGTGTTTCATTGCATGTGTCACTGGTAATTCACACTGGATGGGGGCTGTGTCCATTGCAGTGTGTCACTGGTAATTCCACTGGATGGGGGCTGTGTCCGTTGCAGTGTGTCACTGGTAATTCAGCTGGATGGGAGCTGTGTGTCCACAGCAGTGTGTCATTGGTAATTCCACTGGATGTGGGCTGTGTGTCATTGGTAATTCCACTGGATGCGAGTTGTGTGTCCATTGCAGTGTGTCATTGGTAATTCCACTGGATGGGGGCTGTGTCCACTGCATTGTGTCATTGGTCATTCCACTGGATGGGGGCTGTGTCCACTGCATTGTGTCACTGGTCATTCCACTGGATGGGGGCTGTGTGTCCATTGAGTGTGTCATTGGTAATTTCACTGGATGGGGGCTGTGTGTCATTGGTAATTCCACTGGATGGGAGCTGTGTGTCCATTGCAGTGTGTCATTGGTAATTCCACTGGATGGGGGTGTGTGTCATTGGTAATTCCACTGGATGGGAGCTGTGCGTCATTGGTAATTCCACTGGATGGGGCTGTGTGTCATTGGTAATTCCACTGGATGCAAGTTGTGTGTCCATTGCAGTGTGTCATTGGTAATTCCACTGGATGGGGGCTGTGTCCACTGCATTGTGTCATTGGTCATTCCACTGGATGGGGGCTGTGTCCACTGCATTGTGTGACTGGTCATTCCACTGGATGGGGCTGTGTGTCCATTGCAGTGTGTCATTGGTAATTTCACTGGATGGGGGCTGTGTGTCATTGGTAATTCCACTGGATGGGAGCTGTGTGTCCATTGCAGTGTGTCATTGGTAATTCCACTGGATGGGAGCTGTGTGTCATTGGTAATTCCACTGGATGGGAGCTGTGTGTCATTGGTAATTCCACTGGATGGGGGCTGTGTGTCATTGGTAATTCCACTGGATGGGAGCTGTGCGTCATTGGTAATTCCACTGGATGGGGGCTGTGTGTCATTGGTAATTTCCACTGGATGGGAGCTGTGTGTCATTGGTAATTCCACTGGATGGGGGCTGTGTGTCCATTGCAGTGTCACTGGTAATTCCACTGGATTGGGGCTGTGTGTCCATTGCAGTGTGTCATTGGTAATTTCACTGGATGGGGGCTGTGTGTCATTGGTAATTCCACTGGATGGGGGCTGTGTGTCCATTGCAGTGTGTCATTGGTAATTCCACTGGATGGGGGCTGTGTGTCATTGGTAATTCCACTGGATGGGGGCTGTGTGTCCATTGCAGTGTGTCATTGGTAATTTCACTGGATGGGGGCTGTGTGTCATTGGTAATTCCACTGGATGGGGGCTGTGTGTCCATTGCAGTGTGTCACTGGTAATTCCACTGGATTGGGGCTGTGTGTCCATTGCAGTGTGTCATTGGTAATTTCACTGGATGGGGGCTGTGTGTCATTGGTAATTCCACTGGATGGGGGCTGTGTGTCCATTGCAGTGTGTCACTGGTAATTCCACTGGATTGGGGCTGTGTGTCATTGCAGTGTGTCATTGGTAATTTCACTGGATGGGGGCTGATTTGTGTCATTGGTAATTCCACTGGATGGGGGCTGTGTCCATGCAGTGTGTCACTGGTAATTCCACTGGATGGGGCTGTGTTCCATTGCAGTGTGTCATTGGTAATTTCACTGGATGGGGGCTGTGTGTCATTGGTAATTCCACTGGATTGGGGCGTGTGTCCATTGCAGTGTGTCACTGGTAATTCCACTGGATGGGGGCTGTGTGTCCATTGCAGTGTGTCACTGTAATTCCACTGGATGGGGGCTGTCTGTAGTTCCTATTGCAGTGTGTCATTGGTAATTCACTGGATGGGGCTGTGTGTCATTGGTAATTCCACTGGATGGGGGCTGTGTTCCATTGCAGTGTGTCACTGGTAATTCCACTGGATGGGGCTGTGTGTCCATTGCAGTGTGTCACTGGTAATTCCACTGGATTGGGGCTGTGTGTCCATTGCAGTGTGTCATTGGTAATTTCACTGGATGGGGGCTGTGTGTCATTGGTAATTCCACTGGATTGGGGGCTGTGTCCATTGCAGTGTGTCACTGGTCATTCCACTGGATGGGGGCTGTGTGTCCATTGCAAGTGAATAGTCACTGGTAATTCACTGGATGGGGGCTGTGTGTCCATTGCAGTGTGTCATTGGTAATTTCACTGGATGGGGGCTGTGTGTCATTGGTAATTCCACTGGATTGGGGCTGTGTGTCCATTGCAGTGTGTCATTGGTAATTCTACTGGATGGGGGCTGTGTGTCATTGGTAATTCCACTGGATTGGGGCTGTGTGTCCATTGCAGTGTGTCATTGGTAATTCCACTGGATGGGGGCTGTGTGTCATTGGTAATTCCACTGGATGGGGGCTGTGTGTCCATTGCAGTGTGTCATTGGTAATTTCACTGGATGGGGGCTGTGTGTCATTGGTAATTCCACTGGATTGGGGCTGTGTGTCCATTGCAGTGTGTCACTGGTAATTCCACTGGATGGGGGCTGTGTGTCCATTGCAGTGTGTCACTGGTAATTCCACTGGATGGGGGCTGTGTGTCCATTGCAGTGTGTCATTGGTAATTTCACTGGATGGGGGCTGTGTGTCATTGGTAATTCCACTGGATTGGGGCTGTGTGTCCATTGCAGTGTGTCATTGGTAATTCCACTGGATGGGGCTGTGTGTCATTGGTAATTCCACTGGATGGGGGCTGTGTGTCATTGGTAATTCCACTGGATGGGGGCTGTGTGTCATTGGTAATTCCACTGGATGGGGCTGTGTGTCATTGGTAATTCCACTGGATGGGGGCTGTGTGTCATTGGTAATTCCACTGGATGGGGGCTGTATGTCCATTGCAGTGTGTTATTGATGATTTACTGAGTAATTGGTTTGTAGTTTGTTTTTCAAAGACTGTGGAGTTACTAAGTCGTGTTATTTATTACCTTGTTCCCTTCAAGGGTAAGATTTTGTTCATGCTTACTCCCCTTTTCCACCTTCATGTTTGTTCACCTGTGTGTCAAGAACGGCAACAGTGCGAACACTCACCACCAAATGTTTGTTTCAGACTGACCAAGCTGCAGACCAAAGAATCCAGAGATTTCCGAGGCAATCTGAAATCTACGGGCCAAAATAAATTCGCCCTCAAGGAAGAAGATGAGACGGTACGTGACTAAATTATTTAACTGCTTTTTAGCTTTGGAGAAGTTTTTTTCTCTCTCAGGGTTTGGGATGGGGAGGAGGGGAGAAAGCGAGAAATAGACTCGCTTTGTGCACGCCAGATGAATAAAATGAAAGAATCTGCACAGCGCGCAACAAGTGATAAACCTGAAAGTATTAAGCATATTTGTGACAAGACACACCTTACAACAGACACCTGAAACGTCTGAGTTTGAGATAATCAGTTTAAAGTGGTCTTTTCAAAATATCAAGTGGAAGTAAAATATTCCTTTAATATGACTGGCTTGCCGATTCAAGAGAAATTATTGGTTTAGGATCACCTTTTTTACGTTAATGAACAAGCATGAAGTTTGTGTTTGAAAAATGTGTTTTTCGTAATTTGTGCGTAGTTCAAAATTTTTAAATGTTGCATTGAAGTGTATATGCTGTCGTTTAGGATGTGAACAACATGACATTACTACAATCTTTGATTTAACCACTCAGATATAGCATAAGTTAAGTTGTTTTATTTGGAGTAGGCTATATCTCATTTCAATGATTATTATCTTTTTGACTTGTATGCAGTGTTTCTTCCATACCTCGCCCTACACCTTCATTATGCCAGACTAACATAGCTGGCTGGTCGTTCAGGCCTTGCAGCCAATGCTCTTTTCTCCACTGTCGTTGCAGTCAAAGCAGCCTGGCTGGCGCAAAGACCTGAAGCATGGAGGAGAAGGTGAAGGAGAGGGCCCTGCAGGAGAAGAGGTGCCTGCCGAGAGTTGAGCTCTTTCCCCATGTGTTCTTCGTCGTTCTCCACCAATCAGAGGTTTTCGTGTGAACTGTATTTGAGGCAGGCAGTACACCGTAGTGAGGGGCAACCACTCCGTCTTCTTTCAGCAATCTCCGGCACCAGACGGTGCCGTCTGATTGGTTTGTTTCACCTTTCTGCAACTTCATTGGCCGACATGGATCCCAGCTCCCCAAGCTGTCTTTCTACTGACAGCGAAGGAGTCAGAGCCCTTTTGGCCTTTTTTTTTACCAAGTCAGATTGCTTTGCTTTCTATTTCCATTAAAATGACTAGGATTGTAACACATATAGTTTTGGTCATTTTATTTGGGATCATCGCCTCAACATGGATTTGTACAAACATTTAATCACTGTTGAGTTGCTTTGGGATCCACTAAAGTTAATTCGCTCCGTTCTGTTAGTGTGGCGGCTATTTTGACCGTTTCATAGTGCAGTAACATCAGTTCCTAAATATTCTTTAAAATTAACTGCACATTTTCGGGTTTCTCTGGACCTTCTTCTAAGCTTGAATGAATAGCTTTTGTTTAAATAGAAGATGTGTTTTAGAGCTAAGTGACCGGATTTTGGGAGTGGTTGTTTCCAATGTTCGCCGACAGGACTCTGTAGTGGCGTGTTTGTAGCTGTGGAGTGACAAATGGTGTGAGATGATCAATGTAGGGCCCACCAACAGAATGACCAATGTCCACTCACGTGGTGATGTTCAGGTAGATGTTATGCTTTTCATGTAGTTTCCACAGACTGATCGCGTACGTTCACTGTAAAGAGATCATGTTGGTGTCACGCATTCTACAGCCCATGCTTACCTTCAAGTCATAACGCATATATTTCTTCCTTTTTATCATTTGCCGTTCAGCATTGTTATGATGAGAGTTTGGGACACACACAGTTGTGTTTTATTGTTTGTTGGAACGTGGTTTATTGTAATCAGTTTGAAGTGGATATAAAAAAAAAACATTTTCGTCACAGTTTCTTTGCACGACTGTTGGTCTCTGTCAAGCAGAGGAAGATTTTCGATTTTGGTTTTGTCATAGTGTACAGTGATTTTTCTTTTTCTTTCATTTTTAACGTGAAAATGGAAATAGACTGTGAGGAGAGTATGGAGCGATACACCTTGGTTAAAATTAGCCTTCATGTACAGAGTATTTATGTTCTGTTCCTGTGTTGTTGTACACAACTATCTATGTGTATTTATTTCAGCATCGGTACCAACTTGTTTTCAAACGTATGTATGTAGAGTAGAACATTTGTAGTCCGCAATATGTTGATTTGGTGATGTTATCATTATACTTAGTATCACTGTATCTAAACCGTGTGGACGTCTGAGAGGATTTCCTTGTTGAACCAGAAACCAACAAAATGCCTCTGGAAGAAGAAAACTAAACAAGCCAGAGTAGCTTTGGGGTCTTATACATAAAGCCCAAACTGTCACTGCAGTGAAGAACGTGGGGGGACGTTCTGAACTGAGAGACATTTGTGGTTACAGAAAGGAGTTAAAGACGTCAATACGACCGAGGACATTGTCTTGGGGGAAGTTTGGGGGTAGAGGTACTGATGAGCTGGTTCTGGATGCGCCGTGAACAGCTCCTTGTCTTCTCTTTGAACAAGAGTTATTAGTCTGCTAGTGACGATTCCTGGGACATTGGTTTGTCGTTCTAGTTTTTACGTTTTCTGGAACATGGGTTATTGTACTGGCCGTTGCGTTTTGAGAATGTAGACATCGATCCTGACACTGAACAAAACCTGTAAACCTGTCAGAAGATTCCTTTGAAATGTACATTGAATCGAAGAAAGCATATGTGTGGATAGAGTAAAACCATTCTGGAGGAATATACATTGCATCGAAGAAAGCATGTGTGTGGATAGAGTAAAACCATTCTGGAGGAATATACATTGCATCGAAGAAAGCATGTGTGTGGATAGAGTAAAACCATTCTGGAGGAAAGGCACTAGGCGTTAAGTCAACAATTTTGTTTCAGTTCCATTCATTCCATGGAAAGAACTTCTCGTGTGACAAATACAAGACTTTGAAGACTGATCTGGAAGCCAGAAGGTTTTGCTTGAATCATGTTCATTCCACATTTACATCTTTTGCTTTTTATTAAAGGCAAATTTCCATCATGTGGCTTTTCTTCGTGATTTACCAAAACACATGCTTGTTTGCATGATTCGCAAAATGGAATCAAGCGTGCTTTGACAACACATGCTTCAGCATCAATCACTACTGTGCTTTCAATGATTGTGATAAACACGATCTGTAAAAGTACATGTAATTGGTTCAGTACATTCACTGAACTCACCAGCCCCCAGTCCGCCCAATCTGTCCAACCTTTTTGTCTTTTCGTGTCCAGTTTGGACATGGCTTTCTTTCTGCAGAAGTTGACGTGGCCAGCATTAGAGTGTTGCTGTGGTTGTATGAGTTATTGTGATCATTGTAGGTCCAGTGTAGGTCTGGGGGGAGAGGGGCGGGGGGAGGGGTATCCTCCCTCAGTCAGTGTGAATTAACTTCAGTGTCTGAAGTGTCCAGTGCCTGCCGCTTTTCTAGCCACTGTAAGGAGAGTCGTCACAACATAATAAACATTGTTCCTGGAATAGTCCTTCCTCGTCACTGGCCTTCACGCTGTGTTAGACCCTCTTCTTTCCTTGGAGAGAGAGAGAGAGAGGTGTGGTGTGTGTGTGTGTGTGTGTGTGTGTGTGTGTGTGTGAGAGAGAGAGAAAGAGAGAGAGAGAGAGAGTGTTAGGACTAGAAAAATGGGGGGGGGGGGGGGGGGGGCATGCTCTTGCGTGTGTGTTGAATGTAGAATTGTTGCAGATTACAGATTTACTGCATACACAGATAGACTGAAAATTCTCTCTCTCTCTTCTTCTCTCTCTCTCTCTCTCTCTCTCTCTCTCTCACACACACACACACACACACATACACACACACACACACACGTCAAATCATAGTCACGTGATGATGATTATAGCTCAGCCGACCACGGAAGCTACAGCAGGGCTTGCAGCAAGTTAAACACAGCATTACACATGGTTTAACATCCCCAGACTTGACCGAGTGAAGTTTTGAACTTCCAGGACTAATCGATACACAAGTATATCACCAACCAAGATCTTCATAGAATCGCAGTAAAATGTTTGTGACTTTGGCCATACCGATCCCAGCACTCAATGAAAGCTGTTTGGCCATACCGATCCCAGCACTCAATGAAAGATGTTTGGTCATACTGATCCCAGCACTCAATGAAAGCTGTTTGGTCATACCGATCCCAGCACTCAATGAAAGCCGTTTGGTCATACTGATCCCAGCACTCAATGAAAGATGTTTGGTCATACCGATCCCAGCACTCAATGAAAGCTGATTGGTCATACCGATCCCAGCACTCAATGAAAGATGTTTGGTCATACCGATCCCAGCACTCAATGAAAGATGTTTGGTCATACCGATCCCAGCACTCAATGAAAGCTGTTTGGTCATACCGATCCCAGCACTCAATGAAAGATGTTTGGTCATACCGATCCCAGCACTCAATGAAAGATGTTTATGCTGACCGGCTTATCGCTTGGCATGCACAATTAAACCCCTTACAAGATGAGAATGAGTAAAATACATGAGACTGGTATTACAAAACTTGTTTTCCGGAAACCGATTGAAGGAATTCTGTAAGGTCTAGTGGAAATTAAAACAGTTTGTTATATGTTTGTGCATACCGTTTCTCTGGTCAGTGCTCTTTGATATACCTCTGTTTGGGGGTTTGAGGTCGGTCAAAAGAACGGACGTCTTTGACAGGTCATCTCTCATGGCATTCTTGGCAAGCCGACTGGCGGTTTCGTTACCCCGAATGCCAGCATCACCAAGAACCCATGCGAGAACAGTACTGTTGCCATCGTTCTTCATACAATTTCAAAAGCACAAGATGATTTATGTTGCAGGTGACAATGTCCTCGAGAGCAAAAGGGGAATAGAGAAAATAAAAAAAAATCTCTTCCTAGAGGTTGAGAAACCATTTTCAAACATAAAGCCAGAGCGTTTGGTTCAGCGACGTAGACGGAGCTCTTTGGAAGAAAACGTTTACACAATGAATGGTTTGAAAACGGTGGACACAAGGCGGGAACACACACACACACACACACACACACACACACACACACACACACACACACACACACGTTCATACTTGTGTTGGGAATTGAACCAAATGTATAGCTGTTTATAATTTTTGTTGTTTTATTTAATTTTTCCACAAGATACGTTCAAAATTGTTCTTAGCTGTCACTTTAAGAATTGACTCCGACGACGCGACACCCGAACAGGGTCCTTTGTGGTCGGCTTGGATAAACGCCTCATGAATTGTCACCTGCTGCTTCTTGTTCATTTGCTGACGAGCCGTCCTCCGTTCACTGAGCAACATCAGTAGTCTCGCTTCCACTTCCACAATCATCTAGTGTTCCCACCACCATCACCATCCACCTCCACCACTTGGAAATGTGGTTGGTGATGGGTCGGTCCTATAGTGCCAGGGCCGGAACTGAATGGTGTCTGGGCATTACAGTGTATGCATGGCGAGGACTGGCACACTTTGAGTGCCCCGATGAGCCGCTCCTACTGATCTGGCCTGTCACCAGTCTGACCCGATCCTCCCCCACCGTTATTGACCATAGCCACCAGCACCTATCACCGCCACCCTCACACAGACACCTCCCGTATGATCAGCAATACACAGGCCACCACAACCACAACTGAGCATTGTTCACCGAGGCAGACATTTATTGGGAACTTTACACCAGCCCTTTGGAATCCATACACCAATTACAGACACATCTGTTCCGAAAGTCTGGCACCGTTGATGGCAATAAAAAGGTTGATACTGATGAAAAACCTTGATGGCAACAAAAAGGTTGATACACATTAAAAGCATTGGATAACAACAATGAGGTTGATAGTGATGAAACGCCTTTAACGACAAGCAAGAGGTTCATACCGTGATGAACAGCACTGGATGACAACACTGTGGCTGATATCGATGAAAACCCTTGGATACAAACAAACAGGTTGATAGTGATGGAAAGCTTTGGATAACAGCAAAGATGGTGATGGCCATAAATCATTCGATGATAATAAACAGGTTGACAGTGATGAAAGATCTTAGATGACAGCACAGAGGTTGATCATGATGAATTGCCTTGGATGACGACAAAGAGGTTGATCATGATGAATTGCCTTGGATGACGACGAAGAGGTTGATCATGATGAATTGCCTTGGATGACGACAAAGAGGGTGATAATGATGAATTGTCCTGGATGACGACGAAGAAGTTGATAAAAAATGAATTGTCTTGGATGACGACGAATAGGTTGATAATGGTGAATTACCTTGGATGACAACACAGGGGTTGATCATAATGAATTGCCTTGGGTGACGACGAAGAGGTTGATCATGATGAATTGCCTTGGATGACATCACAGAGGTTGATAATGATGAACTGCCTTGGACGACGACGAAGAGGTTGATCATGATCAGGCTGACTATGATGAGAGGCCTTAGATAACAACGAAGAGTTTGACAGTCATGAAAAGCCTGGGATGTTATCACAGTGTATTTTTCGCGGTCTGTGATAGATGAGGCAGGCGGTAGATGAGGCAAGTGAAGACAGGTATTGCAAATCATGATATCCCAGCTCATCATTGATGTGACAATACATCATACCGTTCCAGTTGCCGAGAAGAAGGGTTGGTACTTCCTCAAAAACAAATAAATAAAATAAATAAAGATATAAATAACCACATGATAATAAAGGCAAGCGATTGGCATGATTGGTAAAGACGGACACAGGGTGCGACACAAAGCACGTGCTATGTGTGGAATGACTGACGGGCTGGTTGACTGATGAACTGTCTATTTGGCTGACTGATAACGCAGTCATAAAACAGAAAAGACGCTTCACTCCAACTTTGATTCTGGACTCTGGGCACACTAGCATAAGCAGAAAGTCTGCAATCAACCCATCCATCTCACCCTGACAATCATGCACACTGCTAACTGTCACGTACATTGACTATTTAATGAATTACAACATCATCCTCAATAAACTACACAACTGGTTATATTATTGCTCTCTCTCTCTCGCCTCTCCTCTCTCTCTCTCTCTCTCTCTCTCTCTCTCTCTCTCTCTCTCTGTCTGAATATCTGCCTGCCTCCCTCTAAACCTCTACTCCGTCTGTCTGCTGGCTGGCTGTCTCTTTCTCTTGTCTGTCTGTCTTTGAATGTCTGCTTCCCTCTCTCTGGACCTCTGTTTTGTCTGTCTGGCTGGCTGGCTCTTTCTCTCTGTCTGTCTGTGTGTCTGTCTGTCTCTGAATGTCTACCTGTCTCCCTCTGGATGTCTGTTGGTCTCGCTGGCTTGCTGTCTCTCCCCCCACCCCCACCCCCCATCCCTCTCTCTCTCTCTCTCTCTCTCTCTCTCTCAACCAGTCAACAGTTTAATCCCGATTACACGAACCTCAATTAGACGAAACCCGATGACCCAAACCAATCAAATGAGACGACCAAATCAGACCGAGATGAATGCATGTTGGACAACTTCACTTCAATGGGACGCGCGCGCGCGTTTGTGTGTGCGTGCGTGTATGCGTGCTTGCGTGCGCGCGCGTGTGTGTGTGTGTGTGTGTGTGTGTGTGTGTGTGTGTGTGTGCTCGCAAGTGTGTGTGTGTGTGTGCGCGCGCCCGCGCGAGTATGTTGTGTGTGTGTGTGTGTGTGTGTGTGTGTGTGTGTGTGTGTGTGTGTGTGTGTGTGCTTGTGCGTGTGTTCGCGCTTGTACGCGCGCTCACTCACATGTTCGAGTGTACTGCAGAGCTCTTACAAGAATACATCAAGACTTGGAACAGGATGAAAATTGCGTGCGAAGGCCCCACCAAAAGAACTTACAGCACTATCACTTTGAGACATAAGATGATATGATAACATATAACTACCTCTCTATTACGACCGTCTTCCATTACCTCCCTAAAGTTCATCAAGATCACATAAAAAAAAAAGTTTGTAACATAGATCTGTGAGTTTACTACTTCAGTACACTTGCCATGACATTTGAAGCGATTCCATCACACTACATATGAAACACTATGGGAATGAATCGATGCTCAAGTGCACACACACACACATCACACAATGTTACCGGCCAAACACTCAAACCGCGCAAATAAATTAACAATCAAGCTCGAGTGCCCGTGCGCGCGCGCGTAACACACACACACACACACACACACACACACACACACACACACAACACACACACACACACACACAAACATATACACACGCGCGCGCGCACGCGCCTCACACATAGACACATACAAACCGCACACATTATGTGAACGTGTGTTTTGAGTGTGTAAATGAAGTGAAAAAAACGTGAAAAAAAAAGAAATCCAGAGTGTATTATGAAAAAAAGTAAACAGCACTACAGTGAAGCTGACCTTGGGCTGTGCCTCATGACGGGGAGGTGGCGGTCCGTGCTGAGTCACGTACAGTACTGCTGTGACCACCTGACATACAACATCTCACAGCTCAGTACTGCTGTGACCACCTGACATACAACATCTCACAGCTCAGTACTGCTGTGACCACCTGACATACAACATCTCACAGCTCAGTACTGCTGTGACCACCTGACATACAACATCTCACAGCTCAGTACTGCTGTGACCACCTGACATACAACATCTCACAGCTCAGTACTGTTGTGACCACCTGACATACAACATCTCACAGCTCAGTACTGCTGTGGACCACCTGACATACAACATCTCACAGCTCAGTACTGCTGTGACCACCTGACATACAACATCTCACAGCTCAGTACTGCTGTGACCACCTGACATACAACATCTCACAGCTCAGTACTGCTGTGACCACCTGACATACAACATCTCACAGCTCAGTACTGCTGTGACCACCTGACATACAACATCTCACAGCTCAGTACTGCTGTGACCACCTGACATACAACATCTCACAGCTCAGTACTGCTGTGACCACCTGACATACAACATCTCACAGCTCAGTACTGCTGTGACCACCTGACATACAACATCTCACAGCTCAGCACTGCTGTGACCACCTGACATACAACATCTCACAGCTCACAATTATCCTAACACACATACAGCTAGCATCTGTCCTGTCACGCACCGTCATACAGCTAACATATGCCCTGACGCATAACACCGTACAGCTGACATATGTCCTGACACGTAACACCATACAGCTGACATATGTCCTGACACATAACACCATACAGCTGACATATGTCCTGACATATAACACCATACAGCTGACATATGTCCTGACACATAACACCATACAGCTGACATATGTCCTGACACATAGCACCAAACCGTTGACATATCATATGTCCTGACACAACACCGTACAGCCGACATATGTCTTTGCAATATAACACCATACAGCTAACGTATGTCTTAACATATAACACCATACAGTTGACTTATGTCTTGACATATAACACCATACAGTTGACTTATGTCTTGACATATAACACCATACAACTGACATATGTCCTGACACACAGACCACACAGCTAACATCTGCCCTAACACTCACTGTCATAAGTTTAAATCTGTCCTGACACTCACCATTATACAGCTAACACCTGTCTTGACACTCACCATTATACAGCTAATATCTGTCCTGACACTCACCATTATACAGCTAACAACTGTCCTGACACTCACCATTATACAGCTAACACCCGTCCTGACACTCACCATTATACAACTATCACCCGTCCTGACACTCAACACCATGTAGCTAACACCTGTCCTGACACTCACCATTATACAGCTAACATCTGTCCTGACACTCACCATTATACAGCTAACATCTGTCCTGACACTCACCATTATACAGCTAACACCTGTCCTGACACTCACCATTATATAGCTAACATCTGTCCTGACACTCACCATTAAACAGCTAACACTGTCCTGACACTCACCATTATACAGCTAACACCTGTCCTGACACTCACCATTATACAGCTAACACCTGTCCTGACACTCACCATTATATAGCTAACACCTGTCCTGACACTCACCATTAAACAGCTAACACTGTCCTGACACTCACCACCATGTAGCTAACACCTGTCCTGACACTCACCACCATGTAGCTAACACCTGTCCTGACACTCACCACCATGTAGCTAACACCTGTCCTGACACTCACCACCATGTAGCTAACACCTGTCCTGACACTCACCACCATGTAGCTAACACCTGTCCTGACACTCACCACCATGTAGCTAACACCTGTCCTGACACTCACCACCATGTAGCTAACACCTGTCCTGACACCTCACCACCATGTAGCTAACACCTGTCCTGACACACCACCATGTAGCTAACACCTGTCCTGACACTCACCACCATATACAGGGTCGAACTTTAATTAAGGACCACCCCGAAAAAAAGGCCCTTTCCTTTTTAAATTGGCCAAAAAATACAAGCAAAGCATTTTTTCGAAGAATTCGACTGGGAAAGGTTTAAGGGGTTAACAGAGTATTCCGCAAAGCTTGCGAAAGCTGTCTTATTGTCACGTGCGGCATGCAGAGGGGGGGGGGGGGGGGGGGGGGGGGGTTGAAAGTTGCAGATTGTTGTCAAAATTGCTTGTTTTTTAAGCAAGAGTGAACACTGCTTCAAACGGTTTTGCACTGAAATTCCAAATGCACGTGCAAAAAAACCAATGCATTGCAGAGCATTTTTACTGACTGGAATGCCCCTAAAAGCAGCCCAACGTGCATAATTCTTCATAACACAAAAAATGCCTCCAAGACGCAAGCTGTCTGATTTTGACCGGACCCGGGCGATTGCATGGCTGCAGGATCGAGTTGGCGTTCGAGAAGTGGCCAGAAGACTACAAGTGTCCCACTCCGTCATCATTCGGCTGAAGAGAACGTTTTCAAGCCACTGGAACTGTCAAAGAGAGACCCCCGTCCAGGCCAGCCAAAGAAGACCACTGCAAGAGATGACAGGTTTCATCCGCAGACATGCTCTTCGGACCAGGACCACCACCTCCAACACCATCAGGCGTCGGCTCCAAGCTGCCACTAACACAGCAGTGTGTGAGATGACCATACGGCGGCGCCTCAATGCTGTCAACCTTCGAGCAAGGCGCCCAGTCCGGAAACCAAAACTGACTGCGGCCCCACCGGGCACGTCGCCCGGCCTGGTGCACAGCTCATCGAACATGGACTCGGGCTCAGTGGCGGATGGTGCTTTTCACCGATGAGTCCAAGTTCCAGTTGAAGCCACGAGATGGACGCATTCGGGTGTGGCGGCGTCCTAGGGAGCAGCTGGCAGATGACGTCTCCAGGAGGTCGTCGCTTTTGGTGGTGGCTCCGTCATGGTATGGGGGGGGGGGGGGGGGCATCAGCAGTCACCACAAGACTCCCCTGTACCATGTGGATGGCAACCTGAACGGCGAAACGCTACCTGCAGGAATTTTACGGCCTTTGGTTGTCCCAGCACTCCAGCAGATTGGGGCTCAGGCTGTGTTCATGGACGATAATGCCACCCCACATCGTTGTCGAGCCGTGAACACTTTTGTGGTGCAAGCTGGCATCACCAGAATGCCATGGCCGGCAAACAGCCCGGACATGAAACCCTATTGAGAACATCTGGGGCGAGCTTGGGAGGAGAGTTTCAAGAAAATCACCCTGTTCCGGCAAAATCGACAGGAGCTGCTGCACTACCTGCAGCAGGAGTGGGCAAACCTCCCCCAGGCACTCATTACAAGAACAGTCAACACCATGAGGCAGCGCTGTGTGGATTGTGTGGCAGCACGAGGGGGGCACACTCGGTTTTTGATCAGACTGTAAAGAAACACTCTTTTGTGAATGTCATTTTGGGGAGTAGTCTCATTCAGGCTCCCCTGTCTAATCAGAAAGAATGATTTTTTTCGATGAAAGTGACAAAATGTTGTTCACTGATAATGAAATTAAACATTTATAAAGTTTCTGTCGTTTGTCGGTTTTTTTTCTATGTTTTCTGTTGAGACCATGTAGTAATAGTGGTCCTTAATTATAAAGTTTGATCGACCCTGTACTAACACCTGTCCTGACACCACCACATTAAACACTAACACCACCCTGTCCTGACACTCACCATTAAACAGCTAACACCTGTCCTGACACTCACCACCATACAGCTAGCACCTGTCCTGACACACACGTCATACAGCTCATATCCATCCTGACAAACACTGTCATACAGTTAAAAACTTTCCTTACGCACTGTTATACAACTCGCGTCTCTTCTTATGTACACTTCTATATATTTAACATTTCTCCTTATACACCCTTTTATGCAGCTAACATCTCTCATTACACGCACTTCTACACAGCTAATATCTGTCTTACACTATTACACGGCTAACATCTCTCTTTACACACTCTACATAGCTATATCTCTCCTTACCTTCACCTACACCTCACCTATCCCGGAGTCTTGAAGCCTCCACTCCTCCCGGTTCTCAGACGCTCTTAGGCAGTTGCTGAGTGTGAGGCCAGTCCATGCACTGATGTTGTCCTCCCATCTCTTTCTCTGTCTTCCTCTCCTTCTGCCTCCTCGCACTGTTCCTTGTAGAATGGTTTTGGCAGTCCTGTTGATCTTGATTCATCAGCATACCATCTCATTTTCCTTCTTTTCATTGTGGACAACAGGTCTCCGTATGGTCAAATGGCTTGCCTTACTCTGGTCTGGACCTCCAAGTTGGTAATGTGGTCTGTGTATAATATGCGATAGCAGCTCATCTTTAATGCCTGAACCCTTCTAGTAGTTAGGAATTAACATGGCTCCAACTTGAAAAAAAGACGGCAATTCGAACTGTGGAAACCGGATAGCAGCCCACACAATGTCAGCTGCTGGTGTTAGGCCAACAAGGGCAATACTTTCGTCAAACTTTCAATATTTTCCAATGGCAAGTCTATGTTGCCTCTATACCCTCTGAAAATCTTGTGTTGATGCATGCATATCCTATAAACAACTTTCAGGGGGTATCCTATACCCTTATAACAAAAGTGCGGCGAGCATTGATAGAGCTAACATCGTCCTGACACACACCACAGTATGGCTAACATCTGTGCTGACACACATTACCATACAGCTAACATCTGTCCTGATATAGAACACTATATAACAAACATCTGTGCTGAACTGTGCTGACCCCCCCCCCCCCCCCCTTACAGATAACATCTGTGCTGACTCCCTCCCCCCCCCCAACAGATAACATCTGTGCTGACCCCACCCCCCTACAGATAACATCTATGCTGAATTAGCACCTACCCCTGTCCTCACGTACACCCGATCACCGCACAGTACCACACTGGTAGCATCGGTCCTGACACACCGCCATACTACTGAAATCTGTCGTGACACATCCCACCATACTATTAATATTTGTCGTGAGACACATCATCATACTACTAACATCTCTCGAGATACATGCCACTTAAATCTGTCGTAACACATACCACCATACTACTAACATCTGTCGTGACACACACCACCATACTAATATCTCCCGTGACACATACCACCATATACTACTAACATCTGTCGTGACACACACCACCATACTACTACTAACATCAGTCGTGACACACACCACCACACTAGTAACATCTGTCACACACACCACCATACTACTAACATCTGTCATGAGACACACCACCATACTACTAACATCTGTCGTGACACACACCAACATACTACTAGCATCTGTCCTGACACACCAGCACCATACTACTGACATCTGTCGTGACACACAGCACCATACAGCTAACATCTGTCGTGACACACAGCACCATACAACTAACATCTGTCGTGACACACACCACCATACCACTTACATCTGTCCTGACACACAGCACCATACGACTAACATCTGTCCTGACACACACCACCATACAACTAACATCTGTCGTGACACACACCACCATACAACTAACATCTGTCGTGACACACACCAACATACTACTAACATCTATTCTGACACACAGCACCATACGACTAACATCTGTCGTGACACAAACCACCATACAACTAACATCTGTCGTGACACACACCACCATACCACTTACATCTGTCGTGACACACACAACCATACTACTAGTATCTGTCACACACACCACCATACCACTAGCATCTGTCATGAGACACACCATCATACTACTAACATCTGTCGTGACACACACCACCATACTACTAACACTTGTCATGAGACACACCATCATACTACTATTATCTGTCGTAACACACACCACCATACTACTAACATCTGTCGTGACACATACCAACATACAACTAACATCTGTCGTGAGACACACCACCATACTACTGATATATGTCGTGACACACACCACCATACTACTAACATCTTTCGTGAGACAAACCACCATACCACTTATAGTTGTTGTGACGAACACCACCATACTACTAACAATTGTCCTGACATACAGCTAACATCTGTCGTGACACATACCACGATACTACTAACATCTGTCGTGAGACACCCCGCCATACTACTAGCATCTGTCATGACACATGCCACCATGCCATTAACATCTGTCCTGACACATAACACCATACTACTAACATCTGTCGTTACACATGCCACCATACCATTAACATCTGTCGTGACACATACCACCATATTACTAACATCTGTCGTGACACACACCACCATAATACTAACATATGTCGTGACACACACCACCATAATACTAACATCTGTCGTGACACATGCCACCATACCATTAACATCTGTCATGACACATACAACCATATTACTAACATCTGTCATGAGACACCCCGCCATACTACTAACATCTGTCATGACACATGCCACCATACCATTAACATCTGTCCTGACACATAACACCATACTACTAACATATGTCGCGACACATGCCACCATACCATTAACATCTGTCGTGACACATACCACCATATTACTAACATATGTCGAGACACACACCACCATAATACTAACATATGTCATGAGACACATCATATCACCACACTACTTACATCTGTCATGAGACATACCACCATGTTACTAATATCTGTCGTGACACACACCACCATGCTACTAGCATCTGTCGTAATACACACCACCATACCACTTACGTGTGTCGTGACACACACTATCATAGCACTAACATCTGTCGTGACACACACCACCATGCTACTAACATCTGTCGTGACACATACCACCATTCGACTGACATCTGTCGTGGCACCCACACCACCATACGACTAACATATGTCGTGACACATACCACCATGCTACTAACATCTGTCGTGACACACACCACCATGCTACTAACATCTGTAGTGACACATACTACCATTCGACTGACATCTGTCGTGGCACTCACCACCATACGACTAACATCTGTCGTGACACATACCACCATGCTACTAACATCTGTCGTGACACATACCACCATAATACTAACATCTGTACTGACACACACCACCATTCTATTAACATCTGTCGTAACACATACTACCATACTATTCACATCTGTCGTGACACACACCAACATACTATTCACATCTGTCGTGACACACACCAACATACTACTAATATCTGTCATGACACACACCACCATACTATTCACATCTGCCGTGATACACACCAACATATTACTAACATCTGTCGTGACACACACCACCATACTATTCACATCTGCCGTGACACACACCAACATACTACTAACATCTGTCGTAACACATACCACCATAATACCAACATCTGTCCTGACACACACCACCCTACTACATATATCTGTCGTGACACATACTACCATATTATTAACATCTGTCGTGACACATACCACCACACTACTAACATCTGTCGTGACACACACCATCATGCTAGTAACAAATGTCGTTACACATACCACCATACTGCTAACCTCTGTCGTGACACATACCACCATACTGCTAACGTCTGTCGTGACACATACCACCACACTACTAACCTCTAACCTGAGACAGTACAATAATGCTAACTTCTGATCTGACACACTACAATAATGCTAACTTCTGATCTGACACACTACAATAATGCTAACTTCTGATCTGACACACAATGATAATGCTAACTTCGGATCTGACACACAATAATAATGCTAACTTCGGATCTGACACACAATAATAATGCTAACTTCGGATCTGACACACATTGGTAATGCTAACTTCGGATCTGACACAGAATAATAATGCTAACTTCGGATCTGACACACTACAATAATGCTAACTTCTGATCTGACACACAATGATAATGCTAACTTCTGATCTGACACGCAACAATAATGCTAACTTCTGATCTGACACACTACAATAATGCTAACTTCTGATCTGACACACAATGATAATGCTAACTTCTGATCTGACACGCAACAATAATGCTAACTTCTGATCTGACACACTACAATAATGCTAACTTCTGATCTGACACACAATGATAATGCTAACTTCTGATCTGACACACAAGAATAATGCTAACTTCTGATCTGACACACAATAATAATGCTAACTTCTGATCTGACACACAATAATAATGCTAACTTTGATTTGACACACTACAATAATACTAACTTCTGATCTGACACACAATGATAATGCTAACTTCTGATCTGACACACTACAATAATGCTAACTTCGGATCTGACACACAATGATAATGCTAACTTCTGACCTGACACACTACAATAATGCTAACTTCTGATCTGACACACAATAATAATGCTAACTTCGGATCTGACACACATTGGTAATGCTAACTTCTGATCTGACACACTACAATAATGCTAACTTCTGATCTGACACACAATAATAATGCTAACTTCGGATCTGACACACATTGGTAATGCTAACTTCTGATCTGACATACAATAATAATGCTAACTTCTGATCTGACACACAATGATAATGCTAACTTCTGATCTGAAACACTACAATAATGCTAACTTCTGATGTGACACACAATAATAATGCTAACTTCTAATCTGATACACAATAATAATGCTAACTTCTAATCTGATACACAATAATAATGCTAACTACTGATGTGACACACAATAATAATGACAAACTCTGACCTGTTATACTGTCATAAATTAAACATGTGATCTGACACACCACCATACAGCTAACATCTGTTCTGACACACCACCATACAGCTAACATCTGTTCTGACACACGACCATACAGCTAACATCTGTTCTGACACACCACCATACACAGCGAACATCTGTTCTGACACACCACCATACAGCTAACATCTGTTCTGACACACCACCATACAGCTAACATCTGTCCTGACACACCACCATACAGTTAAGATCTTTACTGACAAACCACCATACACAGCTAACATCTGTTCTGACACACCACCATACAACTAACATCTGTTCTGACACACCACCATACAGCTAACATCTGTCATGACACACCACCATACAGTTAAGATCTTTACTGACAAACCACCATACACAGTTAACATCTGTCCTGACACACCACCATACAGCTAACATCTGTTCTGACACACGACCATACAGCTAACATCTGTTCTGACACACCACCATACACAGCGAACATCTGTTCTGACACACCACCATACAGCTAACATCTGTTCTGACACACCACCATACAGCTAACATCTGTAGTGACACACCACCATACAGTTAAGATCTTTACTGACAAACCACCAT
Source organism: Conus canariensis (assembly GCA_033310375.1). Lineage (NCBI taxonomy): Eukaryota > Metazoa > Mollusca > Gastropoda > Neogastropoda > Conidae > Conus > Conus canariensis. The sequence goes on along the minus strand of CM065733.1, from coordinate 27,698,371 downwards.
ACACAGCTAACATCTGTTCTGACACACCACCATACAACTAACATCTGTTCTGACACACCACCATACAGCTAACATCTGTCATGACACACCACCATACAGTTAAGATCTTTACTGACAAACCACCATACACAGTTAACATCTGTCCTGACACACCACCATACAGCTCACATCTGTTCTGACACACCACCATACAGCTAACATCTGTCCTGACACACCACAATACACAGCTAACATCTGTTCTGATACACCATCATACAGCTAACATTTGTTCTGATACACGACCATACAGCTAACATCTGTAGTGACACACCACCATACAACTAACATCTGTCCTGATACACCACCATACAGCTAACATCTGTTCTGATACACCACCATACAGCTAACATCTGTTCTGATACACCACCATACAGCTAACATCTGTTCTGATACACCACCATACAAGCTAAATCTGTTCTGATACACACCATACAGCTAACTCTGTTCTGATACACCACCATACAGCTAACATCTGTTCTGATACACCACCATAACAGCTATACATCTGTTCTGATACACCACCATACAGCTAACATGCTGATTCTTCTATACACCACCATACAGCTAACATATCTGTTCTGATACACCACCATACACAGCTAACATCTGTTCTGATATACAACCATACAGCTAACATCTGTTCTGATATACAACCATACAGCTAACATCTGTTCTGATACACCACCATACAGCTAACATCTGTTCTGATACACCACCATACACAGCTAACATCTGTAGTGACACACCACCATACAGCTAACATCTGTTCTGATACACCACTGTCCAGGACGGGGGAAATCGTGATGGTATTGCTTAAGTGCACTAAGTTGATGTATTATTGGTCAGGCTTAACACACCAAGGTTATCTTTGCACTCATACACGCATATGCACACTCATGCGCCCACCAAACATTCACCTCTCTCTGGGAATGGGATGTCACGCATTCGTTTCTCTCCTAACACGACTGAGCACAAGAAATCCAATTTCTATGCTACTATAATCAAACATGAAAAATCCAATTACACAAAATGAACAAATCAACACATAAAAGATCAGTACTACCTAATCCCGGGTTATAATAAAAATGACTTCTTACCTGGCCAGGTTTTCACACACACAACCACGCTTTCACACCACACCACAGTTCTTGAAAAGTCTCTTCACGTCTTCTTCAGCACTGCTTGATGGTGAGGCCCTTGGTTGACTGGCTCCAGGTTTCAGGACTGGGTCTTCGTGGTCGTCTCTGGGATCTCGACGTAGAACTCTTCTTCTTCATCTCTTTCACCCACCTCTGGGTTCAATTTCAGTTTGTCTGTCTTCACCCACCTCTGGGCTTCAAACTTAGTTTTCTTCTCTTCCAGCTTGTCTTTCCCTAAGACTTTGCTGTCTCTTCTATCTCCCAGACCACGTTTCTCTCGACCCGTTCTCTGTCCTGCCCACCCTTCTCTCTTCTCTCTCTCTCTCCTCTGCCTTCTCTTTCTCTCTCCTGGTGTTCTTTTCCTTCTCGTTGTTCTCCCTCACTTTATATAGGAATGGAAACAAAAGATTCCCCTTCGGGCCATGCCTTTGTCCATGCTGCTTCTCAAACCCCTAGTTCACAAGTGCTGTGAATTCTCCATTCGCTACATTCTCCACACATCTGCATTTACACACATCCCTACCTGACTGATTAGTAAACAAACACTTGGCACCAGATGGACATCGAAAATTCCCACCGACTTCGGAGGCCACTTTAACACAGTAATTATCTTAAAGAGGGCTACGATAACAACATCCACGCGCGTTCAACCAGCCTGACAATAGAACCAACCCAGTGACCCACGGCAATAGCATCCGAACGAGTCCAAGACTCCTGCTCTTCACTGACTGTTTACAAAAGAACCTCAGCTGACTGAGTATTTAGCACTCACTTGGTGCACCGAGGTCCTAGTGGTTATGTTCCTCTCCCCTTTCGCTGTCGGGCAGGTCCGAACTCCTTACTACCTTAGGTGCCATCTGTTACCTGACCGCTTCGTCCTCCTTGACACAGTTCGACCGTGTGCGATGGGTAAGGCATACTTGTTAATGGTTCTATTACCTATTTGTATACTATGTACAACGCCCCTTTTGCCTCTAAGCGTTTAATGCCTTTTGTGAGAGGTTTCACGCACTTGACAAATTCCCCCCACTTCAAGACAATGCCCTGCATTGGCTAAAACACATTCAAGGAGCTGAAACTCTCACAATTCTCTCATTTAAACCAACTCTAATCTAGGCCTCTCATAAGCCTGCTTACACCAGAGAACGCACGCAAGATTTATTTTGCAACAAAATTAGAGAAAAATCAATACATACACACTAAAAACCAAGCAAATATCAACACCAGTCTGAAACTTCCACCAGCTCTAAGTAGTGTGGCCATATATAGATCAACATTATGTTTCTACGGAAATTCTCTCCCTTTCTCTTCATACACGTGGCCCGCAACCAGCCACGTGCTATGTTTGCCACCATGCATACACGACACGGCAAAGAGACACACGCACACACTACTCGACTTTTCACCCGACCATTTTAATTTGGGCTATCGTCCCCTTTTTGTGAGACCCATCCGATCCCCCTTCCTGTACACACACCTTGCCGTGCCCCTCGGCATGTGCTGCATTGTGCACAGAAACGCCTTACATCACCTAGGATACCGGGCCAGTAGTACTCTCGCGTCACAACCTTTTGTGTGGCCTTCCTACCGAGATGGCCCGAGGCTGACGTCACATGATTTTCGGACATCACCGCCTTTCTGCGCTGCCTGGGAACGACAACCTGCTTCTTCGTTTTTCCCGAACGCGAATGAGTAAAAGTTCGGTACAATATGCCGTTCTCTAACTCGAACCCGATTGTACCCTCTTTAACATTTTTCTTCTGCCCTCTGTGAGCAAAACCCACCAGTTTTCTGAGTGAGTAATCGCCCTTTTGTTCTGTCCTTAAGTGAGTGGGGTTCGTCTCACCGGACACGCTCCAATGCTTTCTGAAGTGTATGACCGCCTGGGGCCTTTCTCTACTGTCATTTCTTTTCGCTGATTCAACACAGAAATCACGGTCTGGGTCTCCGTACCCACGTGCTCCTGGAATGTTTCCAATTACCAGATCATACGGTGGCTTCGGGACAGCCAAAGCCTGTACAGTCCCACCATAAAATGGTGTATCAATAAACACCTGGGCCGTTTTGAATTCTGCTACTGTTCCATCTATTTGTCTACACCTCTGTGTTTTACCTGTGAATTGTCCCTCCTTAACCAGGGATTCCTTCACCATTATACCTGTGCACCCAGAGTCTCTAATGACATTAACCACATTGTCCCCCACTCTGCCTTTGTGCACATCCATGTTATCGCCTGAGTCTGTGAACACACAGCACAATCCAGACAAAATAACACTGTCATCTTTTCCATCTCTTTCTACCTGCCTCTCACTTGGCCTGACCCTCACTGCTGCTGCTTTCTGTGACTTGAATATGCAGTCCCTAGCCAAGTGTCCTGTATTATCGCACAAGAAGCAGGTACGTCTATCTACGGCCTTATCCACGTGGGCCTTCACCCTTGTTTGCTCACGTGATGCCGTCGGCCTACGGGCGTGCAATACGGGCCCGTTGCGTGAGATATGTGCTGGGCTGCTATCCTCTGAATATGCTTCCGGGCTTTCCTCTTGTTCAGGCAAATCACGCCTCGCTTCCCGGTAAGTCTCTGCTGTCTCAAGTACCTCAGCTATTGTGGTTGCACCTTTTTCCTTAATGTGGATTGTGAGGCCCGTCCCACAACCATCAAGTATCTGTTCCTTCATCACCAGTGTCTTGAGGCCTTCAAAATCACTGTCTAATCCACTAAGTTCTACCCACTTGTTGAAATAGTGATCTAGTCTAACTCCGAACTGTGTGTATGTCTCACCCTGTTCGATTCTCGCCTCGCGAAACTTACGCCTAAAACCTTCTTCAGTCAAATCATATGCCTTTAGTACTGCTTGTTTCACCTTGTCAAAATCCCTCTGATCATCTTTGGGTAAGGTGGAAACAGTGTGTAACGCACGACCTGTCAACAAGGCAGACAGGTTTATTGCCCAGTCATCTTCGGGCCAGCCCTCGTGCTCGGCAACTGATTCAAACCGACTGATATAGGCATCGATCGAATCAGTTTCTTCTCTGAACAGTGGGAGTTTAAGTCTAGGTGCGCAACTTAATCTGCGGCCTACTGACTCAGAACTGGTGTCTATTTCACTACGATTTTCAGATTTTATTCTTTCCAACTCAATTTGTTTAGCTAAAATCTCTGATTCCGCTTCTGCTCTCGCCCTCTCTGCATCTGCTCTCGCTTTAGCAGCTGCACTCTCTGCCTCTGCTCTTGCTTTGGCAGCTAAACACTCTGCATCTGCTGCATCTGCTTTAGCCTTCGACGCAGCAGTTTCAAGTCTAAGTCTCTCAGCCTCAGCATCTGCTTTAGCCTTTGACGCAGCAGTTTCTGCCTCTAGATTTCTTTTGACAGCTGCTAGCTGTTCCTTTTCAAACTTCCTTCTTTCAGCCCTTTCATCTCTCTCAGTCTTCTGCTGAGTTTCTATGAACTTACGCAGTTCATCTCCTGTATATCCTAGTTTCTCCCCTAAACTCATCAGTTTCTCAATGGGGGTAAAACTTTCTTCAGCCATTTTGTCGTTTTAGCACTACTAAAACAGTTACTCGTATAGACCCGGAAAAAGTCAGTAAACAGTTTATCGACCAAACGTTACGAGTACACCAACCAGTGGTAGTGTTCCCAACACAAAGGAGCCTTAATCTTAAACCACACCTTCTGTGAGAGTTAAGACTAGAACCTCGTTCTTCGTTTCTCTGAACGACCTATGATTAATACAACCACCCTACACACAAGTCAATACTCAACACTCAAAGAACTAAAGGAAATAATTAGAAGAGCTAATTAAAATTGCCTTTAGTGGACGCTTCGCCCCAGTACTACTCTAGTACTCACTTTGTTTCCTGCCTGAGACTAATTTGGGCCATGCAATCCTGGCAGGCTCGCCACTTTGTCCAGGACGGGGGAAATCGTGATGGTATTGCTTAAGTGCACTAAGTTGATGTATTATTGGTCAGGCTTAACACACCAAGGTTATCTTTGCACTCATACACGCATATGCACACTCATGCGCCCACCAAACATTCACCTCTCTCTGGGAATGGGATGTCACGCATTCGTTTCTCTCCTAACACGACTGAGCACAAGAAATCCAATTTCTATGCTACTATAATCAAACATGAAAAATCCAATTACACAAAATGAACAAATCAACACATAAAAGATCAATACTACCTAATCCCGGGTTATAATAAAAATGACTTCTTACCTGGCCAGGTTTTCACACACACAACCACGCTTTCACACCACACCACAGTTCTTGAAAAGTCTCTTCACGTCTTCTTCAGCACTGCTTGATGGTGAGGCCCTTGGTTGACTGGCTCCAGGTTTCAGGACTGGGTCTTCGTGGTCGTCTCTGGGATCTCGACGTAGAACTCTTCTTCTTCATCTCTTTCACCCACCTCTGGGTTCAATTTCAGTTTGTCTGTCTTCACCCACCTCTGGGCTTCAAACTTAGTTTTCTTCTCTTCCAGCTTGTCTTTCCCTAAGACTTTGCTGTCTCTTCTATCTCCCAGACCACGTTTCTCTCGACCCGTTCTCTGTCCTGCCCACCCTTCTCTCTTCTCTCTCTCTCTCCTCTGCCTTCTCTTTCTCTCTCCTGGTGTTCTTTTCCTTCTCGTTGTTCTCCCTCACTTTATATAGGAATGGAAACAAAAGATTCCCCTTCGGGCCATGCCTTTGTCCATGCTGCTTCTCAAACCCCTAGTTCACAAGTGCTGTGAATTCTCCATTCGCTACATTCTCCACACATCTGCATTTACACACATCCCTACCTGACTGATTAGTAAACAAACACTTGGCACCAGATGGACATCGAAAATTCCCGCCGACTTCGGAGGCCACTTTAACACAGTAATTATCTTAAAGAGGGCAACGATAACAACATCCACGCGCGTTCAACCAGCCTGACAATAGAACCAACCCAGTGACCCACGGCAATAGCATCCGAACGAGTCCAAGACTCCTGCTCTTCACTGACTGTTTACAAAAGAACCTCAGCTGACTGAGTATTTAGCACTCACTTGGTGCACCGAGGTCCTAGTGGTTATGTTCCTCTCCCCTTTCGCTGTCGGGCAGGTCCGAACTCCTTACTACCTTAGGTGCCATCTGTTACCTGACCGCTTCGTCCTCCTTGACACAGTTCGACCGTGTGCGATGGGTAAGGCATACTTGTTAATGGTTCTATTACCTATTTGTATACTATGTACAACGTCCCTTTTGCCTCTAAGCGTTTAATGCCTTTTGTGAGAGGTTTCACGCACTTGACAACCACCATACAGTTAACATCTGTAGTGACACACCACCATACAGCTAACATCTGTTCTGACAGACCACCATACAGCTAACAGCTGTTCTCACACACCACCATACAGCTAACATCTGTTCTGATATACCACCATACAGCTAACATCTGTAGTGACACACCACCATACAGCTAACATCTGCAGTGACACACCACCATACAGCTAACATCTGTAGTGACACACCACCATACACAGCTAACATCTGTCCTGAGACACCACCATACAGCTAACAGCTGTTTTGACACACCACCATACAGCTAACATCTGTTCTGATACACCACCATACAGCTTACATCTGTAGTGACACACCACCATACAGCTAACATCTGTTCTGACACACCACCATACAGCTAACATCTGTTCTGATACACCACCATACAGCTAACATCTGTTCTGACACACCACCATACAGCTAACATCTGTTCTGATACACACCATACAGCTAACATCTGTTCTGATACCCCACCATACAGCTAACATCTGTTACTGATACACTATCCATACAGCTAACATCTGTACTGAACACCACCATACAGCTAACATCTGTTCTGACACACCACCATACAGCTAACATCTGTACTGACACACCACCATACAGCTAACATCTGTTCTGACACACCACCATACAGCTAACATCTGTTCTGAACACCACCATACAGCTAACATCTGTTCTGAACACCACCATACAGCTAACATCTGTTCTGACACCCACCATACAGCTAACATCTGTTCTGATACACCACCATACAGCTAACATCTGTTCTGAACACCACCCATACAGCTAACATCTGTTCTGATACACTATCATACAGCTAACATCTGTTCTGACACACCATCATAAGGCATACATATGATTTGAAACACCAACATAATTCTAACATCGTAGCGGACATATCGCCATTGAGCTAACATCTGTCCTAACACCACCAACCTAATATTGACATCTGTTCAGACACACCACCATACAGCTAACATCTGTTCTGAAACACCACCATCGCCTACAGCTAGTATCTGTCCTGACACGTCTTGGAAAAGCTAATATTCCTTTTTATACACCACCATGAACATACAGCTAACATCTGTGCTAACACACGTGGTTTGATCACTTCATTGAGGAGGCCAGGAAGGATGGAAGGTGGGACAGACACACACACTGAATGCAAGTGTGAGTTTTACATGAGTGCGAGTATGAGCACAGCTGTTTTCATATGAAGTGATTTCTCTTGCTGGAAAAAAAAAAAGAAAAAGACGACAGCACGCTCGACAACTGAGCGAACACACCGAAGTGAACATGACTCAAAGCCGCATCAAACAACTGTAACGTGCAAAGAGTGCCAGGAAACAAGAGACAACTGAAATAACGAAACAAATAAACAATGAACACAGCGACACACGACAACCCGGGAGAGAAGCTGACGTCAGTAGAAGATTCGGAAGACGAAGATGAGCGTGACGATAGCGATGACGAAGAATGCCATCAAACCGAAGACAGTGCAGTAGTTAAGGCCCTTGATCTCTCTTGGGGGCACCACCTCTGCTGACAGCACCTCCTGTTAAAACACACACACACACACATCAATCAAGACTGTGGAATGTCACGTTGGGAAGAGTAGAGAACGCTAAACACCAAACAGAGGGGGTTACTGGATTCCCATTTCGGGTGATGGACGTTTCATACAGGCAATGTACTGATGGCTTGTGTCTGTGTAACCCATACACTCCCTGAGTGTCGTTGTCAAAGGGAGGTCAGTCATCCTGGGTTGCTGAAGTCCACATCTGTCCAGGTCACTGATTTCCCCACTGTCAGATGAAACCTTTGGCTTTGTTTTACTTTGAGTCTCATGCCGACAGTCGTCAGGGGAATATTATTTATGCAAACAGCATTATGTCTGTAATTTATACCGACTTAAAAGACATCTTTGTCGAAAATTCAGTTTGCATTGAATAACACTGCTTTGCACTCTGGTCTGTGTGTTTATTGGTATTTTGTCTTTTTTCTCCTCCATGTTTCGCTCGCACATGAGCTCTCCTTTTTTTTTAAAGTGTAATTTTTGCATAACTTGAAATGGGAAAAGACCACAAAATTCAGTTAGTGCAACACAGACTGTGAATAATGCTAATCAATTCACCTCTATGAATTCATCTCACTGACATAATATGTTGTAAAATGCAGCTACATCTCTCTCCCTCTCTCTCTCTCTCTCTCTTTCTCTTGTCAGTGTGTGTGTGTGTGTGTGTGTGTGTGTGTGTGTGTGTGTGTGGTGTGTGGTGTGCGTGCGAGCGTGTGTGTTTGTGTGTGTGTTTGTGTGCGTGTGTGTGTGTGTGTGTGTGTGTGTGTGTGTGTGTGTGTGTGTGTGTTCGTGAGTACGCGCGCACTTACGTGTACACATGTGCGCATGAGCAAAAGTACGAGAGAGAGAGAGAGAGAGAGAGAGAGAGAGAGAGAGAGAGAAGAGAGAGAGAGATGACCTGATGTTACAATTGTGCCGACACCAAGCCCAGCCGGACTATTGACGAACCAATCAATCATGGCGAGAACAGCCACGATCAAAGAGAAAGGCAGTGTAGGGCCAGCAGACAGACCGTGTTGTGTGCCTTTCATCGCTGTCCACACGCCACTGAACCCTCCCCCCTGCCCCTCAGTCACTACCGGCGTCCTACATAATCACGTCGCCCAGAAAATCGTGTCGCAGCGGCAGTATTTCCTATGAAATACTGCAGCTGGTCATGAAAAAATCTCGCTGTGCGACAGTATTTTCCGTGAATGTCGTCGCCCATAAACCGCGTCGCAGCGGTAGTTTTTGCTGTGAAATATCAGCAGCTGGTTATGAAAAAATATCGCTTTTGCGACAGTATTTCCCGTTAAATAGTGAAGCGCAACCGAACATAACGAGAAATGTCTATAAATTTTGAAAATCCGTCGCAGCAGTTCTTGAGTGACACAAGTCTATAAAAACCTGTTGCTGTGTGTGTGTTGGTGTGTATGTGTGTGTGTGCGTGCGCGCGCGGCGTGTGTGTGTGTGTGTGTGTGTGTGTGTGTGTGTGCGCGCGCGCACGCGCGCGTGCATGCGCGCGCGCTCGCCCATGCATGTGTGTGTGTGTGCGCGTGAGTGTGCGCTCACACGTTGTTGTTGTCTTCAATTTAATGTCTTTCATGCGTACATGTATGAGAGTGTGCGTGTGTGTGTGGTGTGTGTGTGTGTGTGTGTGTGTGTGTGTGTGTGCGGCGCGCGCGCGCGCGCGTTTGTGTGTGTGTTTGTGTGTGTGCGTGTGTGTGTGTGTGTGTGTGTGTGTGTGTGTGTGTGTGGATGGAGAGAGAGAGAGTGTGTGTGTGTGTGTGTGTGTGTG
>CM065733.1:27638523-27681023 GCA_033310375.1 Conus canariensis | reverse complement strand
CTCAGTGTACTTCTGGTCTGGTCAATGTCTGAGCCACTGTTCTCAGTGTCTGTCTGCCTGGTCAATGTCTCACCCACTGTTTCAGTGTACTGTCTGGTCTGGTCAATGTCTGAGCCCACTGTTCTCAGTGTTCCTGTCTGGCCTGGTCAATGTCTCAGTCCACTGTCCAGTGTCCTGTCTGTTGGTCAATGTCTGAGCCCACTGTTTTCAGTGTTCCCTGTCTGGCCTGGTCAATGTCTCAGCCCACTGTTCTCATTACTGTTGGTCTGGCAATGTCTGAGCCACTGTTCTCAGTGTTCCTGTCTGGCTGGTCAATGTCTCAGCCCACTGTCCAGTGATCCTTTCTGCGTGGCTGACAGACTTGAGGCCTCCTGCTGGCCGACCGTCGAGACACTGCTCTTCTACTGTGTGACAGCTGTCTGTCTTAAAGAAGTAGGCTGGCTGCAACAGAACCACAGCCAGAACAGCAGTTCCAACAGGGATAGAAAAGCCCATGTCAACAGGGCTGAGAAGTTTGTGTGATGGTTAGACAGCAGTTTAACATGTGATGGAGAGAGAGAGAGAGAGAGAGAGAGAGAGAGAGAGAGAGAGAGAGAGAGAGAGAGAGAGAGAGAGAGAGAGAGAAAAGAGAGAGAACGAACGAACGAAAATTTTGTTTAACCAGGGTAATGAGATAACCAAATTGCACACGCTTTTTTTTCCACCCAGTCCTGGGGAAAAAAGAGCAGGAAAAAAAAAGAACGTGGAAAACACATAAGTCAATACAGCAGCAAAAAGGGGGAAAAGTGAATACACTGGTCAACATGCAAACTATAAGAAGGAACAGACTACGACTACAAAAGCAAACGACAGAATCATGCATGTATCCACATGCACGTGCGCACACACATAGACACGCACACACACATGAAGGAATTGATCTAATGAACAACAACAACAACAACAACAACAACAACTATAGAGTATCGTTTAAACATAACAGTAGTCACAATGTCTTTTATATTCTGAGAGAGAGAGAGAGAGAGAGAGAGAGAGAGAGAGAGAGAGAGAGAGGGGAGGGAGAGAAGGAGGGAATGAGTCGTGTAGACGGGCAGAAAGAGAGAGAGAGAAAGGGGGAGGGGGGGAGGGAGTCGATTAGAAGGGCAGACAGAGAGGAGGGGGGACAGTCGTGTTGACGGGCAGAGAGAGAGAGAGAGAGAGAGAGAGAGAGAGAGAGAGAGAGAGAGAGAGATTAGGGGGTTGAAGGAAGTCGGGAAGGCGGAAGGGGTGTGTTGTGTGCTGGAGACAGGGTGTGGGAAATGGAGCGAAAGAGGAGAGGTGCAAGGTGAGGGTAGGACAGTAAAGTAACGGCTGGCCAACTGCTGGGGGCAGGCCATCGCTTGGGTCAGTCTGGTGGTGACTATGGCGAGCTGCCCTGGGGCAACACCAAGAGTTTCTAACATTTGCGGAGAAAGAAAAGGTCGGCGTTATTTTGTTGATATTTCATAATTATCTCAACAACCGAAGACTTTGCTTCACGAACTTGAAACTGCCATTGTAAGTTGCTGTTTTGACAGTTTCTTAATGCATCAAGTGATCGGCTGAGTCAGAAGGCACTGGCCAATCATTGGATGAGTCAGAAGGCACTGGCCAATCATTGGATGAGTCAGAAGGCACTGGCCAATCATTGGATGAGTCAGAAGGCACTGGCCAATCAGAATGGAGCATACAGGTTGTCCTTCTTTAGCCATTTCACTGACAAAATGGCAGACGACGATTCATTGACTGACGACCATGAAAATTCACGGACATTGTTTGCGTTGTACAGGCGGTGCAGGTCATGTGCACTTTGTTTTTCGTTTTTCTTCGTAGTTCAGCGCGTCATAGAATCTAAAATTATCGCCGATTCATTGGTAAGTGGTGTAGCCTGTAGGCAGGTTAAGACTTTAGTTAGAGGTTGGTTACGACGGAAAAGAATTAATGTCCTGCAATAAAAATGATGATGGATTTTGAGCAAAGGAAAAACGCGGCCATTGATGATAACCAAAGATGGAGCAAAAAGAGTAAGGATGGAGGAAAATTACTGTACAACACATACGGCGCTTTACTGTCCTAGTTGTGTTGTTCGAGATGAAAATATGATGGGCTGTCTTCGCATTTTCTGTGTGCAACATAATGTCTGCCTGTTGTGTTTGAATCCGTGTGGGTATTTATAGTGTAGACTGTGTCAAAGCAACACGAACAAGACTTTTGGCAAAATACGTGCGTGCGCGCACACACGCACAAATAAACACACACACACACACACACACACACACACACACACACACACACACACACAACACACACACACACACACACACACACACACACACACACACACACACACACACACTACACACGCGCGCACGCGCGCGCGCCCATACTACACACACAACAACAACAACAACAACAACAACAACGCACACGTTTGCACGCACACTCACTCACATGGTTGGAACCGCGCACCACTCTCTGCACGTTGCCGTTCCGCCAGATGTACTGCACGTGCTGGCCGGACACGGACAGGTCAGGGGTGGTTAGGCCGGAGCGCGTGTGGTGCACCTGCACGCGGTTGTCCTTCCACACGTACGTGACCTCCTCGTCCTCTGAGGAGGGGTGGCGGGAGGAGTGCTGGTTGCCGCACAGCGAGTCGCACCGCTCCCTATGGCCGCCCCCTGCCCTGGCCGCCGCCAGCCTGGAGATGGACGAGTGGGAGTGCGACCGCCGACCACTGCTGTGACCGCTGAAACCACACCATCCGACAGGGAGTCACTGGGCTGTAGGGGGCCAAAGGGGCCGTGGATGGGCATGGCGAGTGGGTGGAGGGGACGGGCGTTACTTCGCGTCCAAAAGAGTGCTTGGATCGAGAAGACCTTGACTATAACAGCGAGGAAAAAAGTAATGAAGGTACCTTATCAAAGGTAAGGCATCCCTCCCTTCCCTTCCGTGCGCAGGCTGATACTCCTGCGGACACTCCCTGTATAGACAGGCAAGGATTAATCCCATCTACCCAACAAAGGGAGTGGAGTTTTGTGTGTATGACCGTTTTTTATCCCGCCATTAAGGCAGCCATACTCCAACTTCGGGGAAAAAGGTAAGGTATGAACTTTGAAGAAAAAAATACAGATGAAAATTTACAAGCCGAGAAGAAATTGCTGGCTGGAAAACAAATGACAAAAAGGAAAGATAACTAGCTGAATGAATGGGCTGCCCAGAGGAGAACGGATTTGAGGAAGAAACAAAACATGCTTTAAAGAAAGCTGAAGGCGCAAGACACCACCTATAGGAAAAGACACTTTGCAAGATAAAGAGAGAACTTGGAAGATACCCACCAAGCGGAACATTCTGGCAAGAAGTCAAGAGTACGTAACTCAGCAATTGCCGAGAGAGAGAGAGAGAGAGAGAGAGAGAGAGAGAGAGAGAGAGAGAGAGAGAGAGAGAGAGAGAGAGAGAGACGGTAACAGAAAGGCTGAGGAAAACGTACACTTCGTAAAGAGGCAGAAAACAATCCAGGGGGGCAAAATGAGTTCTTAAAACAGGAAGTAATAGCTTGCATATACATGGAGACTGTTATAGACAGGGATTACAAGGAGAAGAGAACAACAACGAGAACAAGAACAAGAACAAGAACAACACACACACTCCATGCCATCTATCACATATGAATATAAACTGAAATTTAAAACTGCAACAGTTCAAATGATTTTTACTACTGATCTTCTGTATCAACAATACAAACTATCTTTGAGGATGCTCAGAAGATTTAAAAATAGAGAAAAAAAATCGACGTTTCAGTCACAGACCGTCTTCAGGACTGATGACATCAAATGAACGACAAATAAACACGTATTTCATGTCATTAGTCCCGAAGACGGCCTATGACCGAAACGTCGAAATTTTTTTTTTTTTTTTCTAATTTTAAATCTTTTGAGCATCTTCAAGTTTGTATAACTGCAACAGTTCAATTGTTGTATGGGCTCTAAGTCAGACAGGGAACGCTCCGCCTCCTCGCCCTCTCATCCCCCTCTCCCTTTTACTCTTACACCACACACACACACACACACACACACACACACACACACAACACACACACACAATTCTCTCTCTCCTCCCCCCCTCTCTCTCTCTCTCACTTGTGAACGCTGCTACTACTGCCCATCTGATGAACAGGAATACAACTGTGGCTGCGAAGCTGGTGCTGCTGCTGATGGGGGTAGTGATGATGATGGTGATGATGGTGACAGTGATGATGCTGACAACAGGCAGCGCCGTGATGAGGAGCCGGTAGCAGGCTGGACGACCTTCTGGGGCCCGCCGCAGCAGCCGCACGAGTTCTCGACTCTTCGTGAATGCCCGCGTCGCTGCAGCTTCTCTGCGAGCGCTGCCCGGGAACCAGACACGACCTCTGGGAGGTGTCTGAGGTCCTCCTTCCAAAGCCCCCCGAGCTACATCTCAATGGGTCTTGGAGGAGTTCCAGTCTGTGAGATCCTGCTCTGCTGGGATCCGCCGTGCCCGCCCCTGCACTGTGGGAGGTGCTGAGGGAAGCCTGGGAGACGGCGGACCCCCCGCAGGCCCCGGTGACCCCACTGCACTCCGCTTCACCACTCCGCGCTGGAGAGCTCCGGCCGTTGCCCTGACCGGCATCCCTGGACTCGTGGGAAGACCCGCAGTCCGGCCCTCCTCCAGGCCCCGGGGAAAGGCCAGTTGACTGTCCACCGGCTTCCTCCAGTCTTGTGACCTGGATCGTCACCCCGTGCACGTGCTCAGCGACATCCCCAGCTGTGACGTCATGAACGCGAGACTGGGAGGAGGGTCGGGTGGTGGAGGCTGCGCAGTGCGTTGGGATTTTAGGGAGCTGTGACACCACAGCGCCAGTTCCAGGGAAGGGGTCTCTGTGGGACAGGGCTGCCTGACCTCCCCTGCTGGACGACCAGGACGAGGAGGAGGTGAGATGGAAGCGGTGGGCGGAGGAGCAGGCGGTATCGTAGGAAGGCAAGGTGTCGCCGGGCTGGGCTCCGTGGCCCCGGTCTCCGGTATCGCCGCCGGCCGCCTCGTCACCAGGCACGTCATTCAAGGCCGCTGACGTCACCGGGTACAGCACAGCGTCGTCGTAGTTGGGGGGTGACAGGGCTGAAATCACAACACTGTTCTGATACGATTCCCTCACAACGCATTTAGTTCCCTCTGCGCCCCTCTCTCCACGCACACGTATATAAACATCTCTCTCTCTCTCTCTCTCTCTCTCTCTCTCTCTCTCCACACACACACACACACACACACAGAGAGAGAGAGAGAGAGAGAGAGAGAGAGAGAGAGAGAGAGATAGAACGAACAATGTAAAAGAATACAGATGGATCAATAGATAGACAGATAGACAGACAGCCTATAGGCATTTCGATATTTCGAGCGTCTGTTCTTTTCCCAGGACGACACACTGTAGACTTCCCGTCAAAAATGGAGTGACGTCATGGGAACGATGCTAAAAGAGAAATTGTGTCATGACAATCTGGCCATCGCCGCGTGATGTAAAGTCTAAACTATCATCCTGCTGTGATTAATTCTTCCACCCCCACCCCTCACCCCCCGCAACCACCAATATACTAACACACACCATCTCACCACCTCTCTCTCCCATCCCTAAATCACCACTCCTCTCTCTCTCTCTCTCTCTCTCTCTCGATCACTCCATGTTAGGTGTGTCAAAGGGAACAACTGAGTGGCTGTCAAATGCAAGGGAGTCAAGCACATGTAACCAGTGTTCATTTATGTGTGTTCGGAACTGGTGGGTGCAGTTGTCTGCATTTTACGAACACATTTCCCCCTGAAATCTACTGTTTTCAATGGGCACACAATGCATATGTCTTGGAGTGAGTGATTCTGCATGTTGGAATGAGTGCCTGTGTTGTTCTGGATGTGTGACCGATGAAAATAGAAGCGCACTTTGACCGAGCTGCGTGTTTCACCTACATACTGAGCCCCATTGCATTTGGTGCACACCATGTTTCCAGTTCTGCAGGATAACTCATGTTCTAGTTCTGCAGGATAACTCATGCGAATGGTGAATATCTTGTCACAGATGCCGCTGATGAACTGACGTGCCTCAACGACACTCTCCCTACAGCGTTTCCCGCTACATCGGTGGCTTTCCGGTTTATCAGTGGAGGTGGAGGAAGCACGGAAGGCATCAGGACGTTTCGCATGCAATTTGAATTCCTTTCTCCGACAATGGGGAGCTCCGTTTGTCTCATGCTACTGCTTTCATGTGAGGCTGGTTGCTGTTGTTGGAGAGGAGGTTGGAGGGGTTGTGTGTGTGTGTGTGGGGGGGGGGGGGGGGGGGGAGGAGGATGAACGGGACCCTGTTCTTGAGAGTTTGGTGTCTGTACTCAAAGGTCTCGTTGCGTGGAATGCTGCTGGCTGTCTCAATGGCTTTCTGTATGGTGTGGGCTCTCTTAACCTCTACGCTGGAAGCGCTTGGAGATCTCTTGGCAACGAAGGGTGAAGGTTTCATCCGTTGAGCATAGTTGGCGGAGACGTAGCATGAGGCTGAAAGTATGTTTGCATGTCTTATCTTTGCATGTCTTAGGATGGCAAGACGAAGCATGAAGGTATGCATGGATGTCGGTAGGTTTTGAGTGCAGATCTATTTGGAGGAAGCCTTCATTCAGGATGGTGTATTTTAGAAACACACAAAATACTTAAAGGAACACGAATTCATACTTTTAATTCAGAACACAAAATCATACTCAGGAAACAGAATCGTAATAAAGGGAACACAAAATCACGCTTAAAAAACACAAAATCAGACTTAAAGAAACACAATATACTTAACAAATGCAAAATCAAACTAAAAGGAGCGCACAATTTTACTTAAAAATTTTATACGAAATTGAACTATAGGAACATGAATAATTTCAAGAAACACAAATCAACTTTAAGGAACACAACACTTTAAGAACACAAAATAAGAACAAAATAATTAGGAACACAAATAAACAAAAAATTAAGACACAAAATCAACTTTAAGGAACACAAAATCAAACTTTAAGGAACACAAAATCAAACTTTAAGGAACACAAAATCAAACTTTAAGGAACACAAAAATCAAACTTTAAGGAACACAAAATCAAACTTAAAGGAACACAAAATCAAACTTTAAGGAACACAAAATCAAACTTTAAGGAACACAAAATCAAACTTTAAGGAACACAAAATCAAACTTTAAGGAACACAAAATCAAACTTAAAGGAACACAAAATCAAACTTTAAGGAACACAAAATCAAACTTTAAGGAACACACAAAAATCAAACTTTAAGGAACACAACAACAAATCAAACTTTAAGGAACAAACAAATTCAAAACCTTTAAGGAACACAAAATCAAACTTTAAGGAACACAAAATCAAACTTGAACACAAAATCAAACTTTAAGGAACACAAAATCAAACTTTAAGGAACACAAAATCAAACTTTAAGGAACACAAAATCAAACTTTAAGGAACACAAAATCAAACTTAAGGAACACAAAATCAAACTTAAAGGAACACAAAATCAAACTTTAAGGAACACAAAATCAAACTTTAAGGAACACAAAATCAAACTTTAAGGAACACAAAATCAAACTTAAAGGAACACAAAATCAAACTTTAAGGAACACAAAATCAAACTTTAAGGAACACAAAATCAAACTTTAAGGAACACAAAATCAAACTTAAGGAACACAAAATCAAACTTTAAGGAACACAAAATCAAACTTAAAGGAACACAAAATCAAACTTAAGGAACACAAAATCAAACTTTAAGGAACACAAAATCAAACTTAAGGAACACAAAATCAAACTTTAAGGAACACAAAATCAAACTTTAAGGAACACAAAATCAAACTTTAAGGAACACAAAATCAAACTTAAAGGAACACAAATCATACTTAAGGAACTCAAAATAGCTTTGAAGGAACACAAATCGTAACTGAAAGAACATAAAATCAATTAATAACATCTAAATCAACAAATATAAAAAAAAAAGATAAACTTTTAAGGTAAACAATAATCACAACTAATTGGAACCTTAAAACTTCAATGGTTATGAATTATAATTCATTCAATATTAGGTACGACAACACATATTAAGGAACACAAAATCAAACTTTAAGGAACACAAAATCAAACTTAAAGGAACACAAAATCAAACTTAAAGGAACACAAAATCAAACTTTAAGGAACACAAAATCAAACTTAAAGGAACACAAAATCAAACTTTAAGGAAACACAAAATCAAACTTAAAGGAACACAAAATCAAACTTTAAGGAACACAAAATCAAACTTAAAGGAACACAAAATCAAACTTTAAGGAACACAAATCAAACTTAAAGGAACACAAAATCAAACTTTAAGGAACACAAAATCAAACTTTAAGGAACACAAAATCAAACTTTAAGGAACACAAAATCAAACTTTAAGGAACACAGAATCAAACTTTAAGGAACACAAAATCAAACTTTAAGGAACACAAAATCAAACTTTAAGGAACACAAAATCAAACTTAAAGGAACACAAAATCAAACTTTAAGGAACACAAAATCAAACTTAAAGGAACACAAAATCAAACTTTAAGGAACACAAAATCAAACTTTAAGGAACACAAAATCAAACTTTAAGGAACACAAAATCAAACTTTAAGGAAAAGGAACACAAATGCATACATAAAGGAACTCAAAATACGCTTTTGAAGGAACACAGAATCGTACTGAAAAAACATAAAATCAATATTTAACATCTAAATCATACGATAATATAAAAAAAAGAAGATTAACTTCTCCTCTCATGGTGAAACAATGACATCACGTAACTCCAAATTCGGGGCCAACTCTTTAGAACTTCCATTGTTTGTTATGTGAATTTTTATTCTTATGTGCGAAGTGAGTAGGTACGACAAGCAGCATTAGTTTGGGGTGAGTTCCATTCAAATGTTTCGCTGTGGAAGTAAAAGCTCCTTTCCGTGGTTTCCACTGACTGTTTACGTCTGCCGGCCTCAGCTCAGTGTTGTCCTGACCCTCGGGGAATGACACGCACACAGGGACGATGGACAGGCAGCGACGTGGTATGTGACCATTGTTAAAGCAGGCTATTTTCATCATGTCTTGTGATGGCTGCCCTGCCCCTCCACTCCAGCTGGAGAAGGTGACATCCATGAGGTGACGGCTGCCCTGCCCCTCCACTCCAGCTGGAGTACGTGGACATCCATGATGTCATGGCTGCCCTTTCCCTCCACTCCAGCTGGAGGAGGTGGACATCCATGATGTGATGGCTGCCCTGCCCCTCCACTCCAGCTGGAGGGGTGGACATCCATGATGTGATGGCTGCCCTGCCCCTCCACTCCAGCTGGAGAGGTGGACATCCATGATGTGATGGCTGCCCTGTCCCTCAACTCCAGCTGGAGGAGGTGGACATCCATGATGTGATGGCTGCCCTGTCCCTCAACTCCAGCTGGAGGAGGTGGACATCCATGATGTGATGGCTGCCCTGTCCCTCAACTCCAGCTGGAGGAGGTGGACATCCATGATGTGGTGGCTGCCCTGTCCCTCCACTCCAGCTGGAGGAGGTGGACATCCATGATGTGGTGGCTGCCCTGTCCCTCCACTCCAGCTGGAGTAGGTGGACATCCATGATGGTGTTCGCTGCCCTGTCCCTCCACTCCAGCTGGAGGTAGGTGGACATCCATGAGTGTGACGGCTGCCCTTCCCTCCACTCCAGCTGGAGTAGGTGGACATCCATGATGTGATGGCTGCCCTGTCCCTCCACTCCAGCTGGAGTAGGTGGACATCCATGATGTGGTGGCTGCCGTTCCCTCCACTCCAGCTGGAGGAGGTGGACATCCAATGATGTGGATGGCTGTCCTTCCCTCCACTCCAGCTGGAGAGGTGGACATCCAATGATGTGTGGCTGCCCTTTCCCTCCACTCCAGCTGGAGGTAGGTGGACATCCATGATGTGGATGGCTGCCGTTGTCCCTCCACTCAGCTGGAGTGAGGTGGACATCCATGATGGTGATGGCTGCCTGCCCCTCAAATCCAGCTGGAGGTAGGTGGACATCCATGATGTCATGGCTGCCTTGTCCCTCCACTCCAGCTGGAGGAGGTGGACATCCATGATGGTGATGGCTGCCCTGCCCCTCCACTCCAGCTGGAGTAGGTGGACATCCATGATGTCATGGCTGCCCTTTCCCTCCACTCCAGCTGGAGTAGGTGGACATCCATGATGTGATGGCTGCCGTGCCCTCCACTCCAGCTGGAGGAGGTGGACATCCATGATGTGATGGCTGCCCTGCCCTCCACTCCAGCTGGAGGAGGTGGACATCCATGATGTGATGGCTGCCCGTGCCCCTCCACTCCAGCTGGAGGAGGTGGACATCCATGATGTGTGGCTGCCGTGCCCCTCCACTCCAGCTGGAGAGGTGGACATCCATGATGTGATGGCTACCCTTCCCTCCACTCCAGCTGGAGTAGGTGGACATCCAGGGTGTGATGGCTGCCGTGCCCCTTCACTCCAGCTGGAGTGAGGTGGACATCCATGATGTGATGGCTGCCCTGCCCCTCCACTCCAGCTGGAGTGATCGGTGGATGCCATCCCATCGATGTGACATTGATGTGATGCTGCCCTGCCCCTCCACTCCAGCTGGAGGAGGTGGACATCCATGATGTGATGGCTGCCCTGCCCTCCACTCCAGCTGGAGGAGGTGGACATCCATGATGTGGTGGCTGCCGTCCCTCCACTCCAGCTGGAGGAGGTGGACATCCATGATGTGATGGCTGCCCTGTCCCTCCACTCCAGCTGGAGGAGGTGGACATCCATGGTGTGATGGCTGCCGTGCCCCTTCACTCCAGCTGGAGGAGGTGGACATCCATGATGTGATGGCTGCCCTGCCCTCCACTCCAGCTGGAGGAGGTATCAGTGGTGCATCCAGTGATGGTGATCGTGGCTGCCCTGTCCCTCCACTCCAGCTGGAGGAGGTGGACATCCATGATGTGGTGGCTGCCCTGCCCCTCCACTCCAGCTGGAGGAGGTGGACATCCATGATGTGGTGGCTGCCCTTCCCTCCACTCCAGCTGGAGGAGGTGGACATCCATGATGTGGTGGCTGCCGTGCCCCTCCACTCCAGCTGGAGTAGGTGGACATCCATGATGTGATGGCTGCCCTTTCCTCCACTCCAGCTGGAGGAGGTGGACATCCATGATGTGTGGCTGCCCTGTTCCCCTCCACTCCAGCTGGAGAGGTGGACATCCATGATGTGATGGCTGCCCTGCCCCTCCACTCCAGCTGGAGGAGGTGGACATCCATGATGTGGTGGCTGCCCTGCCCTCCACTCCAGCTGGAGGAGGTGGACATCCATGATGTGATGGCTGCCCTGTCCCTCCACTCCAGCTGGAGGAGGTGGACATCCATGATGTGGTGGCTGCCCTGTCCCCTCCACTCCAGCTGGAGGAGGTGGACATCCATGATGTGGTGGCTGCCCTGTCCCTCCACTCCAGCTGGAGGAGGTGGACATCCATGATGTGATGGCTGCCCTGTCCCTCCACTCCAGCTGGAGGAGGTGGACATCCATGATGTGGTGGCTGCCCTGCCCCTCCACTCCAGCTGGAGGAGGTGGACATCCATGATGTGATGGCTGCCCTGTCCCTCAACTCCAGCTGGAGGAGGTGGACATCCATGATGTGGTGGCTGCCCTGTCCCTCCACTCCAGCTGGAGGAGGTGGACATCCATGATGTGATGGCTGCCCTGTCCCCTCCACTCCAGCTGGAGGAGGTGGACATCCATGATGTGATGGCTGCCCGTGCCCTCACACTCCAGCTGGAGGAGGTGGACATCCATGATGTGGTGGCTGCCCTGCCCTCCACTCCAGCTGGAGGAGGTGGACATCCATGATGTGATGGCTGCCGTGTCCCTCCACTCCAGCTGGAGGAGGTGGACATCCATGATGTGTGCTGTGGCTACTCCTAGTTCCATAGTGTGTGCTGCCACTCCAGCTGGAGGAGGTGGACATCCATGATGTGTGGCTGCCTGCCCCATCTCCAGCTGGAGAGGTGGACATCCATGATGTGGGGCTGCCCTTCCCTCCACTCCAGCTGGAGGAGGTGGACATCCATGATGTGATGGCTGCCTGCCCCTCCACTCCAGCTGGAGGAGGTGGACATCCATGATGTGATGGCTGCCCTGTCCCTCCACTCCAGCTGGAGAGGTGGACATCCATGATGTGATGGCTGCCGTGCCCCTCCACTCCAGCTGGAGAGGTGGACATCCATGATGTGTGGCTCCTTCCTCCACTCCAGCTGGAGTGAGTGGACATCCATGGTGGTGGCTGCCTGCCCCTTCACTCCAGCTGGAGAAGGTGGACATCCATGATGTGATGGCTGCCCTTGCCCTCCACTCCAGCTGGAGGAGGTGGACATCCATGATGTGGTGGCTGCCGTGCCCCTCAACTCCAGCTGGAGAAGTGATGGTGGATCCAC
Source organism: Conus canariensis (assembly GCA_033310375.1). Lineage (NCBI taxonomy): Eukaryota > Metazoa > Mollusca > Gastropoda > Neogastropoda > Conidae > Conus > Conus canariensis. Next base: position 27,668,499 of record CM065733.1, on the reverse strand, counting down.
TCCATGATGAGTAGGTGGCTCCCGTGGTCCTGCCTCCACTCCAGCTGGGAGGAGGTGGACATCCATGATGTGGTGGCTGCCATGTCCCTCCACTCCAGCTGGAGGAGGTGGACATCCATGATGTGGTGGCTGCCCTGTCCCTCCACTCCAGCTGGAGGAGGTGGACATCCATGATGTGGTGGCTGCCCTGTCCCTCCACTCCAGCTGGAGGAGGTGGACATCCATGATGTGGTGGCTACCATGTCCATCCACTCCAGCTGGAGGAGGTGGACATCCATGATGTGGTGGCTGCCCATGTCCCTCCACTCCAGCTGGAGGAGGTGGACATCCATGATGTAATGGCTGCCCTGTCCTCCACTCCAGCTGGAGGAGGTGGACATCCATGATGTGATGGCTGCCCTGCCCCTCCACTCCAGCTGGAGGATGTGGACATCCATGATGTGGTGGCTGCCCTTTCTCTCCACTCCAGCTGGAGGAGGTGGACATCCATGATGTGGTGGCTGCCCTTTCCCTCCACTCCAGCTGGAGGAGGTGGACATCCATGATGTGGTGGCTGCCCTGCCCCTCCACTCCAGCTGGAGGAGGTGGACATCCATGATGTGGTGGCTGCCCTGTCCCTCCACTCCAGCTGGAGGAGGTGGACATCCATGATGTGGTGGCTGCCCTGTCCCTCCACTCCAGCTGGAGGAGGTGGACATCCATGATGTGATGGCTGTCCTGTCCCTCAACTCCAGCTGGAGGAGGTGGACATCCATGATGTGATGGCTGCCCTACCCCTCCACTCTAGCTGGAGGAGGTGGACATCCATGATGTGATGGCTGTCCTGTCCCTCAACTCCAGCTGGAGGAGGTGGACATCCATGATGTGGTGGCTGCCCTGTCCCTCAACTCCAGCTGGAGGAGGTGGACATCCATGATGTGGTGGCTGCCCTGTCCCTCCACTCCAGCTGGAGGAGGTGGACATCCATGATGTGATGGCTGCCCTGTCCCTCCACTCCAGCTGGAGCAGGTGGCTCAGCGACAAAGAGCCAGAGAGGAAAGCTGACGTAGAAGGTTCCCATCTGTTGAAGATCACAGAACGATATTCTCCCTTCACTGGATATTCGATGGCCGGGTGTTAGTGTTTCAAGTCAAGTAAGGTCACAACGTTTACTGCCCAGCCAGCCACACCGAAAAAATACCGTCAGGCCAGGTGAACGTCGTGACCTAGTCGCAAGTACCTCAGGTAAAAAGAATCCGAGGCAGTCAAAAAACTTGTCACTGGATTTTTTCAGACCCCAGATGCATTCTAAAAACAGACAAACAATGTCCACAGACCTAAAGATCAAAGCGAAAAGAAACACAGACTTCAATTTCTCTATGTCCGCAGCGACGTTTTCAAGAGAATTGTCCTTCCTCTGGACTGCTGATGAGGAAATTAACATTAGATAGCAAATAGGGTGCACACGCACGCACACACACACACACACACACACACACACACACACACACGCACACACGCACACACACACACACACACACACACACACACACACACATACACACACACACACACGCGAGCGCGCGCGCACTCTCTCTTCTCTCTCTCTCTCTCTGTCTCGTAATATCATATTGTATGATTGTCTTATCATTCACTGTTTATCTGAAACTGTATTATCAATGTACCGTGCCCCTTGGCCTGTATATTAAGAAACTTCCGCTTCTCTCCATCTCTGTCTGTTTGTCTGTGTGTCTGTGTGTCTGTCTGTCTGTCTGTCTCGCTCTCTCTCTCTCTCTCTCTCTCTCTCTCTCTCTCTCGTAGTGGCTTCCCTTGACTTGGCAACCAGGAAGACGTTGTTTTAGCTGCTCTGATAAATTTCTACCTGCATTGCCTGTACATTGCCCACTGTGCCGGTTGAAGGTCTCTGATCTACTTTGGAAGCGACGCTCAATGCTGCGCTACAGGAGATGACACTGTCATCTTTTAAAATTGAAGGCAGAGGTAAACAAACAGTTGTGATCCTACGCTTGACTACGATACTGACCAGTCCCCTGCAACGCAAACCCAAAGCCACAGTGCTGTGTATCGATGGAAATGTCCGTCACAGGTGAACAGGGACAGGCGCAGGGCTGAGGTACACAGAAATAATCAGCAGAAAAAGGCAAAGTGGAGGTTTTTCTCCATCTGATTTGTTTTTGCCGACGCCACCTAGCCTAATGTACAGTGTTGACAGAACCGTCAATAGCTACGCTGCATGTGATGACATTTCTCATTGTGACAGTAATTCTCCTCCATCCCCACCACAGCCTGCACGTGATACAAGACACAGTGACACTCAAAAGGAAATCAACATGGGACAGTGTGACAAACAAGCTGTGACAATCGCACACGATGAAGATTTCATGTTGGATATTGTGTCGGTCGTGCCAAGTGGTAATGAAGACTGTGGTGAAGAATTCCGTGACATGCACTGTGAAAATGACAGGCCACCAATTACTTCCGCACAAAACAAACAAGAGGAAGAGATGGGAACGGCGGACGATCATGATTCAGAGTACAGAAATGATCCCGAAGACTGTTCTCAGGTCAGTCAACCACAGGATGCTCATTCTGACAACGTTACATCAGCAACATAATGGCATTTCTACAGGAGATGACCAGAAAGGTAGACAGCCTTCACCATACTACGAGAGAAGACGTGAAAATGGCTTCTGGCGACACCAAAGCCGTCAACAACGGAAATCGCTATGATTGTGGATAGACGCGTAGATATGTTGACAGTCACATTCAAAGTAGTGTCTTCCGTGATCTGGTTTTCTCATCGCAATGTTGTATTCTAGCATTTGTTACATGTGTTTATTCTTTGACAGTTACGAACAACCCCCATCCCACTGAATCCTCCCCATGAGAATGGGCTTTGTAAGCTATCATTCATTCATTCACTCATTCTCTCTCTCTCTTTTCCTCCCCCCCCCCCCCCCCCCCTCCCTAATGAGTACTTCTGATATACCAAGCGACAAGCCTGTCGGCATAATAATGTTAGTCACTTCATGCTTGCCGTTACAATCCTTCAGAGCAATAATCTCAACTTTTCTGCAAAGCAGAACACTGTCAGAAAAGGCCTACTGCATGATACATTGATGTACAGTGCAAATGACTAACGACAGAAAGGGGATAAAGGAATGAGAGAGGGTGAAAGAGAAAGAATGAGGAGAAGTAGAAAGAAGGGGAATGAAGAGCAGATTGACGCACGTATCTATGAGACAGAGCAAGCGAGCGAGGGAGCGAACGAGAGAGAGAGAGAGAGAGAGAGAGAGAGACGGGGATGAAACGGCATCATCGTCATCAGTTCTTCACCCTACCCTCTTCCATCCCGTTCTCCCTTTCCTACCCCTCCACTCGCCCCCCCCCCCCCCCCCCCCCCCCCTCACTGTCTACAGTATCAGCAGACTCAACTTTCACAAAGGTTTCTAAATGTAGAGTGAAAAAAAAGCTGTTTCCCAGCCATCTTTCGGATGAAAACAACCACCACTGGCGTTATAATACACACACTCGCGCGCGCGCGCGCGCGCACACACACACACACACACACACACACACACACACACACACACACACACACACACACACACACACGTCAATGGCAAACACATACAACAGTTTGCTCACAACACAATCTCAGCTGACAGCGACAACGCTTGTGCGTTCAAGCCGTATCTTTGGTTCCATGAAAAATGTGAAGGCAACCTACACGGTAAAGAGGGCGTGCCTCAATCACTGGTAGTCGGCCTGCAGCGATGGCAGTCTGTCTGAAATGCCAAACCCATTATCGGCTGCAAGGCCAGGAACCGCAGAGCACAATGTCTGCGTGCGTGAAAATGTGTGTACGCGTGCGCGCGCGTGAGTGAGCATACACGCCACGAGATACTTGTTTTGTGGCCTGATCACGGTTGCGGTCAATACGTAGGTCAGACATCTGCTCGATCTTGTCCCTGAGAGCCTTTCCCTGTTCCTTAGTCATTGATCGCGCTGTTTCCCCCCGCTTTGCGACTCCTGGCCTTGCAGCTGTGGCGTACCGCATATGGATTGTCCGCACGCAATGACGCCTCTTTGATGACACTGGAACTGATCAGTCAGCATAAAACAAAAAGTCTCAATGAACCAGCCGCCGTGTCGAAGTGGTCAGCGTCGTGGACTCCCGGCTGGGAGGTCGTGGCTTCGATTCCCATCACAGTCATGTGGGATTTTTCTGCCCCGACCGGCTCCTTCCCAGAGCTGAGTTCGGTACGGGCTCAGTTGGGAAGGCTGGGACCACACAGTCGAGTTTCATCCACTTAATGGATGCGTTTTTGAGAGTGTTGCTCAAATTTCCTGACTAACACTGCAGGTGTCTGTATCTCTCGGGCCTGGTTGACGCCGGGGTATATGATGAAAGGAAATGTAGAGTACAGCCCTGTCATGCACTCTGAGACCGGAATGGAGATCCATAGCTCCATCATCATCATCCTCATTCTCATCAATCAGCATAACAAGAAGTCTCAAATTCTGTGGCCCTCCATGCCCTGATCTCATGGTGACCTCAGTTTCGATATCCTCTCTACGTCTGTTGCCTTGGTTTGATTCCGTCGGGGTCACCGGTATCGGCGGATCCATGGGGGCTGTCGTTGGACGGGCGAGGTGGCACCCTCTTGAGGGAGAGCTCACTCACGCTGGCTCCGCGACTAAGCAGTTATTGTCGTCAGTAGGGGGCTTAGTAGGTGGTGTCCTGCGTATGTTGGATCAGAACAGGCGCCACTGAACACCACTGAAGTGACTCAGCAGCAGTGCAGTGTCTCCTCCGGTGGGTTGCCTCTTGATGACTTGACACTGACTGCTCCCTGTGGATTGCCGGTGCCGGGGCTGCGGCGGGACTGACCGGTCTGTGGCTGTGGACAGGGTGTCGGAATGAGCGGCGTGGGTGCACTGCCACTGAGGTGGCACAGAAGATGGGACAGCCAAAAAAAAAAAAAAAAAAGTCTCGATGAATCAACGCAGGCTGTGTGACGAGGTTGACGTTATTATGTTTCAGCCTGTTTTCAATGCCGTTGCTGATAGATTCAGTGTCAGTCAACATATTCAATATTCATCATGCTTAAACTGAAGTCAACAGCTGAAGTCAACAAGAAGCTGGGCTCATTCACAGAACACAGTCACCCGTGCACTGAACGAAAGCAACTGACAGAGACCCAAATTGATGATTTTGCACACTCAATCATAACGTTTCCATTAAAAGTCCAGACTGCCTTTCAACTTGTGGGCTGGTGTATTTTCCGCTTCAAGTTAACATACACTGATCCGTCGGACGGAGAAGGAGAGAGAGACAGAGACAGACAGACAGACAGACAGACAGACAGACAGGCAGGCAGGCAGACAGACAGATACAGCGAGAGACAGAGACAGAGAGACAGACAGATAGAACCAGACAGAGAGACAGAGACAGAGAGAGATACAGAGAGAGAAAAAGACTGAGAGACAGACAGAGAGGGAGAAAGACAGGCAGGTAGACAGATGGAGAGACACATGGAGAGACAGAGAGAGAGAGACACAAACAGAGATACAGAGAGAGAGAGAGAGAGAAGAAGAAGAATAGTTAGTTAGTGTTTATAGGGTCCAGCGGACTACTAGGAGCCAAATCAGGACCTCAGCTATCATATCTAAGTCTCTAGATACAAATACCCACACTAGTATTAACACATAGCTTAAAATTTATGAGGACAAAAGCACAATTATCTGTTCAACTCCGACGACACCTGTATACATAATTAAAACACTATATTTTATAAAATAAGTTTACCTCTTTCAAAAAAGAAAAAATAAGATCTACTGAAATCTCACGAAAAAGAACTGATAAATCACTGGTGGAAAAGAACTTCTCTCTGATACACATCAAATCTGCACATTCTGTCAAAAAATGATTAACACTGAACAAGCTGTCACACGCAACACACAATGGGGGGTCTTCCCCTCTGAGTATCCAACTGTGCGTTATATAGCTGTGCCCAATATGTAACCGTGACAAAACCGATTCCTCTTTACGGTTACATACCACCGATGGGAAAGGAATGGTTAAATCTGGGCAAATTTTAAACAATTTATTATGAATTTGATTACACCATTCACTCTGCCACAGTTCACGACAATACAAACTAGATTTATGACGTAGATCAGAGTGAGGAACAAACTGCATAGGCCTCCTGGAAAGACTTGCACCGAGAGCTTGTTTGGCTGCTTTGTCCACCACTGAGTTACCATAGATTCCCATGTGGCTGGGGACCCACAAGAAAACTATATGCTTTCCCGAAGAGACAAGCCGAGTATGAAGATCATGAATATCAGCCAAAACTGGATGTGAAACTTCTCTTGTCGATAGAGCCGACAATGCCGACAATGAATCCGATAAAATAAGGAAATCATTCTGATCTGACCTGGACACCGCACTGAGGGCCAGACTTAAAGCCTTTAGTTCAGCAGTATAAACAGACGACCAATCCCGCAATCTTAACAAAGTAGGCTCCTGAAAATTGTTATCACACACAATGGCAGCTGCAGCCCTCTCACCTTTTTTAGAACCATCTGTAAAAATCTTGATAAAATCTTGATAAAGTTCACATTGCCCAAGATAAAGTTGTTTATATGCAGCACTCGAGGTGACCTCCTTTCGAAATTGAGTTAAATATAAATTAATCTCTGGATTGGCGACTTTCCAGGGAGGTACATCAGTCTGTAATGGACCGTCATCAACAGCATCAAGGTCAATGCCAGCTGCCCCGAAGTGGGGCAAAATACGAATACCCAGTGGAGGAATCTCATTTGGCTTTAGATCATATTTGGCTCTAAAAGGCGGGTTCATGACAATATCATAGGCAGGGTTTTCTGGATTAGCCCTCAGTTTCAGATAGTAATTCATGGAAAGACACAACCTCCTTAGCTCCAGAGGGGGTTCACCAGATTCAACATACAAACTCTCTTTTGGAGATGTGCGAAATGCTCCCAGAGCAATCCGCAGTCCTTGATGATGAATTGGATCAAGAGCTTTGAGGTAAGATTTTCGTGCAGAACCATATACCACACACCCATAATCTAGCTTTGGTCTCACCAAAGCCCGATACAATCGCAACAAAGTTCGCTTGTCTGCACCCCAATCAGTGTGACTAATAACCTTCAAAACATTCAAACCTGACTGGCAAGATTGTTTAATGTACTTAATGTGAGGCAAAAAAGAAAGCTTATTATCAAAAATAACCCCCAAAAATTTCACTTGTTTGGAAACTTTAATTACTTGACCATTGAGACTGATAGCTGGTTTTAAGACCTGAGAAGAAAAAGAAGAAGAAGAAGAAGAAGAAAGAAGAAGAAGAAGAAGAAGAAGAAGCTTGAAATCAGTAGTGAAAGCCAGTGAAAGGCGATCATTTTCTGCAAAAATCATCATGACAAGCATCCTCATCGTTCTGTCGCCTTTGTTTTCTTCTGTTTGCCGTGTGCATGGAAAATCACCGAGTCTTCTAGCAAAGTTCGAAACTATTAAACCTGTAGCATTCTTTATGCATAATATGCTTGATTTAATGACAAATGCTAATGAATTGAAGAGAAAAGTACCATTATAAAAATTAATCTAACTCAACGTAATTAACTTACATATTAGTGCGAGGCTGTGTTGAATGCTGATGAAAGAAAGCGAGAAGGCAATGCTGAGATACAAAACAGCACGAGAGAGAGAGAGAGAGAGAGAGAGAGAGAGAGAGAGAGAGAGAGAGAGAGAGAGAGAGAGACAGACAGACAGACAGACAGACAGACAGAGACAGACAGACAGACAGACAGACAGAGAGAGAGAGAGAGACAGACAGAGAGACAGAGAGAGAGACAGAGAGAGACAGAGACAGACAGACAGAGAGACAGAGAGAGAGAGAGACAGAGAGAGAGAGACAGAGAGACAGAGAGAGAGAGAGAGAGAGAGAGAGAGAGAGAGAGAGACTCACCCTTCGTCCAATACGCTATCCCAATTCGGAAAACGTGCACGATTCTCAGAGGCACCGAGACAGAGATCTATATCAGACGGACACACAGAGCCGCAACCAGACTGGGAGATTTTCCGCCATGTCTTCCTTAGCCTTAATGGCTTGAGACCCGCCATATACCACACAGCCTGTCTTATCAAGGTAGCCAGTCCCTAACGAGGTACAAGCAGAAGGCCAGCAGTACGCTGTCTCAGGTTCAGTGATGCAATTCTCTCCTGGCCAATCAAAACGCGTTCTTTCAGTTTAGACAGTGGATATGATAAGGACGTAACACACGCAGACCCTTCCTCCTCCTCATCCACATTCTTCCCCACCCCTCCTCTTCTTTCCTGATGCTCCGATCTTGCTGGCTATGGCGGCTTCAGCATACATTATCAGAGACAAATGGGCAGGGGTCAGCAGGCCTGGCCAGGCCGCCACACGGAGAGCCGCACAGCATGATCCCAGCAGTCATCTGTCTCCTAACTGCTGAGACACTGTCTGAAACCTCTCCATGCTCTGACGTCAGAAAGGCGCCGTTGTCCGGTCATCGTCATTACCATCATCCTCTTAATGACACGAATTAGCATATTCTTCATCTTAAGGATGCTTAGAGGTTCTCCATTCTTTCCCATAAATATTTCCCCTGTCATTCTTTCTCCTGCCTCCAGTCCCCCTCCCGACATCCGTCCGCCGCCATCCCCGCCCCCTCTCTATCCTTCAGCCTCCTCTCCTCATCTCAAGCCCAGCTTAGATGAATACACATATACAGACACACAAACACAAATCACTTCACGAACTTTCACGAATCAGTCAGCTCATCCCAGTTCACCTTATACATCCAGCCTACTGTGTGGGGGGGGGGGGGGGGGGGGGTACATTTTTCTCTACAGCGTACGGCGTGTTATTACAGGGATCTGCCAGGTTTTATCTTCAACTTTCTGCCAACAGCTACCATTCTTACCACTTTCTGCCAACCTGCTACCATTTTTACTACTTTATGCCAACCAGCTATGATTTTTACTACTTTCTGCCAACCAGCTACCATTTTTACTACTTTCTGCCAACCAGCTACCATTTTTACTACTGTCTGCCAACCAGTTACCATTTTTTTTCCGACTTTCTGCCAACCAGCTACCATTTTTACCACTTTCTGCCAACCAGCTACCATTTTTACCACTTTCTGCCAACCAGCTATGATTTTTACTACTTCCTATAAACTAGCTCCGATTTTTAGCATTTTCCGCCCACCAGCTACCATTTTCAGCACTTTCCGCCCACCAGCTACCATTTTCAGCACTTTCCGCCCACCAGCTACCATTTTTAGCACTTTCCGCCCACCAGCTACCATTTTTAGCACTTTCCGCCCACCAGCTACCATTTTCAGCACTTTCCGCCCACCAGCTACCATTTTCAGCACTTTCCGCCCACCAGCTACCATTTTTAGCACTTTCCGCCCACCAGCTACCATTTTCAGCACTTTCCGCCCACCAGCTACCATTTTTAGCATTTTCCGCCCACCAGCTACCATTTTCAGCACTTTCCGCCCACCAGCTACCATTTTCAGCACTTTCCGCCCACCAGCTACCATTTTTAGCACTTTTCGCCAACCAACTACGAATTTTATCATGCAAGTTTACGTTGTAACCACATCCACTACAGAAAATGAACTCGCGGAGCACGCCCCCCCCCCCCCCCCCCCCCCCCCCCTTCATTTTCTAAAATCGTCCGCAGGTACAGTGCATTTGAAAAGAACGGCGCCATGGGGGGTTCATCCCCGTCCCTCCCCGCTGCCCCCACAGCACCGGCCGAAGGTACCCAGTGATGTCAGACAGGCAACTCGATTTTATGGGTTTGATCTTGCACTTTTCCTTTCTGTGATAAGGTCATGGCCTCATAGGGTTCCTTTCTGTACGGCTTGATTTTGTACAGTTCCTTCTTATGGACTGTGATTTTGTACAGTTCCTCTATGTAGAGCTTGACTCTGTACAGTTTCCTTTTTTATACGAGTTGACTTTGCACTGTTCCTTTCTATGGGATTTCACTGTGCGCAGTTCCTTCATACAGGATTACACTTTATACAGTTCCGTTTCTGTACAGCTTGATTTTGTGCAGTTCCTTTCGATGCAGTTACACTTTGCGCAAGTACTGACCATAGGTTTACACTTGCGCTGCTCCTGCTACTGGTTTACACTGAATACAGTTCTCTTCTCTTTGTACAGTTTCTTTTTGTAATGTTCCTCTTTCTATGGTTTTTCTTCAATGATAGTTCTTCTCTTTAATATTTAACTTTGTAGTTTCCCTGTTATAAAGCTTCAGTTTGTACAGTTTCCATTCGTAACGTTTTTCTCTTTATATTTTTTTTTTATATTTCTGTTCGTGCGTATTTTCCTTCTGCAATGTCTGCTCTATACGTGTTTGTTAAGTTTCCATTTATAATGTTTGTCTTTGTGCATTTCTATGCAATGTCAGCTCTATACGTGTTGGTTAAGTTTCCATTTATGTTTGTCTTTGTGCATTTCTATGCAATGTCAGCTCTATACGTGTTTGTTAAGTTTCCATTTATAATGCTTGCCTTTGTGCATTTCTATGCAATGTCAGCTCTATACGTGTTTGTTAAGTTTCCATTTATAATGTTTGTCTTTGTGCATTTCTATGCAATGTCAGCTCTATACGTGTTTGTTAAGTTTCAATTTATAATGTTTGTCTTTGTGCATTTCTATTGAACTTTTAGACTGTGCACTTTCTTTAGTACAGTTTCTCTTTATAGAGTTGCCTTTAGCAGTGTTTTAATTTGTACACTTTCTTTTCATACTTCAGTTTGTAAGCTTTCTTTCTATCGGATTTTACTTTGTATAATTTATTTTTACATGATTTTATTTCGCACAGTTTCTTTTTATTGCCTTTTATTTTGTTTAGTTAATGTCTGGACTTCTCTTCGAACAGTATATTTCCATAATGACTTTCACTTCGCACACACTCTTTCTAAAGATTCCATTTTGTGCATTTCATTCTGCATTGTTTTGCTGTGTAGAGTTTTTCTTAAATATTATTTCATTTCATACAGGTTTCTTCTAAACGCTGCCTTTGAATAGATTAGTTTTGCAATATATCGTTTTAACACTTTCATTCAGTAATTAGAATTCACTTTGCACAGTTTCTGCTCTAATCAGGTTTCACTTCGCACACTTTTCTTTTTGAAGGGTTGTTTTCTGAACAGCTTGTTTTGACAGAGTTGCATTTCGCACAGTTTCTTTTTGCGGTGTTGCAATTTCTACAGTTTCTTTCTGTAGTGTTATTTCTAATACGGTTCCTTTTCGCAGTGTTGGACAGCACAGTTTATTTTCGCATTATTGCACTCTGTACTTTTTTTGGCAATGTTGCAGCTTATTTCTACAAAGTTACATTTTGTGTCTGTACTTTTTTGTACAGCTGCATTTTATATAATACCTTTTTGCATTGTTGCACTTTGTACTTTTTTCTATGCAGTGTTGCTATTTGTACGGTTTCTTTTTGCAGCGACGTACTTTGTAGAGTTTCGTTAAGCAGTTTGGTTGCAGATGCACGTTGTGCAGCTCCATTCTGCACTTGGTACATTTAATGTGCATGGATGTAGTTTGACTCGCTGGTTTCTGCACGCTGACACTTAGTACACTTTTACTGCAGTGCTGCGCCCGTCAGATCCCAGAAGTCTGTTGTCTTCCATGGCACTCCTGCAGTGAGTGCATTCAGCCGCGCAGCCTTGACACACTGGCACGTGACATCGATCTGCTAACTATAAAGTTGTGGAGGGGAGGGGAGGTGGCAAGGGTAACGGCATCCGCTGATTGACAATACCAGTTACCTTGTCACCTCACCAATTTGCCACATCTACTGGATTCCTACGCCAATATGGCCGAAGACAACAACTCCTAGTTGACTTCTCTGATGTTTTTAAGCATTCTCTGGTCAACATGAAATCTACAAGTAAGCGAAAGCTAGCTCCAGGTAAGCCATGTTCCAGAAATACTCGGCAGACTAAGAAAATGCCTGGTGCCGAACTCTCACCAAAAGAAGCAACTTTTCATTGTGATCAGCGAGAGGAGCCTGCCCTGTCAACACCAGCAACGGCAGAACATTTTGAAGAATGTAGCTCTGCACTAGGCTTTACCCCTAAGGTAGGTCTGGGATCCGTTCCCTTAGTATTGAAAATGATTCAGGGACTATCGGAAAAAATAGTCTCACTAGAAAAAGCTGTGCGGGACCAAAACGGCATTATTGAAAATCTGGTCAAGGCAAGTGTTTCCACAGCAACCAAAGAAATTCAAACTGATTCTGACTTTACCTTGCAAACGGTCACGCCAACATATGCTGACATACTGAAAATAAGATCAGAAAGCAGCAAAGAACAAAATAAATGCACAAAGAGCAAAATGGTGGCGCAAAAGAGGCCAGGCCTAACACAAAAAGTCCAGTCAGAAAAGAACAGAGAAAAAAGTGACGTCATCAAAGAACATGACGACAAAGAAGTAGACAAATCTTAAATAAATGTTAGCGAACCGCCCACATTCGCTAACATTTATTTAAGATTTGTTTAGATTTCCGCCTGCAGTCCTCTCGCTTTGCAACTAAAGAAGTAGACGTCAAACTCAGACCCAAGGGTAAAATTACGTCCGGAAAATTCGACGACACTCCCCGTGTTCTTTTATTAGGAGATTCCATCATGTCCAAAGTTGACGGGAGACGCTTGGGACTGTCATATGGCCTGCGTGTTGCGAAAAGAAAAACTTTTACTCTGGGCGAATGCAGCTCTGTGATTCAAGAGGTGGAGGATCCAGATCCTGATTGTGTTGTATTGCACGTTGGGCTGAATGATCTGAAAGGAAAAGATCCCACTGTGTGTAGCACAGAAATAAGAAAATGTGTAGGGGACGTAAAGAATAAATTCCCCAAATCCAGGGTGGTGATAAGTCAGGTTGCCCCTGTGAGGAATAATAATAATAATAATAATGATTTCTTATATAGCGCTTAATCAAACGAATTTCTCTAAGCGCTTTACAAAGTCATACTACATTCACCCTTCTCATATAAAATAATACACCTTACACCCAACTACAAATACTATTACTACAATAACTAACAAATCCTAATCCTACCAATGTGACATTCACTTATTCTTCAAATATCACTACAAAAACTTAATCCTATAACGTTCAATCATACAACAAATACATATAATAGAGAACATACACATACGCTACATTTGAAAAGGCCCAGACGGCTATGAGTTAGGTTGTACCCCCCCCCCCCCCCCCTCTCCCCACAGCATTGACTAATTATGAGAAAATAGATGGGTTTTAAGTTTAGACTTGAAAGAAGAGATAGAATCTGAATGTCTGAGACAGTCTGGCAGTCTGTTCCACGTCGCTGGAGCTTGAAAAGAGAAAGATCTTTCACCAGTAGTAGTCCTGAAGCGAGTCATTCGCAGAAGGCGGTCGTCAGCACAGGAGCGTAGTTGTCGAGAGGGGGTGTAGATTTTAAGGAGATCTGAGAGATAAGAAGGTCCATTTTCAAAGAGAGCAGAGAAAGTGAGAGTTGAGATTTTGTACGAGATACGGTTTGAGACAGATAGCCAGTGAAGGGAGTGGAGGAGAGGCGAAATGTGAGCATGTTTTCTTGCTCTACAGACGACTCGGGCTGCATGATTTTGGATTCGCTGTAATCTTTCTATCAGGTATTTTGGAAGGCCGGCCAAAAGTGAGTTGCAGTAATCTATTCTAGATAAGACAAATGCACAAATGAGAGTTTCTGTAGCATCTGTAGAGAGAAGGTGACGTACAGAGCTGATTCTTCTTAGTTCTAAATAGGCAATCTTGCAAATATTTGAAACCTGTTCTCAAAGGAGAGGGATTGGTCAAGTATGACCCCTAGACTGCGGACAGAGGTGGAGACAGAGACAGCACAGTCGTTGATAGTGACAGTTGAAGGCAGAGAAGGATGGTTAGGCTGTTTTGTCACGAACATGAGTTCCGTCTTGTCGTCGTTTAGTTGTAGTTTGTTGGTTGTCATCCAGTCCTTCAGGTCTGCAATGCAGCCCCGCATCCGAGAAATCAGTGAGTCAGTTTCAGCAATGGGAGCCGACTGATGAAGCTGAGTATCGTCAGCAAAGCTCTCATGCGACATGGCGTGACCACTGATGACGTCAGACACAGGACTAGCATACAGCACAAAAAGGACTGGCCCAAGTACAGAACCCTGAGGCACACCGTACCTAAGAGGAGAACTGTCTGAGTATCTTCCCTGTACACACACTGTCTGGAACAAAACGTTAGACATCAAGAGGGAACTGTTCAACGCCATGACGAAGTCGAAACTGGCTGGTGAGAAAGATATCAGCTACGTTGTTTACAACCATCTTCAACCCTCGAACAAATCAATTTTGGCCCCTGACGGTATCCACCCCACTGCAAAAGGGGCCAGCGTCATTGCAAGGACTCTGGGTCGTCATCTCAATGCATTGTTTTGGGAAAAACCAAAGAGGAGACGAGGTCACCCCCATCATCACCATGCTGGCTTCTACCTTCCACACTTTATACCTCCATGGCTGTTCTAGACTGCAACGACCTCAGCGATGACCTTCTTCCTGCAGGGCATCTGGGAGCACAACTACTTGGGCTCCTTCAACATCAATGGGCCTTATTTTTTGTATCCGTCACGGTGTTACCTGCTCAATTTGCTTTCTTTCAAAAGTCATAACAAATTGCTTTGAAAAACATTGATTTTTAAATAGCGTTGAATGAACTTAGCTAACAATTCTTTGAACATTTTACAATTGAACTGCAGATCAATAGTGAAAAACTTACTTCAATTAGAAAATCACATCTATTCTAATAACTATTGCATTCTGGCCTTACAATCCTTAAATGTTGAACCTTTTAAGTTACCTAAATTTCGTGGTTTTTATTATCCACCTTTATATGACTGCAGTGTGTCAACTAAACGGGTTCAAACTGCAATTTATGTCAGATCAGACTTGAATTACAGTCCTCTAAAGTTATTATTCAATCATTCAACTAATGTCATTGAAAACTTTTTTGTTACTTCCATGTTGTTAAAGGTGAACAAAGACTTCAGTATAAACATACTTTCTGTTTACTATCCAAATGGGCCAAATGCTGACAAACCGATTGGATAAAACATCTTCCTAATATAAATAAGAAATGGATAATTTTGGGTGATTTCAATGCGCATTCTCCATTCTGGGAACCTGATTGCTCTGTTATATCTTGCAATCGATTTGTAGAAAATATGTTGATTCTAATTTAGTATTAATGAATGACGGCAGCATAACAAGATTGCCTGATATATCAACGCATAGACCAACCTCCATCGATCTGACATTAATTTCTCCTGATTTGGCCATCAATGCTACTTGGACAACAGAAGATGATTCATTAGGGAGTGATCATTTCCCTATTGTTGTGAAAATAAATGAGCAAATAGTTGATGAAGAAGCAGAAGTTGAAGATAAAATACAAAGTTTTTATATAATAATGCAGATTGGAGTTTATATGAGTCAACCCTTCTATCTATAAATCGCAGCATTATTGAACACGAAGATATTGAAGTGTTTTATAACAACTTTAGAAAAGCTATTATATCTGCAGCTGAGAAATCAATGCCAAAGTGCAAATCTTCTACAGATAAAAAATATGGAGGAAATAGTTGGTGGAATGAAGAATGCGCAGAAGCCGTATCTAATAAAAAGAAAACATACAAAACATGGCTCAAAGATAGAACTGATGAAAACTTTATTGAAATGAAACGTGCAAAAAGCCACAGTAACAGGGTTGTCGCAAAAGCAAAACGTCTCTATTTCAATCATTTTTGTCATTCAGAAATATCTTCATCTAAGGACATGCACAGAGTATGGAAATAGGTAAAGGAATTAAAAAACAAGTATTATCTACCTTCATATCCTATTAAATTAGAAAAAATACTACTCCAACATCATCAGAGAAAGCTGAAGCATTTGTACAAGCTTTTTCAAAAAAATAACTCATCAACTAGACTACATACAGATACCAAAAGTTACAGAGAACTAGAGGAGAAAAAGGATACTTATTGTGATCCCACACCGGATCCAAACCATTACTTAAATGCATCTATAACATTTGAAGAATTTAAAGAAGCACTAATGTCATTCTCCTCGAATAAGACAGCTGTTGGATTAGATGGAATTTCGTATCAATTGTTATGCCACTTACCTTTGTGCTGGAAGCAATTACTTCACTCGTTTTACCAAAAATGTTGGTTAAATGGAACTCTTCCTACTTTCTGGAAGAGGATAGTGGTAATACCAGTTCCAAAACAAGGTAAACCTAGGTCTGCAATTGATAGTTATCGACCAATAGCATTAACATCTCAAGTTGGAAAAATATTAGAAAAGATAGTTGAAAAACGCATTTTACATTATTGCGAAAAGAATAACATAATTCCCAACAATCAAGCAGGTTTCAGAAAAGGTAGAAGTACAATCGATCACCTTGTAAAACTTGCAAGTCATGTTAAAAAACAATTTGCTCGTAGAAAAAGTACTCTTGCTACTTTCTTTGACATTAGAAAAGCATACGATAGTGTGTGGCATTCTCGTTTACTTTATAAGTTGAAAAATATTGGGATTAATGGCGCAATGTATCAGTTCATAAAATCTTTCTTATCTGAGAGATCAGTTTGTACTAGGGTTGGTAAATGTTACTCTTCTTTTAAAGATATTGACATTGGCATCCCTCAGGGCTCCATTATTGCACCTATTCTATTTACAATTCTCATTCACGATCTTCCTAAAATACTATCTAAAAGTATGCATGTAGTGCAATATGCCGATGATATTGCTATGTGGATGAATACAAACATTAAAAAACAGACAAATAAGAGAACCATATTATATATACAAAAACTATATCAAATTGAAATTGACAAACTGAATAAATATATGAACGAAAATGGACTAGAACTATCAGGAGAAAAGACACAATTAATGTTATTCAACAATGGTAAAAATCCAAAAGTTTTGCCTCAACTTGTGCTAGAAAATAAAACTCTTCAATATTCCAATAATGTTAAATTTCTAGGTGTTCATTTCACTCCTAAATTAAACTGGAGATTCCATATTGAATATCTTATAAACAATGCCAGACAAAGGCTATCTTTACTAAAAATAATCAGTGCACAATCGTGGGGTCAAGATACCCAAACCCTTGTACATCTTTCTATTAGTCTGGTTCGTTCAAAATTGACTTACGGACAGGAAGTATATTTTTCAGCTTCTCAAACATTACTTAAGCGGTTACAAAGTATAGACAGTAAAGCTATTAAAATAGCCCTTGGTGTTCCAGTGCATTCTAATACTTTTAAAACATATAAAGAAGCTAATCTCTTGTCACTTGATGATCAACGCAAACTAGCAACAGCCAAATATGTAACCAGAAGTCTTTCTGTATCAAATTCAGTAACAAATGAAATATTTCTTGATTCCAAATCGGATTTTCCTAAAAGGGCACAGAATATTTCTTACCTGCAGCCCATTCGAAATTATACTGATGATTTATTTAAAAAATGTGACATCGATATTGCATCCATTTCAAAACCTCCAACTATGCCCACAGTTCCTCAATGGGAGCATATTTCTCCAAATTTTGATATAGATTATACTACTCTAAAAAAAGAAGACAATATTAATTTGATATCAGTAGAAGCAAAAGAACATCTTGAAAACAATATCCACATCATCTTAAAATCTACACGGATGGTTCAGTTTTAGAATCTTATACAGGAGTTGGATTTGTAATTCCCGATTTAAAAGCAAAGAAATCATTTTGTTTAGGAAAGAACTTTTCAGTTTTCACTGCTGAACTATATGCAATCCTTATGGCCTTATCTTGGATATCTGATCTTGATGTGGCAATTTACAGCATTCTAATCTGTGTTGACTCTAAATCTGTTCTTCATAGCTTACGAAATTGGGATGCAAATGTAAGGAAAGACTTAATTTTTTATATAAAATTTATGATACATTCCGTTATGGCGAAAGGAACTTTTGTAGAGTTTTGCTGGATCCCATCTCATTGTGGTATCTATGGAAATGAAATAGCTGATAAATTAACAAAAGAGGGTGCTCTTAGAAAAAATCCAGATAGTAGATTAAAATTGGATAAACATGAAATAATTTCTCTATTAGAAAATTGTATGAACGATGAAAAACTTCCTGCAAAAACGAAAGTGTTATTATGTCAAAGATCATTGTCCAGTATTATTTATAAGATGCGTTTAAACTCGTGGAAAACCAAATTTTCTAAGGATGTAGATTGCGCTTGTGGTCTCCCATTATCTATTCAACATATTCTTTTTGAATGTCCAATTCTAACATCTTTATATAATATTCAAAGGATAGATATTGGTTCCTTAGGGGCTTTACAAGAAATACTTTACAGCCCCAAAATGATTGATATAGCAAAGGCTGTATCGAGTTCTGTTATTATTCATTTGTTGTAATTGATTTATCAGTTTAAAATTATTGTTTGGTCGTTTATAGGCAAACTTTTATGCATTTGTGTCCGTGCGCACACACACACACACACACACACACACACACACACACACACACACACACACACACTCACTCACTCACTCACCACCACACACACACACACACACACACACACACACACACACACGGGCGCGCGCATGCACGCGCGCATGCACGCACGCACGCACGCACGCACACGCACACACACACACACACACTCATATAAGCACTTACACACATACACTTTTTTCCTTTTTTTTTTCTTTTTTCTTTTTTTTGGTCTAATATCACCATTGTTGTGAAGAGACTCTAAATTAAATCAATCAAATCAAATCAAAAACCACATCTACTGAATTCATGCACGCGCGAGCATGTGTGTGTGTGTGTGTGTGTGTGTGTGTGTGTGTGTGTGTGTGTGTGTGTGTGTGTGTGCGCGCGCGCGCGCGTAACAGACAGACAGAGTGCTCTTTAACCCTGACAGTTTACTGTCCACTGGCCATGGGTCTTTACACAAATATGCTGTACTGGGAGGGCTTTGAAGGAAAAGATTTAAGCATTCATGCGACTCCTCATGAGATCGACCTCAGCATTACTTTGCAGCTTGTATTAGTACACACACTGGAAATCATTCCAAAAGTTTCGTCTAATACGTTTCCTTTCCTTCGCAGCGAACGATAAGTTGGACTACATTCTTACTATTTCCCTCATTCTTTATGTTACGGATGGTGTGCGGTGTGTGTTTTGCTGTCTGACTCTCACCCGAAGAAGTTTAGATGCGTGTACGTCTTTTTCCCTACACACACCCACACCACACGAACTTAAGTTTCTTCCTTTCTGTTTGCTGCCTGAACCATCAAAATCATAAATACATATTACATAACAACAACAAGCAGGAACATCAATTAATTCATGCCACCGCTATCAAGGCGCGCAACAACGCTAAGTACTACTATCACATTTCAAACATTTTTTCCTTGCGCAGGCCACGCTGGCACCCACAGCAGTCACCACAGACAGTCTCTGCACTTGGCCGCGTCCGGCCCGAGTCACACAGCCTTGCACAGTTCAGAAACCACTCACGAAAGCAATTCGTGGAGTCCGTCCAGGGACTCCCACACAACAGAAGAGGTTCACTGAACGTCGTTCCGACGTAGAACGAAGCTGCTCACGGAAGCAGTTCGTGGAGTCCTTCCAGGGACTCCCACGCGACAGAAGAAACACACGTCGTCTACTGACCACTCGGTCAGCCTCTCTACAGCCCCACGGAGCAGAGACGGCGGCTGGGCCTGGGCTGCACCCCACACCCGGTTGGCAGTGCACACACGATGCCTACTGACACTCGGTCAGTCTCTCCACATCCCTCTGGATGGAGAAAGCGGCTGGGCACGGGCTGCACCCCACACCCGGATGGCAGTCAGTTCCAGGTCGAACATGGGGGCTTCACCGACACCTGGGGAACTGATAGCTACCTTGATTATCTAGCCTACTTCCTATACATTTATCGTTCTTATTTGTCACTAGCAGTCACTCCTCACATAATACATTTTCCTGAATTTGGGGGAAAATACTCATAATAAAATCTACTAAGTTGCAATACAGTGGGTGCATCACAATAGAAAATTTTCTTTGATTAACACCATGATTGTTTACATTGAAGGAAAGGATTTCCACATGGAACCCTTTTTCAAAGTACCAAGAATACAATTACTACATATAAAGGAACGATTCCCTTTTGTCCCATTTCATCAAGAAAAGAATGTTTTTTTTATCTTTTCACATCATCACTAGACGTGTCCAATTACAGGCCAAGGAACGATTTCCGTTCGTCCCTTTTTATCAAGAAAAGAATGTTCATCATTATCACTAGACGTATCCACAACAGGAATCAGAAAACATTTTCCAATAATTCATGCACAATGATTTTCATTGCTCATTTCCAGAGCTCACCAACACTCGCATCATTATAATACTTTAGGGAACAGATAAACAACACTTTTTTTTCAATATTACATTGATTTAACTAGATTACTTTTCCCCGAAGACATATTAAGTATACATATTCTTTCTTTCATTTACTCACTCCATTCTTCTCATCCACCTCTCGACTCACACATTCACTAACCACAACTTCCTACTGTCACCCTATGTCTCGTCAAATCATAAGATGTATCAAGGGAACAATTATATATTTTAGGCCTTTATTAAGAGCTGTAAAATCGCAATCACCTGTAGGAAAAAAAAAAACTTCATTTGTACAAACCGTAACTTCTATTTAGGTATTGGAACATACCTGACCGCCACAAGAATTCACCCTCAGTCTCTCTTCGGCTCTCTGGAGATGTTTCTGTGCCGGCAACTCTGTAGAGACTGAAGGGAAATCCTCGCTCACCCGACTAATACAACACGCAGGTGAGTAGCTGTCAGGTAAACAGGTCAACCGGTTTTTCAGATTTACCTGTTCGGTCCAACGTGTCCCAAAAATTTGGGATCGGACGAAATATGGTCCGTCACACTTTTGATAATGACAATATTTGTGGATTCATTTCTTTAAAGAATTTCCCCCTTAGATGTCTAGACATTAAGCACTCAAACAACAAATGCTGTGTGGCTTCAATTAAAGATTTGCTACACACAAAATTTCGTGCATATACGTTAATGCTGATTGTCAATACATTCAATCTTACCCTTGTAAACATTTCTCTGAAATGTTATTAAAATATATATTTCTCTGTATCAAAATAGTCCTGAACGAATATAGCACTTGTATCTGCCACTGCTTCTATGAGATCCGCTCCATTCATGGATGCTCGTAGCAATAAGTTCTTGCTTCAAGACATCTTACACAGCTTTGTATATGAATTAATGAAAACTGGGCATCTTCCCAACTCACCGTAAATAATTTCATTGGGCTTTTTAACAGATACCACTGAAAATCAACGAGTTAACGGACGTACGTTCTCCACATTACATAATCTTTGAAGTCCCTGGAGATCAGAGACAGAAAAGAAAAGACGACATTTTTTGTCAAGGATATTTAAAGAACACAACATTGTCATCTGCACTTCTTAAAGACTCTACAAAAACGAAAAACGGCATTATTTTACCTAAACCTGCTAAACATTGGGTTCCTAAATGAGGGCTAGTATTTGTTATAACCTCTAGCCAAGGTAACAACAACAATCCGCAATTTCTAAACGAATTCGATCATAACTCCATGTTCATGTTGGGCCAATAGACACCTTGTCTTAAATGCCATAATCTTTGTTTTGTCAGTACAAAGTTTCATTCTTTCACAGGACTTTGAACATGTAGTTGATACTGTGACCCACTGGGTACTGCCGAAGACGATGCGGTGTCATCTGCAAAGAGGAAAGCGAGCAATTCCATAATACATGGTATACGTTGAACTCCATGTCTCCCGCTGTCTAAAATGTGATTAGCCAACTGCTCTCTCTCTCTCTCTCTCTCTCTCTCTCTCTCACACACACACACACACACACACACACACACACGCGCGCGCGCGCGCGCGCGGGGGCGAAAACAGCGTAACACTTAAAATACCTTTTTTTGCGAAAGGCGACTGGGCAGTCAAAAAAAGTTACAGTTGACCATTAGCTCTACGCAATAGACAAGTAAATTGTATAGAGTTCTTTAGGTATCAAGGAGTTCTTCTGTAATACCTTCTTCCTGAAAGTCTAAAAATTTATCATGCTTTACAGAATCAAATACTTTTCTTAAATCTACAAAAGCTGCATACATCCTCTGACCTGTCTTTGACCGGCATTTTTGTAATAACAGCATTTAGTACACATGCGATCTACTGTGGAATATAGTTGGAAGGGACCAGCGTGACTTTCCAGTACCCTACCATGTTGTCATCCCCCAGTCATTTATATAATCTTTAACTACATGCGGTATTGTAACATTCAGCGACAAAACTCAAAAGAGAAATTATTGGATAGCTTGTTAGGAGTGTTGACGTCTCCCTTTTCATGAATAGTGACGATTACAGCTTTCCCCCTGTCTGACAGATACAGTCCCTTTTTAAACATATACAATAAATAACTTGATCGGAAATGGTATTATATAAAGCACTCCTCGTTTAAACATTTTTGCTGAAGCTTCTTCGAAGCTACTTGTTTTTTCTTCTGTGCCATGTGTGAATAGTTTTCCTGGTCATTTGTTCACAGAACGATTTGTTAGGTCAACGTTTCCTTCGCCTTGGGTTTCTTCACAATTACCAACTTCTACAACTTGTTCCTCTTCAACTTCTACTATTTCCAAAAACCTGTTTGAGGTGTTCAAACCAATCATCTGTGCAAATATTAGTATCAGTTGTTTCAGTATACCTGCAATTACCAATCGTTCTCATTTCTTTCTAAAACTTTGAGTATGATAAACTGAAGCAAAGGACACTATTTCATCTCAATTAAAAGATTGTCTTTTCCTTTTCGTGAGCTTCTTGTGATTTTTTCTTGTTTGTCTTTTCCGTCATTTCGAAATCTTGGTGCTCTAGATAATTATATTCAGCTTTCCTCTAGCTTCGTTTAGTCTTTTGATATTCATCATCAAACCACAATTCACCTCTTATTTTTGTTCTATGAAAATCTTTTAGACAAGCAGGTACTTGCAGATTTAAACATCCCACAAAGAACTCTAGAGCACAAACAACATCTATTCACGCCACCTTGAAAAATACAACTTCTTAGTCGGACAAGAAGCTAATAGGATCTGCGTAATTTCCAAATAAATTTGTCAGTGTAGCTTTCAGCACAATTCCCAGCTTTCTTGGCTCGAGGTCGCTGGATTTTCCATGGCTCTACACTTCATGAAAACAGATAAACTGTCCGATTCAACACGGTTTTCTATGTTAAAAGAAAAAATTTCTATGGAGCAAAGCTATTCAACAGAGCACATAAGTAGTCTATTGTACCAAATCTTGACTATTTATTGACGTAGACACATCATCAAACGTTTAAACGCAATTTTATGTTAGACAATCAAGTATACTTAAGTATTCAAGAGTTGGTCACCAAAGGAACTTGTACCATCGTCTTGAAAATTCAAGAGAGGTTCCTCAATGTTATGAAAATCGTAAACGTCGAAGGTTTCGATATCTGAAACATGTTTTAAGCTGTCCATGCACTCAGCCCCCCCCCCCCCCCCTCTCTCTCTCTCTCTCTCTCTCTCCTGCGTATAGGGTTGGAGGGTAGAATAGGAAGGGGTGGTGGATGAATGTAAAGACAATGACATGTCTTTTGAAGTCACTTTATCTATGCCATTTGTGTGTAACAATTATAAAATATTTTTCCATTTCTAAATTACTTTTAACTGAGAGATACCATTCGCATTCGACATTTCCATCCATGCTTGAATGCCAATTTTGTCTATATAAACAAAATAAAGGATCCCGGAATTCAGAAATAAACTGTGCAGTATTGCCTACTCCCTGAAAAAGCGAAACGATACCCGAACCATTTTCTGTCAGTATTTTCTTTACACAAGAAATCCAATTAGATTTTCCTGAATCATGTTGTAGCAAGAGCATTCTATACGCTTAGCTGCAGAGTCTGGTCGTAGGTAACTAAACTAATCTTAACCAGTATTTACCTGATTTAACATATGCTCCTATAAATAGGGGATATCGTCCACTTCCACCATAAACCATTTTGTTTGATGCATGTAATAGTACATGCATTATACGCTTTACTGCGTAAGTGTAAACTTTATCCATATGGGCGTTGTCTAACAGGCCCCATACCTCTGACGCATATGTTAGAACTGGTTGTATCTGGGCATCGAATGATTTCCAGAACAAAGCTCCGTCAATTGAATTCAGTCTTTTCATTGTTCTCAATATCTCAATGGATTCTCTCTTTCCCTTCCTATAATTTCCAGCCAGCATCAATTCAAGCTTAATTTTGTAGTGAAAATAATCCCTTGACACTTAAAACGATTTGTCATTTTAACAGCTGATCTGCCATAAAACCATCTCTCATGTTGTGCCAAATGCCCACCATTTCTAAAAAAATAAAAAAAAATAAAAAAAAAATAAAAAAAACAACAACATTATATTAGTCTTACTCAGATTCACTGTCAGTTGCAATCTATCTGATGCTTTTTTTCAAAGCGTCTCATTGGTTCTGCAAACCAACAGGTGTATCTCCGAGATGAACGTTGCAAGAAGAACGTACTCAGCAAACAACATTTTAAAAAAAGCTCAGTAGCCCCTGGTAACATTTGAATTCCATGCTTCCCATTTTCTGAAATATTTACTGCAAAACTCATAGATGAAAAATGCAAATAACTGGGCCATGAGGACTGAGTAGACATCCTTGTTTCACACCACATGGGCAATTGACATAGTCTCAATAAGTACCTTATTCACAAATACATGCAAGTACAGAATCATACACTCCTCGCACAGCTGCATACAATTTCCCTTTCACACCGTTTCCCCTTAAAATCTTGCACAAGATATTCCTATTCACAGAATCAAAAGCCTGGAAATCAACAAAGACAGCATACAACGTTGCCTTTTTTAGCAAATATTTCTGTACTAAAGCATTCAATGTAAATATGTGATCTACTGTGCTATATCCAGATCGAAATCCGGCTTGTTCTAGTATCTTCTCTTCTCTTTCTGCCCAGGCAGTTCATCTTTTATTAAGAATATGAGTATATATTGTACTCAAAACACTTGTCCGTGCAACGCCTAGGTAATTATCTCCATAGTTACTATCTCCTTTTTTTTTGTGAAGAGCGATTATTATGGATTTTGACCATGCCTCAGGAAAGATTCCTTTTTCGACCAGCGACTTAAACAGATTTACTATGAAAGCTATAACAACCGAGTTGGCATATTTGAACACTTCACAAACTACTTTATCCGGTCCCGCGCTTTTGCCGCATTTGATATGATTTATGCAGCTTATAACCTTATTTCTTGTTATTTCATTATTAAATAACGACTCCTTTGTGCATAGATCTTCATTACCCACTTCTGTATTTGAATTTTTCGAGTCGTCGTTAAAACAATTAAATACTTTTTTTTTTAAGTGATCGTACCACTGCTTTGAGCTTATTTCATAGAAGATGACTGGGTTTCTACAAAGCGATCTAATTGTTGACCACAGAAGTTTGGAGTCGTGCGCAGATGCTCTTCTTATCTTGTCGTTTCTCGTCGAATTCTTTTTTCTTCTCTCTTTTCATTGTTGTGTTGTTTTTTTTCTTTAACATCGATTGCTCTACGTTCTTTTTTCAATTCTTTTGATTTAACTCTTTGATGTTGTTTCAAGCATCTTTTAACCATTCTTCTCTTTTTTCACACTCGTTGTCAAACCAGTCATTCACTTCTTTTTTCCTTTTCCCCACAGATCTCACCATACAACCAGCAGCACTACATAAAGCATTCACAAATAAATCTAAGCATGTATTAACATCAACGTTAAGGAATTGTACAATTCTATCAATTCACTGTTTAAACTCATCTGACTTTAGTTCCTCCTTATAGGTATCCGTACATTCTTCCGACCATATGATGCGTTTCTCTTCGTAACTTGTTGAACACTCTTCTTTCTTATCAATGTTACCACTTCTCCATTTCATTTCCAGTGGCAGACGCCAAGAGAACAAGCTGTCCCTAACTTTCATCCTGCAATTTTTGAGTGAGTTTTGTGATACAATAAAATAATCTATAACACTGCTACTATTAGGTGACACAAAGGTGAATTCTCCTTTTGAAGTGTCTCAACAAGTCCCATTCACAATTTTAAGTACACACATGAAACATAAATCCAACACCACGCGATGCATGTACGCGACTTGACCCGCTGTAGACTGGAGCGCCCTGCCAGACACACCACGCACACACGGAGAAACGTCTCCTTTCACCTGTTGACGTGAGCCGGTCAGATAAATCTCGCTACTGCCATGTAAAAGGTCACTAGGTCGTCCTCAGCTGTTCAGTCTCCTAACTGAAGTAGGCACCGAGATAGAGGGTGAAAGATCAGGTGCCACGTTGTTGGTAGACTTGTCAGCTGACTGACTGTCGCTTCCTCTGACTTAACGTTGACGCGGAGGAAAAACCCCCGTGTCACCGCCACACGCCGATCCCCTTCTGTCCCACCACAACCGCTGCTTCTGCTGCCCTTGACTGGCTGATGACTGGTCTGACGTCACGATGACGACGAGGGGAATCTCCGGTATCACTACCATCTGTCACGCGCCGGCTGCTTAGTTTTCCGATCGTACCAGCCGTGTCCACCCTCGTGCCGTCTCCGTTGCTGCCTCCGTTGCTGCTACCTCAGCGTAAGTTCGTGGATCGGGTCTGCGGGGTCCCATAGTCAATTTGCCTTTCACAAAGAATGCAGCTTTTCCCTCTTGCTTTGCCTTTCTCACTTTCTCCGCCTGTCTTCTCGTCAGATCGTTCGCCAGCCTGACCCCTTTCTTCTCCAGCTCATGGCGAAAATCACGATCACGAATCAAATTCATT
This sequence comes from Conus canariensis, assembly GCA_033310375.1. Lineage (NCBI taxonomy): Eukaryota > Metazoa > Mollusca > Gastropoda > Neogastropoda > Conidae > Conus > Conus canariensis. Next base: position 27,641,426 of record CM065733.1, on the reverse strand, counting down.
TTGTCCTTCCACTGTCGGAATTTCACTATCATTGTTTTTGATTCGCCATGTTTTGTCTGACCAACCCTGTGTGCACGAAGCATGTCTTCTTCTGTCCAAGTTTCGTATCCACTGACACTGTTCAGAATGTTAACAACGCATCAAGCACATGTGTAGTCTTCTTTTTCGTTGGGGGAGGGGGGGGGGGGGGGGGGATACCGAAGAAACGTAAATTATCTCGTCTCGAAAAACTTTCGAGTCTGTCAAGCTCTTCTCTCATCTTCGTTATTTGCTGTTCTTATCTGGCTAATGTTAATGACAAATTCTGTGTCTCCTCACTGTCCTCTGCTTTCCTGTCATACAGCTGATCCAGATCAACGGAAATGCTTTCCACAGCAATGGACAGTTTGTTTCACTCAGCTTCTGCCTGGGCACAGCGATCGTTGATCTCTTTGCATTTTTCAGAGACTGCACCTAACTCTGATTTAATGTCGAACAGTTCGCTACGAATGATTGCATTCTGTTTTCTCTGCTGTTCTCTGTCTCGTTGCAACTCGCCTCTTTCGTCTCTGGGAGCTGACAGGATTTCCGCTGCAATTCCACGGCAAATGGCACTGCTATCTTTAGTCGGTGTTTGGGCTACGTTGACATTATCTATGTTTTATTCGTCACTGTTTTTATGGTAATTCGGGCCTGGATTCTCCTCTATATCAACACTCAGTAACAGTTTGTGAAGTAAAAATCCAACGTTGGCGACACAACACATCACAAGAACGTCGGGCGTATGTAGGTAACAGTGACCTAGTTTCTCTGATTGATACGAGTCGAAGAAGTCGGAAACATCCACCAATGTTCCTCTCGGCACCTCCTGCAAAAAGCTGACATCACTGACATCACCTGTTTTACGAATACTCAGCTTGTCTGCCTTTTCACGGAGAGAGTGAGTCACACACTGCACTGCCCAGAACCACAGCACAACGGAGACAACACTCCAGCTTGACAGTGGCACACACGCTTGGTCACTTTCCCACCCTGAGTATGAATGTTGACACAGTTTGACACTTGTCACTCTGCCACAAAAAAATGCCGATTCTGGCTCGCCACAACAAGTCAATCATTATTTTGTACATTGAATGGCTCACTTGTAAACTCCACTGTGGAAGCTGACTCTGGTATATTGTTCTGACTAAATTCACCACACCAGCGAACAAAATATGACCGAGCTCTTCATAGAGACAGCCTTACCGCCGCCATTTTTTCTCGCACCCTGTGTTCAAAACGGTTCATGTCGCTTATATCCCATCCACAAACCTGTTTTCTTCGACAATCAAGCCGTGAACAATACAAAATAACTGCCGAATGTGGATTCATATTTTGTCACAAAATTTTAGCACAACAGATTGTGATATTCTTTTTCCGAAAATCCTTATCTCCTGCTATATCTTTTGCAAATGATGTGGTATTTTGTTCGTTCTTACTGGTCAGAATTACTATGAAATCTTTTCTCTTTGCACCTGACTTACTGAAAAATTTGCGTCTATTTCGAATACCTGCATAAGCAGGACAATCAAAAACAAAACTGTGCTTCGTCTTCACTGGTGTTTTTCTCTACACACATGGGAGCATACTTTACTGTCCGATACTTCAAACTATTTTTGCTCGCATTGAGGCTCAGTTCGAAATCTTGTTCAATTATATATATGCCGTATATATGTAACAATCCAAACATATTTCTCTTTCCATCCACCCCGGCATGCCAATGTTGTCCGTAACTGATGAAACGATCTTTGAGTTAAATTGTGCAGTTGTGCCTGCTCCCGGACAAAACGAAAGTCTACCCAAACCGTTTTCTGTCAATGTTTTCTTGGCACAAGAAATCCAGTTCATTTTTCTGTCATATTGTAGCAAGAGTGTTTTCCACTGGTGACTGTCGACTCTGATCGTAGGTGAATGAACTGATTATAACCAGTATTTAACCTACTTGACGTAAGTTCATACAGACAGAGGATATCGTCCACTTTCATCATGAACATTTGTGCATGATACGTGTAACGGCATATGCATGATACGCTGCGTAAGTGTGAACTTTTTCCTTGTAGGCATTGTCTAACAGACCTCATACCTCTGATGCGTATGTTAGAATTGCTTGTATCTGGGTACTGAGCAACTCCCAAAAGAAAGCCACGTCAATTGTATTCAATCTTTTCATTGTTCTCAGTACCACAGTGAAACCTCTCTTTCCCTTCCTAAACATTTCGGCTAGGATTTATTTACTCAAGCTTAATCTCGCAGTGACAAGTGTCACTTTAATCATGACTTTAACCCTTGATTTGCTGTATAACCGTATGTCCACCATTTATGAAAACCATAATATCAGAAATTGTACCCAAGTTCCGGGTGGTTTCGTGAGTGTTTGTTGGGAGAGCGTTCGATGGAAAACATGGATCGCTTGTGCAGGCTATCGTCAAAAGTAAGGATTTTAGAGTCTTGTGCCTGCGCTAAATTGTTCAAGAAAACCGTGCAGCATGCATACATGCCTGCGGTGAACAGAGAGCTCAGGGAGATTTGTGACCTGTAGGATGGGTTGTGGAAAAAGAGAAAAAAGAAGGTCGACGGCGCCGTAGAGTTCTGCAAGAACGTATGCCCCACATTGATTTTACAAAGACACAGGAGGTATCTTGTGAGATTGTAAATTGAAGGCCACGGCTGGCCCACGATGAGGAACCGTCAGATAAGTCATGTTGAAGAAACTGAAAAGCGAAAAAAAGAAGATAAATATTCTTCACATAAAGAATAATATGTTGATTAATATATTTTTCTTCTTCTTTCAGGAAATTTCTCCCCGGATAGAGTAGGGCTACTGTCTATTTATTGAGAGGGGCACAGGCACAGTTTGTGGTTTGTTTTGTACTTCGACGAGACGT